>CAJQZP010000088.1:5572500-6772500 GCA_907164705.1 Parnassius apollo | reverse complement strand
TCAAATCTAATGTAATGGTGGGGACGATCTTGAACATGTTCGCAGACTGCAGACTTCCCGGAGCGTCGGTGCTTCACATCAGCTATATGTTCCTTCACGCGGGTTTTTATGGATCTCTTTGTTTGACCTATGTAAGAGAGACCACATTCACAATCTAGCTTGTACACACCTGCATCTTGTAGAGGAATATTACATTTGATGGATGGTAAAAATTGACTAATCTTCTTCAGCGGCTTGTAGTATGTCTTAATGGACGCTCGCTTCAAGATGTAGCCAATCTTGTCCGTGAATCCTCCAACATATGGTAGTAGAGCAGGTGCGCGCTCGACTGTTGCCGGCTTCACTCGTTCACTGTGACGTAGGCGCGGGACCCGAAGCTTGTTGTCTTGCAATACTTGCTTGACGTGCTGAAGCTCCGCGGCCAGATGTTTTCTGTCACAGATCCCTCGTGCTCTCTGAAACAAAGATTTACCCACGGTAGCTAACTGTGAAGGATGATGGTGAGATTCACCATTTAGATATCGGTTGGTATGGTATCTAGAAGATTAGTCAATTTTTACCATCCATCAAATGTAATATTCCTCTACAAGATGCAGGTGTGTACAAGCTAGATTGTGAATGTGGTCTCTCTTACATAGGTCAAACAAAGAGATCCATAAAAACCCGCGTGAAGGAACATATAGCTGATGTGAAGCACCGACGCTCCGGGAAGTCTGCAGTCTGCGAACATGTTCAAGATCGTCCCCACCATTACATTAGATTTGATAAACCACAAATTCTCGCAAAAGAACACCGATTCCTACCAAGGATGATACGCGAGGCTATTGAAATTAAAAAACATCCAAATTTCAATAGAGAAGATGGTTGGGTGCTACCATCTGCTTGGGATCCTATAATCCACAAAATTAAACCCAAACCCAAGCATACCACTGCAAGACTTCATGATACTATAAGCTCGTTTTGCGTAAATCGGACCAAAAATTAATATTAAAAAACTGAAGGTAGCCGGACTAACTATGACATTGGGACGTCAAACATCTCAGTCCCCCCCGTGACCATGGGCGCTGTAAAGCACCCGAAACGTCGGGATAATAATAAAAATAAATTAAAGTAATTAAACGCGAAAAAATCCGTAAATAATAGTTTTATTCAATGTGTAGTGTTCGCGTAAATTTAAGAAATCGTTATATCCACTTGTTGCTGAGGTGGTCTGTACTGAGCATCCTCACAGATACCACTTCCCTACCCTCTAGCCTAGTACAATGCTTGCAATCTTCAGAACAAGGTCTTCTTGACAATGCATCTGCGTTGCCATGATATTTCCCGCTTCGATGCTCGATTACAAAGTCGTATTCCTGCAGTAGTTCAATCCACCTCGCAACTTGTTCTTCTGGATTTTTGAACTACAATAGCCATTTTAGTGCTGCATGGTCAGTTCGTAAGTAAAATTTCCGCCCCAGAAGATATTTGCTAAAATACTGCAACGGCTTTATCACAGATAGCAATTCGCGTCTTGTGACACAATAGTTCCTTTCCGGTTTTGACAATGACTTGCTGAAGTACGCTATCACCGTTCCGTTGAGACAACACACCGCCGAGTCCTGTAGTCACTTGCGTCTGTGTCAACTATAAATTCCTTGCCTGCATCAGGGTACCCCAAAATAGGTGTTTTGCAAACACGGTCCTTGAGCTCCTGTAATGCGATATCGCAACTTTCATCCCAGCAGAAATGTCGCTTCTCCTCGGTTAGCTTGTGCAGAGGTTTGGCTATAAGTGCAAAGTTCTTCACAAATCGCCGACAATAGGAGCACAAACCAAAAAATGTTCTAACCTGCGTCTTCTTTTGGAACCGGCCAATCCTTGACAGCGGCGATTTTCTCCGGATCCGTGCGGATACCTTCTTCCGATACTACATACCCCAAAAAGTTAACTTGCCGTTTAAATAGTGAACATTTCTTCGGACTCAACTTGAGGTTGGCACTCTGAATCTTCATGAGCACGCGTTCCAGGTTTTGAAGGTGTTCCTCAAACGTACGGCCTACGATGATGATGTCATCCAAGTAGACCAGACAGGCATCGCCAATTAGCCCGGTAAGTACAAGTTCCATCAGCCTTTCAAACGTTGCTGGAGCATTGCACAACCCAAACGGCATTACTTTAAATTGCCTCAGACGCTTTCCCGTCGAGAACGCAGTTTTCTCCTTGTCCTAGTAGCCACTTTTTAGATCCAGCGTGCTAAACCACTTTACTCCTGTAAGCATGTCCAGCGTGTCATCAATTCTTGGCAAGGGCTAGCTGTCCTTCCTTGTAACGTCGTTCAGACGGCGGTAGTCAACACAGAACCGCATGCTGCCGTCCTTCTTCTTTACCAGCACCACGGGTGAACACCATGGACTAGATGACGGTTCAATAACACCATCCTTCACCATTCCCTCAATCATGGTTTCCACTTCCTTTTCACGTACTACCGGCAATCTTCTTGGCCGTTGACGGATGGGCAATTCTTCTCCTGTGTTTATTTTGTGTTGAACCAAGCCAGTCTTTCCTATGTCAGCTTCGTTTGATGAGAATACACGGGCATACTTTAGTAAAAACTTCTTCGCCTTGACCATTTCGTTCGGGGAGAGAACGCTGCGACAGTCTTCCAAAAGTGTGGTCACTCTCGTTTGTGCATCCTTGCTGGGGGTCCCACTCGATAGATATTGGCACCGATGTAACCAATCCACTTCCTCACAAGTACCACCCAGTGTGCCTTTTTCTATAATCTGTTCCTGGTCACAAAGGTTCAGCACACGTACTCCTGCGATGTCCGTGGTTCTGACCAAGGCCTTTCCACAAGTACACAACGGTGAGCTTTCCCAGCATTTCGAGGAAGACTAACCGGCACAATCGTTTCGGATCTTGTCGGAAGAACAATCTTCTTAATGCTGTACACGTTCCCTGGTAACGCACCTTCCATAAAAAATCCTCCTGCCCACAATTCAAAACACCTTGCCGACCCTACCAACGCAACATTGTACTAGGCAAGAGAGTAAGGAAGTGGTATCTTTGAGGATGCTCAGGACAGACCATCTCAGCAACGAGTGGAAGGACAGCTTACAACATGCACAGCAGGAAGATCCGGACATCAAGCCAATTCTGGAATGGATGAAGGCCAGTGCTCCCAAGCCCAAGTGGAGCGACGTCTCAGCGATGAGTTCGACCACTAAAAGCTATTGGGCCCAGTGGGACAGCTTGCTGCTTCAGGATGGAGTTCTGTGCCGTAAATGGGAAAATGTTCTGGGAGACAGCTGTCATTTGCAAATGGTTGTCCCTAAAACTAAAGTACCGGATATTCTACAGCTGTACCATAATGATTGTTCAGGAGGCCATCTGGGAGTTAAACGAACCCTACTGAAGATCCGAGAACGGTTTTACTGGGTCCACTGTCGAAACGATCTCGAGGACTGGTGTCGCAAATGTACAATTTGTGCGTCTGTAAAGGGACCTCAGACTCGTAGTAGAGGTGCATTGAAGTTGTACAATGTTGGTGCACCACGGGAGAGAATAGCCATTCACGTGGCGGGGCCGTTTCCGGAGAGTGAAAGCGGTAACAAGTACTTCATGGTTGTGATGGATTACTTTACTAAGTGGCCAGAAGTCTTCGCCATTCCAAATCATGAAGCTTCAACAGTTGCAGAAAACTAGTTCATGAAGTCTTCTGTTGTTTTGGAGTACCTTTAGGGATTCACAGCGATCAAGGAAGGAATTTTGAATCTCAAATATTCCAGGAAACTTGCCGAGTTATGGGTGCTCATAAAACAAGAACGACTTCTTATCACCCGCAATCTGATGGAATGGTAGAACGATTTAATCAGACATTGGAGAGGTACCTAGCAAAAGTTGTAGACAATCGGCAACGAGATTGGGACAAGCACATACAACTGTTTTTGTTGTCATATCGAAGCGCTGTTCACGAAAGTACAGTAGTGACAGCAGCTTTCGCAAACTTTGGAAGAGAATTACGGCTGCATGCAGAGCTGATCACCGGGATACCATCTCATGCCCCACGCAGTATAACAGATTATGCAAATGACTTGCGGAACAAAATTAATGACAATTATGAGCACGTCAGACAATCGGGCCAGCAAACGTCTGAGAAGATGAAAACCCGGTATGACCGCAAAATGAACAACAAAGGGTTCGACGAAGGTTCACTAATGTGGTTGCACAATCCAGTCCGCAGCAAAGGGAAATCTCCTAAGCTTCAAGCTAAATGGGACGGCCCGTACCGGATTGTAACCAGGATCAACGATGTAACCTACAGGATACAGAAAGGCTTAAGAGGGACTCCTAAGATCGTCCATGTGGATCGCTTGGCGCGTTATTATGGGGCCGATAATACTCGGGACGAGCATATCTTAGGAGGGGGCAGTGTTGCGCGCCTAAGTTAACGTCATGTACCCGGCACTAGGGCCATCTAGTGTCAGGGACGAGAGCGAGGGGAGCTTTCCAGAAAATGACATCACTAATCTTTCAACCGACAGCGCGATCTAGTATCGAAACGAAGAACTAAGCTTCTAGAAGCCGACACTCGAACTTTCAGCGCCTTGTCGATTGGTGCGCGTATTTACTTGAATATTCTGGATGTTTCGGTACTAATGTGTATTTATAGGCGCTGCAAGATGCGATCGGGGTAGTATGAATTTGGCGAGACAAGCGAAGCTTCGGAGCGAAATAAAGTGAATCAGTGTGATTAATTATTAGTGTTTTAAGTTTAATTAGTGTAAAGTGAATTAAAGTGTTAATTTTGGTAATTCTATCGGTAATTTTTATTGTCACGAGCCCTAAGCTCGTAACATTACCTTATCCTTCACCTCCCTTATCTCTTTCTCGAAGGTAGTAGTTAGTTCTTTCATGAGAAGCATCTGCTCTTCCTTATCGCGTTTGAGCTGCTTTTATAAGCGACGGGCCTGTTCCTCCTGTCGGCGGGCCTGTTCCTCCTGCTGCTCGTTCAACAGACGGGCATGTTCCTCCTGTCCGTGCTGCAGCTGTCCTTACAACCGACGGGTCTGTTCCTACTGTCGGCGGGCCTGCTCCTGCAGCATCACCATCAGAGCACCTAAGTCAGGTGCTACAGATGCAGGAGCTACTGACGGGCCGGCCTCCGTGGCCTGCGGCTGGCCCTCCGACGTCTGCAGCGTTGCAGCACCAAATCGCCTCTGGTCCGTCTCCCGCTGGCGTTGACTTCAAGTACGGACACCCTCCATTTCGTCCTTAGGTAAAATTGGCATGATTTGATCCCACTTCTGACATCAATTCTTAGGAGCTTAAGGTTCGTGACAATAAAAACTGCCGATTGAATTACCAAAATTGACACTTTAATTTCTGAACACCAATTAAAACTTTAATCACACTAATAATTATTCACACTTAACACTTTAGTTCACTTTGTTTCACTCCGAAAGCTTCGCTCGTATCGTTAATTCAATACTGCTCCGGTCGCGGCCCTCAGCGGCTTTAAATACCCTATTCCACCGAAACGTCCAGAATGTTCCAGCAAATACCATTCCCGACCGCCCAAGTGCAGAAAGTTCGGTGTGGACTTTTCTAGAAAGCTTAATTCTATTCATTTCCATTCGTTACTAGATGGCGCCGTTGGGAGAGTTCCAGAAACAACTTGACACTCCCACTTTTGATACTTGATACCAGATGGCGCTAGTGCCAACTGTGGCGCGCAACAATATCATTCTTTTAAACAATTGTGGCTTGAAGTCGTCATACAGATTTAATAGATTTGCACAGTCATCGTTAATTAATTTTCTTCTCTTTAATTCAATAATTACATTTCTTAAATAAGTAATACTGACCGTTAGTCGTTTCACAGGTTGCGATAGGACTTTTACACGAGCTCGTATATTTTTCAAAGATTCCTGAACTCGTTCCAATGCCTTTTTGAATGATCTAGGGGAGTATTAATAACGATGATTATGCTTGATATTATCACAGACTTCAGAAATAGACAAAACCTTCTTTGAAGTTACAGTCTGTCCCCGGTAGCAACTTGTGTTCCGACCTATATACCAAAGGAGACAATCATTTTTGGGGCCACTAGAAATTTTAGCGACACGCAATAATATCATATACAAAGATACCAATTTATTATTATATAATATTTATTTATTTATTTATTTAGGTAATCATACAGCGTTTTTATCGTATTTACAATACATATTATCATATAGTAAGGCCAATAGAGATTACACAATTTTTATCAACTAATAATTAAGCGTGCGTGCGTGCGTGCGTGCGTGCGTGCGTGCGTGCGTGCGTGCGTGTGTGTGTGTGTGTGTGTGATTATGCCCTATTTTTGTTTACAACATCACGTTTGATGCGACTCTTGAATAGGTTGAAAATATCCAAGTCAGCGTAAAACTTATTATAGTTTTGAACAATACGACATAAAGTAGAATTTTTTGCGTAATTTGTGTTTGCTTGTGGTACGTGAAATAATGGCGTATGTCTAGTTCGGTATTTAGGTACTAGTATAGATATTTTAGATAACAGGTCTGGACAATCTATGTTACCAGACCATAAACCGTGTAGCAAAAACATATCGTGTTGAAGTCTTCTGAGTTCCAAGGTATCTAAGCGGTAAAATTTGCAAGCATCTTCGTATGAAGCAAAATTATTATGATCTTTTGATGAGATAAACTTAATGAACAGTTTTTGAATTGATTCTATTCGATGCTTATGCTTCGCATACTTTGGAGACCAGATTGTATTAGCGTATTCGAGAACACTCCTTACGTATGCAACGTATAGAGCTTTAATGCAATTAATACTGCTAAAATCGTTGCAGACGCGCTTTATGAATCCAATTTGCTTGTAGGCTTTGTCAACAATACTATCTATATGCTCATTGAACGTTAATTTTGAGTCCAGCCTGATACCAAGATCTCTAACTGATGATACACTCTTTATGGATTTATTGTTAATTGAATAATTGTAATCTATGAGCTGTTTCTTGCGACTGAAGGTTATTTTGACACATTTTTCACTATTGATAGTAATTCTATTTTTGCTGTAATAAGTTTCTAGGTTTTTTAAATCGTTTTGAATCAGAACACAGTCATCAATTGTTTTTATTTTTAGATAAATTTTTTTTGTCATCTGCGAACTACTACTACTAGTTTGAATGATAGAAGCAGTCACCGATGTCAAATAAATAGGCGTTGTAGAACAAAGGTCCGAGTATTGAGCCTTGTGGGACACCAGATGTTACCATAATAAAATCACTACGAGCACTACCCAGTAACACTTCTTGCCTTCTGTTACTTATGTATGAAGTAATCCATCTGTGCAAATCACCATGAATACCCAAACTGTAAAGTTTACGTAAAAGGATGGCATGATCAACACGGTCAAATGCTTTTTCAAAGTCCGTGTATATTACATCGACCTACTGCCTGTCGTCCATGCTCATATATATATAATTGGTTAAAGTAGCTAAATTTGTTACAGTTGATCTTTTATTTATAAAACCATGTTGTTCAGTTGGTATTGATTTTAAGATTATGGGACTGATGTGTATAAAGATAAGTTTTTCAAAAATCTTTCCAAATGTGTTTAATATGGAGATTGGGCGGTAGTGCTCAATTCTGCTTTTTGGTCCACTCTTATGTATAGGTATTATTAGAGCTTCTTTCCACTTACTAGGAAATGTTCCATAGGTGTTAACAGACATATTAAAGATTATTGAGAGAGGCTTGGCCAAGTGTTTTGCACATTTATGTATAAATAGAGGAGGTATGCCATCGCTACCAGGCCCTGTATTAGTTTTAATTGTATGTAAAATACGAGAAACATTTTTAGTACTAAAGTATATATTATGTAGTATATCGTTTGATTCTACGTTTGGTATATGGGAATAATCGTAAGAAGAAGAAGGCTTTTGAAAAACACTTTCAAAGAATTTATTAAATCCCGCACACACGTTCGTTTCGTTTGTGTATGATTCATTTCTAATTTTAATGTATTAGGGTATGTAGAGTTGCTATTACGTATAGATTTTAAATAAGACCGTAATATTTTAGGATCTTTTTGTAGAAGGCTTTGCATTTTATCTAAGTAACGCTCGTGGCACTGTTTCTGTAATTTCTTTTGTCTAGTACGTAGTATGCAAAATTCGTCATAATCACGGGGATTTTTATATTTTATCCAATGTTTATGTTTTAAGAGCTTTTCTCGAATAATATGCCTTAGTGATTTAGAATACTAAACAGGGTAATTAGATGAACGGGATAAACAAGTAGGTACACATTTATCAATTATTATGTGTAGCTGGGAATAAAAATTTTGAACTACGACATCAATTGAGTTGCCAGTTAACAAGGAAGACCAGTTGACTTCTGAGAGGGCTTTATTTATTTTATCGTAATCAACTCGGTTAAAGTTTAATTTTGATCGTGGTTTATTTTTTAAGCAGGGTATTAGCAGATCAGATGCGTCGAGCAGTAAAGAAGGATGGTATTTATCCTCAGATACAAGATATATTTGAGAACGAGTAACGTCTATGTTTATGTTACTAAACACTAAGTCTAGTACGTTGCCACTATTGTTGCTAATAATATTATGTTGATTTAGCCCTGATAAGTTGCATAGATCAGTTAACTTTATTGTAGCATTTTGTAATTCTACTGGACTTTGCTTAAGCATTACGGGACCTGAAGAGGACCAAGATATGTTCGCTAGGTTGAAGTCACCAGCAATTATAAAATGATCATTTGGACATTGAGTTATGATTTTTGTGAGCATTTCTGTAAAATTATCTAAACGTTTTGATTGATAATTATCAGGCGGTATATAAACAACTCCAATGTTTAAATTACGTCTGTCTTGACAAATTAAATATTTTCCTGGTATTGTTACCCACAAACATTCGAGATCTCTACACATCCATTCGGTCCGTTCTTGAGCTTGTAATTGAGTATACGTACAAATCATGACCCCCCACCCTTCTTTTTAAGCGAAGATGTTTTATTTCTATCATACCTAAATATGTCGTACCTATTGTCACATAATTCACCGTTGTAAATACCATCAGTCAACCAAGTTTCTGTAATGAGTATTATGTTGAAGTTACTACAAATTATACTATCTCGAAATTGCCTAGTTTTAGTTCGCAAGCCACGGACGTTTTGATAGAATATGTGCATTGAGTTATAAGGCACTTTTAGCATGATTTAGGTACCATTGTGTTGTAATTAACTTATAAAAATTATATTTATCATAGTAATTGATAGTAATGTAGATAATATTATGTAACAGAAATAATACAGGTTGAAGAGTCATGAGGGATGGTTTTGCAACAGACAGGAATTTTATTTTTATACAAGGTAAGAAATGGTAGCTTATACATTTCTTTTGTAGGGCATATTGGTGTAAATATTCAGTATTGATGTAAATTTTGAAAGATGTGTGTAAATGTAAGATTTTGATGTATGTAATAATGGATGTGTAAATCGTGAGTGTTGTTTTATGTGTTAAATATGTAACTATTAATATTAAAACATAGCATGCTAATACTATCAAAATTAATCTTATCATACAATTTTTAATAAATCTTTTTTCGGAATTTATAGTGATAGCGGGAGACTCCTCGTTTTTCCTTAAAAAAATGTCGCAGTTTCTGACCCAGACAAACTTATATGATTTGGCCATTGCTCGTGATTTTACTATTTTCAAGAGTTGCTTATTCTCAGGGGTCAGGTGTTCGTTAACAAAAAGCCTTTTGGCTGGACCACCCAGTCCAATATCGGAAGTAGTAATTCCTTTGGTTTTTCGGAGCCCTGAAATAATATTATCTTTAATAGTGCGATTCTGAAATTTGACTACAATGTTTTTTGGGCGACCTCCAACATTCTGCATAGGCTGAACTCGGTGCGCAAAAACAATTTGATCATCCGTAAGCTTTATTCCTGCATGGCTGGCTATTTTGATTATTAAATCAGAAGTCGATTCTTTTGAGTTTTCTGGTAAACCAACAATCTCTAAGTTCGAAAGTCTACCCCATTGTTGTTCTTTTTTTTATTTGCGCACATAATTCCGCCAGTTTCATCTCGCCATTCTGGACATTTTGTTGAAGTTTTTCAAAATTACTTTTAAGATTGTTGTAGTCATTTAGCAAACTGTTATAACATAAAGATTTTTTGAAAACCTAAATGAAATCAAGAAATGTGAAAAAAAGAGTTGTTTTGATATTCGTGTTCAGACCATTGGCTAAGGTAATATCATCATCATCATCATCATTACAGCCCTTCACAAGTCCACTGCTGAACATAGGCCTCCCCCAAGTAATGCCACAAAGCACGGTCCTGAGTCACCTGCATCCATCGGCTTCCTGCATGTCTTACCAGGTCGTCACTCCATATAGTGGGGGGTCGCCCTACACTACGGTAGGTACGAGGCTGCCACTCGAGAACCTTTCTTCCCCATCGGTTATCGGTTCTTCGAGCTATATGGCCGGCCCATTGCCACTTCAGCTTACTAATCCGTTGGGCTATGTCGGTCACTCTGGTTTTACTGCGGATATCTTCATTTCTGAGTCTATCACGCAGAGAAACGAATCAAGGTAATGAATCAAGGTAATCAGAGAAACTCCGAGCATAGCCCTCTTCATAGCTCGCTGAGCGACCTTGAACGTTCTCATACGGCCAGCAGTGAAGGACCACGTCTCTGATCCGTAAGTCATCACTGGCAACACGCACTGGTTGTACACTTTAGTTTTCAGAGATTGAGGTACACCTGACGAGAAGATGTGTCGTAATTTCCCGAACGCTGCCCAGCCGAGTTGAATCCGTCGATTGACCTCTCGGTCGAAGTTGGACTTACCTAGTCGGACTATTTGTCCCAGGTAAACGTACTCGTAAACAACTTCGAGCTTAGTGCAACCAACAACTACCGGCATAGGTGAGACATGGACATTAAACATGATTTTTGTTTTGTCCATGTTCATCTTAAGACCTATCCGTTGGGAGACACCATTGAGGTCATTGAGCATAGCGCTAAGGTCCTCCAGCAATTCTGCCATAAGGACTATAGCAAATCGAAGGTGAGTGATGTACTCGCCATTGATGTTAATACCGTATCCTTTCCACTCCAGTAGCTTGAAAACGTCTTCCAATGCAGCGGTGAAGAGTTTCGGGGATATAACGTTACCCTGTCTTACACCTCTCTGCAGTTGGATAGGTTTCGAGCTCTGATTCTGTACTCGCATAGCCATCGTAGCCCTACTGTACAAACACTTCAGCACTTCGATATACCGACAGTCAACTTGGCACCGCTGAAGTGACTGTAGCACCGCCCAAATTTCGACGCAATCAAAGGCTTTCTCATAGTCCACATACGCCAGGCAAAGTGGCAGCTTGTACTCTTCGGTTTTCTGTACAATCTGCCGCAGGTTATGTATGTAGTCTATGGTACTGAAGCCTTTTCGGAAACCGGCTTGTTCGGGAGGCTGGATGTCGTCGAGTCTGCGTGCGACACGATTCGTAATGACTCTCGAAAACAGCACGTAGACGCAGCTCGGAAGGGAAATCCGTCTGTAGTTCTTCAAGAGAGCGTTGTCGCCTTTCTTAAAGAACAAGACCACCGCACATCTGCTCCACGCCTCCGGAGTAGTGCCACCATGGAGGACGGAATTGAAGAGCCTCTGAAGGACTTCAAGTACCAGTGTTCCACCCGCTTTCAGAAGCTCCGCTGTAATTCCATCCTCGCCTGGGGCCCTGCCGTTTTTAAGGTGCTAGAGAGCCATTCTAATCTCACTCAGACTGACGTCCGGGATATCATCGGAATAGTGAATTAAGGTAATGTAATATTTAAAAAATAATTGTCTTAATGATGTGCCGTGATAACTCGGAAAAAAATCGACTTGAGTTGAAATTTAGGTAACTCGATTTTGAGCTCGAGTTACGCAATTCAAATTAGCTGAACGAAGCTGTGTCAATTTGTCACAAATTATTTTTATAACTGTTCTTCCATACAACACAAATTATTATTACTACACTTAATAGGTAGTTATATATTATTTTTGGTATGCGTATAGAACTAGTCCCATATCATGAGAACATTGATTTAGAAGTGTTATATCATCTTGAAGAGTATTTTGAGCGGCCACTATGTCACGATCTGCTGATACGAGACAAGTATCGTCCGCAAATTCATACAGCTTAGACTTTTTTATGAGGTGGTTAAGGCCATTTACATAAGCAAGGTTATGTATGGGACCTAATACTAATCCCTGTGCTGTTCCTTCTGTAATATTTATTTTATCACTAAATATATTACCTACCTTAACAACATATTGTCGGTTACAGAGATAATTTTTACTCCAGTCTAACAAAGGTCCTCTGATACTTGAGTTTCAGGTCGTAAAGTATCAAACGCCTTACTATAACCAATAAAGGCAACTAATACGTGTTTTTTCTCATCAAGGTAAGTATTAATATCATTTGTGAATTTGGATAGTAGCTGTGTAGTGCTTTTGCCAGGTTGGAATCCGAACTGATTGCTAGATAGTATAGAGTTTACAGTGCAAAATGTTTATATTTGTTCACATATATATTTTCTACTATTTTGTCGATAGTCAGGCCGATATCAATACGAGAGTAGTTAGGCCTGTAGTTGGCATATTCTCTTAATCTAAAAAACCATTTTGCTGATTCTCTTCAGGAAAAGTTTTTTTCCGAACCAGTAGTAAATAAAAAAGTGACTTTCAATAAGTATTATTTATAATCTAAATTGAGTAAAAGGTTTTTGTTTCTGTAACTAGTGTGTTGGTAATATTATAAATATAAATAAACGTATTATCCCTTAGACATCTTGGTATATGGAATTTACACTCATAATCAATCAATACATGTCAAAAATAGAATCCATACGACATTTGTGTACAGACAGGTACTATGTTTTTCCGGAACTAGTGAAAGGTTTTACATCGATTTTAAAGTACGTTTCAACTGTGCACTATTTTTTCTTATAATACCGATGAATACTACTAGAAAATCGCTTCCAGTTTATATTTCGGTTATTGTTAGATTCACATTTTATTTGTTAATTTCTCAGGACTCCGTTTAGACGCAATAAAACCAATAATATTATTGTAATCTATGGATTATAAGGAATAAATCATTGAGAATCTTTAAAATTTGTAGTGGTTGTGTAATTCCCCATACAAAAATTGATTGTCTCCTTTATATTGATAAATAACACAAAACACAACAACTAAGAAAACTACACGTGATATTTGCCACGGTTTTCTTGTAATAAAAAAGAAAAGAAAAATCAGGATACCAAGATAAAAAGAAGAATCTCTTCCCAGGCTCTCAATCTCAGGCCGCTCCACGTATTCTTAAGACAGCAACCATTGTCTTCCATGGTTTCGAGATCAACATACGGATCACCTTTATCGGTGCATGTTGCACTAGCTCCTAAGCTTTCCAGGGCCTTTCCTTTTCAGGGCTTGACATATCACAATCCATGGGTTCTTGATCGAACACTTGATTACCTTTGTTGGTGGATGTTGCGCAAGAGAAAGCTGCCAAAAACCGTGAATGTAAACGATGGCCAGAACTTGTAAATAAGAAAGAAACTAAAGTAGGACTACTACAAAGTTAAGGCACAAATTAAATTTTGAGACTCGAGAGAGAATTAAATCTCTAGATACGCACTTACTAAAATCCCATGGTGTTCTACCTCCGCCGCAAATTGGCAGGGCCTTCGAAACGCTTTCACAGTTGCCCAATGGCAGCCCCTCCTTAGTTGCTGACTTCTCCTCCATGTTTTTCTTCTCAGATAAGGCGCACCAGAAACATAAGGTACACTGCCCTTCCCGGCCTCTAACTCCACCTGCACTACGGACTCCCGGAGCCCGATACGTGAATGGAGCCAGGAAAAAACGAGCACTTGGAAGTATCAAGTGCTACAGCCTCACCAAAGTCTCGAAGGATAGTCAAACGGCGCATCGCCAATCGTCATACCAACACTCCTCTTCCCTAACAACTCCACCTCGACTACAGTGGTACAGGAGAGGAATCTCCTCCAGCCGCAGCCCACTAACACACATCCAACGTGGCTCGAAATCATCAGGCGACCTTTCGACACTTGGCTATGGCCCTTGAGTTTGGGGGAAAATGAGGAAAGAAGAAATAAAAAAAAACATTCGAAATAATACCAGTACCATTAAGTATAATCTAATACTTTTATAATTACTGGTACTCGTACTAACAGAAAATATGGTCGGTGTACTGCACTTTTTCAAAGTGGTGCAGTTTGCATGTCTAATAAAACAGTCGTCTGTGAAATATTTGGAACAAATATGATCATTTTGTTTCGTACGCCAATTCACAATTTTATGCTTTTAAGCCATAATTTTAGTCTAGGTTCAGTTGTAAACCTGTTAATTAATAACAATTTGATAATTATCTGTTGTTGGCGACTTTGTTTGTTAACAGATATGGGTAGGAAAGAACATCGATAAGTATTATAGACAAGGAACTCGACAACCCTATTGAATTTTATTGTTTATCGAAACTCAGTAATATACAGCCAAACATGTTGGTATATATGATATTAAGATTAGTAACAAATTTTTAAGTACTTAATAGGTCCTTACATATGAAATTGGCGTTTTGTACGGGAGGAATATAAAGCCAATTTTTTTTTTGTAAAATATATTTTATTAATCAAAGTATGCACCGTTGTTATCTATGCACTTTTAGCCATCTCATAGGTAGTTCATTGATCCCTTTACTAAAAAAAAAAAACCATGGGGGCGAGAATCAATAAACTCTTTGAAGGGGGTTTGGACTGCCGCATTTTTTTCCTTTTTAGATGTTGTCCGAATTCCGGAAAAAATTGTAATCTGTTGGAGCAAGGTCCGGGGAGTACGGTGGATGTCGCAGACATTCCAATTGTAGCTCATCTAACTTAGTGGTTGTTTGTTGTGCAGTGTATGGTCTTGCGTTGTCGTGAAGCAGCAGAGGCTTAGAGCGATTGACCAATCTTGGTTGTTTAGTAGCTCGTTCTTCCTTCATGGTTTGCACTTGCTGACAATAGATATTTGCCGTAATCGTTTTTTTTGGCCCGATTTTAGAAAGTTGTAGTGAACGATACCGGCGCTAGTCCACCAAACACTCACAAGTAACTTTTTCTGAGTCAATTTTTGTTTAGGGCAGTATTTGGCTGGGTCTCCAGGGTTCAGCCATTGCGACGAGCGCTTTTGATTTTCGTATAGTATCCACTTTTCATCACAAGTAATGATTCGATATAAAATCCCTTCATTTTTGTGCCGGTTGAGCAAAGTAAGACAGCAGCCGACGCGTGTTGGCAAGTTCGATTCACTCAATTCATGAGGTACTCATCGTTTAAGTTTTTTTTTACTTTCCCGATTTGCTTCAAGTAGATTAATACAGTTTTATCACTTACCCCGAAGCCTGCAGCTATCTCTGAAGTGCTTTGTGGTGGATCCGTTTCCACGATAGCCTTTAATTCTCATTTTCCACTTTGGTCTCCGGTCGTCCACGGGGTTGGTTCTGAAGGTCGAAATTTCCAGAGCGAAAAGGTTGAAACCAAGCGTCGCCAAAGAAAAAAATAATGAGGAAAAATGAATGCCTGTTTTCAAATCTCAAATGTACCAGCTAAATGAATTTATAAATTTTAATTTGAGAGTTCTCAACCAAAGAGGAGACAAAGTGGTCAGTACGACAAAACGCTAATTTCATATGTAAGGACCCAATATATTATAAAACAGTTTTGATTTGTTTAATATTTGCTGCAAATTCACTTCCTTGTGAAATGTTATACCACTTCGCTTTTGGTAACGAGTTTTGCAGATTACGCACTCTCATTATTATTAAAAATAATTCTTATTACGTAACTAATATTATATACAATCAAACAACATAAAATACTTTCGTTTTTTAGTTTACAATTTCAAAATACAGATTTTATAAATAAGACAACAGACTTTGGCATATTACGTCAATTTTATTTTTCTAGACGTCCATTAACGGCGTTTCAAATTGGCACAGATATTTTGTATGGTATAGCCAGTCCAGCGTACTCGTACATATAGAGGTCAGTGTGTTTACCCATGTGTGTACGTTTGTATATCAAGCTACCAATTAATCTTAAAATGTTAAATTAGATTAGATTAGAGCAGATTAAATTAGTCTAGATTATTTAAATCAAAATTACCTTTAATAGGAATACCCAACTAAGAGCAATTTCTATAGCATTATGGACTTTACTAATCATAAGTCTTAATGTACAAAAACTTTTTCATGCAAATTCAGTTATATATATATATATATATATATATATATATATATATATATATATATATATATATATATATATATATATATATATATATATATATATAACTGTAGCAAAACATGCTGTTCGATTGTATAATATTTGTAAAATCTTCTTCATACCATGCTTTAAGCAAATAAATATATTATATATTATATATATGTATATTTTAGAATCAAACAACTTAAGTTCTAATCTTTTAACCCTCATGAAAGGTTTTAATTTCACTTAGTATGTTAAAGAACCAACCAGAGTGACCGAAAACTCTGCAACATGCAGCTTAATATTTAGTAATATGCTAAATATTAACAATACTTTAAAAATTAAAATAAAAGATTATGGATTTTCAGATCATATGGGAGTTATTGTCAGTATCAAATATACAAACTGACAATACAAAAAATTGTTATGACTGACTGACAATATAAAAAAGTGTCATGTAATCGCTTTATTTCATAGGCAGATGATTTTTGAATCGATGGTTGATTCAGAAGGATTTCATCGTGCCGGAATCATCTGGTTCAAACGAAGCACGAAGTCATGAATCAGAGACATTATAAATATGCCTCAAGAAACAAATACGCGTCAGGAAAACACGCCTATTCAAGTTTCTCGTAGACCTAGAAAAATATCACAGCATATCATACAATAAATCAAATGTTCCGTAAGGATATTTTGATCTAAAACACAGAAAATGGAAGTAGAATTGAAATTAGCTAATGAAAAACTTGAAATTGTAGAGCATTAACGGTACAAGCTAGATTTGGAAATACTAAAACTATAATCTCTTTTTTTAACAAACAAGTAGCGAAAACTTTGCTGTGTTGTTATTGGTCCACCTAATCAAGATATAACTACAGATTTTGTATGAAACGGACTCTCCGTTTCATACAAAATCTGTAGTTATATGCACACACAGTTGACTCAGCTATTACCTCGCATCGCACGTGTTTTAGTGAGTGAACCAGACGATAATGTTTATGCTTGAGTCATGGCGGACATGCTTCCTGTAGTTAAGCGTACTAAGCGCCCTTTGAAATCTACAGAAAAACAAATTATATACAATTTGTTTAAATTATTTAAAGATACTGACCGTAATAGATCACGTAAAGAAATTACCGAGACAATATCAAGTTCAAAAGGAACTCATGTCTCTACGGTGTATAAGGTAAACATTTTTATATAATTGAAAATAATATTATACTATACATTATTTATTATAAAGTTATAAATTAATTAAATACACATCAGTTAATAACAAATAACGTCAAACTAAATTATAAATAAAAACTAAACAAACTAAATTACAAATTAATTATATTATAGCTATTATTAGATGTGTTTCGTTTTTTTAGGTTATTGGAGACATGAAATCCGGCGGACCACCAAAATCACCGACGAACACAAGCAATCACAAATATAATGATTTTATGAAAAGCGCTCTTCAAAATGTGGTGCACAAATTTTATTTGAAAATAAAATGTGTACATTTGATAAAATGTTGAACATCAAAAAGTTGAACAAAATAAAATGTTGAACAAAAAAAAACATCATCCGATTTACCGTCTATGTCAAGATCGAAATTGTACAAAGCAATAAAAAATTTGGGTTTTTCCAACAATAAAAGAGGTAGAAACAGTATTTTAATAGAAAGGCCGGATATAGTTCTACAAGATAAAACTGAACTATTGACAATACTGTGATTACACCGAGATCTGCATTCTTAGCGTGTGTCCACAGTGCGAGCCTAGCGCGGTTGCTACGACGGGCGCGAAGTATCAAACATATGAAACCGCCGTTTGCGTCTATAGTGTAGTGATTAAAGCCCGCCTTAGTCACTATACTATGGACGCCTAGCGCGACGGGCATGAGCGAGATAACGCGCGTAGTTTTCAAACGTTCCTATCCGCGCGTTATGGTAACCGATCCAATGCGCGGGTGGTGGGGGTATCAAACCAGTTCGGTCTAGTCGCTCGGATTATTATATTATTATTATTTTATTACATTCTTGGATAGTGTTTTCAGAAATAGTTTGTGAATTTTATTCGAACATTTTTTGCTCTTTGTAATGGGTTATTATTTACTCCGAGGTTTCTTTGACGATTTTCATATGATGGCGGGTTAGATAGTAGTACACGTCGGACATCCAGATCGAGATCGCCGTTTAAATCCATTATGAAATTGTGTAGCATACACGTAGCTTTTATTATAGAAAAGGCATTTTATCTGTTTGTTTCGATAGGTTTTAGTAGTATTCTCCATTTACATGTTAAAATGCCAAATGCGCATTCGATTGTTTGCCTAGCGCTAAACAATCTGATATTAAAACATTTTATTTCGTTATTAAGTACTCGCTCGGGATAAGGACGCATTAAATAATGTATTAAAGGATATGCTTCATCATCCACTAGGACGTAGGGTGCAATAACGTCAGAATTTGCAAGTCTCTGTGGCATAGGAATTTTTTTTTCTATAAGCTTATATAGTGTTGATGCAATGAAAGTACCACCAAGACTTTACTCGATCACCTACTTCGACTGCTACATATCTCCTTTTTGCGTCAGCGACAGCTTGCATTACAATGCTATTTCTTTTTTATAGCACCATTGTGCCGAACCAGATTAAGGTTTTTTATTTCGCAATGTTTCCCATAGATTGCTTCAATGCAATGTGGGAAATTTCAGGTAGCTTCTTCTTTTCTTCTTCTTCTGCAATAACTTTTAGGCTTTGTTCTGTTAGTATCGGCATGTGAATAGAAACTCACTCAACTCAACTCATTGGTTAAAACTACTTTTATGGATTTTATCGCGCTTAATTTTAATTATTTTTATTTTTAATTCACGACGTTTAGGGTGCTTTCCAGCACCCATAGTCTGGGGGACTGAGGTGACTGACGTCCCGATGTCATTGTTGAAACCAGAGTACCTTCAGCTTTTTTAATTATTGTTTCCCTGCCTCCTTCTCTTTTGAAATTAGGATGTTTTTTAATTTCAATAGCCTCAAGTATCATCCTTGGTAGGAATCGCTGTTCCTTCGCGAGGATACGTGGTCTATCAAATCTGATGTAATAGTTGGGGCCGTCTAGGATATGATCATAAACTGCAGACTTCCCGGAACATTGATGCTTCAGCTATATGTTCTTTTACGCGGGTTCTAATTGATCTTTTTGTTTGTCCTATATAAGAGAGACCACAATCACAATCAAGATTGTACACTCCTGCATCTTGTAGAGGAATATGACACTTGACGGACGGTAGGAACTGACTAATCTTCTTCGGCGGCTTGTAGAATGTTCTAATAGAAACTCGCTGCAAAATGTAGCCAAATTTGTCTGTGACACCTCTAACATATGATAGTACAGTAGGCTCGACTGTGGCCGGCTTCACTCGGTCATTGTGACGTAGGCGCGGCACCCGAAGCTTGTTGTCGTGCAGAACTTGCTTGACGTGCTGAAGCTCGGCGGCCAGGTGTTTACTGTCACAGATCCCTCGTGCTCTTTGTAACAAAGATTTGCCCACGGTAGCTAACTGTGAAGGATGATGGAGAGATTCACCGTTTAAATATCGGTTTGTATGGGTCTTTTTTCTACACACAGTGTGACCTATGTATGTGTTGTTAGGATTTCGGATGAATAACACATCTAGGAAAGGTAAGGAATTATTTGCTTCTAACTCCATAGTAAATTAAATTTTAGAGTTCAGGGCATTAAGATGTTCTAAGAATGCAGTTACTTTGTCTGATGGTGAAATTGTGAAAGTATCATAAAAAGTTTTACAAAAAGGTATGAATTTCGCAATAACACCGCGAAAAATACCGTATGAAGACATTATCTGTAGTGTTGAGGATTGTCTGTATAAAAATAATATTGGTAATGAAGATTTATAGAGGCCATACGTCAAGACATTTCGTCTATATTACGTCGAAGTTCAGCGCCTAAATTAAATGTTCCCAAAAATGAATTTAACGCGTTGAAAAACTTACGCAACAGACCAGAGCTTACGATTCTCCGCGCAGATAAAGGTAATGCTACGGTTATAATGGATACGTTAGATTACAATAATTTTAAAATACAACAACTTTTGTCGGATGAAATTAAATACCGAAAGGTCAAAACAGACTCCACAACTAATACGCTTAAAATAACTAGCGATCTAATTAAGAAATACTCGGAGAAATTGAATCTAGACGTTAATTCGATAATACCTTCGTGTGCCAAACCACCGAAGTTGTATGGGTTACCAAAAATACGTCCAATAGTGAGTCAGATTGATCGCCAACTTACAGATTGGCTCATGATTGGCAATGTCTTGACGTATGGCCTCTAAATCTTCATTACCAATATTATTTTTATACAGACAATCCTCAACACTACAGATAATGTCTTCATACCGTATTTTTCGCGGTGTTATTGCGAAATTCATACCTGTTACGGATCGCCGTAACGCCGTTCGAAAAATGAATAAAACGCGTTGTTCTTGCTTATATAGGAGGCAAGCGGCGGTGAGGAGGAACTTGTACTTTTTTTCTTCTTGTAGTGCCTTTTCAGTGGCTGGAGAGCGACGACGAACCCTACCGGCCGGTCCGTCTTTTATATGATTCGGCCACTGCTGGCCAGCGGACCCTTGCCTCACCCCCCGCGCCTTTCTTTATTTCTTTAAAATTTTTATTTATTAACAAACATTTTTAATTATACAATATTTTTACATCTAATTCTTATACTATTATGTACACAATAATTATCTTATACTCTAAAAGGTTTTAAACCTTGTAATTTACAATTTTTAAGCTGAGAACCCTGCCCCGCACCTCAGCACTATAAATATAAAACGTCGTGACGCCCTACGCGTAGCTTCATTAACTTCGCGGCCGCGTCACGATAACATGCCCTGATAATGTTATAATTATCTTAAGAAAGGTAATTTAATATGAATGGTAATATGTATACAGTAAAGGTGATATGCAACAAAGGTAAATTAACTATAAGAGTACAATTTATATTTTAAAATCTATGCTAACTCTCGTTATTTATTCGATGCCTTTATTGGGAGAGTTATTTGCATAGTTACAACATCATTCTTTTTTTTATTATCTTATTCTAAATCTTATATTAATATAAGTTATACATGTTTAACAAATTAAATACAATAACCAAGACTACGGCTGTTTTTCTGTGTTGTTGTATGCACCCTCGCTAGTTGTCGAACCTCGCTGGTCGCGACCCCCGTGGCTCCGCCCACCGCCCCTGAGTTGCTCAACCAGTGCTGGTTACACTAAGCAGGTATCTCGTCGCTTGCGTCGTGCATATTCTCCCGCCGTCGCCACGCTGCGATCCCTCTGGTAGCACGACGATCTTCTTTGTTGGTCTGCGTAGTACATGCCCACTGCTAGTGGTTACGTCCACTACTCGTACCTCTCCGTCGACGCCGGGATACACGTTGCTTATTTTTCCCCTGGGCCAGATGTTGCGCGGTAGATTGGAGTCACAAATGATGACCAGGTCTCCAATATTCGGTGATGCGCCTATGCTGCTGGGCTCCCGCCGGTGTTGGAGTAGAGGTAAGTATTCCTTCACCCATCTTCGCCAAAATACGTCTGCTAGGGCTTGAGCTCGTTTCCACTGCTGGCGGGCCGTCACGTCGCTCTTGCTGAAGTGTCCCGGTGCAGGTACATGTGAGTTGGGACCGATGAGGATGTGATTCGGCGTGATGGCTTCCGGGTCTCCTGGGTCAACTGAGACGTGTGTAAGAGGTCTTGAATTGACCGTGTTTTCGACCTCGGCGAGCAGGGTCACCAGTGTCTCGTCACTGGGATAGCGTTCGTTGAGGGTGACGCGTAGGGCTTCTTTCACGGAGCGAACCATTCGCTCCCAGGCGCCGCCCATGAATGGTGCTGATGGTGGTATGTATTTCCACACAATTTGTCGACATGTGGTTTCGTTCTCGAGGGCTGCGAGTGCTACTTCGGCCAGCTCCTTGTCGGCTGCCTTGAAACACGTAGCGTTGTCACTCCAGATTTCTTTTGGGCATCCTCTTCTGCTCATGAAACGCCTAAGCGCTGACACAGCTGAGTCGGCGCTTAACGAGTGGGCCACCTCTATATGTATTGCTCGTGACGTCATGCAGGTAAATAACGCGCCATAGCGTTTTTCACGATGTCGTCCCACTGTGACTTCTATTGGCCCGAAGTAGTCCAGTCCGGTGTATGTAAACGGACGTGCGTGATGAGCGAGACGCGCGGACGGCAAGTTTCCTGTAGACGGTGATGCAGGCTTGGCTTTTCTCAGACGGCACGGTAGGCAGCCTTTGATGACAGTTTTTACTACTGGACGTATTTTTCTTATGTACAATCTCTGTCTTAATTCGTTCACGACTGTTTCCACGCCTCCGTGATGCAATCTCTCGTGTACGTGTGCTATGTACAGACGAGTGTATGCGTGCTTCCCGTCTAGTATGGGAGGGTCGTACGTGTCCTCCTTTACCTCTGATGCTGCTTTTATTCGACCTCTGAGGCGTAGGGTCCCCTCTTCGTCGATATATGTGCTCAGGTGGCCTAGTTTGTTATCGCCTCCTGGAACACTTCTGTTGGCGATCCTCTTGAGCTCCTTCGTGAAGCTTTCCCGCTGACTGGCTTGCACCCACAGTTGTTCGGCTCTTATATGATAAGCGGCTGGTATTCCTACGAGCGATGAGACAGTAGGTGTTGCCCTTTTCTCCTTGGTGGGGTTGTTGCGTCGGTTTGTTCTTTGCCAGCCGGGGTCGCTATCTTGTCTTGCTTTGTTGCGTTTGCGCCCAGCCTTCACCACGTGCTTGTTTGGTCTGCACATGTCGATGAATAGGAGGACTCTCGCTGTCGCCCTTATGAGGCGAATCCATTTTGAAAATCTTTCTATTTGTGGCAGATGTGTTGTTGGCGAGTCTTCATTTTTAACTGTGATGTTACATATTTCTCGTTCTTCTCCGGTGTCGTATTGTGTCGTTTTCTCTTCCTGCGGCCATTCGGCCGGTGGACGTTGTAGAAACGGGGGCCCTCGGAACCACCGGTGCGACTTGTCGAACCTTTCTGGCGTGGTTCGGCTCGCGTCGTCTGCCACGTTTTCTTTGGACGGTAGCCAACGCCATTCGTTCTTTTTGGTCGTATCTTCTATCTCCGCCAGGCGATGAGCGACGAAAGCTTTGTACGCGCGGGGCTCCGACCTTATCCACACTAGTGCAGTGCGAGAGTCGCACCAGTATGTCTTGCCCGCTATATCGTCATCGTGCTCACTGATCACGGTCTGCGCAAGACGAGCTCCCAGTAGTGCTGCTTGTAACTCGAGCCGTGGTATGGAGACTGGTTTCAGTGGTGTCACGCGGCTCTTGGCGGCGGCCAATGATATGTTGACGCTGCCGTCTGCTCGCTCCGTTCTCCAATACACGGCTGCTGCGTAGGCCTCCTCGCTTGCGTCGACGAATGTGTGTAGTTGCCGCGTTGACACTGGGTTGTAATCGTAGCATCGCGGTATTCTCAGTTGTTCTAGGGCGTGAAGTGAAGTAATCCAGTCTTCCCATTTTTCTTTTAACTCTATTGGCAGAGGGTCGTCCCATTCCGCCTTGTAACGCCATGTGTCTTGGAATATTCTCTTCGCTGGGGTAGTCACTGGTGATATTAACCCCAGCGGGTCAAATAATGCCATTATTATGCTCAGCGCTTCATGTTTAGTTGGCAAGTGTTGTTTCTCTTTTACGTCGATCGGCATCTTCATATTGTTTGTATTAAATCCAATATGATCGCTTTGTACATGCCAGAGCAGGCCGAGCGTCTTCTCAGTTTCTTTTCCGCCCAGGCGCACGGTCGCGTCGTTTTGTTTATGCTCTGTCGTTATCTCTTCTATTGTTTTTTCTTCGTTCGATGTCCACCCGCTGAGTACGAATCCCGCTTGTTTGTGGACGTGATCGACTGCTTTTACAGTTTGTTGAGCTTCCGTGATAGAGTGGAAGCTCTGCAAGTAGTCGTCCATATAGTGATTTCTTTTTATGGCGACCGCAGCTTCGGGGTATGCCTCTGAATGTTCTTCAGCATTTTTATTTTTGATGTATAATGCTGTGCATGGTGATGATGTCGCTCCAAAGATGATCGATGTCATCCTATATTCCTCCGGTTGGTCCTCCCGCTGCTTGCCTCTCCACAAGAAACGTAAAACGTCTCTATCTTCTTTGCGCACTTTGATCTGCATAAACATTTCTTTTATGTCGGCGCTCACTGCATACGGATACTGTCGGAACCTCATGATTACTCAGGGCAATGATTGTAATAAGTACGGCCCCGAGTGAAGCATATCGTTGAGACATATTCCTGCTGTCTTCGCGGCGGCGTCGTGACCAACCTCGGCGGCTTGTTAGGTTTCGCAGGGTTGATGACTGGAAAGTGTGGCAGATACCATGTCTTTCCTTGTGGCGGTGGCATGGGTGCGCACTCTGCGTAACCCGAGTTGAAGAGGTTCTGTATGCGTTCTTCGTATTGTAGCTTGAGATTGCTGTCTCGGTCGAGCCTCTTCTCTAAAGTGTGCAGACGTCTTTCCGCGTCTTTGTAATTATTTGGTATTTGGAAATCCTTTTCTTTCCACAGCAACCCTGTCTCGAATCTGCGGTCCGCCGACCTCCTGCTGGTCTCCCTCAATATTTGCATAGCTCGCTGCTCGGGATCTTCTTTAGGTCTTCTTGGCTCGATGCACAGTGATTCTAATTTGAAATAATTCTTTATTTCTTCTTCTATTGGCTGTGCTTTTTCCCTTTGCTGTAGTCTGCCGCAGAAGGTGACCGTCGATGTCAATGAGCTACGACAGCCATGTAGAACCCAGCCCAGGTTGGTGTATGAGGCGACTGGTTGATCTCTGACCGACGCGCAGTTTTCTAGACACTATGAGGTGCCAGTTATCTTGCCCGATTAGTATTTTCGGTGAGGCGCGTTCGTAGGTATATCCTCTTTGATATCTAGCAGATGTTGGCAATTCTTCAAGTGATTTTCATTCACGGATTCTGGCGCGAAGTCCAACCGCTCTACAGTACGCGCTGCTTCTATGTTGTGTTCCTCTTGCGCGTGCTTTCCTCTTATTTTAAGGCTGATGATCTTGCTCTTCTCATGCTTCACCTCCGAGCCAACCACTTGTATCCACATTGCGTGGGCTGGGCCGTCGGCGCCGATGACGTCAGCGATCGAGGCGTCGACTAAGGTGACCGTGCTTCCTTCATCCAATAATGCGTATGTTTCGACGCAGCTTAGCGGCCCCTTTATTGTTACGGGCGCAATCTTTAAGTAGGCGCGGCGGTGTTTGTATGGTTGAGTCGTTGTGATGACCTCCCTTGCCGATGTTGCAGTTTCCATAGCGGGTTTTTTTTCAGTTTCTGCTTTTCTGTCGTGATGCAGCAATTTATGGTGTTTCATCATACATCCGCCTTTTCCGCACGGTGGAGCTTTACACAGCAATCGGCGATGTTTGCCTCGCAGACAGCGATAGCAGATATTATACTTCTTCGCTACTTCCCATCTGTCATTTGTGGAAAGAGCGGCGTATGACTTGCAATCGGGCAGTTTGTGTTCTTGTTTGCATTAAGGGCAGCGTTCTTCATATTGTTTCTTGCTTGTGGTGAAGGCGCGTTCTATTTTTCTCGGCCTTCGCTCTCTCGGTTCGTTGTCCTCCGTGATGAATTCCGGCAACGCGCTGCATTTATCCGCTTCATCGTTTAGGAAGATTGATATTTTCTTAAGCTCTGGGATATCTTCTTTCTTCCTGGCTGCATAGTCGTACCATTTGCTTTTCAATATGGGCGTGAGTTTGTCTGTGATAACTCGCGTCATCTCCGAACTATGCAGATAGTGTGCTTTCTTGAGTGCTTCCACGGTGCCCACTACGTTTGCTATGCGATTGGCGAATATGCATAACTCCCTGGGATTGTCCGTAACTTTGTTCAGCAGCTTCAGCTTCTCTATTTCTAAGTGAATTAATGCTTCTGGTCGTCCGAATCTCCTTTCCAAAGCTTCTATTATTATTTTGGGGTCTGATTGGCTTATAAGTAGGCAGCTTGCGGCCTCTTTTGCTATCCCTTTTAAGCTTCGGCGTATTCTTGCTATGTTTTCGTTCATCGTGAAGTACTTTGAAGATTCTTCGTACGTTGTTTTGAAGCTGAGCCATTCTTTGCTGCTACCATTGAATGTGGGCAGCTCTTGCAAATATTTCGGCGCCTCCCTTGTGCTTCGTACTGCTTGTGATAGAGCAGCGGCTAAGGTAGCGACGTCGATTTGTTGTTGCGCCTGTCCATAGTCTTCTTTCTGCGGCGCGGTATGTTGTGGAACGTATTGCGGTGCATATTGTTGAAGTACGGGTGGTGCGATCTGCGGTGCTGGTTGCGACGCGAAGTACGACGCGGGTTGCGGCGCGGGTTGTGTTGCAGACTGCGGAGCGGGTTGCGATGCGAAGTGCGACGTGGGTTGTGGTGCAGGTTGCGGCGCGGGTTGTGATGTGGGTTTTTCTTGCAACCATGTACTAATGCGCACTGATGCTAAGTCATCTTCTATTTCTTCCTCTTCGTCCTCGGTTGATCCGGCTTCTGCTTGTAGTCGCTGCACGTGTATTTCTTGCAGTTCCGTTCTTGCTTGCAATCGGGCCTGCTCGAGCTTGAGTTCGGCTAGCCGCTCTTTCGCCTCTAACTCCGCGAGGAGTCTCTTGCGTGAGACTACGGAGCGGCGTGACCTAGTCTCGCCCGGATTTAATGTGCGCTGCGATCTTTGCTCACTCTCTTGCTGGGTTTCTTCCGTCGCAGTCGTCTTATCGGTCGCAGAGGTAGCAGTTGTATCGCTGCCCGTTGTGGTTTCGCTAGTGGTGTTTGATGAGCCACTTGTGGCTGAGTCGCCCCCGGAGGTCTCTTCCGTGGCCCCCTGGGTCGTCTGTTCATCCTTACGACGCTTCGATGATTCTCCGCTGTTACTACGCGTAATCACCATTTTTCTTCAAAATAATATTTTTTCGTTCTTGCGGTTTGCTTCTTAATTCGGCTCTTCGAAGGACCATTAATGTTACGGATCGCCGTAACGCCGTTCGAAAAATGAATAAAACGCGTTGTTCTTATATAGGTAACTTATATTTTCTTTTACCTTTTGTTTATTATATTGCTAAACTGTTCATAATTTTTGTTAAACAATATGTCATTTATAATATTTGTTATATTTATTTTAAGCGTATTTCTGCCTTGTTTTTATTTTTTTCTATTATTCTAATTCTTTCTTTATTTTCTTTTGTATAATATTTAAGTTAAATATACATTGCTTGTGTCAAATCGCAGGTATTACTTCGCTTGTGATAGCATTTATTAAAAAAAATATGTGTTTAGAATTAAGCCAATTGTGAAACTGGACAATACAGACCCTTTGGAGGTGGTGTAACCTCTTGAAGAATTTAAAAAAAATATATCCCCGCAATTACTGCCATTATAAGAAAATTACAAAATACATCAAAATTGATGTCTACTCTAAGTCACAAAGATTTAATTTTAATTGAAAATGATGAAGCAAGAAGAATAAAAATGTAATGATTTTAAACAAAACAAGGAATAAATAATTTTATAATCATGAGTATAGTATATTTAGCAAGCTTTGCTAAAGAATTAACATATTTCTTAATTTAAACCTTTGAATTGTAACTTTACTAAGTTTGATAACTTTATTTTAAAACGTTATAATACTTACCTAAAATTTAGTATAGACCGATTGTATTATCATTAAATTTGACTTAACCATGGACTCGCCTTGGGTATTGTTGACACAACCTATGTAATTAAATCACGCCATTGAGCTATTGAGACTTTTTTGGACAAGGTGGTTGTAATAGATGCTTATTTCAACATGCACTGGTAGTCCATCCACAGAATTAATAGGCTTTAAAGCCTCATAGAGTTCTTTACACAAATACAAAACAATCTTTGAGCATCCGAAACCGGCGTATAAATTCGTTGTCGGAGAATTCCAATAGATTAAGTATATATCAAAACTAGCTAGCAGACTTAGTTCTGCAGCATATGCTGTAAAAAAGATTAGAACTCTTACCAGTGTTGAAACAGCTAGAATAGTTTACTTTAGTTATTTCCATAGCATTATGTCGTATGGTATTTTGCTATGGGGACACGCGACTGACACTGAAATTATATTTATTTTACAGAAGAGGGCCATTAGAGCAATATATAATTTAAAACCAAAAGAGTCACTGAGACAAAAATTTAAGGAAATTAATATATTAACTCTGGCCTCTCAATACATTTATGAAAATGTAATGTACGTTACACAAAAATAAAAGTAGTTTTGCGAAAATAAGTGATATTCATTCTGTAAATACTAGGAGCAGACACAAGCTGGTAGTACCAGTTACTCGACTCCACCGAGTCAGTAATTCATTCTTGGGGCGATGTATACGCTTTTACAACAAAATCCCAGAAAATATACAAAATTTGTCATACACAAAGTTCAAAAGTGTTATTAAACTAAGTTTGCATAAAATGGGTTATTATAATATTAAGGAATTTATAGATGATAATAACCCCTGGGAAGGGTGATCGCTACCAAGCTATTTCTAATTAGTCTTGTGTTGTTGATTGTAAACATGATTGTAAGCTATTATTA
Source organism: Parnassius apollo (assembly GCA_907164705.1). Lineage (NCBI taxonomy): Eukaryota > Metazoa > Arthropoda > Insecta > Lepidoptera > Papilionidae > Parnassius > Parnassius apollo. The sequence goes on along the minus strand of CAJQZP010000088.1, from coordinate 6,743,499 downwards.
AAAAAATAGTCCCGCTGGGTTTCTTGATGGTTCTTCCCAGGACAGAGGTTATTTTTGCGAACCAGTGGTAAATTAAAAAAGTGACTTTCAATAAGTATTTTTATAATCTACATTGAATAAAAAAGTTTCTATTTCTATTTATATTTCTATTTCTATTTCTATTTCTATTCTGATCACGTATCGATCGCTGATGTAATTTTCTTTCTTGTTTTTCAATTTCTGACACGAAAATGTAGTTGCAATAGGCTCGAGACATTTTTTTTGTATTAAAATGGTTTGAAGATAAACTTAAACCCACGTCCGCGAAAGAGGATAAAATTGTCCCTTTCAAATGTCAAAAAGGGATAATTTTTTCTCTTTCCCTTGGCCCCATGCTACGGACGGGGAGATATATGTCCACTCGTTATGTCAAACAGGGATATACTATAGAGATTAGATAATTTTATCTCTTGTCAGTGGATATAATCGGGGGATATAATTTTTGTCTCTTGCCCATGTTCGCAGGGTGGATAAAACTAAGCAAGGGATAAAAATTATATCCTCTCTCCGGGGATATATTCTCTCCGGCTCATGCTAGCCCGGCAGGAGTCATACAAATGATTGAAAACGCAACAAAATGGCATCGGATTATAGAGATGAGCTCATAGAGTGTGAAAGAAAATAAATTCTAATTGAACAGAAAATGGCGTCAAGTAGTGATCAGTCGGAGAAAAGTGACGATTATAATTTTTTTATTATTTATTTCATTGTTCAGGTAAATATTTCCATTTTGTTAGTATACTTAACATTTAAAAACTAGGGGTTAGTAAATTCACAGAATACGTAAGTTATTACTACACAAAATTATTATTTATTATTACAGATGTTGGGTATTGAACCCATATGCACTGTGTTTCAGTACATAATCACAGGGCAATCTTGCCTTCCATATATGGAAGCCAGGAGGTCGTTGGTGTTGTCTCGCACGCGACGTATCAAGGAGGCTATTCTTTTGCTTAATGTTATTGCAAAGCTGTCCATGCGTGCCTCAGCAAACATACGCGATGCGCTGCAAAAGCGTGGCTGCTCCAACAACATTCTGAACCAATTGTTGTACTGAACATGTAGCGCATTGAGAATTCGGCGAGTACACTTCGTCCACAGGCTGCAGGTGTAAAATGTCCGACAGTAAGCCTTGAATAATGTTATCTTAACTTCATTCGTACACCTAGCAAACCTGCGAGCAAGTATATTACACCTCACTGCCAACGCTCTACGTTCCCGTTCAACATCTAAATTGTCAGAGAGATCCTCGGCGATCCAGTGTCCCAGATATCTAAATTTGGTGACTCTACTCAGTGTAACTCCTCCAAGTCTAACATGAGGAACAGACTTAGGTTTTCTATTTCCAGCCTTAAACACGAGTAGTTCACTCTTATAAAAATTATATTTGAGACCATGAGCCGGTGCGTACCTTTCACATATGCCCACTAGCGTTTCGATATCGGCTTTATGAGTCTCATACCTCAAATGAAACAACTTCGTGAATTACAAAAGTTACGCATTCGAAATAAAACTACTCAAATCATAATAGACGAGGCTGAAAGTGTGCGGTTTTCTTCTCATCAGAGATACGAGGAAAATTATGGAGGAAATTCTACTGGCAACTACTTTAATTATTAATTTGATTATTAGAACTTTTTATTTATCTACCCACTTGTTTGATTACTGTCTTCATAAATACTAATTTCTTACTAAAATCTTGTTTTATTCTTACCTCAGAGTAATGAACAATTTCTTCTCAGAACTAATACTTTAGCGAAAGTTTGTATCTCCTTTGGTGAGTTTAGGTGATATTTTACTTAGGATGTAGTCAAATGTTGATACGGGCATTCGAGTGTACTCAAAGAATTTTGTAGGGTTATAATCTTAGTACTTCATACAAATTAAAAAAAATCACCACTTATTTCTCTGTTTTTATTTATATCGTGCATACCGTCTCTAGTGTTCAACACCTCCCTATAATATAAAAAATATAAAATCCTCATCCATAGTTCGCGACCCCTGATATACGTCGAATCGTTACAAGAGCCCGCGCGTCACTGTGTCCACCGCACGACCCCGCTCGCCGCACCCGCCTCAGGCCCTATTCACCGCGCGTTCAGTGTGGACGCACATTTAGCTGGACACACCACGCGGAAGATCGGTCGTTCCTTTGCGGACGATCGGTCGCTCCGTGGCGAACTACTCGTTCTCGCGTCTGCTCCGTCCTCCGCGCACCAATCTTCCATCGGCGTAAGATCGGCAACGTCGCATTCCGGGTATTTGTATACATCGCGCCACATTCGACGGATAACTCGCGGTGACCGCGCACGCACAGTTATGTTCAACACTGAACGATTTATTATCGAAGTGCAAAATTGAGTTTGTCTTTGGGACTCTAGAGAAAAACCGGATAGAACGGCAAAGAAACGAGCATGGGAAGAGATAGCAAAATTATTTTTCGACAGTTGGGATAGTGAAATAGAAACAAAACAGCAAGAACTTGGTGAGTTAATCACTTTATTAATTTGCCTTAGGTATAGGTAAGTACTCGTATAAAATTGAAATCGTAAATTAAAACTATATCACTAATAACAATAACTATATCAGTCACCCTACCTAAATGAAGTTATGTTGCCACTCTAGTGTACCTCCTTCCATTAAATATTTTTTTTAAATAATTCTCTCGTATTTACGGCATTAGACAGTTTAGATGTATGGTATGGTAACGGATTCACTCCCGCGGAAGTTCGGCGTCAGAATTTCCGTCGAGTGTGGCGGTGGCCTAAAAGTACTGATGGACGGGAGAGAAGCTAAAGGGTAAGGGGGGGGGGGGTGAAAGGCCATTTTTTAGTTTTTATTAAATAACTCGTCAACGATTTGTTATAGCAAAAAATAAAACCGGCCAAGAGCGTGTCGGGCCACGCTCAGTGTAGGGTTCCGTAGTTTACCGTCCGTTACAATAAGTGTTCCCACTTATATGAGTTTAAAGGTGGGTATCCATTAGGTTCGCGCTCCTGCAACTGCTCCCGGTAGTGGGTACTGTTGTTTCCATCCAAGTTCAAAATGACTTTCCTAGAAAGTCGTTATAAAGTTCTACTTTTCAGATTTTTTTCCTATTTTCTAAACTTATGGTTCAAAAGTCAGAGAGGGGGGGGGGGACACACATTGTTTTTTACTTTTGGAGCGATTATTTCCGAAATTATTGACACTATCAAAAAATGATTTTATTAAACCCCTATTCATTTTTAAATACCTTTCCAACAATATATCACACGTTAGGGTTGAAATTAAAAAAAAATCACTTCTCACTTTACATATAGGGGGGCTACCCTAATAAAACATTTTTTTTTCCAATTTTTATTTTCCCACTTTGTCTGCGTGATTGATACACATATTGGTACCAAATTTCAGCCTTCTTGTGCTAACGGTCACAGAGATTAAGCGAGGACGGACAGACGGACAGACAGACATGGCGAAACTATAAGGGTTCCTAGTTGACTAAGGAACCCTAAAAATATTTTCCTCTAGTAATCTACATAAATTCTAAAAGGAGAAAAGTTAATTATGAACAATTCTCGCGTTTCAACGTCTTGTCTCAAACTGCTTCGATCGCAAGGTTCGGGCGGCGAGGGCACCTCCAAAAAATCACGACGCACCGGTAGTGTAGTGCGAGCTCTAGTTTCTCGCCAAAATCGGCCAGAGGTAATAAAACGAGTACATCCCGTCGCGACTTGTGATTTTTTTTCTACGTGACAATGAAGTGTGTGAAGTTTGAGAAGTGTTTAATTTATGATGATATAGTCAAAATGGACTTGTGTAGAGTCGGGAGTATAATTGGGATAAAATGTTTAAGAAATAAGACGACTGGTGTCGTTCACAATGCTTGCAGAAGTTAATACGTTAGAAGTGACTCAATAAAAAGATTTTGAGAGTCAAGTTCTTTCAGAGCAACCATCAACATCACGTGGTGATGTTGATGGTTGCTCTGAACCACAACCACACCGAATCGCAGCGACAAAATGTGAATAGTGACAGCTTTTTGTAGTTGCGTTGTGCGCCAAAATGCGACAAAATGTCAATGTGGTTGCGTTGTCGCTAGTAGTTGCGATGTGGTTACGTCGTATGCAGGCACAGTTCAACTCCGGCTCATAAAATATGTTTTATAAATAATGCTTAAAATCATTTACACTACAAAATGCGCCCGCCCACGTGATGTGGTTGCGGTTGTGGTTGTGTTTGTGGTTATAGTACGTGTGGGTAGACCCTAAGCGTCGAACCATTATCAAAGTTCCTACGACAACGTTTCACGATTTCGTGCTTCTTCCTGGACAAGAGATAAACGATGAGTGGGGTAACGGCGTAGTAAGATATGCACTGTTGGAGATCTACACGCCATAGATGCAATATGTCACGTGCATTGTTACAAAAAACTCACCCTTGTCACTCTACCTTCAAAAAGAAAAGCTGGACGGACACCCTATTGATGAAGGGATTTCAAAAGCAATGAACGACATCAACGATTACACAAACGATAACTGCCAGTATTCTATGGACAATTTGTTGGGACAGATTACGGGAGAACCACCAACTGTGAAAACCATCAAATTCAGAATGAAGGTATGGGGACCAAATTCTTTCAGTGCAACTCGCACCAAACAAATAGTCGTATGCTATCTTGCAACAGGTGTACTGATGAACATGTAGAAAATGACAGAATTGTATGAAAAGCCGCTGAGATTATCTTGAAAGATATTGAATCCATGGCTTACGATAACAGTACCTTTTTTTTAATTAATTATCCATAATTTTGTTACATTATCCAGTACAATACTAGCATATAAACTTCTAGGGGTTTATTTACGCTAGAGAGTCGTCTTATATAAACAAAGATGTATTAATATTCATTCACATTATTCTAACAGAACTACCTACTAAAATAAGTATGGTTGATTTAACAAATATGATTTATGTTTTCTTTTAAACAGTTTGAATTTACCGTAAGTTTCTTGTAATTCTATTAGCAATTCATTAATAAAAGTAGGTACAAGATAAGCGGACTTTCTTGCTCCATAGAAATTTTTAGTTTTCAGAAGTACATACATGTTGGATTTATAAGCTATATTTCGTAGATTTACAGGTAATTTTTTAAGAACTAGATATTATGAATTATTAACTGCCGTCAGTATATTAAATTTAACTATATCTATAAACATTTATGACTTTGCAATATTTAAAAAGGCCCTGGTCATTATCTATGTACTTATTTTTAATGTGATCCTCCTTTAACTAGCTTCTGCAGGGAGGCTGAAGATTTGATAACTCAATCTCTCACAGTTTTCACAGACTGCCTTGTAAAGAAAAAAGGGTCACAAGAGACTGTGAAATAAAAAAAGGCAATTATGGCTCATACACTTATTGCTGCTGTTCGCCTTAGATGTTTCATATCCCCTATTTTGTCCAGCATCGCTAGTTCATATACCGAAAATATGGATCCAAGAACTTCGTGGACCTTCTATCGGAGTTGGGTATTAGAGACCAACACAGCTCTCGATCTCAACCAAACCACAAGTGTAGAAAATGGTGATTTCCTACTACACCGTATGAAATAGAAACCGTCCTCCAACATTTCTTCGATTTGGCATCAGTACATTTATCAACAATACATCAGTACATTACCTACGTACAGAAACATTACGGTCCACCAAATGATATGATGGTTTTTGATGGTTACAGTGATGTCAATAGCACAAAACGAGCAGAGCAGAAGCGACGGAGTTAGACTAAAACGTCCGTTGACATTAACTGTAACGAAAATAAAATCATCACTGTTTGACAGGAGTTTTTCTTTGGCAATGAAAATAATAAAATAAGACTGATTCAGTATCTCACCGCGGAAACCACAACAGCAGGAATTCAAACAACTGTTGCAACAAGAGATACTGATAGTATTATTGTCAGGTGCGGGTTGGACAAGGCTGTCGTTCCCAGAGGACCGATCAAGTCCCTCAGGTCACCTACCATCTTCATGGCGGTGGCACGATGAGATGGGGTGACCGACGAGGGGCTGGACCACAGTACCGGGGTCTGACGGAATCCCGAGCCGTGCCCTAGTGCTGAGTCTGGTTACCCCGGGAGACAGGCTCAGGCATCTATTTACCAGCTGTCTGCGGTGTGTCACGTTCCCCACAGCCTGGAACGAGGCAAGGCTGGTCCTCTTGAAGAAGGAGGGCAGGGCCGCTGATTCTTCCTCTGCGTACCGCCCCATATGACTGTTGGACGAGATTGGAAAATTGTTCGAGAGGATAGTTACCACTCGGCTCAATAAACATCTGTCGCGTGTCGGTCCCGATTTGGCTGATGCCAGTTTGGGTTCCGACAAGAGCGTTCCACCGTAGACGCGATTATGCGCATCCGCTCCCTGTCGGAACAAACAGTATCCCAGGGTGGCTTGGTGTTGGCGCTTAGCCGTGAAATCATCAACTCATTTAATTCCCTACCCTGGGATGCAATCAGGAGGGCATTGGCACGTCACCAGGTGCCCCCTTACCTGCAAGGTATTATCGTGAACTACTTGCGCGACAGGTACATATTGTACATTGGGCAAGATGGTAGGAAGATCCGGAGAGAAATCAAACGTGGGGTTTTACAGGGCTCGGTGCTGGGTCCACTATTGTGTAACATCGCGTACCCGATGGCGTAAATATCGTGTGCTATGCCGACGACACATTGGTGATCGCCATCGGGATAACTTTCGAGAGGGCCAATGAGCTCGCCGAGCTTGGGGCGGAAGTCGTTGTCGTCAAAATATACGAGTTGGGCTTAGAAATAGCGCCTAATAAGACCGAGGCTCTATAGTTTCATAAATTAACACGGGGCAGGGAACCACTCAATTCGTGCGATCGCATGGGTGGGTCTGTAGTACCCCTGATTGAAAGGGTGGCGGTTGCTATGCATAGACTGCTGCCAATCTAGGCGGACCTACGGAGAAAGTAAGTCGCCTCTACGCGGGAGTTATACGGTTAGTATTATGTATGGGCAAAAAGGCTGGCCATTCGACGCTGTAGAACTAAAATCTACATCGTGCAGCGGAGGATGGCGATACGGATCGTACGAGGATACCGCACTATATCCTTTGAGGCGGTGACAATCCTGACTCGCTTTCCACCACTAGATATACTGGCAGAGATGGACGCGAGGGTCTACGCGGTGGTAGTGAGCCAGAAGAGGCACTCGAATCAATTAAACGGCAGGAACGGCAAAACGCCCTGGCGACATGGTGCACTCATCTCGAGGAGCGCTATGAACGCAAACGCATCATTGGAGCAATCCTGCCGGTCTTCGAAGCCTGGATGCAGCGACAAGTAAGAAGGCTCACCCACGGACTTACACAGATAATTACCGGGCACGGGTGCTCCGGTGATTACTTGTGTAAGATTGGACGCGAGGTAACAGCAAACTGCTTCCACTGCGGACGACGGGACCAGGACTCCGCTTCTCACACGCTCGCATTATGCCCAGCGTGGGAATGGGAGCGGACGATTCTGGTAAACCGCATTGGACGGAACCACTCCCTATCAGCAGTCGTGTCGGCAAAGCTGAGCGGGGACTCGTCTTGGAGGGCCGTAGCCACCTTCTGTGTATCCGTTATGATTCAAAAAGAGGCTTCTGAGCGAGATCGGGAAAGGGTGGATCCCGCTCGGAGACGACGTCACCAAGGCCATGGCCCTCGTCTTGAAAACGGTGTTCCCCTACCAGAAACGGGGCCTCTGGGGTTGCAGGCGCTCGAGGAGGGGACCTCAAACGCCTAGTTATGTAACCCCTGAGGAGGACGATGACTCAGAAGTGGTCTCGAGATATCGTGGTAGCACTGCGAGGGTGCTGGGAGTAGCAAGTATTGCCCCTGGGACGTGTTATTAGTGTAGCAAAGCGTTGGAGGGACTCCGGTTGCGTTTCAAACGGAGATCCCGGGACCCCTCGTATACGATGATGGTGACCACCGTGGGGTTTTGGCCGGAAGGATGCCGGACATAACCTTCTCGTTGCCCCCGCAACAAAAGGTATCCATGAGGATTTCCCCACGAAAAAAAGGCTGTCGTTCATCCAAAAGTTGTAATAGTTGGGGGGGGATGTCGACTTGATATTCCTCCTTATGGGATTGGCTCCACCAAATATTTTTTATTTATTTATTTATTACACAAAAAACACTGTCGGTTGTTCTTCATACAACTTTCGCCAAACTGCAGGGCAGTTTGTTGGCGAATACATCACCCTTTTACATTATATGTGCCTACTGTAAATTTTATGATCCTTAAGAAATTAAAATACACATAAACTGTACCTACTGTAATTTTAACTGCAATCCTTAAAAACTTAAAAATAGAAAATTTAATTTACACTAATTTAAAATATTTAAACTAATTAAAACTAAGCGCTGTTACTACTGTTACATACCTTATTATGCAACCTTATTAATATTTAAACTCATTAAACACATTTAAAATCAAATTAATTTATAACTATAACTTAAATTAAGACAATATTAATTATTACACATATAATTATCCGGCAACCACGCTTTCAACTTCTTTTTAAATATTTCTTTATTACTACATTTGTTTTCAGAAAATATCTCATTGAAAATACATGGTACTAGATATTTTCTCGTCCCCTTGCCGTAACAATTATTAACCCTATGCTCAACGTATTCCTTTCGCGAAGTAATTTTAATATGTTTTTAAATGTTTGAAATGTTTTAAACTTTAGAAATTTAAATTGATCTATTGCAATTAAGTACTTAAGTTTTACATGCACAGGTAATATTCTAAAATTTTTAAATAAATTATTATAATTTCCGTCTATGTTATATTTTTTCTTTGTTTTTTTTTCATCAATAAGCATTTTTATTAATCTAATTTGCAACTTAAGAATTCTATCTGTATATGTTTGAAAAGTACGTCCATATGCAATTAGTCCATAACTCAGGGCTGAATCAGCTAGTGTATAGTAAAGCATATATATGATTTACCTGCTTACTTTAAGTTTTAAGTTATTAAGCCTAGATAATATGGATCTTAACCTATCACAGACAATGTCAATATGTAATTTCCAACTAAAACTACAGTCTATTGTTAGCCCTAAGTACTTGTAACTATTCACAACTTCTATGGTTTTACATTCGCATTGTTCCAGTTTATTATGTAAGCACTCGTACGAATGACCAATGATGTTAATTTCCTCACTAGGTTTTCTCATATAAGGAGAGTGTAGAAGCATACATTTTGTTTTGGATACGTTAAGTACAATGCCGTTGTACTGTGCCCATTTTAGAATACTGATAAAATCATCCTGCAACCTCTCCTCAATAATTTTAACATCCCTGTCAGCGTACATCAGTCAACGTTATCAATGCTATTCACGTGCATGATGTACCCAACAGGTCCGAATACGGAGCCGGTTGGCACACCCAGTGTTACGTTAGCTTCTTTCCCAGTCGTTCCATTAACCTACTGTGTATTTTTCTATTCTTCAAGTAATTTCGGAACCATTTGTTCATTGGGCCTCGAATCCCACACTCTTGCATTGCTTCAAGAAGCATTTCGTGATCCAACGTGTCAAACGCTTTTTTGAAATCAATGAACAATACAACAACATAATTTTTATTGTTTAGTTTACCATTAACGTCATCGGTAAATCGTGATAGTGCGGTAGATGTACTGTATGATTTCCTAAACCCATGCTGTGCTGTAGATATCATATGATTTTTTTTCCAAAAACATACTAATTTTCATAACTATTACTTTTTCAACTATTTTATTTATTACTGACAATGTAGCAATCAGCCTATAATTGGAATATTCTAAATGATTACCATGTTTAAATATTGGACGAATAATTGCCTTTTTTAAGTAATTTGGATATGCACCGTTTTGCACGCACATAGTCACAAATTTTGCAAGCAACGGGCTGATATCCTTCTTTACATACTTTAAATCCTTTACTCTTATTTCATCTACACCCGGTGATTTATTACAGTCTAATTTATCTATATTTTTTTCAATTTCGTTCGATGATACTGCTTTATAACGAAAAGATACGTCACTCGTATTTACAAAAGTGGTACGATCTAAAAATTTATAATTACAATAATGTTTTATTTTCCCAATTTCCTCTGTAAATGTTTTAGAGAAATTTGAACATATATTAAGCACCGTATCTGTCTTTCCTAAATATTTCATAATAAAACTATCTAAATTATCATTATTTTTTCCCAACCAATTATTAACGATTTCCCAGACCTTCCTACAATCTCCTTTACAATTTAAAATTTCATTTTTTCTAGATTTGTTTTTCGCTAAATTTAATAATTTATTTGTTTTATTTCTGTGCCGCGTGTATTCTAGCCTGTAATTCATATTTTTGGGATTAGCCCTCCACTTCCTAAACAAATAATCTCTTCGGTCTATCATCATTTTTAATGTATGACTAATCCACGGCTGTGTTGCTCGTTTATTTCTGCTTATTTTTATAGCTATTCTGGACTCCTCATAAATATTTTTAAACAAAATACGTAACCTATCATAAATTAATAACGGGCAATTAAGTTACGACGCAAGAACGTAAATTAATAATTCATTCCAATTTATGTCTTTTAATTGTTCTTTAACTAATTTATCCTTTAAAACTTCAATATAATTATCACTATCGCACTTCGTTTCGTATTGTTGCGTGGCTAAGTTGACATCTCATCTCATGCCACTAACGTCGTCTAGTGTCGGGTAACAGAGCGAGGAGAGAGCTTTCCAGAAAATGACATGACAATTTTTTTAACCGACAGCGCCATCTGTTGTCGAAACGAAGAACTAAGCTTCTAGAAGCCCGACACTCGAACTTTCGATGCTTAGTCGATTGGCGCGCGTATTTACTTGAATGTTCTGGATTTTTCGGTGCTAAGGTGTATTTATAGGCGCTGCAAGGTGCGATCGGGGAAGTATTGGATTTGGCGAGACAAGCGAAGCTTCGGAGCGAGATAAAGTGAATCAGTGTGATTAATTATTGGTGTTTTTAACTTTAATTAGTGTAAAGTGAATTAAAGTGTTAATTTAGGTAATTCTATCGGCAATTTTTATTGTCACGAACCTCAAGCTCGTAACAGTATGCATCGAACGCTAAATTAACTCCTACCATATAATGATCCGACAACTTACACGTGAGCATGTGTGCGTTAGCGCGCGCACGGCTGCACACTCGCACACGGTCGATGCATGTCGCAGTTAGAATACCGGCGTACACCTCCTCTCTTGTTCATTCATTGACAACGCATTGCAATCCTCGTTCACACAACGTGTTTTTATTCTTTTCCACGATGCTGCATTTTTCCATTATATTTATATTTGTGTCCCCAATGATGATGACATCTTACTTATTTGGTATTTACTCCAGTAATAGTCTTAATTCTTCTATAAAATATAGTTATTAGTATTAGGTGGTCTATATAATGCTATAATGTGAATGTATCTTGTTGATGTTTTTATTAGGCAGTGTAATATATCTGTAGCACGCGCTGGTACATAATTACATTTTTTTATATTTAATTCATTTTTACTGTATATTAACAATCCACCACCTCAACACTTTTCTCTAGTATATACAAACATCTCATATCCGCCTATTTGGTATAGCGCTATTTCTTCTCGTTTAACATTGATTATACTTAATATAATAATATCTATCTTATATTCACAACTTCCTAAAAGTATTAACAATTCGTTATAGTTCTTTCTTAATGATCTAATATTTATATGTAATATTCGAAATTCTTTTATTGTTTTCTTCATATACGTACTCCATTAATATATGTACGCAAATTTTTTTGTATTCTATATTACTTTCGAAACAGGATAATATATCGTTGAATTTTAGTTAAGTAATAAAAAATCACGTAGTGTAGTCACGTAATATTAAATATTTGTGTTATTGTTATTCCTCGCGACAGGCATTATTTAGCTTTTGTATGTCTGAATTAGATCGTACATTTACAATTTTTGCGTTATCCTCCTTTTTAACCAAAATTCGAAGGTTCTGCACCTATATACAGGGTGTCCAGTAAATAGCACGACATACTGCAGGGGGTGATAGCTAGGGTCACTACTTATCAATACAACACAACATATGTTCAGCAAAATCTTACGGATTTACAGTTTTACAAAATTTTCCGAAATACCGAAAAATCTCTACCTTGAAACAGATTTTTAAGCATCTCGTAATGAAAAAATCCTTTTCTAGTACTTTTTTTACATCAAATTATTCGTGAATAGTTACTTTACTCATTGATAAGTCTTTTTTCTATCAAAGACAAGAATGTTTTCAAGAAATACTATTTTTTGTTTAAATTTGCACAGAACTATTTTCTTATCACTTAAGTTTAACCTACAGTGGTGAAAAAAATGTATGTGGCAGTTTTGTACAACAAACTTAAAAAATAGCTTGTTTAATGGTGATTTAGGAAAGATACAATACTAGTGCATTTTCATTAAAAATACAAAAAAAATAAGCTATTTTAGTTAATAAGAGCATTTTATTTTAAATGCAAGTAATGCGACTTTGAATTCGAATCGTTGTAAGTTCGTACTACGGTTCGAATTACATAATAATTAATCTACAGCCGACCGGCCGGCCGGTCTGTAAATGACATCTTGAAGGATAAGGTGATAGTAAAAAAAAAAAACAGAGGAGTTAACTTTAATAAACATTTATTTAAATAAATAACAATAAATACTCAAATTGCTTCCCTTGTGCCCTAATATACGCTCGGCATCTTCTTAAAAATGAGCTTTTGAGTCTTCTCAGGCTTATTTCCGATATTTTTCTTGCTGCAATGTTAACCCTTGCTCTCAATTCATTGTCATTTTGGATCGGTTTTTCATAGACTTTGTCCTTCATGGCACCCCAATAAAAAATCCAGGGGGTTTAGGTCCGGAGACCTAGGTGGCCATAATATCGGTCCCAGTCGCCCAATCCACCTGCCTGGATAAGCTTCATCTAAGTAGGCTCTTACTTCCCGGCCATAATGAGCAGGGCACCCATCATTTTGAAGCCACATCACCTCTCTTAGCTCACTCGGAACATTTTCAAGGAGCGTGGGTAGGGTTTCTCGTAAAAACTCCAAGTAATTATTGTCATTTAATGTAGGTGGAAACTCGACGGGACCCACAATCTGGCCATTAAAAATTCCTCACCATAAATTTATTTTGAGTTGGTACTGGGAACTGTCTTCTCTTAATGATTTCTTATATTTACGCGAACACTACACATTGAAATAATACTAATTTTTACGGAATTTATCGCGTATATTTAACTTTTTTACCCGACATTTCGAGAGCTTTACAGCACCCATGGTCACGGGAAGGACTGAGATGTTCAACGTCCAGCTGTCATAGTTAACCGCGGTTACCATAGATTAAAATTTAACTTTTGTTCCGATCAAACATCCGAATCAATGCCAGAACCAAAAGCAACCATTGACAAACACAGATCATAGATTAATCGCGTTCTATAATCTGTCAAAACAAACACTGGATGATGCAACAATAAAGGTGTTATCCAAAGGACTAAATTACGCTATAACTCCAAGCAGATTACCGTACGAAGAAATTATCTGTAGTGTCGAGGACTGTTTATTTAAAAACAATATGCGGAAAGAAGATTTGGAGGCGATACGTCAAGACATTTCGTCTATGTTACGTCGATGTTCAGTGCCTAAACCGAATCTTCCCAGAGACGAATTTATAGCGTTAAAGAACCTACGCAATAAACCAGAACTTACGATTCTCCGCGCAGATAAGGGAAACGCCACGGTGGTCATGGATACGTCAGATTATAATTCTAAAATACAAGAACTTTTGTCGGATGTAAGTACTTATAAAAAGGTTAAAAACGACCCAACAAACAGCACACTAAAAACAACTAGTGACCTCATAAAGAAACACTCCGAAAAATTAAATCTGGACGTAAAATGGATAATACCTACGTGCGCCAAATCACCAAAGTTGTATGGGTTACCAAAAATACACAAGCCCAATGCTCCATTACGCCCCATAGTGAGCCAAATCGATTCACCAACTTACAGATTGGCTCAACACTTAGCGAAAATACTCTCACCGCTCAGGGGACATACAAGAGCACACAAAGGATTCCTACCATTTTGTCAGCGAGATTAAAGACCTACGTCTGGCAGACAATGAAACTATGGTCAGTTTTGATGTGCAGTCATTGTTTACATGCTTACCTGTTGAAGACTGCATTTCAATTGTAACTAGAAGGCTGGAAGAAAACAACATGCCCGTAGAATATGCAGTATTACTCAGACTCTGCCTTACATCTGGCTACCTATTGTGGAAGGAGGAGTTCTACAAGCAAGTAGATGGTGTGGCGATGGGCTCACCTGTATCTCCCATTGTCGCCGACATATTCATGGAAGACTTTGAGGAGAAAGCCCTGCTTACTTCTCCCATAAATCCAAGATTCTACAAGCGGTACGTAGACGACACTTTCACAATTCTACCTTTAGATAAAGTAACTGCATTTTTAGACCATCTTAACTCTATAAATACTAAAATTCAGTTCACAATGGAGTTAGAGGCAAACAATTCCTTAGCCTTTCTAGATGTGTTAGTAATTCGGAATCCTGATAACACCTTGAGCCATACTGTGTATAGAAAAAAGACCCATACAGATAGATATTTAAACGGTGATTCTCACCACCATCCTTCACAGTTAGCTACCGTGGGTAAATCTTTGTTTCAGAGAGCACGAGGGATCTGTGACAGTAAACACCTGGCTGCCGAGCTCCAACATGTCAAGCAAGTTTTGCATGACAACAAGCTTCGGGTCCCCCGCCTACGTCACAGAGAACGAGTGAAGCCGGCCACAGTCGAGCGTGTACCTGCTGTACTGCCATATGTTAGAGGAGTCACTGACAAGATTGGCTACATCTTGAAGCGCGCTTCCATCAAAACATACTTCAAGCCGCCGAAGAAGATTGGTCAGTTTTTACCATCAGTCAAGTGTAACGTCCCTCTGCAAGATGCAGGAGTGTACAAGCTTGATTGTGAATGTGGTCTCTCCTACATAGGACAAACTAAAAGATCAATTAAAACCCGCGTCAAAGAACATATAGCTGATGTGAAGAATCGACGCTCCGGGAAGTCTGCAGTCTGTGAACATGTACAGGATCGCCCCCGTCACTACCTCAGATTTGATAGACCACAAATCCTCGCTAAAGAACACCGATTCCTTCCAAGGATGATTCGCGAGGCTATTGAAATCAAAAAACATCCTAATTTCAATAGAGAAGATGGCTGGGTGCTACCATCTGCTTGGGATCCTATAATAAATAAAATTAAATCCCAACCCAAGCATACAACTGCAAGACTCCATGATACCATAAGTTCATACTGTGTAGATCGGAACAAAAGTTAAATTTTAATCTATGGTAACCGCGGTTAACTATGACAGCTGGACGTTGAACATCTCAGTCCTTCCCGTGACCATGGGTGCTGTAAAGCTCTCGAAACGTCGGGTAAAAAAGTTAAATATACGCGATAAATTCCGTAAAAATTAGTATTATTTCAATCTGTCTTCTCTTGACACATACGGATTTTCTAATTGCCAACTATGTAAATTATGCAAATTCAAGTAGCCGTCCTTTCTGCAGGCTGACTCATCACTCCATAACACCTTATTAAAAAAGTTTGGGTCCTCCCGATGCATTTCAAGCATGCGGCGGCAGAATTGAACTCTCGGCAGGTAGTCTCTAGTTAAAAGAGTTTGCACGCGTCGCACGTGAAATGGATGGTATCCATACCTCTTAAGTACTGAATGAACAGTGGACTTCGGTATCCCTGTGCGCCGTTGTATCGCCCTAACCGAAGTTGTCGGGTCTTGTTCTCGTTCCTGAAGCACTATGTCTTCGTCAACAACTTGAGGCCGTCCACCGCCACGTTGACCAGGGAGTCTGCCTTCCATGTCTGGTAAACATTTCATGGTGTGGATGTCTCCTATCGGGAAACCTTTCCCTGTAGAGGGTGGCAGCAGCTCGGGAACTTTGGCCAGCTTCTCCGTAAATAAGGCATCTCAGCATACTCTCGCTGCGTATAACCAGGAAAAACGCGGCGGTTGGCCATGTTATAAAACACAAAAGTCCAGGTGGTCGCCAAGTCGTCGTAGTGATCACAATAAAAAATCCAAATCGTAAGGCAAACAAAGTCCGGGGTCCAAGGCACAAAACAGTCGTCAGTACGAAACAATAATTTGTGAACACAGAGATGCGTTACCCACGGTTTGAGGTAGCGTACTGACAAGTGTCGCAAATAAGGTTGAGAGTGAGACACAAAATCACAATGCAAGAAAGAGCGGGATAGCACATGCGCTTCTTTTGCTAGACAGTAACCGGTCGGGTCGGGTCGGTCGGCGAGCAGGTAAAAACCTTTAGTTATTACGCGTGCATGTCGCATTTTACGTGTCACAACTAGTTTTATAATAATTCGCGTAAATGAGCAGCTATTACTTATTCTCATAGTGGTTTTTGTCAAAATTACGTTAATTACATTTTCAACAAAATCAGCTTCTCTGGAACTAAAATAGCATTTTTTTGTATTTTTTAATGAAAATGCACTAGTATTGTATCTTTCCTAAATCACCATTAAACAAGCTATTTTTTAAGTTTGTTGTACAAAACTGCCACATACATTTTTTTTCACCACTGTAGGTTAAACTTAAGTGATAAGAAAATAGTTCTGTGCAAATTTAAACAAAAAATAGTATTTCTTGAAAACATTCTTGTCTTTGATAGAAAAAAAGACTTATCAATGAGTAAAGTAACTATTCACGAATAATTTGATGTAAAAAAAGTACTAGAAAAGGATTTTTTCATTACGAGATGCTTAAAAATCTGTTTCAAGGTAGAGATTTTTCGGTATTTCGGAAAATTTTGTAATGTTATTATGTAAATCCGTAAGATTTTGCTGAACATATATTGTGTTGTATTGATAGGTAGTGACCCTAGATATCACCCCCTGCAGTATGTCGTGCTATTTACTGGTCAACCTGTATACTTATATTTTACCTTTAATAATGTTTTGGTATTTTAAAAAAACTGTGTTATATCAAGCTCTTCCTAGTAATTTGCAATAAGAGATGACCTCGATACAGCACCTGCTGACACCGCTAACACGTGCCGCCACCGGGCGCAACGTGATCACCGCCGCTGACACTGCACCCCGATTGACGTCAATGCGCGTTTACCGCGATGCAACATTGTATTTCATAAAATAAAATTTAAGCATTCTGTATCTACCATCGATCAGGCATAGACTTAACCCTCTGTAACGTATGGTAGACTACAGGCAACATACCGTTTCACCTTTCCTAAATTCTCCAAGTAAAATTAATTCGTTTTTTCAAGCAATGTAGAGTATTGTCTACACTCTCTTCTTTCAATTTAGTACAAGCATGTCAAACTAGATGTCGCTACTTGGCTCAAACAACGAAATATCGTTAGTGAAGTGAAAAGTTTCAAATGCTCAGAGTATGTTAAAAGACAAAAAATATAAGAAAATAGTTATTTTGTTTTTTGGTGTTTCTTTTCTTGATAATCTGTAAGGTAAGTGTTTATAGTTTACCATATTATTATATTTTTGCTGATAATTTACAGTTTTTATGTATTAGGTGACTATTAGTGTTTGTGTCTTGTAGGCTACATTGAGCGGAAAGGGGAACTATCTTGTACGAACACTGTGGATATTTACACTCGGTATTATTTTGTTTTAGCATGGCTCACCAAATTCACCTAAATGAAAACGAAATCGCCTGCGCACTTCAATGTGATTTAAGTGAAGATGGACTCGACTTAGATGACGATAGTTTGATGGATCCTGACTTTGAACCAGATTTTGAAGAGTCGATTGACGAATCTTTGGAAGCTGAATTCGACATAGATGCACTAGTAGACACCTTGAATGATGACGACCGTAACTCCAACTTTGAGGTAGAAGTAGGGCCGGCCTTATCTAGTTCAGACATTCCAGGTACTTCAGATCCCCCCTGTAAAACGTCGAAAGCCTGAAAAGCTAACATTACGGTGGAAAAAGAAGAATTTAGAGCTGAATGCACAGCAGCTGGCTTTTACTGGCAATGAGTCATTGAGTTCTGATATCTTGGACCTTGATACTCCAATACAGTTCTTTCTTTTTTTATTTCCACCAGAACTCATAAAGAGAATTTCGGAAGAGACAAACCTCTACGTGGTACAAAAAGACCCAAACAGCACGTTTCGTGTATCGGAGACAGAAATGCGTCAATTTATAGGGGTAGTATATATGATGTCACTGATTCAGCTACCCAGAGTGACCAACCACTGGAGTTCCGTCTTGGGTACACCTGTAATTCAACAGACCATGCCTTCTAATAAATTTGAAAAGATTAGACAATATCTGCATTTTAATGATAACACTAAATGTCTACATAGGACCCACCCTGACTCCGATAGGATCTTCAAAATTCGCCCAGTCGTTGATGCCTTGAACGAATCTTATGGTAAAGTTCCATTAGAAAAACAACTTTGCGTAGATGAGCAAATTTGCTCTACAAAAGCGCGTAACATGCTGAAAAGGTATAATCCCAAGAAACCGCATAAGTGGGGTTATAAATTATATGTTTTGAGTGGTGTTTCCGGTTTTGCTTATACAATAGAGATTGAATCTGGCAAAGAGAATGTTGTCAGACCCGACGAGCCAGATTTAGGAGCTTCTTCCAATGTAGTAGTGAGATTATCGCGTATGATTCCGCGACACCAAAATTACAGGCTCTATTTCGATAACTACTTCACATCCTTGCATCTTTTGGAATATTTAGCAAAAGAAGGTATTCTTGGGCTAGGTACTATTAGAAGGAATAGAATACCTGACTGCAAGCTGTCGTCAGAAAAAGAGATTATGAAGAAAGATCGAGGATATTCTGAAGAGTACATAGCTGATGTCAACGGCGTCGACGTGTCAACGGTTGTATGGAAGGACAATAAGCTTGTTACATTGGCTTCCACATTTGCTGGTCTAAATCCTATAAGCGAAGTCCGGAGATACGACAAAAAGAACTCAAGATACATAAACATCCCGCGACCTAATGTTGTGAGCGAGTATAACCGTCATATGGGCGGTGTGGACCTTGTAGATAGCATTATGGGCATCTACAAGATAAAACTGAGAAGCAAACGTTGGCAGATGCGTCTCTTCTATCACTTCTTAGACCTAACAATGGCTAATGCATGGCTGTTCTATAAAAGAGTCTGCAAGTATAAAAACATTCCCAACAAGACCATCATGGCATCTGCAGATTTTCGCCTGGAAATTGCCGAAACATTGTGCAAGATGGGGGTGAAAACGGGTTTAACAATACGCCGATCTATTGAAGGTCAAATCCTAGCAAAGAAACACAAAGGACCTGCCCAACATGTACCTCCACAAGCAGTCCGCCAAGATCAAGTCGGTCACTGGCCTCAATGGGCAGAAAAAAAATCCGTTGTAAGTTCCCAAAGTGTGCTGGATTTACTCATACGGTGTGTGATAAATGCGGCGTAGCTTTATGTTATACCAAAAACAAAAATTGTTTCAGGAATTTCCATCTGTTGTAACTGATTTACATTCTTCTCAATTAAAGTGATATTAACTAATTTTTACTGTTGTAACTCATTGTTGCCTAGGAGCTACACTCCCTTTTTTGTAGTATTATGCTTGATTTATAAAAAATTACATAATTTTAAAAAATACGTATTTTATTAATTTCATAATCCTATCCGATTCCATGAAAAATATGTAATTTAAAGATTTTGAGTTATAGAGGGTTAAGTTTAATTGTAAAATTTGTTTTAATAAATTCATTTAAATAAATTTGGTTTTTCTGGGTCCTCCGGCTGTGGTTACTATAATTGGCGCAGTCGGTAGGATAATCAAGGCGTCTTGAGGTAGTTTTGATAGGGTTTTCTCACATCGAAATCCCGCGTCCTAAATCAATCGCTACCGTCGCGAGCGATCGCGTGTCTTCGAGTATCCTGAAAAAGAACCTGGAGCCTGGCTGGAGGATAAATCAAGAAATCTATCCCAGAGGAACCAGAATGCAATTTACGAGTATGTAAGTACACTGATACCGATTCTCTGTTGCTTCCTTTTACATATGATTTACCTTTTTCTTTTACCGCCAAGATATTTCATCCTAGGTAATCCACCTCTAGGGGTCCTGCAAATAATCGAGTGGCCCATAGACTTAATTTAGATACAAATAGGAATATAAGTGTAGGTTCAATTACTTTATCGAGTAATTCTGAGGCACTAAGCGATCCAGAATCCGCAATAATGACTGACATAGACGTAATTATTAAGGCCTTACGCCTAGTACCCGAATCCGACGGTAACTCGCATATTTTGCCCCGCTTTATAAACTTATGTGATCAAATCGCAGCGGAATATATAAATCAAAACGAAGGTAATGCATTAGCTAAACTTTACCTCGTGAATGGTATCTTAAATAAGATTACTGGACCTGCCGCACGAATAATTAATTCTAACGGTATAGCTGAAGATTGGAATAGCATTAAAACAGTAATTTCTCCGATCAGAGAGATGAGACCGCCCTTTATAATGATCTTATGATAGCCACACAGGGAAATAGTTCGCCCCAAGAATTCTACGACCGATGTGTAAATTTGTTCAGCACTATCATGACCTATGTCACCTTACACGATACTGTCGATGATATTAAAGCTAAGCGCGACCTTTACAGAAAGCTCACGATGCAGGCACTTGTTCGCGGATTAAAAGAGCCTCTCGGCTCTCGCATACGATGCATGCGTCTTGATAGTGTAGAAAAGGCACTTGAATGTGTACAAGAAGAATTAAATGTAATGTATCTTCAGAATCGCAGTGAATCTGCCGCAGATAAAAAACCGCAGGTACCACAAATACCCATGCCTTTGTATAAAGCCGCGTATAAATTCCCCGTACAACCAATGTCTATGCCCAATTTTAAATTCTCTCAACAATAATGGCGGCCTAATAGTTTTAACAATGCTCCCGCGTACCATATAGGCCTGTAGACATGCCGACACGCACGCAACTGATATTCCGCGCGCAACCACCTAACTATAATCCACAATTGAGTAGATTCCAACTCCCACCAAGAAACGATTCATATAATTCAGGCCTCAATCCTATGAGTGGTGTAAGACACTACGTTACAAAGGAAAGGCCCACGGGTGGTCAAATGTCTGGTCACGATTGGCGAAAATTCGGAAATCGGCCACCATCTAACTACTTTAAGACTAGGGAGATGAACATGAACGAATTCGTGAACTATGGTGATGGTCATTGCTACTACTTTCCCGAGTACGCATATAAGGTACCCAATGATTCTTACTATGGGGCTTACCCAGAGTATTACGACCCAGAACCAATAAATTACGTGATTAATGAGCTACCAAATTACGATTTATCTCAAGAGATCCCATTAGGATCCTACGTTGATCCCGAAATGCCTAGTACGAGCTCAGCACAGGAACAGGATTTTCCCAAGCAAGGGAAATCCGAAAAGCCAAAATAGAATTGCATTTGCAGTCACAGAGACAGCTCCCGTACATAGAAATTTTAAATCCACCTTTAAAATTATTGATTGATATGGGTGCTAATCAGTCTTTTATTTACCCGGAAGCTGTAGGTAAATTTTTTCATGAAATCCCGTTAAACTTTGACCCCTTCGAGGTAACAAACGTACACGCTACCACGCGTAACGATTATTCTATACATTTGCCATGTTTCAGCGAATTTCGGGAAACAGAAAATATTAAATTGTTCATTTATAAATTTCATGACTTTTTCAAAAATTGGGAAGCCAAAATTGATCTTAAGGATAAAAAATTATTCACTCGTAATTCTGTTACTCCAATTCATATGTATAATTCACGGAATATTAACTTTTATGAAGACATGATCCCTGCACAAACGACGAGGCTAGTTAGGGTCCCTATTAATTTGCAAGACAGAGACGCTTATATTGACGAACAGATTATTTCTAATTGCGTAGTAAATGAATGCTTAACCACCGTCAAAAATAATCGTGGTTTTCTTGAAATTACAAATCCAACCTCGCACGACTTGATATTTTCTACGGGTCGCGCCGTTCATGCAGAGACTTATAACGTCCAATGCCCCGTGCATTGGACGTTATAAGTCTACATTGAACAAATGACGTCACGCGAACGCGAAGTACTGTCACGCTTGCGCACAGACCATCTTAATATGGAAGAGCGCATTAACTTAGAGAATCTGTGTCAAAAATATGCAGATATATTCTATATTGACGGAGAGGCTTTGACTTTTACAAATAAGATTAAACACAAGATCAGGACATCTGACGAGATGCCGGTTTTCACAAAAAGTAATCGCTACATACAACGCGACGAGGTCGGGGATGAGATAGGAAAAATGCTAAGTCAGGGTATAATTAGACCATCGGATTCTGCCTGGAGCTCCCCTATTTGGATAGAACCAAAAAAATCTGATGCCTCAGGAAAGACCAAATGGCGTTTAGTCGTAGATTTTCGAAAATTAAATGAAAAAACTATTGACGACAAATATCCGATTCCCAACATTAATGACGTTTTGGATAAGCTAGGTAATTGCCAGTATTTCTCGACCCTCGATCTGGCTAGTGGTTTCTATCAGGTCGAGTTGGACCCAGAAGATATACCCAAAACAGCGTTTAACGTAGAAAATGGGAAAATTTTAATTTTGAATTGAATTGAATTACGAATTTTTACGCATGCCCATGGGTCTGAAAAATTCACCATCTACCTTCCAGCGGGTGATGGAAAATGTCTTGAAGGATCTCCAAACCGTCATCTGCCTGGTCTACCTCGACGACATAGTAGTTTTTATCACCTCACTTATAGCAGATCACTTAGAGCATATGATCAACCTCGAAAAGGTATTTTCGAGACTTAGAGAACCAAATTCCAAAGTCCAAATGGACAAGTCCGTATTTCTCAAACTGAAGACCGTCTATTTGGGGCATATTATTACCAAAGACGGCATCAAGCCGAACCCTGACAAGTTTAGATCTATTAAGAACTATCCAATGCCCAGAACCCCCAAAGAAATCAAGCAATACCTAGGCCTAGTGGGATATTATAGAAAATTTATCCCGAACCTCGCGCGCATCACTAAGCCATTTACACAAGACCTCATGAAAGGAAATAGCGTTGTTATTAATTCAGAATATACAGATTGCTTTGAAAAATGTAAAAAACCTTTTAACTAATGATCCGATTTTGCAACACCCAAACTTTAATAAGGAGTTTATTTTAACTACCGATGCTTCTAACGTGGCTTTAGGCGCTACATTATCACAAGGCCCCGAAGGTGCAGATAAATCAATTTGTTACGCTTCTCGCACGCTCAACGACAGTGAGTAAAATTATAGCACAATAGAGAAGGAGCTCCTCGCGATCGTTTGGGCAACAAAGCAATTCCGGCCCTACCTTTTTGGCCGCAAATTTAAAATCATTATCGACCATAAGCCACTCCAGTGGGTCATGCAGCTAAAAGAACCTAATGCGCGTCTAACTAGATGGAAACTCAAGTTATCCGAGTATGATTTCACTGTAAGGTATAAAAGTGGCAAATCGAACACTAACGCTGATGCCCTTTCGCGCGTCGAGATACATAACGAAGAAACGGATTCAATGATTGCTGTCGCGTCGGAACGACCGCCTTATGTGGAAAATTCGTCCACAGCATCCGCACATACCAGTAAGGAAAACCCTATTCTTGAAGTTCCTATTGTAGACCAGCCGCTAAACAAATTCCATAGGCAGATTGTTATCTCTGTGGTTGGTGACATAAAGAAACGCCCCGTGGCTTCCAAGCCGTTTGACACTCATAACAGAATAGTTGTGCAAGTATCTAAATCAGATCTTGAGAATGACGTTGTAAATCTTATAAAGGAATACGTAATCCCTAAAGTTAAGACGGCCTTACTTACCAATCCGTCTTTAGCAATGTAAGACATTATTCCAATCATACAAGAGAAGTTTAAAAATTCGGCCATGAATTTAGTGCTAACAAAAACTGAGGTTGAAAATGTAAAAGACTATTTAAGGCAGGAGTAGATTATCAAAAATTATCACGACGGTAAAACTAACCACCGTGGTATAAATGAGTGTCATCTTGCCTTGTCTTGCCGTTATTACTGGCCAAAGATGCGAGATCATTAGAGATTACCAAATTTATCAATGATTGTACTATCTGTGGCCAAGCTAAGTACGATCGTAATCCCATCAAACCGCAATTTAATATCGTTCCTCCCGCTACTAAACCGTTCGAAATTGTGCACATAGATTTGCTTTCTATACACGTATGTATGTATCGAATTAACTAAGTTATATGAAAACCACCGACATTTGTGGGGCCCAACTTCACGGCATCATTATAATAAACAATTGAAAGAAGATTCTTGGAAAATAATAAGTAAGGAAATGAAACTACCCATTTCCGAAGTAAAAAAAAAATGACTTCGCTTTGTGGATCTTTGCGGAGGGAAATACTCGACATAAAAAAGTCTTGTCACGGGATCAGGTAAAAATACATTGGTTTTTGAAAATTAGTTGTATATTTCTTGTCATTTATTTTAATACTCATTTTACTCACGTGTGTAGTGTATCTCTAAAAATGATTTTTATTCTAGGTCGTAATGAGGTGTATATATTGAAATGGTTCGCTTATGAGCACTTTTATTTCTTGGCTGATAAGTTCTCTCCCCGTGAGACGCAAAACTCAATGTCTATCGACACATCGTCGCCTTCTGCAGCAAGAGACACAACAAATTCAGAACCATCGCCTTCTGTAAGTATCTGGTTTCAGTAAGCTTTGGGCTAAAGGCGGAAATATATTTATTATATGTCGTGGCGTGTCGTTGTGCTTATTGTGACGGTGAGTGTGCACACTTATGTGTCGTGTCGTGGCGTGCGTTATTTCTTTCATTTCTGAACAACAACAGAACCTCGCAGTGTTTAAACGTACATAATGTTTTCTTCTGATTCGGATAGTGATTAGTGCTAACTATATTTTATATTTAATATCTATGTTGCCACGTTATTTGTCCATTTGTAACGAAGTGTGTAGCCAAGTGTGATCGAATTTCTTTTGCGTCATTTGCAGACCTTCGAGGAATTGCACGTAAAGGCACAAAAGAAGTCGAATCTTGTTCATTTCTCCACGACCCTTGTACGAAATTTCCATCGATTTCAGAGTCCAAACTTCCTGGTGGTGTATAAATATTTGCCCTTGTTTTTTGTAAAAAGTTATGCAAATAAACAGTAGCCAGTACCACTTTCGTAGCAATTTCTGGTTCCAATAACATTGGTTTTCATAACACTCTAAATACAGAACTTATGATGCCAAAAGCATTTTCTACTACTCTTCGTGCTCTAGATAGACGGTAATTGAATATTCTTTCCGGAGAACCATTGTCTGGGGTTCTTTCAAACGGTTTCATAGTATAATTATTTTCATAGTATAATTTCGACACTCCGGGAAGTCTGCAGTCTGTGAACATGTACAGGATCGCCCCCGTCACTACATCAGATTTGATAGACCACAAATCCTCGCTAAAGAACACCGATTCCTTTCAAGGATGATTCGCGAGGCTATTGAAATCAAAAAACATCCTAATTTCAATAGAGAAGATGGCTGGGTGCTACCATCTGCTTGGGATCCTATAATAAATAAAATTAAATCCCAACCCAAGCATACAACTGCAAGACTTCATGATACTCGTACCATAAGTTCGTACTGTGTAGATCGGAACAAAAGTTAAATTTTAATCTATGGTAACCGCGGTTAACTATGATATCTGGACGTTGAACATCTCAGTCCTTCCCGTGACCATGGGTGCTGTAAAGCTCTCGAAACGTCGGGTATTAAAAAGTTAAATATACGCGATAAATTCCGTAAAAAACTAGTATTATTTCAAAGCTATGAAAGTGTTAAATTATACAGATGATAGTTATATTTCTATATATATAATCTCTTTTGGACAGCACCTTCTCATCATCACAGTTCTGAAAACTTGACTCTGGAGGCTGTGCTAATTTGAACTGGTAAACGGGCTTATCTCCACTGTCACAATTAGGAGAAATGGTTTCGGGCAGCTTGAATGGTCATCAACAGGTTTGTCTCCTCTCCAGCAACTCTGAGAAATGGGCTCGGGCAGCTTGGCTGGTAACTGGTCATACAACACTGACGACTAGAGTCTGGCAGCTTTGAAAATATTAGTTGGTCATCGATAGGTCCCTTGGAGCAGCTTTGATGATCGGACTTATAGAGATTGGCCAATGGTAAGTCATCTTCAGAATTTTCATTTTCAGAAAATAGAATCAGGTCCTCAGTTTATGAAGCGCTTGCTTTCGTCACTGCACTCTGTCGAAGACGAAGAATTTATACGTACACAGCAACTTTTATTTAATTTATTTGTCTTATTAGTTTGAATTATTTTTAAGACACCTGACGGTCCAGCTTGATCAACGCTGGGTGTTACTTTTAGAGTTTTCTTTTGTTGAATATTTCCTGTCAATGCATCTTCAAAGTCATGCCTCCCCCAAGTAACGCCACAAAGCACGGTCCTGAGCCACCTGCATCCATCGACTTCCTGCATGTCTTACCAGGTCGTCACTCCATCTAGTGGGGGTCGCCCTACACTACGCCTACCGGTACGAGACTGCCGCTCGAGAACCTTTCTTCCCCATCGGTTGTAGGTTCAGTTCACAATGTTTATAATTGATGTGTCCACAAATGTTAAAATTTAAGTGCCTACTGATGTTGGTGGCGTGCTGCAATAAATCTTTCTTTTTTTTCTTTCTTTCTTTCTTAAAGACGGAGCTACACGATTTTTCGGATGCCTCAAAATTGGCCTACGCTGACGTGGTATACGTCAGAGTTGTAGATGCAGAGGGTAACATACAAGTTGCGTTAGCTACCTCGAAAACCAGTGTCTCCCATCAAACAAGTGTCAATTCCTAGGTTGAAACTATGTGCAGCCGTTCTAGTGGCTAAATTGATGGTGGACGTTGCGAAAACTCTGGAAGTAAATGTATTAGATGTGCACGCTTGGACGGATTCCGAAGTTGTTCTCGCATGGCTTAATAGTCATCCAAGCCGCTGGACAACGTTAGTGGCCAATCGCGTTGCTGAAATCTAAAACACATTGAATACTCACTATTGGTCATACGTCCCATCCAAGCACAATCCAGCGGATTGTACCTCTCGCGGCGTGGCTCCAGGGGAATTCTTCAATACTACTATTTGATTACTAAATTGGAGGAAGTGAGAAACCATTCAGGTACCCTTGACGTTTCGTTTTGGGACAGATTTTCAACGCTTTCAAGGATGATCAGGGTAGTAGCCGACTATAGGTTCTTGAACTTAAGAATCAAATGTGCTAAGAAAAAAAGAAAAAGAGAGTGTTTTAGAAAACGCGTAACTTGCATAAGATATACAAATAAAGCCAGAAGCCAACCAATGAAACAGCTACCATCTTCTCGTGTTACACCAAATAAAGTTTTTCTGTACAATGGCGTCGATAACGCTGGCCCGATAAACGCCAGACAGTTTAGACACTCTAAAGGACGTGGAAATAAGTCGTGTAAGGGGTACATCGTGCTCTTCGTCTATCTGTCTACGCGAGCGATTCATATCGAAGCAGTCAGTGATATGACATCCAAAGGTTTCTTGGTCGCCTTTAAGAGATTCATAGTGAGGCGTGGAAATTGTGCGGAACTACACAGTGACAACGGCACAAATTTTGTTGGCGCTGCGCGAGAGCTGCAGGAATTATTTAAAGAAAAATCTAAATTCATTTCCGAATTGGTTGAGTGCTTGGCAAATGATGGAACAAAGTGGAACTTTATTCCTCCTCAAGATCGAAACTTCGGTGGTCTATGAGAGGCAGAAATAAAGTCCACTAAATACCATCTCAGAGGTGTTATAGGGATCTTTACATAACGTTCGAGGAATTAATGACGGTGTTGGTACAAATTGAGGCGTGCCTCAACTCAAGACCGCTTTCCATTGTTGAACAAAATGAGGTAACGGTGTTAACTCCAGGTCATTTTCTGGTTGGCGAACTCCTCGTCCTTGCACCTGATTCAAATTTCGAAAGGGCTAATATTTCTACTCTCAGACGATGGCAACTTACCCAAAGAAAGGTGCAGGACTATTGGCGGCGGTGATCACAAGATTACTTAAATCAATTTTTACACCGACGTAAGTGGGCTCACCAAAAATCACGAACCAGCGATAGGTAGCATAGTTTGGATAAAAGAAGATGATTTATGTCCTGGTAAGTGGTTGCTGGGAAAGATTGAGTTAAAACATCCTGGTCTCGACGGAATCACTCGAGTCATTACTGTTAAAACTAAAAATTCTCTCATAAAGAGACCTATTAGCAAATTGTCTATTCTTCCTATAGCAACTTAAATTTTGAGTTTGTAAAGTATGCTTTAATAATATGTATTGTCAATTATAGGATGCCTTTAATTTCTAAAAATTACGCAATTTTTTTTGTTTGTCATTTATTTACTTTCACCTATGTTATTGTTATATTAAAATTTTGTATCTGCGCACTCTATATTGTTAGACATGTTGCATGGTGGGCGGTTTATGCTAAGAGAAGGACATTCTTCAATATGTCCTTGGTGGGTGGTATGTCTAATATTTCGTATGTGCAAGGTTTACCTAACGCTTCCCTAGATGGCGTTAGGATCAAATTAGATAGCGCTATGGTTTAGCTACTGAGCAAACCATACATTTATTTTGGATTTTTATTATTGTGAGTTTTTTTCCTTCTGAAATAAATCAACCTAATTGAACAGTTGAGTGTTTTATTGGGTGTTCTCGCCTTCAGACCTCGACAAAAATCTGTACAGTAAGTGTCTGAATTTTTATATCTAAAGTTATCTTTACGAAAATATTGTTTTATTTTGTTTATTTTTTTAAATTCTTGTTTGTTGCTCGTAGGCTACATTGATCGAAAAGAAGAATTTATTATGAGTAGTTCTGTATGAGGGCAAAAGTGTTTATAGGAGTTTTTGTATGTTCTAGGAGGGATCGGAAGCAATCCCTCGCGGACGAGTACATTGCTGCAGCGCTGGAAGATGGTGCGGATAGTGACGATGGTCTAGATTATGACGATGACAGTCTTGCGGACCCCGATTTTATACCCGAACTGGAAACATTCGAAGATGACAATGTGGCGTTGGACATTGACATGATTCTCTAATCGAAATTTTAGAAGATGACCACGTAAACTCATCGGCTAGCGCAGAAATTGCCCCATCAAACGTAAGTATTCCTCAGTTTTCTTCAGTCCAAGACAACCAACAAATGAGCAACGAACAATCCCAAGGTAAGAAAAAGCCCGCCAAGTTGATAATACGCTGGAAGAAGGAAAATCTTGAGTTGAATGCCGAGCAGCTCATGTTCAAGGAAAACAAGACCTTGGGTCCTGATCTTCTAGAACTTGATACTCCCATACAGTTCTTTTGTACCTGTTTCCTCAAGAACTCATACAAAAGGTTGCAGAAGATACAAACATTTACCGAGTTAAAAAGGATCCCAATAGTACACGTATGACAGAAATGGATGTCAGGAAATTCATAGGTGTTGTATATGTAATGTCTCTTATCCAGTTACCTAGAGTTACTAATCATTGAAGCCTAATCCTAGGTACAACACTAATTCAAGAAACTATGTCATTGAATAAATTTGAGAAAATTCGCAAGACTTTATATTTCAATGATAACAGCAAGGACCTTCCCAGAAACAACTCTGAACATGACCGAATTTTCAAAATAAGACTGGTTATGAACTCTTTGAATGAGGTCTACAGCAAAGTTACATTGGAAGAGCACCTTTGCGTTGACGAGCAAATGTGCTCCACTAAAGCACGAAATACATTGAAGAGATACAATCCCAACCAACCAAACAAATGGGGTTACAAAATCTTCGTGTTGAGTGACGTTTCTGGACTTGCTTATAAAACTGAAATTAAAACTGGTAAGGAAAATGTTGTCCTACAAGAAGAGCCTGATTTGGGTGCATCATCCAACGTCGTCACGAGACTAGCGCGCATAATTCCAAGACACCAAAATTTCCAGCTATGTTTTGATAATTATTTTACCTCTCGTCGTTTGTTGGAGTATCTGGCTAAAGAAGGTATCCACAGTCTTGGTACAGTGAGAAGAAATAGAATACCAGATTGTAAATTGTAAGCAGAAAAGGAAATTATGAAAAAAGAACGGGGTTATTCAGAAGAATACGTAGTGTAGTCAACGGAATCGATGTGTAGACTGTTGCTTGGAAGGATAATAAAATACTCTTCCTTGCTTCAACTTTTGCTGGACAAAAACCAGAAGCTGATGTACGAAGATGGGATAAGCAAAAGTCAAAGTATGCGACTATAAAGCGACCTTATGTAGTTGGAGAGTACAATCGTCACATGGGTGGGGTCGACCTCATCGACAGCATCATGGGCATCTACAAAATACGGCTACGTAGTAAACGATGGCAGGTGCGCTTGTTCTACCATTATCTATACTTCACGATGGCTAATGCATGGTTACTTTATAAAAGAGTCTCAAAATACAAAAAACTTTCAGCATCAAGCATTTTATCATCAGCAGATTTTCGTCAGGAGGTTGCAGTGACCCTATGTAAAATGGTTACAAAGTCTGGTATGTCTGGCCGGCGTTCGCTGGAGACCGATATTCAAGCTAAAAAGCGCAAAGGACCTGCACAATACGTGCCGCCAATGGCAGTACGCCAAGACCAGATAGGCCACTGGCCACAATGGTCTAATAAAAATGAGATGCAAGCTTCCAAAGTGCGCTGGATTTACGTATAACATGTGTGACAAATGTGGAGTAGCACTGTGTTATACCAAAACTAAGAATTCTTTCAGAAATTTTCACCTATCATAATTTTTCCTGAAAAAGGTTTCTAAAGTAATTCATAGCCCAAGTGGGGCGACGCCTTTGAGATGAGTTCTAAAAGGTATTGGGCCCAATGGGACAACTTGCTGATTCAGGATGGATTCCTTTGTCGTAAATGAGAAAATGGTCGGGGTGACTGCTGTCATTTGCAAATGGTTGTCCCCAAAGCTAGAGTGCCGGATGTTCTACAGCTGTACCATAATGGTTGTTCAGGAGGCCATCTGGGAGTTAAACGAATTCTGCTGACAATACCAGAACAGTTTTACTGGGTCCACTTTCGTAACGATATCGAGGACTGGTGTCACAAATATACAAGTTGTGCGGCGTTGAAGGGACCTCAGGCTAATAGAAGAGGTGCATTGAAATTATACAATGTTTGTGCACCGTGGTAGAGGATAACCCTTGGCGTTGCGAGGCCGTTTCTGGATAGTGAAAGTGGCAATAAATATTTCACGGTTGTGATGGAATACTTCACTCTACACAAAAGTGGCCAGAAGTCAAATCAAGAAGCTTCAACAGTTGCAGATAAACTAGTTCAGGAAGTCTTTCGTCGTTTTGGAGGACTTTTAGAGATTCACAGCAATCAAGGAAGGAATTTTGAGTCTCAAATATTCCAGGCAACTTGCCGAGTTAAAGGTACTCATAAAACAAGAACAACTTCTTACCACCCGCAATCTGATGGAATGGTAGAAAGACTTAATCAGACATTGGAGAGGTACCTAGCAAATGTTGTGGGAAGTCGGCAACGAAATTGGGACAAGTACTTACAACCGTTTTTCTTGTCATATCGAAGCGCCGTTCACGAAAGTACAGTGACACCAGCTTTCGCGTACTTTGCAAAAGAATTACGGCTGCCTGCAGACCTGATCACCGGAATACCACCTGATGCCCCACACAGTACGACCCATTATGCAAATGACTTGCAGAACAAAATGAATGATATTTATGAGCACGTCAGACAATCGGGCCAGCAAATGTCTGAAGAGATGAAAACCCGGTATGACCGCAAAATGAACAACAAAGGGTTCGACGAAGGTTCACTAGTGTGTTTGCACAATCCAGTCCGTAGCAAAGGGAAATCTCCTAAGCTTCAAACCATATGGAACAGACCGTACTGGATTATGATAACGATCGATGACGTAGCCTACCGGATACAGAAAGGTGCAAGAGGTACTTCTAAGATCGTCCATGTGGATCGATTGAAGCGTTATTACGTAACCGATAATACTCAAGACGAGCATGTCTTAGGAGGGAGCAGAGTTGAGCGCTATAATTAATGCCTGGTACATGACGAGTTACCACTAGCGCTATCTAGTATCGAGTAGCAGAACTAGGAGTCAAGATCTTTCTAGAAAACTCCATACTACAATTTTCTACATCTAGCCAGTCGGGATTGTTATGTACTCGACCATTCTAGATATTTCCGTAGAAGAGGCCCTATATGAGGCCGGTTAGGACCGCGACCGCGTGAG
This sequence comes from Parnassius apollo, assembly GCA_907164705.1. Taxonomy (NCBI): domain Eukaryota; kingdom Metazoa; phylum Arthropoda; class Insecta; order Lepidoptera; family Papilionidae; genus Parnassius; species Parnassius apollo. Next base: position 6,710,916 of record CAJQZP010000088.1, on the reverse strand, counting down.
TATTGAATTGGCGATATAAGCGAATATTTCGAAGCGATAAGCTGCGAGCTAGTGTGATCGGTAGTATAATTGTGTTTTATTAATATCCCTCAACAAAATTGAAAATTTTTAAAATTCTGGAAGTTATTGTTTTTACCCCATTTTTCGAAAATTGAGTTTTCATCAAATCTTGATGTTTTGAGTTCACAGGAAGCCATCCTGATAATTTTTCGATGGCGTCTGTATGTATGTATGTATTGTGTATAGATAATTTTTCGATGGTGTCAGTATGTATGTGCGTACGTGCGTGCGTGCGTTCGTGCATCTATTATTACGTACTTAAATTGCGACGGACCTCGACAGTCTTTTTAAAAACACAATTTAAAATATAAAATGATTTAATGTTCTTCCGAAGGTGGTTAGTTACAGAATGAATTAAATTTAATGTTATTAAAATAAGTCTAAACTATTATCATATCGTCGAATCATTTCGTGAAATTACGACACATCTTCTCGTCAGGTATACCTCAATCTCTGAAAACTAAAGTGTACAACCAGTGCGTGTTGCCAGTGATGACTTACGGATCAGAGACGTGGTCCTTCACCGCTGGCCGTATGAGGATGCTCAAGGTCGCTCAGCGAGCTATGGAGAGGGCTATGCACGGAGTTTCTCTGCGTGATAGACTCAGAAATGAGGATATCCGCAGTAAAACCAGAGTGACCGACATAGCCCAACGGATTAGTAAGCTGAAGTGGCAATGGGCCGGCCTTATAGCTCGAAGAACCGATAACCGATGGGGAAGAAAGGTTCTCGAGTGGCAGCCTCGACCCGTAGGCGTAGTGTAGGGCGACCACCCACTAGATGGAGTCACGACCTGGTAAGACATGCAGGAAGTCGATGGATGCAGGTGGCTCAGGACCATGCTTTGTGGCATTACTTGGGGGAGGCCTATGTTCAGCAGTGGACTTGTGAAGGGCTGTAATGATGATGATGATGATCACGGGATATGTGTGGTTGTTTGTCTTACAATACACAGATATCTAACTTGGCTTCTTATGAAAATGCTGATGTGGTTGTTTGGAATATTGAGCCAGGGACGGATTGAGGCGATATAACTCCTCCCTCCACAAGTTCGGGATTATCCTCGGGATTATCCCGAATTTTCCACATTTTACAGATTTTAATCAATTTATATTTAAAAATAATACTTAAATTAATTAATATTATAACTAAGATTATAATGTTCACTAAGCTAACACTTTTAATAGTAATTTCACTTTTTTCATTTTCACTTAACTCACTATACTAATTTCTCCCATACTTCTCTGCAGTAATAAGTTCAGGACTTGTACGTCTGCTATATTAATTCCATCGAGGTTCATAGGCTTCTTCAGGGTATTTGACGAGCCGAATAATATCTTTGGTACGTTTATCATTGGTTGTTTAAGGAAAGTTATTTCTTTACCTTGAGTCTGATGTCTTTTTAGTTCGTATCCTTTGATTTTAACCTTGCAGTTATCATCCATAGTCAAGGATGGGTTCCTAGTAGAATCTCTTGGCTTACTTCACTGTCGCAGAATTTAGTCATGGCTGTTTCAGTATTTGAGTAAACTATCCAGCGTTTTGGTAGTATGACGTAGATCTTCACATTTTCAAGAGTGACAGGGATCGGGTGACAACTTGAGATATTTGTGTGAAACTGCATGATTTCTATGACACAGTTGTCATCGGTGAAGGGTTGTATGTCGTTCTCGTAACACAGAAATCGACGTTCGTCGACCTCGCGGCATGACTAAGAGTGGTGTTGCTTTCAACCCTTTCACAAGTAGGTAAGGATTTTTAAGTAGGATGAGAGTCGTCTGGCCATTATATAACACAGGTAAGGGAATTAATATTTATAATAGTTAAAAATTTCATTTCTAATTAGTGGAGTACTCATAATGTATTTTATCAGATTTTGTTTTATATAGGCTTTTATCTCGATACATCTTTCTAATTTTACAATATTTTCGTAAGTAACAGGAAACACTAATTTATCACTTTGTTCTATTTCCTTCAACAATATTATAAGTTATTCCGTATCAATAATTGCTTGATGCAGTACGTTAATTTTACTAAAAGCAATGGCTGTTTCGATTTTATTTGAATGGGAATATAAATTATGAAAGTTATCAAGAAAGATATTATAAAGGTGAATAATTTTGGTAATAGTTTGTCTAAAATTGGATTTGTTTAAAGCTTGATTAATATTTTGAATACTATCTTCTATTCGTATAAAATTGCTTTTAGTAGAATTTGCCACATTTGTAAAGGAGCCCACCATTTCGATAACTATTGTCATTTTATTTTTAATTGAATTTTGTTCCGTATATAATTTACTTATTAATCTTTCATATTTAAGAGCGTCATCATTATCTAAGTTACCTGTGATAGTTTTTATCAAAGAGCCTATCGGATTGAGGAGACCTCTTTTGATTCGTAATGAAGGAATTAATTGCTTAAATTTGTCGATGGTAACATTCAAAGTATAATCAGTTTGATATTGAACGGTTATAAAAATCTGAATCTCATTTGATTCAGATATCGAAACAATTTTGAACATGCTTTTTAAGCAACCCGTATCTATGCATACTTGACTCTAAATCCTCGTAAATTAAATTTAAATCTAATATCTTAATAACTATCCAATTATCATAATTAACAAATGCTTGACCTTCGTCCACAGGTAACAATCCCGGGTTCTTGTCAATGCGAAGCAGATGAAGGACCTGGATTCCCATTATTCGGATCACCAGTGGAAATAATCTGTGAAGGACGTTTAATATCTTTAATAGGAACATTTGTGATACGTTTATTAGTTTCAACGGGAACTACATTTCTTTTTATAGCACCGGTGACATGAGCCTTTTGGTAACGCGGTTTATCCTTACCCCGTCTTGTAGTACACCTTTTATGAATACAGTATCACCTACATCTATACCAAACTGAGATTCATCTGCGTAATTCTGTCTTACAGTAATTTTTTGTCAATTAACTTATTTGTAATATGTTCATATAAATATTTGGTCCTTTTGGCGTGTTCCAATACTAACTGTTGCGTGAACTGCTTATCAAAATCTACGGCGAATGTACTATTGGATTCGGTGTGCCCAAATACTACTTAAAACGGCGTGAGGTCTGTCGAAGAATGAATTGAATGGTTGTATGACATAACAGCATATGTTATCACTGATGTAGCGTCTGTAATTTTGTGTTCATATTTCGCAATACGGTAAATTTCAGTAATAGTTGAATGGAACCATTCGATAAGTCCCATAGAGTTGGGGTTGTGCGCGGTACCAACGTGTAGATTGATTTTGTATAATGTAAGCATTTCCTTTAAAAGTACATTGTTAAATTCCACACCGGGATCTGAAATAATTTTGGATGGAATTCCGTAAAATGAAAAATACTTTTTTAAGCTCTTATTTCTTCCGGGGTAGACCTACTATTAATTTCGATTGCCCCAATTTGCTGAATGCGTCCACCAAGGTTAGAAAATATTTACCTTCTATTAAAAAGGTATCGATGAAAATTTCTTGGAATGGTTTAGACTGGGTTTGAGTCAGTTGAAGTTGAGGTTTTAGGGGTTTACGGTCGTATTTCATTTTTTTTACAAACCTTACATGAGTTTATGATACTTGCTACTGTTTGTTCCATATTATTCCAATAAAACGTTCGCCTCAATTGTACTAATGTTTCCCTAATTCCCCTATGGCAATTTTTACCTAAATGATATTTAAGGACTACTTCGCGTTGCTCGTTTTCATCTTCCACATAGACTATTCTCTTAGTAAATTCGTAAAATTTTACAGTATCCTTTTTGAATAATTGCGTTGTGACTTCGGAAAACTGCTTACGGTGTATGACATCTTCAAAAAAAAAAAAAAATTAATTTTGGGTCTTATATATTCTTTCAGGAATTTTTTAATTAATTCCAAATTATTTAAAGGTAAGTGAACTTCTAATATATTTTGTTAATCCCTGGACAAGTTTTTAACTGAACATTCATTTCTGTTCCACGTATGAACGAGTATTTGGTTTGGTTTCGTATCAATCGCTTCCTGAAGAATTAAGATTCCTGCCATGTCTACATCTTTAGCCGAATGTACTGTATTATTACTACTATGTCCTTCAGAGGCTGTGATGGTGCTACTAGTTGGAGACGGTATCGAATATGGGGATTGTCTACCGTGTAAGGAGGGAATACTCAAAGTATCCGAATCCGATGATACTGTTACTATGTCTATTGCATGATTTGAATGACCTAGCTGTACAATTTTAGAGACTACATTACTCAATTGATGATGAAGTTTTCTTTCGTTTTTATCTAAATTAACTTGCATAGAGATATCGTCGTTATCATTTAAGGCGTTTATCCTAATTCTAGATAAAGCATCAGCATTACAGTTCTGTTTCGCGTTCTTACATACTATTTCGTAATCAAATTCCGAAAGACGTAACTTCCATCTAGTGAGTTTACTATTTGGTTCATTGATGGAATTAAACCAGGCTAAAGGTCGGTGGTCGGTGTAGATCGTAAATTTCTTTCCATATATATAAGGGCGGAAATGTTTGACTGCCCAAACGATTGCCAAAAGTTCTTTCTCTATCGTGCTGTATTTTGTTTCAGCATCGTTCAATGTACGACTTGCAAAGGCTAGGCTATAGGCTTATCACTACCGATGGGTCCCTAAGATAGAACTGCACAGAGGGCAAAGTTCGACGCATATGTATGAAGTGTCGGTGTGTAAGAGTGGGGCGTTTGTTAAAAGCTCCTTACATCTTTCAAATGCGTTTATATATTAATTTGTAATTTCAATTTTGTTTTTCTTTTTCAGGCAAGAGTTAAGTGGTTGTGTAAGTTTAGCAAAATCTTTAATAAATTTTCTGTAATATCCTACTAATCCGAGAAAACTTTTTCTTTCGGTGGCTGTACGCGGTAAGGAATATTTCAGTACCGATTTGATTTTTTTCGTCATTAGGTTTTAAGCCTTCTTTTGTGATAGTATGGCCAAGATATAGAACTTCTTTTCTCAAAAACTCGCATTTATCTAAGGTGACTTTTAAGTTGGTTTCTCTGAGACGATCAAAGGTTTTTCTTAATTTTTCGATATGTTCCTGAAGACTAGCCGAATACACAATTATGTCATCAAGGTATAGTAAGCAATGAATACCTTGGAGGCCTCTTAAAATATTATCCATTGCTCTATGGAACGTTGCGGTGCCTGTCTTTAACCCAAACGGCATGCGTTTGAATTCATAGTGGCCTGATTGAGTTGTGACAGTTGTCTTCGGCCTGTCAGCTTCATTTACTTTTATTTGGTGGTAGCCACTTGCAAGGTCAAGGGTGCTAAAGTAAACAGATTTTCCTAACTTATCAAAAAGGTCAGTAATATCAGGTAACGGGTACTTATCGTCTATTGTATTCTCATTTAATCGCCGATAATCTACTACCATTCTAAATTTAGGCTGCCCGGATGCATCTAGTTTTTTGGGGACTAAATGAACCGGTGCGCTCCAAGGTGAGTGAGAATTTTGAATTAAGTTATTTTAAAGAAGTTGGTCTACTTGTCTTTGAATTTCCTCATTTTGAGAAGGTGGGTGGCGATATGGTCTAATGTAAATAGGATCTTCGTTAACGGTTCTGATATTGTGTTTTACCTGATTTGTAAAGGAAAGTGGAATTTTTTCGCTATAAAATATGTCGCGGTATTCATAGCATAGTTTAGTAATAGCTTTCCGTTCTTCTTCGTTTGTATGATCTAGTCGTAGCTTATTTAAATTTTCTTTTAAAATTTCATCTATCTCGCAATCGGAATTTATCACATTAATGTCACACTCATTATTTTCAAACACAGTTACATTAAACGGTTCTAAAATTGTAATATTAGCTTTCTCGTTGGAAATATTTTGAATAATGGTGTCGGCAAAGAAATTTTCACATTTTACAAGGGCACATCGCATAGGAACTCCTTCGCTAAATTGTATAAAATCAATGATTGCGTCGCCGTTTTGTAAGTTGGTAGGAATTTTAAACCGTGTTTCCGACCTTGGTTCTAAGTTAATTTCGTAAGGAGGGTTATAGATTATTGGTATTTCCGTATCAGGCGTTTGCAAAACTTGGTGGTACATGTCGATATTAGCTGCCAATTTTTTTAATAAGTCTGACCCAATAAGGCCGTCGTATCTACCGTCCACATCATATATGTAAAATTTATATGGAAGAGTAATTTTGAACGTTTTCAAAAGCGGTATAAAAATAATTTCGTCATGCATGCTTTGCGCATGCGTACTTACTACGGTAAAAGGTTCCTTGTATTTAAATTCGCTAAAATATTGGTTAGCCTTAGACCATATTTAAACTGATTTGGTTGTGGTTGATTCTGCATACCGCATCTTTGAACTTGGTGTTGGGGAATGCCAAATTTGAATCCACCACTTTGGAATGGTGCTCGTGGTTGTTGGGTAAATGGGTGATTGAAATTACGTGGCATTGAATTCTGTGGTGATGCAAAACGGTAACCTTGTTGAGGGGACGTGAATTTATTAGGGTGTATGAAATTAGGCCTATATCCTATCTGATTATTAGGTACACCAAACCTGAAATTACTATTATTATTATTGTTTGGTGGCGGATTTGAATTTATAAATGTAAATGGTCTCGCAAAACTTTGAATGGCTAATTGCTGAACTGATTTAGTTTTATGGTTTTTGGAGTTATACTGCGCTAAAAAGTTAATTTTCTCCGTGACTATACTTCAAGCAATCTCCAAAGTCGAGCAGCCTTTGAGTCGAACAATTCTAATGAGGTCCTCGGGTAAATTGTACAAAAATACGTTTAAGGCGGTATTATTATACAGGATGTTAGTGTAAACACCGTTGTCCTTGAAACCAGTGGTTTAGTTTCACTTATAGAAAGTAATTTCAATGAAAAATAACAACATTTTTTTAAGTCAAATCTCAATTTTTTCTTACAATTATTTCACCCTAGGCAAGTAGGGATATACCTACAGAATTCACAACAAAAAACTCAACATATCGTAGGTAGCGGCAGCGATTCGCGGTCAAGGCCAATGTCACTGTGTCAGTGTGTCAGTCCTTCGCTGCGTCGGTGGGGAATGTACGTGTTAATTTGATTTAAAACCGCGCTGCGCGCCGTGCCGACATTCTACGTCGCTTTAGGTTATAGTTTTGGTCCGAGTGTATTTAGTTTGTAATTACGTCCTACATAAACGTGCAGTGGAAATGTGCCTCTTCGTTCACTGAGAAACCTCTACTACCAACATGACGGTGCCCCTGCTGGAGGAGTTTCCTGGGCGATGAACCGACCTTACCCCGCTGGACTTTTATCTTTGGGGAGAAGTGAAGCACCGAGTGTATGCAACTAAGTTCCGTAATACGTCCGAACTCAAAAGGCGAATTCTTAGTGTATTTAAAGAAATGACACTGTTGTGCTTCTAGCTTTTACGATTATTGTAAAAGCTGATCAAAATGGAATTTATTTACGAGGATTTTATTTAATAGGTAAGTGTAAATAACCAATCAATCAGGCTACACATCAAGCTATACAAATCCTTTGTCTTGGGTTCGCTTTGTGTGATCTTTCCGTACAATGAACGGTCAGCTTATGCTTCAAATGCCCTTTGCGTTCCATGGCCGCGGTATGGTATACGGTAAATACGCCAAAAAATCCTACCTAATGATTTACTATTTACTATTATTAATGTTTAATTTTCTTTGTTGTTAAATCTAACTTACATTAATTTGGACTCGTCACGCAACACAAAGGGTAGGAATTTTTATCTGTCCTAAGCAAGTGTGAAAGTATGAAGGAAAAGTTTCATGATAGGTTATGTGTACCATTGTGTTTATATTGAAATGTTGTATAGGTAGCAAGGGCAGGCGGTGATCTTTACAGTGATTACGTCACTCGAGCGCATAGGTTATCCATGAATTTACGGACGGTGTCGGATAGAAACTTTTTTAATTTTATAAAGGAAAATAGCGTTTTTTTAAAAAAAATCGGATAAATATTTTTATATTAAAGCCAACCCCCTATGGTTTCAGTGACAACGGTGTTTACACTTACACACTGTATAAAATCATTTCAGCGGCTTTATATCCTTCATCGGAAAGTCTTTGCAACTACTACTTACTTTAGCAAGCAGGGAACTTTTTACATTTTGTATTCTCTATACCGACGCTTGAACCGATTTTGGGGTCCGAAAGGGCGTTAATACGACAGCGGAATATATACGGATATCCTACCGGCTGCGCCACTTAAATTGCGATGGACCTCGACAGTCTTTTTAAAAACACAATTTAAAATATAAAATGATTTAACCCTTAACCACCTAGCGTCGGTCACAGTGACTCCAGGCGATATATTTTTTCAAATATTTCCGTTATTACACGGGCCACGCGCCTGTGACTCTATGTACTTTTTCCCCGCCCTCTCCAGTTTTCGCCCTGCGCTCGACCAAGCAACACGTGAGCTCAATAAAAAAATACAGGAAAATATATTTCGCATGCGGTCATGGTGACCGACGTTAGGTTTTTACGTTACTTTTAGTGTTAACATTTTCGTGTTGTTTTTTAGGTTTATCATGTCTGAACGTGATCAAAATATCATTAGATGGTTAGAAGAGTGTGAATTAGATTCCGAGGATGAAAGGGACGTGCCGGAATTACCAAATGAAGACTGCAGTGATGTAGAAAAATGTACCATTTGACCACGTCATTGATGGTGAGTGTCAATCAGACTCTGAAATTGATGTTGAAGAGTTAAATGAATATGACGATACAAATGATCTGCCAGTTGATGATGCATCTTCCGATGATGATGTTCCATTGTCAAGATACCGGAACTATTTCGGGCAAAATCGTTTCCGTTGATCGTCTCAACCTCCAGTTTCGCGATCAAGGACTTTGCAACACAACATCGTTCAGCAACCTCCAGGATTGAAAAGGAACTTCGGAGATGTTTTGAACAATAATACATCATCCGATTTATGGCATTTGTTTTTTACTGATGATATGTTAGAAGAAATTGTAAAGCATACTAACGAAGAAATTAGAAAGATAAGACCTAACTATCAAAACCAGACATGTGTTCAAGACCTTGACGTAATTGAGCTGAAGGCTTTTATCGGTATGTTATACTATACCTCAATTTTCAAAGAGAACCACACACATTACACATGTTGGTACAACACAGATAGTTCAGGAAGAGAGATTTATCGTTGTATAATGAGCAAAAACAGGTTCTAAACATTGCTGAATTGCCTTCGTTTCGATGATGCAGCACCAGAGATGAACGCCGTAGCACTGATAAAGCTGCACCTATATCTCAGCTTTTTGAAAAGCTGATACAAAACTGCAAAGAAGTTTGTTCAATTGGCAGTTACGCTTGTATTGACGAGATGTTGGTGGCTTTCCGTGGGAGGTGCAGCTTCAAAATGTACATGCCGAAAAAACCCAACAAATATGGATTAAAAATTGTGTGCATGACTGATTCCAAAAACGGATACCTTGTGGATGCCTACATATACTTGGGAAAAGACTCAGGTAGCCAAAGCTTGCCCATTGAATACCAAAGACTGAACAAACCCACGCAAGCGGTTTTGCGATTAGTTGCGTCGATTGAAGGAACCCGCAGAAATGTAACGACTGATAACTGGTTCATTTCGGTGGGGCTAATGAACATCCTAAAGCAAAAACAGCTGACACTTGTGGGTACCCTTAAAAAAATAAAAGGGAAGTACCTCCAAAATTTCTGCCTAGCCGTCATCGGGACGTTGGCTCTTCGATTTTTTGGATCCACGTCAGATGCAACATTGCTATCTTTTGTACCAAAGCAAAACAAATTCGTGCTTGTTCTTTCCAGCATGCATCACTCACCAACCATCGATACACAAAAGCAAAAGCAAGAAATGATTATTTTTTATAATAGCACCAAAGGTGGCGTCGATACATTAGATCAGAAATGTGCCATTTACTCAACTTCTCGACGCACACAGCGCTGGCCAATGGCGGTCTTCTACAGAATGCTGGATGTTTCTGCAGCAAATGCGTTCATCATCAGCAGCATGAACCAATCTCAGAGAAAGGTCCAGGTCCAAGGCCCAGACCGAATTTCATGAAACAACTGGCTGAAGACCTTATTACACACCATTTACGACGTCGAGCGAACCAGTTTGGATTGCAAAGGGAACTTCAGAAAGCTATTCGCCGGGTTCTCAAAATAGATGAAGAACCCAGAACATCTTCGGCAGTCAGCTCTGACAAATTAGAAACACGCAAAACTTGTTCAACGTGTGACCCAAAGAAGAAACGTAAAACATTCCATTTGTGTTTTCAGTGCAAAAATCCAATTTGCGTTGAGTGTTCTCAAAAAATGTGTGTACGCTGCCGCGAGAAATTGTGAATGTTAGGGTGTTGTAATTTTGTAACGATTGTGATTTAATTGTGCAAATGATAGTTTTGTATAAGAGGTTATATATTTATACGCAAAAATTGCGGCCGTGTGCTTCTTGAACAAAAACTGAACAGAGAAATGCTTAGGTTCGCTTGTCAACTTCACGTGTATGGATTGGTCTTAAAAATTTCCGAAAAAACTGGAAAAGTATTAATGCTGATAAAATACAAATCTATATAGAAAAACTTACACAGCACCTGACTGACTCCAAAATTGGACACTTGCTAGAGTTTTACCATTTGTGGTATTTAATTTACGAAGTTTCTATATTATAATTGTTCGATGATTTTTTATAGTAGAGGGGGCAAACGAGCGTACGTCTCACCTGATGGTAAGTGATTACCCCCGCCCATGAGCAACTGCAACACCAGGGGAATTGCAGATGCCTTGCCGGTCTTTTAAAAAGGAGTAGGCTCTTTTCTTGAAGTCCCTAAGTCGTATGGGTCCGGAAAAATCTCTGGTGGTAGTCGATTCCACAAGGAAGTTGTGCGAGGAAGAAAATTTCTTTTAAATCGCACAGTGGTGAATCGCCAGTCATCCAAATGATATGGATGATATCGTGAGTTTTGTCGCAATGTGCGATGGTGAAATTGTGCGGTTGGAATTGTTGCTGTTCGATGATGATGTAGACCAAAAAGCTAAAATTAAAAATTTAACCAAAGAAGAAGAAATAACTCATGGAAAATGATACATTCCATCGAAAAAAAAACTTTGCGGTTGGCACATATAAATATAAATGTATTTTTTTGTACTTCACATATATATAATAATAATATTATGCCTACTAGGATAGTTATAAGTTTAGTTATAAGTAATACTAACAAAATATGAGCCTTGGTTGCTTCAATAAATGAAATTCTTCTTCTTCTTTTTATTATATAGTAACTTTAATTAAGAACATTGGCGTTAATAGTAAAATAAATTTTTACTTTCGTTCCCTGTGAAAGTTTATTTTCAGAAAAAAAAAACATTTCTGAAATCATTTCAGTAAAAAAGCAAGTTCTTGTTTAACCGTCTTAAAATTAAAGCCATTTTTCTACATGAATATCCTACTTTATGGCAAAATGAAGCTTTATTTCAAGAAGCCAGAAAAAAGTTTCGGCACTGAGTGTCCTTAATTTGCACCTATCAACATCTTTATTTACTTCATCTTTCGTAGGGTTGACTGGTAGAGAATGTAATAGGGTACTAATTCCGTCCCTTGTAACTCCTAGTTGAAGATATGTAACAATAAGGGTTAATAAACAAAATAAAAAATAAAAGGTATTTTGACTAAAAAAAATAAACAGTCTTCGTTAGGATGTTAAATCAAGTCGATATGTACAAATTGTTAAAATTCATATATATAGAATTCATATATTTTTTTTAGCTATTTACCAACTAATGGTTCAATTCCAGGTCAGGAAAACTTCTTAAAAATGTTTGAATATGGTTAATGTTATTTAAAAACAGCGGAACGTTTTCTTTGAGTAAAATTTAATACCTTCTATATTTAACGTAATTTACCACCATTTTCTGTTCGCTTTTATTCCCACTCTGTATAGTAAGAAAACTGTGCCTGAACAAATGTAAAAATTTGCAAAATAAAACACTTTTAACTAGTGAGGATCAGCAGCTTAGTGTCGATTATTTCAAAAATACATAGAGAGTGATAGCACCTTAAAGCGCAAAATCTAATGTGCCCTAGTTACAAGATCTATTGTAAATTTTAGTCACTATAACTTGGACTAGATAGGCTGCCAGGAACATCATGAAATAATAAAAAATATTTTTTTTACTTCTTGGGACTAAAATCTAAGTGTTTCACTGGTGCCGCACAATCAAAAAGATTATTGTAATCGGGCGCATTGTAAATTTGATTTTGATAATGTAAATTATGTTCAAAAAACGACATATGAAAAATAATGTAATAATGCGGCTTCAACGTAAAGTGAATTGTTATTAGAAAATATAATTAAAAAAATATCAACATGCGTGATCAACAATTTTTAACATCGGATATGTCTGACCAAATTTTATTATATAAGTAAGTATACGGAAGAGGCTTAATCATCTGACCAAAAAGCACTTTTTTATGCTAAGATAAAACACGCGTTTGTCACGAAATTTAATCTTCGCATCAAATCTCTTTAAAAAGGCGCATGCAATACACGTGACTTCTACAAAAGTAAACAAAATAAAACATCGGAAAAAGAAAAGAATAACTCCATGAAGATCACCGTAAAAATCTTGAAAAAGCCCTCTTAAAATTGATTGTTTCCTATATAAATAATCAATTTTAATCTACAAAATTTAAATTATTTTGTTTGATTTACATATGTTAAAAGTACCCTCTAGTATTGAATAAAACTAAATTTACGGATTATATCGCGTTTATTTAACTGATTTTACTTATTTTTAATTCCCGACGTTTCGGGTGCTTTACAGCAACCATGGTCACGGGGGGGACTGAGATGTTTGACGTCCCAATGTCATGTCATTCTTAGCCCGGCTACCTTCAGTTTTTGAATATTAATTTTTGGTCCGATTTACGCGAAACGAACTTACAGTATCTTGAAGTCTTGCAGTGGATGCTTGGGTTTGGGTTTAATTTTGTTAATTATAGGATCCTAAGCAGATGGCAGCACCCAACCATCTTCTCTATTGAAATTAGGATGTTTTTTAATTTCACTAGCCTCACGTATCATCCTTGGTAGGAATCGGTGTTCTTTTGCGAGGATTTGTGGTTTATCAAATCTGATGCAATGGTGGGGACGATCTTGAACATGTTCACAGACTGCAGACTTCCCGGAGCGTCGGTGCTTCACGTCAGCTATATGTTCTTTCACGCGGGTTTTTATGGATCTTTTTGTTTGACCTATGTAAGAGAGACCACATTCACAATCTAACTTGTACACTCCTGCATCTTGTAGAGGGATATTACACTTGACGGATGGTAAAAATTGACTAATCTTCTTCGGCAGCTTGTAGTATATTTTAATGGAAGCTCGCTTCAAGATGTAGTCAATCTTGTCTGTGACTCCTCTGACATATGGTAGTAAAGCAGGCACACGCTCGACTGTGGCCGGCTTCACTCGGTCACTGTGACGTAGGCGCGGGATCCGAAGCTTGTTGTCTTGCAACACTTGCTTGACATGCGGCAGCTCGGCGGCCAGATGTTTTCTGTCACAGATCCCTCGTGCTCTCTGAAACAAAGATTTACCCACGGTAGCTAACTGTGAAGGATGATGGTGAGATTCACCATTTAAATATCGGTTGGTATAGGTCTTTTTTTCTATACACAGTGTGACCAATAGTGTTATCAGGATTTAGAATGACTAAAACATCTAGGAAAGCTAAAGAATTATTTGCCTCTAACTCCATTGTGAATTGTATTTTAGAGTTTATAGAGTTAAGGTGGTTTAAAAATGCAGTTACTTTGTCAGATGGTAAAATTGTGAAGGTGTCGTCTACGTACCGCTTGTAGAATCTTGGATTTACAGGAGCAGTAAGAAGGGCTTTCTCCTCGAGTATTCCATAAATATGTAAGCACCCGAAACGTCGGGAATAAAAAATAAGTAAAATCAGTTAAATAAACGCGATATAATCCGTAAACATTAGTTTTATTCAATGTGTAGTGTTCGCGTAAATTTAAGAAATCATTACCCTCTAGTAGTTTCATAATTTCTTAACGTATCTAAATATGTTAACAAATGTCCAAGGAAATGTTGGGAGCTTCTTAGATGAGTTATAATTTGCATTCAGCGAAAAATTAACTTGTTTAAATTTTGTTATAGTTTGATAGTTTATGGGAAATATTATTTACATGGGCTATATTTTAAAGTTCGTAATGTTTAAGCGATGTAACAAAATAATGGATTAAATTCGACATGCTATGATTTTAAAATAATAAGTGGCCTCTTTGCGTACTCTGCTGATAAGTGTAGCAGCTTATTCCGAACATTGTGTAGTCGATAAGATTAGGGTTTGCTATCGAGGGATTGGTAGAAGTCAATTCAACAATTACTGATGAGAAGGATATCGTGACGGCTTGTCTACGACCCAAATGAAGTCAGGAATGGTCGAGCGTTATAATATTTAACAAAAGCCAATATCTGTTTGCAGGTGGTGATAATTGATAGAACGTTTGCTGACGCTTTACTGCCAACCATGCGATAGTCTGAGGTGGAAGTGTCGGCGCGTCTACAAAGTACAGAGAGGTTGCATGATTCTGGAGGAGTGGTCGTATTCATGGTGGTATCTCAGGATTAAGGTTATGTCGGGAACCCACTCGTTTATGCAGAGTGGAGTTCACTGTGGATGCCATTGGCACGGGATTCCGACAAGGTCATTAAACGAGTGATGAGACTCGTAGAATGAAAGATTTGTGATTCCGCCATTGTAGTGGCTCTTCTACTCGTAGTGCAGGAGAGTATATGTGGTGTTGCTGTTGGTTTTCATACATTGGTATTATTGTGTTATTGCATTCCGTTCACCTCAGCGTTCCCTGCGTCCTCAGCGTTCCCTCACGTTACACTACCGTGTGATTGTGATGGGGAATGATTTTGGTTTGGTCGGGCTGTATTGTTCCTGCAGAGAAAAAAAATAGAAATAAAAAAGAGATGAAAAGTGAGAAAACAAAGTGGTACTTACTATCAAACTTAATCAAAAAAAAGACGAATAAAAAAGAGAACATAAGTAAAAAAAGTGGTTCTTGTTATCATTGAAGGGCTTATGCCGGTCCAATGATATGGCTACAGGGAATAGTGATTCCGGACTAGCGTAGAGAGAGTTTTGGAGGGCATGTTGCCGAACCAAAACTGATCAGTGTTGCAGGGTTCAAAGGAACCGGTCCAATACTCATTGCCTGAAGAGTCGATGTAGACCGGACTAGAGCTGATTGTTAACACCTGTATTCTTCTCTCTTATTATAGTTAAGAAGTTCTAGTTATTCTCAGAGAAAATAATAGACCTTTAACAACTTATGATGTTGTTGAGTTATTTGGAAAAGCCCATATCAAGTGCCAAACAGGAGAAATTGCTACAAATGGTTTCAGACTTGGAGGCGCTTAGCCCATTAATCGAAATGTAGCATACAGCTCTTTAATCGAAAGTACGGAACGGCGCCGGAGACAGCCGTACGGTGTTGAAATTATCCGCTCGCATGATTTCATTTCAGACGGTAGTAGGACAGTGCAGTAGACGGCCAAATGGCGTTGAAATTATCCGCTCGCATGGTTTCATTTCCAACGGTTGTCGTATGGCGCAGTAGACGGCTAACGGCGTTGAAATGATCCGCTCGCGGAATTTTATTTTTAACGATAGTCAGACGGCGCAGTAGATGGTAGAACGGCGTTGAAATGATCCACTCGCATTATTTTATTTCCAACGGTAGTCGGACGGCACAGTAGACAGTCAAACGGTGCTGAAATGATGCGCAGTTAGGATTTCATCTCTGACGGTAATCGGACGGTGCAGAAGGCGGCCAAATAGCGTTAAACAACAGGCGAATAAGGAACGGTGAGTCGAATACCGAACGAATATTAACAGCCGTCGCGATGACCGTTCGGAGGAGTCGACTGCCAATTGCTTGTGAATAGCCGTCAAAACAGCTGTTCTGCATTAAGCCGAGTAGTGTGGTTACATCCACTCGGATTAAGGCGATTCCACGTCGATTAATGTGGGGACTCCCTAGACTGGCTGCCGTGATCAAAGTTTGCTCTGGAGGATACTTATTATAGGCTGAGCTTCATATAAGCTCGCTGTGATTACTTCCTGCTTGTCAGTGGGCGTATACACAGATATTTTTAATACCTATAAAGGTAAGGGGATGCTGTGGCCCATTACCTGTCTTCTTTGTACGTACTTGGCTGCAGGCAAGTGTCCATGAACTGTAGGTAATAGATAACGACTGGCCGTCAGGTGAACTCTAATTTCGTTTGTCACTTAAATAAAAAAGTATAATATATACTTATGTAACTGATGCAAAATTAGAAGATAGTTTTATCCGAAATGATCACAGTGCACTTTACTCGGAGACTTTCCTGTTTTTTTTTAAATATAATTTGTTTACAGTGATCAATGGGGAACCGAAGTAAAGATGCTTAAAATCTTGTAAAATATGAAGGCGAGGAGGAGGGGAAAAGACCGATTAATACAAATAACCTAGTTATGAAAGGACCAACAATACCAGGAAAACGTAGTATCATAGCGCTGTTTTTCGTCCGTACTCAGTATGTACCGATTAAACGATTAATACATTATAAACTACCAAATAATAAAAATAGACTAGCAATAGTTATATTTTTTCAGAATTGAATCAGTATGTAAATATATTGAAACTAGAAATAACAGACTTATTTCTGGGACCGAAGTTTGAACAGTAATGTATTTTATTTTTGTAATACGTGCGGCTCGCGTGTTACATATTATATTCTATTAACAGACATATTTCTGGGACCGAAATTTGAACAGTAATTTGATTTTATTTTTGTAATATGTACGGCCCGCGTGTTCTATATTATACTCTATTAACAGACATATTTCTGGGACCGAAATTTGAACAGTAATGTGATTTTGTTTTTGTAATACGTGCGGCCCGCGTGTTCTATATTATATTCTATTAACAGACATATTTCTGGGACCGAAGTTTGAACAGTAATGTGATTTTATTTTCGTAATACGTGAGGCCCGCGCGTTCTATATTATATTCTATTAATAAAATATCTATTCAATTAATAAAAATAAATGAGGATAGAATTTTTTTACAGCGTCAAGAGAACCAGGCCGACTCGGTCACTTAGCAGGAGTGGATAAAAAATTGGCTGATAAAGAGGAAATAGCGCGCCTCAGAACTATCAAAGAAGAAAAACGACGTGCTAGATATTTGTCTGAGCCGACTACTTTGACATTATCTTATGGACCGTTACAAGACGACTCATAATCTGAATTTAATGAAAACATAGATTTATAAAAGGACGTACCGAAGCTTGTCGAGAACACGTAACCCAGCAAAACACCTCTGCGGAGAGATTTTATTACTCAAAAATTAGTAGCAGATGGTTTCAATTGAGTGTGTGAGATTCTGTTTTCATTTTTGAAGCAACTATTGAAACACTTGGATATATAATACATATGAGATATATGAAACACTTGGATATATATAATATTGATGAGTTTGCGATAAGTAAGCTTCCATCTAAAGAATACGCACAGAAAAACCGATAGAACGCACTGAAACCAAAAAGTAGATTTCCAAAATAAGGTACCGGAAGGTCTGACTGTTCATTAGGACGGCACGGAAATCACAATCAACATCTTCCTATAGTTGTTTCTTATAAAAACAAAGAACCACTCATTGCTGTACCAAAACTAGAAAGTTCTACGGGAAATGAATACGCATAGGCAGTTTAGAACACGATTGAAAACTGGAATTTAGAAGATACGCTTCGAACAAAGGTCGCAAAAATTGTGGCCGTGTGCTTCTTGAACAAAAACTGAACAGAGAAATGCTTAATTTCGCTTGTCAACATCACGTGTATGAATTGGTCTTAAAAAGTTCCGAAAAAACTGGAAAAGTATTAATACTGATAAATTACAAATCTATATAAAAAAACTTACACAGCACCTGACTGACTCTAAAATTGACAACTTGCTAGAGTTTTACCATTTGTGGTATTTAACTTACGAAGTTTCTATATTATCATTGTTCTATGATTTTTTTATAGTAGAGGGGGCAAACGAGCGTACGTCTCATCCGATGGTAAGTGATTACCGCCGCCCATGAGCAACTGCAACACCAGGGGAATTGCAGATGCGTTGCCGGTCTTTTAAAAAGGAGTAGGTCTTTTCTTGAATTCCCTAAATCGTATCGGTCCGGAAAAATATCTGGTGGTAGTCGATTCCACAAGAAAGTTGTGCGAGGAAGAAAACTTCTTTTAAATCGCACAGTGGCGATCGCCAGTCAGCCAGATGGTATGGATGATATCGTGAGTTTTGTCACAATGTGCGATGGTGAAATTGTGCGGTTGGAATTGTTGATGTTCGATGATGATGTGGACCAAAAAGCTAAAGTTAAAATGTTCAAAATTTAACCAAAGAAGAAGAAATAACTCATGGAAAATGATACATACCATCGAAAAAAAACCTTGCGGTTTGTTATATACTCAAAAAGCCTACAACGTCCTCCGAGTACAATACAACAACGCATTTAGGGTGTTGCTGGGACTGCCTCGCTTCTGTAGTGCATCAGGGATGTTCGCGGAAGCGAGAGTGGACTGCTTTTACGCGACTATGCGGAAGAGGTGCGCGTCTCTGGTGCGTAGGGTGCGGGGAAGCAACAATAGTATCCTGAAAGTGATTGCTAGCAGACTGGACTGCCTATACATGTGCCATTGTAGTGCCATATCGGGTGGATTGATGAGAAAATGACCCATATAAATATAAATGTATTTTTTTTGTACTTCACACACACAAACATATATATATATATATATATATATATATATATATATATATATATATATATAATACCATTATGCCTACTAACATAGTTATAAGTTTAGTTATAAGTAACACTAACAAAATATGAGCCTTGGTTGCTAAAATAAATTTATTTACTTTATTTATTTATTTGTTTTATTTATTTATTTGATAATAATAGCTTTACCGTATACCGACAACATACATAGCATGATAATTATTATGGCTAATAATTATGTCATACATATCTTATTGTTGTGATACACGCATTGAACCGCGCCCTCCGTTACAGTCAATAAACCGGTTTGCTTTCGGTGGTGTTATTTGCCTACCTGGCTTGACGCGTCGAGTTCGCGAAATCGCGAAATTAATGATATTAAAGATAAACTTATTTTATATTACTAATTATTATTGTAAATGTAACATTAGTTTTTAGAGTATTAATGTGTAGCTTATAATATATTGTTTTTATTTTACAATACTTATTATACGTTGATTAATTTGTTTTTTTAGTTGTGATGGAAGTTTGTTTATGATATCGGGAATCATGTATTCCAATGTTCGTTTTCCGTATAGATTTATGTATTTTGGTAATGCTAAGGTAGGTTTCTTTGACTGTCGTCTGTTAAAATTATATTGTATTGGAATTTGTATATTTTTAGTAAAGTAATTTTCAATAAGTAATATATACTTTACTTTATTATGTACAGGTGATATTTTACAGAATTCAAAGATATTATGTTGTTGGTCTTTAAATTTGTTTGTAACATTTTTGGTACTAGAGTTTTTAAAATACGGAGTTGTAAGGTGTAAATTCGGTCTAGGTGTGTTTTATAGGTCCTCCCATAGCTAGAAAGACCATACTATATTATAAATTCTGCTAATGAGATATATAGTTGTATTCTTATATCGTATGGTATTTTGTATTTTATTAATGTGAATTTGTCCAGAATTCCTCTAAATCTTTCGCATATATGGTCAATATGCCCTTTGCAGCTAAGGTGACTATCGATTATAAGCCCTAGGTAAGTATGTTGTTCCACTACATCAATCTTGACGCAGCTACAATGCACGCTTTTACACGCATTGAACCGCGCCCTCCGTTACAGTCAATAAACCGGTTTGCTTTCGGTGGTGTTATTTGCCTACCTGGCTTGACGCGTCGAGTTCGCGAAATCGCGAAATTAATGATATTAAAGATAAACTTATTTTATATTACTAATTATTATTGTAAATGTAACATTAGTTTTTAGAGTATTAATGTGTAGCTTATAATATATTGTTTTTATTTTACAATACTTATTATAAGTTACTTGAGAAGTAATTCTTTAATATATTTTTGATGTTGCGTTGATTAATTTGTTTTTTTAGTTGTGATGGAAGTTTGTTTATGATATCGGGAATCATGTATTCCAATGTTCGTTTTCCGTATAGATTTATGTATTTTGGTAATGCTAAGGTAGGTTTCTTTGACTGTCGTCTGTTAAAATTATATTGTATTGGAATTTGTATATTTTTAGTAAAGTAATTTTCAATAAGTAATATATACTTTACTTTATTATGTACAGGTAATATTTTACAGAATTCAAAGATATTATGTTGTTGGTCTTTAAATTTGTTTGTAACATTTTTGGTACTAGAGTTTTTAAAATACGGAGTTGTAAGGTGTAAATTCGGTCTAGGTGTGTTTTATAGGTCCTCCCATAGCTAGAAAGACCATACTATATTATAAATTCTGCTAATGAGATATATAGTTGTATTCTTATATCGTATGGTATTTTGTATTTTATTAATGTGAATTTGTCCAGAATTCCTCTAAATCTTTCGCATATATGGTCAATATGCCCTTTGCAGCTAAGGTGACTATCGATTATAAGCCCTAGGTAAGTATGTTGTTCCACTACATCAATCTTGACGCAGCTACAATGCACGCTTTTACACGCATTGAACCGCGCCCTCCGTTACAGTCAATAAACCGGTTTGCTTTCGGTGGTGTTATTTGCCTACCTGGCTTGACGCGTCGAGTTCGCGTAAATCGCGATACTAATTAATGATATTAAAGATAAACTTATTTTATATTACTAATTATTATTGTAAATGTAACATTAGTTTTTAGAGTATTAATGTGTAGCTTATAATATATTGTTTTTATTTTACAATACTTATTATAAGTTACTTGAGAAGTAATTCTTTAATATATTTTTGATGTTGCGTTGATTAATTTGTTTTTTTTAGTTGTGATGGAAGTTTGTTTATGATATCGGGAATTATGTATTCCAATGTTCGTTTTTCGTATAGATTTATGTATTTTGGTAATGCTAAGGTAGGTTTCTTTGACTGTCGTCTGTTAAAATTATATTGTATTGGAATTTGTATATTTTTAGTAAAGTAATTTTCAATAAGTAATATATACTTTACTTTATTATGTACAGGTAATATTTTACAGAATTCAAAGATATTATGTTGTTGGTCTTTAAATTTGTTTGTAACACTTTTTGGTACTAGAGTTTTTAAAATACGGAGTTGTAAGGTGTAAATTCGGTCTAGGTGTGTTTTATAGGTCCTCCCATAGCTAGAAAGACCATACTATATTATAAATTCTGCTAATGAGATATATAGTTGTATTCTTATATCGTATGGTATTTTGTATTTTATTAATGTGAATTTGGCCAGAATTCCTCGAAATCTTTCGCATATATGGTCAATATGCCCTTTGCAGCTAAGGTGACTATCGATTATAAGCCCTAGGTAAGTATGTTGTTCCACTACATCAATCTTGACACAGCTACAATGCACGCTTTTAGTATGTAAGCATTGGTGGCTATGAGCTTTTAGTTTGGGTATTTCGTCGCTTCTGTTTTTGGTACTTATGATGTACATAACTTTAGTTTTATTAAAATTAATTACCAGGCCCATATCATGCGACCATTTGGTTAACATGTTAAAGTCATCTTCCAGTTGACTCATGGTGTGATTGATATTTTTCCCAGCTATGAATAAAAATGTGTCATCCGCGTATTGATGTATTTCACAATATTTCAATGCATTTATTAGGTTATTAACATATGTGAGGTAGTGCAATGGACCCAACACTGATCCTTGAGCCGTACCCACAGTTACATTTACAGTTTTGCTTAGTGCATCTTTTACTTTTACAACAAACTTTCTGTTTGCCAGGTAATCCTTGCACTAATCCAATAAGGGTCCTCTAATCCCACTATCATGCAAACTCTTTATAAGCTTATTACGCCTGAGTGTGTCAAAGGCTTTGTTGTAGTCAACAAATACTACAAATATGTGTTTTTTTTCGTTTAGATGTTTGTATATACTATTAGTAAATGATGTTAACAGCTGTGATGTATTTTTATGAGGTTGAAATCCATATTGTTCTTCTTGTAATATTTTGTTGTTGCCATAAAATTCATAAATTTACTTACAAATATATTTTTCAACAATTTTATCTATTGTGGGTAGAATAGTTATTGGCCTATAGTTTTCGTAATCTGATGTTCCACCTTTTTTGTATATCGGTCTAACAATACCGATTTTTAATTCATCGGGATAGGTACCCCTCTTAATACTTGCATTAATGAGATAAGCAATAGCTATATTAATTTTTTTGCAGATATTTTTTATGTCTATGGCTCTAATACCATACCAGGTGCTTTGTAACTACTTAATGCATGAATAATTTTTTCTACAGAGTCGGAATCCGCCACCTTAAATCTCATAGATAATTCAGCTGACTTTCTGTAGGCTGATTCATCAAGCAACTGTTTAGAGCAACCGGGAATTATTTTATGTACACTATTTTCAAATGTGGTGGCAAAAGAATTTGCAATGCCCTTATCAGTTGTGTTGTTATCCTTAAATGCATTTAATTACGTTTCATCTATACATGATTTAATTCTGCCTGTTATTTTATTTAGTATTTGTTTATGATATATATACTTATACGCCAGTATATTCCGAATTTATGAAGAAAACATATTTTTGAATTTTAAAAAAGATTTAGTTCTTTTTTAGAGAAATGACGTTGACGTTGTTATGTCAATTTTTATTATAAAAGGCACTGAAAATATAGTTCAAAATATAGACCAAATTAGATCATACACTGTTGCGAATCGTTTTATTTACCAACAACCCTTCTAGTGAATTACGTTAGCTGCAGCCGCAGGACTTAAAAAAAAAACAATTCTTAAAATATAAATTTATTAAAGAAATGTTACAATACTTTTATAACTAAAACTAAAATGATTAACTTGGTCGAAGTGTGACCTAAGAATGGCGAAATCCGATGCTAACTTGCAACGGGCGTCGGATTGTCGGCGCCTGCTGACTCGGCGCCTCGTGACACGCGGCTCCGTCGTGTGCACCTTTAAGTAGGTTACATGCTAGGCGATTTTCGTGTAGTGAAACTACGTAATTCCTCCCCCCACAGATCAGCGACTATTTTCCGACTTTGAGGGAAAATGTTGCTGGATATGCTTTTGCGTTTTTGGGATCTTCATAGGAATGCTTTCCAGGTGCTGGCGGCTGGGTGCTCTGCTGTTGCAGCTTACTGCATCTCTACAGATTGTAACATCGACAGATTATTACAGTTGCTGTTGTAATAAGCGAGCCAATTATCATTACATAAATGGGAATAGTAGTGTGGTACAGAGTGTTGCCAGCTATGGTGTCTTGTACCATTATCGGCTCTCTCATGACTTGATTGTAGACTTCATGTAGTTTTCTCAGGTCGATGGATTGCAGCGAGATTCGGTGTTGAGATGTGGTTTCCTCTTTGAAGTTGCGTGGGACATCGGTGATAATTAGTGGCTGTCAGGATACTTGGTTATTCTCGTTGACTATTGTAAATTCTGACGTCATCATTGTGAAATTTAAGGGTATTGTTACCAAATAGCTTCCTTGAAGATGCTTGTATTCTTCCCTTCCGCATCGTAGATGAATTCTTGTGGTGCGAGGGAACGTGACAACATAGTTTCCAGCGTCCAGTTGCTCCATGGCTTCCTTTTCCAGTGTTAAAGTGGTCAGGTTGCAGTCATCTCCTAGGGCGTGGTTTGTGACGAGCTCTCGTGTGCAGTCATGATGATTCTTGACTCTATTTATGGTATCGTCTTCGCAGAGGTATTGGTGGTCTACCTTCGGGCATTCAGTCTCCATATACGCATACGCTTCCCTGTTGGTTGCTAGGAAAGGGAGGGGTGGAATAAGGATCTTGTTATACCTATTCGGGGCTATTGAAAGTTTATACAGATCGAATATGTTCGCACTAACTATGGGAACTTTAAAAACTATAACTATCTGTTTTTCGACGTAATATGAACCTGGTTTTATAATACTATAATAGTCGCGTAAGTCTAAATTTAATATTCTATCGTCCCCATATATCATTCTTACTCTTTCTATCATTACCCTTAAAGTATCGATATCTATCATTGAATGATGCGTGCTTAAGGCGCGCACAAGAGCTAGCATGTTTTCTATTCTAACTAATTCTCCCAACAAATCATCGACGTTTTCCGTTATGATGGTCAAGAGCTGAGCGAAATGAGCATATTTTATTAAACTATTTTCTTTATAAGCAGTGCTATTCAACAAAAGTTCTAATGTAGCATTAATTGATTGCTGATTACTAACTAACTGATCTATGACGCCATTATGTTGCGTCATCCATTCCTTGCTGAGGCTTATGTGCGAGTTAAACTCCGATATAATTTTAACTTGGTTATTTTCGAGATTTTTTATTGCGTTATCAAATTTGATAGCATCCTGATAATCTAAATTTCCCGTTAAACTTTTAATAGCAGATCCTAAGCCATTAACCAAACCTCTCTTCGCTCGACTAGGTTCGAGTCCTTTTAAATGATTTAAAACTCTATTAACTTTATGAGATAAATAATTGATTTGAAGAGAATATAGGGAAAACTTATCATTATTTAATCTTAATTCAAAGTCGGATAACTGCTGCCTCACTGCAATAGTTTTCTCTTCTATATTGTTGATGCGAATATACTGTAAGAAGCTATGGTAATGTGACACTAGACGAGTTCGACCTAATTTATAAGGGAGGAGGCCAGGACCATCGTTGAGACTTTCAAGTCTTATCTCCTGTGTTTGAGTGAGATGCGCCATCATCACCAGCGGGATTCTGTAACAATTTCGCGCTATTAGGGACTCGCTTAATGCGAGCTTTGGCAACGGGACCACGTTTCCGTGAAGTATAAATATGTATAGGTAGGTTAGCCAAAACAACATCGTTAGTGTATCTGGGTGCTAATTTCTGTCGGCTAGCAAGCGCGTTTTTTTATGAAAATCTGCTGTTGTGGTTCATACTGAATTTCGGGTTCTCTATCTTTATTTCTATTCTCAATTAAAACTGTGCGATCATGTAAGGTGGACTGATTTATAATTTCATAAACTAACTTCATTTGTTCTCTATGATTTTGAGTGTACTGTTGGAGTAGATGCTGGGTAAGGTCTACACCTACTGGGTCTCTGGGGTCAAAGTGACCTGTTATTATATCGAAGGGCCTGCATTTCGTGAAACTGTGCACCGAACTATTGTAAGCGATAATCGCGTATGGTACTAGGTTTACAGCTGGCTCATCTTTACGCTGAAGCTTTAGTAATCTAAGAAGTTCGAGAAGGCTTGAATGGAAACGTTCTACATTTCCATTGTCGTTTGGTGAATGGGGAAGTATTTTATGATGGTTAATATTGTGCATTCTTAAAAATTTGGAAAATAGTTGGTTAGTGAATTCAGTGCCGTTATCAGTTACTATCGTTAAAGGTAAACCGTGGTGCGTGCAATATTTTAGTAAGGCCCGTAAAACGCTGATGGCTGTACCGTCGTGTAGGTGATAGGCTTGTCCGTACTTGGAGAATACGTCGACGAACGTAATGTATTTTTCACTATCTACCGTGAACAAGTCCATATGAACTATTTCTAGTGGCTTGCTCGGAGGCGGAACAACGTTGAATCTTTGTTGGATAGGATTACGGTCGTATTTACCTTGGCCACACACAATACATTCGTTAATGAATTTTGTTATTTGTTCTTTCATTTTAGGCCAGTAGTATTTTATCGAAAGAGACAAATAACACTCATTAATGCCTCTATGGTTCGTTTTACCCTCGTGATAATGTTTTATAATTTCTTGTTGCCTAAGATAAGGTTTAACGTTTTCAAGTTCACTTTTGGTAAGCACGAGATTCATTGTGGAGCTTTTAAAGTTGTTCTGTATGACAGGTATAATTGAGTAGAGCCCTAACGGGGGGTTGATTAGAAGTCCGGTTTTAATTTTTGGGTTCACAAACTCCTTTATTACGTTTATAATATCGGTTTCTAAATTTGATTCCGTTACTTGCACCGAAATGCGAGTGTGAGTGTCGAAGGGCTTCGAAACCGCGGGTCGCCTTTTTTACGTCGCCTACGATAGTGATAACCAATTGGCGATGAAATTTGTTTAGTGGTTCATCGGTTATCGGAACTTCCAATATGGGAATTTCGTGACTCGTATGAATAGTAGCGGTTGTAGAACCGTGACTGCGCTCTGGTTGTTCCGAAGGATTCGCTAGAAGAGAATTAGTCTCTTCGTTATGAATCTCAATGCAACTCAGGGCATCTGCATTCGTATTTGATTTCCCTTTCTTGTAAATTACAGTGAAGTCGTATTCGCTGAGCTTTAAGCGCCATCAAGTAAGGCGAGAGTTCGGTTCTTTTAAACTCATAATCCACTGTAGAGGTTTGTGATCGGTAAGTATTTTAAATATCCTGCCGAATAGGTAGGGCCTAAAATATTTAGTGGCCCATACTATTGCCAGGAGCTCTTTCTCAATGGTACTGTAATTTTGTTCGCTATCATTGAGTGTCCGCGAAGCATATGAGATGGGTTTATCCGAGCCTATCGGCCCTTGAGACAAAACAGCACCGATGGCATAGTTCGACGCGTCGGTAGTAAGGATAAATTCCTTACTAAAGTCCGGATATTTAAGGATGGGATCGTTCGTCAAGAGGGTTTTACACTTCTCAAAACTGTTAACATAGTCGGGGTCAAAAGTGATCTTTTTACCTTTTTTTAGGCATTGTGTTAGGGGTTTTGTTATTTTGGCAAAATCAGGGATGAATTTCCGGTAATATCCTAATAGTCCTAAGAACTGCTTTATTTCCTTAGGGGATTTCGGCATAGGGTATTTTTCTATCGCTGCTATTTTGTCTGGGTTAGGCTTCACACCCTCGCTGCTAATATGGCCTAAATAAGCCGTTTCTAACTTAAGGAACTCTGATTTGTCCATTTGCACTTTGAAATTGGAGTTCCTAAGTCTCTGGAAGACTTGTTCTTGTTTGCGAAGTGCTGAATACTATTATATCGTCTAGGTACACCAAACAGATTTGGTTCTGGAGACCTTGGAGGATGTTATCCATCACTCTTTGGAATGTGGAGGGCGAGTTCTTCAGGCCCATGGGTATCCGAAGGAATTCGTAGTGGCTGTGTTCGACATTGAATGCCGTCTTTGGAATGTCAGCAGGGGTCCATTTCTACTTGGTGAAAACCACTGACGAGATCTCTAGAGTAGTAAAATATTGGCATTTACCCAGTTTGTCCAGAACGTCTGAGATATTCGGGATAGGATATTTGTCATTAATAGTTTTTTCATTAAGTTTACGGAAATCTACCACTAGACGCCATTTCTTTTTCCCTGAGGCGTCTGCCTTTTTTGGGACAATCCAAATCGGTGAGGACCACGCGGACTCGGAGGGACGTATAATGCCTTGAGTTAACATGTTATTTATTTGATCACGTACCTCTTGTCGATGAACAAAAGGATATCGATAGCTCTTTGTGTATATAGGAATTTCATCGATCGTACGGATGCGGTGTTTTATTTGATTCGTAAATGTTAAGTTTTCACCGTCGATATAGAATATGTCATGATATTTGGCACAGAGAGTCATCAAATTAGCCTTTTTTTCTTCGTTAAGGTGGTCAGTGCGAAGTCGCGATAAAACTTCTTTAGCGCGTTCGGTTATAGGCTGGGTGCGCGTGCACTCAACGTTAAACAGCTGTGCGTGAGCGGGACGGTCTAGGGAAAAAACAACGTCATTATCTCTAGTATTCTCGATCTCTAAAATAGCTCTATTTTGGGAAACGCGGGTTATGCATTCGTGAACGACGCAGTTACATAAAATTTGTTCGGGAATATAGACTTCACCATCACTACTGTCAACAGGAATTCTAACTAACTTTGAAGTGTTCGCAGGAATTATATCCTCGTACAGGTTCGCGTTTCGTGAATTACATAACAATATTGGGTTCACTGCAGACCGAGTATTTAAATGCTTAATGCTTTTAAATCGATCTTTGCTTCCCACTTAGTTAACAGATCGAGCCCAATTAACCCGTCGAAATGGTTGTGAAATTTATACACGAAAAACTTTATCGGTTCGCTATCGTTAATTTCCGGAAAACAGGGCACCGTAATGGAATAATCATTTCGACTAACAGCGTGAACATTAGTAACTTCGAAAGGATCGTAGTCAAGTTGATAATGGGGGAAAAATCTTTCTACAGCATCCGGACTCAGAAATGATTGATTCGCTCCGGTATCGATGAGAAGGTTCAACGGAGGGTCTAATATCCGAATAAATGGTAGCTGACGCTGGGTCTGCAAATTAATTTCTATCTTGGCTTGTTTGAAGGGGAATCCTCGTGAAAATTTTCCTGTTGGTTAGTGGAGGGCTGAGGATCGTTTTCTGCATCATTGACGCTTGGATGGTCGTTTGTCGGAACGAACTCGGGACCGTAATTCTCGTGGCTTATATAATCATTATAGCCACTCGCGTAAGATGGACATTCGTAGTAATCCGCGTAATAGTTGTTGTAGTCAGGCTCATGGCAATAGTTAGCATAGCCGTCACACTCGTTAAAATTCATTTCACGGCTTTTAAAGTAATTTGTAGGTGGTGGGTTACCGTGCTGGTTCCAATCATGGCCAGTTAATCGTCCTGTAGGAGGTAAGGCTTTAGGCGTGAA
This sequence comes from Parnassius apollo, assembly GCA_907164705.1. Taxonomy (NCBI): domain Eukaryota; kingdom Metazoa; phylum Arthropoda; class Insecta; order Lepidoptera; family Papilionidae; genus Parnassius; species Parnassius apollo. The sequence goes on along the minus strand of CAJQZP010000088.1, from coordinate 6,681,917 downwards.
ATGTTGAACACCGCTCATAGGCTTAGGACCAAAATTCTGAGGCTGTTGATAACGAGGCTGAATTCGGAATACGTTACTACGTGGGTTATAATTCGGTGGTGGTGCACTGAACATTTGTTGAGTACGTGTTGGCATGCGGTACTGAGGCTGATGTTGAGGGCCCGCATTGGACTTAAATTGATTTTGCGGTTGAGTAAATTTAAATGGTTGAGGTTGAGGTGGCATCCACATGCTCTGAGTAGCGGGTGCTAACATCATAGGTGGAGGCTGGAAATTTTGCCTAGATTGAGAAAGCGTTGGAATTTGTATTTGTGCTCTTGGAGGCGGCAGGAGATTTTTAGGGTGTGCATCATTATTACGCTGTTGCAAATATAAAATATTTAATTCCTCCTGAATAAATTTCAATGCCTGCTCTATTGTAGAAGGGCGCATACACCTTATTCTAGACCCTAAGGGCTCATGTAAGCCACGAACGAAAGCCTGCATAGTGAGCTTTTTATACAATGCCCGCTTAGACTCGATAGTGGTCGGGATAGTTTCGTGCAACGATATATATGTCATGATGGTACTAAAAAAGAGTCTGACAGTGATCGTAAAACTCCTGAGGGCTTTTGTGGCCTTGCGAAGCTAAGGAAAGGTCGTTGTACAGCGCAGTTTCGTCTCTTTGATCTGCGAAGTTATTTATAAGAGATTCGCGAATCACTAGCCAATTATCAGGGATGCCATTAGAATTTATGATTGAAGCCGCAGGTCCGGTGATTTTGTTCAAAATTCCGTTTAGTAGACATAAATTAGATAATTCACTACCGGCTTCAGAGCTCATGTAAGCTAATACAACCTGATCGCATATTTTAATAAATCTAGTGAGAATATTTGGATTACCATCGAAATCTGGCACTGGACGCAAGGCCTATTACATCGGGATCATGAGACATTTTAGAATTTAGTGAACTTAAATTTAATTCTTCCTCAATATTCCTTAAATTATCTAAATCTATATTTCGGCGAGACTGTCGAAAAACAGCCTCGCTAGGCCCCCTATTCTTTGGGTGAAAAATTTTGAACAATAAGGATAAAACTTAAAGGATAAAAGGAAAGCAACACAAAAAGAAAGTTTTGCGTACTTACAATATCATTCTGGTTTCCTCCGCGTATCGATTTTCGGATACTCGTCCCCGCTGCTGCTGCCACGTGGTTCGGATACTAGATTAAGGCTTGAGAGCCAAATCAGCGTCTTTCAGCGCCAACCGAAATCTTTTTTTTTTTTTTTATAGAAGAGGGGGCAAACGAGCATGTGGCTCACCTGATGTTAAGTGACTACCGCCGCCCATGATCAACCGCAACACCAGGGAAATTGCAGGTGCGTTGCCGGCCCTTTAGAAAGGAGTAAGCTCTTTTCTTGAAGGTCCCCAGGTCGTATCGGTCCGGAAAAATCACCGGTGGTAAATTATTCCACAGAGAGGTTGTACGCGGAAGAAAACTCCTTTTGAAACGTACAGTGGTGGACCGCCAAGCATCCAGATGGTGTGGATGGTATCGGGACGTTTGCCGTGTAGTGCGTTCACGAAATTTGGCGGCTGGGATTAATCCGAACAATTCCTCAGAGCACTCCCCGTGATAGATGCGATAAAATACGCAAAGAGATGCAACATCTCTTCGCAGCGCCAGTGAATCGAGCCGATCGGAAAGCACTCGGTCGTCGACGATTCGAGCCGCTCTGCGCTGGATGCGGTCAAGTGGAAGGAGCTGGTACTGGGGAGCCCCAGCCCAGAGATGGGAACAGTATTCCATGAGCGGCCGAACCTGCGCCTTGTAAAGTTGCAGGCGGTGTGCCGGCATGAAATACTGTCCCGCTCTGCTGAGCACGCCAAGCTTTTTAGAGGCCAATTTGGCCTTCCCTTCCAAGTGACCACGAAACTGCACGTCACTCGATAGGTCGACGCCGAGGATTCCGATACTGGCTGAGGCAACAAGGGGAGTGCCTTGAAACTGAGGGGATACGACAAAGGGGTTCTTTTTAGCGGTTAACGCGCAAACTTGTGTCTTCTGGGGGTTAAACTGGACTAGATTTAGTCGCCCCCAATCCGAGACTCTGTCCAGCAGAGACTCGACTTCAGACACAAGTTTGTCCCGGCACTCAGAGACGTTTTCCCGAGAAATATTGGCTCGGCCGGTGTAAAGAGCATCACCAGTGCTGTCATCTGCATAGCAATGAATGTTACGGGTTTGCAACATATCATTGATATGCAGAAGAAACAGCGTTGGCGATGCGCCTTGGACTTGTTTGGGGAGAGCCCCCTCTGCCTCGCCCATCTGTGAGTTAGGTAGACCAGAAGATCACCAGCTGACCTACCACGGCGAAAACCGTATTGGCGGTCACTAATCAGCTGGTGATCCTCAAGGTACCTCATGAGCTGGCAGCTTTACAATGGACTCCATTGTTTTGGAGAACAAGGAGGTGATGGCGATAGGCCGGTAGTTGGACGGGTCTGAGCGGTCGCCTTTTTTAGGGATCGGGTGGACGAAAGCCGTCTTCCATGATTTTGGGACTACGCCTAGGGAGTAGGAGTACCGGAAAAGACGCGTTAAAACCGGTGCCAACTCTGGAGCACACGTCCTCAGCACAATTGGGGGGGATTCCATCAGGCCCACTCGACTTATAGATGTCCAGGGAGAGGAGTGCTTTGCGAACCGAGCGCTGAGTGAACTGCACTTCCGGCATGGAGCACTCACACCGCGGGATGGTCGGCGGCGTACTTCCCCCGTCATCGATAGTCGAGTTAGACGCAAAGAAAGAGCCTAGAAAATCGGCTTTCTCCTTTGCGGTGTGGGCCAGTGAGTCGTCCTCCCTGTGCAGAGATGGAAGAGATGGCTGACAGAAATTCCCCTGGACAGCCTTGGCGAGAGACCAGAATTCACGGGTTCCAGAAGGAAGACGAACTAGTCTTTCGCCAATTCTGCCTATGTGCTCTGACTTTGCCTTGGCAATGACTCTTTTGAAGGGCCTAGAGGCGGAATTATACTTCTTTTTTAGAGCGCTGGTGTTTACATCCCTGGACGCTGATGCGTCAGCCCAGGCTCGGTAGCACTCCTGCTTATAGCATGATGCTATTTTACAGGAGCGACCAAACCATGGCTGAGATTTGCCTCCAATGGGCACCACAGAGGAAGGAATAAAAAGTTCCATACCCTGAAGTACCACATCAGCGACAGAATCCGCAACAACGTTGGGATCATCCGGCGAGAAGCAAACCCGCCCCCAAGGGTAGGATGCAAAGAAAGACCGAATCCCATCCCAATCGGCTGACCTATAGTGCCAAACACGGCGGCAGCCTGTAGAATGCAACCGCGATTTCAGCGTGAGTGGCACCACACTCCGGACAAGACAATGGTCCGAGGAGCCTAAAGGGGCGTCGACGGAAATCTGATATCCGTCCGGGTGAGAGGTCAGCAGAAGGTCCAACAGGGAAGGTGCATGATCCTCCACATCCGGAATCCGCGTAGGCGAAGTAACCAGTTGTGTCAGACCATATGCCAAGGCAAAATCATGAACAGATCTCCCCGCATGATCGGTTAAACGTGAACCGAGCCATTCGGCGTGATGGGCGTTAAAGTCGCCGAGGATCACGATCTCTGCGGAGGGGATCTGCTGTAGCAACGAATCTGCAGCCATTTGGACGTGGTCGAAGAGTCGGTCTGTTTCGGCATTACCGCTATGGGACCTATAGAGGCACCCGTAGACGCGCGGATGGTCGTCGCTGTCTACGCGTAGCCAAAGGATGGACAGGTCCGAACCTTCAAGTCTGCCGAGGCGTCGAGAACAGATGTCCTCTCTGACGTAAACGCAACAACTCCAGCCCGAGGCACAAAGGAGTGTTCCAGTTTGTACCCCGGGCAGGAGAGATACGAGACATCAGCCGGAGAGGACACCTGCGTCTCGGTCAGAAAGAGCAGAGCCGGCCTCGCCGTCTCGAGATGGTAGTGGACGGCGTTTAGGTTAGAGTGAAGTCCCCTGATATTGCAGAAATTCACGGACAGCGTGGCAGGGGTCGCCTTGGTCTTGTTGCTCCGTTTGCCCCGAGCAGTTTTAGTCTTGAGCGGAATATTGCCCCCCCCCCAGAATACGCGGGGCAGCCTGAGCACCCACGCTCAGAAGTGGAGAAACATGGTCGTGGATGCTCAGCGAGGGATTCTCCAGGGGTGCTGGTACCCTCCTGGGGTAGTCTATCATTTAATTCCGCTACCATGTTGATGGGGGGGGGGGGATTTGGGCCTCCGGCCACCTGCACTCACCAGACGAAACGCGGAAGCAGAGCTTCCAGTTCACGCCGGTATTCTGTGAGGTCGTGGTACCACCCCGGTTTGAGCCGGCCCATACGTGCGACAGCAAAGCTGCCGCGTGGCTCTACCACTGTTAAACCGATTTTTGGAGATTTTAACGCCGTGTACTGACTCTAATATCCTACCGACTGCGCCAATTACGTTAGCTGCAGCCGCAGCAGGACTTAAAAAAAACCAATTCTTAAAATATAAATTTATTAAAGAAATATTATAATACTTTTATAACTAAAACTAAAATGATTAACTTGGTCGAAGTGTGACCTAAGAATGGCGAAATCCGATGCTAACTTGCAACGGGCGTCGGATTGTCGGCGCCTGCTGACTCGGCGCCTCGTGACACGCGGCTCCGTCGTGTGCACCTTTAAGTAGGTTACATGCTAGGCGATTTTCGTGTAGTGAAACTACGTAATTAGTGTATCAGCAGGACAACAGGTCAACTACATAGTTCAACTAGTTAAGCCAGTAGTACATTGGTCCAGTCGAGCCGAATATCGGACCCAGATTAGTCAGAAGTTTTTGTTAATAAGCGGTACCAGGTTTGGACCGCACGCCATAGTACTCGCAGTGGATCGCTGCTGCAAGAGCACCGCACACCCTGCAAAAGCGGTAACAGCTTTGTCCAGCAAGGTGGACAAACTCAGCTGCATTGGGAGTGTTAGTTCAACGTGACGTCACAAAGGACGCCATCAGTAGTACATCGTCAGTTCAATCTTCGAGTTCGCCAATGGCAGCCGGTGTCGAAGTTCAAGGTGAAGCCGAAGGGGAACACCGCAAGTACAATATCAGCTCAACCTGTGTTTGTGTTAGTGAAGTGCAAACGTGAGTACAATTTAGTTATTTTCATAGGAGCTGTGACAACTTCTTACTTATTTGAATATTGATTTCAAGGAAGATTTTAACTTCTGCATGTTAGATTAAGGACTCAGACTAGTTTCATAAAAACAGGAAACCTATGCCCGATTTCTGTAAGAGTGTATTTTTGTTTATAAATACTTATAAATTTTCACTGTTTTTGAGACTTGAAAAATTCGCAAGCTTTGTTTAGTAAAGAAACTTGTTAAGTTTTACGTTTCAATTTAGGTTTTTCTGTTACAAAGTTGATATTGTGTTACATTCAGATTGATAAAGGACAATGGCGAAATAATAGGTAATGGAATTATGAAGCGTCTACTTAAGTCACCATTATAGATATCAATAAAATAATTTTCTTTGTTTTATCTAATCAAGCTTATGATCATTCGAAGTCTGAAAAAAAATCATCTTACCTAATTTAAAACTAAATTGACTAGTTGTTGTGGCAAATTGTTGATGGAATTATTAAGAGTCTACTTATGTCACCATTACAGATATCAATAAAATAATTTACTATGTATTATCTAATCAAGCTTATGGCCATTCGAAGTCTGGGAAAAAATCATAATACATAATTCAAAACTTAATTGACTAGTTGTTGTAGTTGTTACGATTCGTCTGATAAGACAGGCAAAGGTCTTATACCATACAGCCGAATTTGACGTGTAAGTTATTCAGAAAACTTCTATATATAAATCAATGCGTTTTTTAAGGATTCCCTTTATTCTAATAATTACCTTATATAAACATATATGAAAATTATATTGACTAGTTGTTATAACGATTTGCCAATTAAGGCGATTTATACCATACAGCCTAGTCTGATGTGTATTGTGTTTAAACTGGAATATCTTTAATTCCTGACTTCCTGCAGTAGTATGACCGAAGAAAAAAATGTTCAGGATTTTAAACTCTACATTTTTACATATTTTGCATTTGTAGACGCAAGAAAAAAGTCACCTAAAATTTGTTAGGGAATTCGCCATTGTCTTTTAACTTTATACAAATAATTAAATTATACTATTTCTAATATTAGTTAATAATTCTATACGATTGTTGTTTACGATGGAAGGACAAATTAATATATTAAAAGACCTTCAACAAGTAATACAAAAGGGCTTTACTAATTTTAATAAGTGTCCAAAGGATAGACTTACTGTTGAATATATACAAACAAGGCTTGAATTATTAGAAAATGATTGGTCTTCGTTCAAAAATACTAAATCTCAACTTTATGGTCAGTTTAAGTTAGAAGATATAGGTCAAAATATTGTCAATATGTATGACGCAACAGAAGATACTTACATACTATGTAAATCTTTAATGAAATCAACTTTAAACAAGATAAGTATTGGAGAACCGTTACCACAAGATAGTGGATGTAGTAATAGTTCTTCTAAGCAATCTAGTTCATTTGTAAAGTTGCCCAAGATAACAATTCCTACTTTTTCTGGCAAGTACAGTGAATGGACAACTTTTCACGACCTTTTTGTTTCACTAGTACACAACAATGCATCCTTAGATAATGTGCAAAAAATGCACTATCTTACAAGTCACCTAACCGGTAAAGCTGAGCAGTTAATTAGGCATCACAGATGCCAATTATAACGAATGTTGGTCTCAACTGGAAGATCGCTATGCAAATAAAAAGTACCTAACCAGTTGTATTTTAAAACGATTGTTCGGCCAGAAACGCTTACATGTGGAATCGGCTAACTCATTAAAGAAGCTGCTAGATACCACATGTGACTGTTTAAATGCACTAAAAAATTTGAAAATCGATGTGAGCACATGGGACGTTATTGTCATCCATATAGTGACGTTCAAGTTAGATAATGAAACGCGAAAGCAGTTGGAGTTAAGCATTTCTAATGACTCCAGCAACGAGTTGCCCACCTTTAATCAATTTAGGACATTTATTGAAAGTCGTTTCCGCGCATTGGTATCTATAGAGCCGAGGAATATTGTGGCTCACCTACTATGTTTTAATTGTTTAGGTGGCAACCATACAGCTTACAACTGTAAAAAGCAGACTGTCTGTAGAATTTGCAAAAAACGCCTCCATTCCTTGCTGCACCATAATAAAGAACCTAATGCAGAAAATAAGGGTCAAGATTCCAGAGCAAAGTCTGCTATCGATAACACTAGTGCATGCTTATCTTCGGGAGAAGTTTTAAAACCCAGACAGGTTTTATTAGCCACTGCATTGTTAAAAGCTGAGTCCAAGTCGGGTGAATTTCAAACAGTTCGAGCCTTACTTGATCAAGGATCACAGGCTTGTTTTATAACAGAGTCCGCTGTCCAATTTCTCAGGCTTAAGAAAATTCCAGCCCGAGGTCATATTTCAGGTTTAGGAGACAAGTCAACCATTGCTAATTACATGGTAAATCTGATTATAAAGTCCACGATTGATCTTGATTTTCAACTTCAAATTAATGCTTACGTTTTGAGTAAGATTACATCGTACTTGCCTGAGAGAACTGTGAATACCAGTTCAATGGAATGGATTGATCTCAATGTCTAGCAGATCCTTCTTTCAAAACACCCAATAAAATTGACGTTCTTTTGGGCACAGATGTTTACTGCTGCATTGTTAAGGAAGGTGTAGTAAAGAGTCCGTCTGGTTCTTTAATAGCGCAGAACACCACTTTAGGGTGGATCCTTTCCGGTGTAGTCAGTTCAAGTAATGAAAGTGTAAAACACCACAGTAGAAATATAAGTGTACACTGTACACAGTTCAGTGAAGACAATATTCTAAAGAAATTCTGGGAGATAGAAGAACAAGTTAGTACAAAAAAAAAACTTAATCCAGAAGAGCAAAAATGTGAAGAATTTTATATTAAAACTACTAAGAGGGATGATACAGGCAGATACATAGTGCTTTTACCATTTCGAGACGAAGATCCTGCATGCAAAGGCGGAAGTTCACGTGACATAGCTGAAACAAGATTCAAATCATTAGAAAGAAGATTAAATAAGGACACAGATTTAAAACAAAAGTATATAGAAGTAATTAATGAATACTTGGAGTTAGGACACATGAGACCTGTAAAAGAAAAGGATGATAAGAAAGATGAAGCATTTTACTTATCACACCACGCGGTGATAAGAAACGATAAGACCACCACGAAGGTTCGTGTAGTTTTCAACGCCTCTGAGAAAAACAAAAAGGGAGTTTCTCTCAATGATACTTTAATGGTTGGACCAACGCTGCAAGCAGACTGGAGACACACAGTTCTTAGATGGAGAGTATACGCTATTAGTATTGTGGCGGACATAATTAAAATGTACCGCCAAGTCAGAATAGCAGATGAGGATGCTATATTCCAGAGGATACTTTGGCGAGAAAGCCCCGAAAAACCACATAGGGATTAAGAATTGGTAACAGTAACCTTTGGAACAGCTTCTGCACCATATCAGGCAGTTAGATCACTCCATCAGGTTGCATATGATGAAGGAGATAAGTACCCACTTGTGGCTGATAGAGTTTTAAATTCTTTTTATATGGATGATTTGATGATGGGAAGTAATAGTGTCGAAGAGGGAGTGGAAATGTGTAAACAAATGATAGATTTATTAGGAAAAGGAGGATTTGCCTTGCAGAAATGGAATAGTAACAATCAGCAACTATTAGATAGAATAAGTTCAATATATACAAGTGAGAAAACAGGTCAAATAAACATAAAAAATGAGTACGAGGGAATATAGTAGTTAAGGGAAAAGAAATAGGTAATAAGAATATAGAAATTAAGCTAGATAGTACCATAAAAATTTTGGGACTTACCTGGAACCGCCACGAAGACTCCTTTCAGTACTAGGTAAATCTTACACCGCTGACGACCGCACCTGTAACAAAAAAACTAATAATATCAGATATAGCTCGTTTGTTCGACCCATTAGTATGGTTAGTTCCTAGTGTGGTATTAGCAAAGATGTTCATACAAAAATTATGGCTCGCAGGTGTAAGTTGGGATGAAGAATAAATTACCGATTTAATATCAGAGTGGAGTACTTACCGCGAAGAGTTGTCATTACTCACCAAAGTTCAGGTACCTCGTTGGCTTGGTACAAGTTCATCAGATGACCTTGAATTGCACGGTTTTAGTGACGCCTCTAAAGCAACGTACTCAGCCTTCGTTTACTTAAGAATAATTGATGTCTCAGGCAAAATTCATCTGTCGTTGTTAGTGGCTAAAACAAGAGTAGCTCCCTTCAAACAAATTAGTATTCCTCGATTGGAGTTATGTGGTGCTTTACTTTTATCTAAGTTATTGACAGAGACAGCAGAGGTTTTAAATATTTCAAAGGAAAAGATCTTTGCATGGACTGATTCTACAGTAGTGGTATCGTGGCTTAACAGTCACCCTAGCAGGTGGAAAACATTCGTAGCCAACAGGACTTCGGAAATTTTGGGCGCTTTGAATTCGTCACAATGGTTTCATGTGCCGACCAAAGAGAACCCAGCTGACTGCGCCTCAAGGGGAATACTACCCAGTTTATTATTCGGTATTGAGTTATGGTTTTCAGGACCATTATTTCTGAAAAACAAATTAATTGAGTACAAGAGGCCAAAGGATTTAAAAACAAATGTAGAACAAACTATAAAGGCGCACACAACTGTAGTTCCAGAGCATGAGTTTTTCGAAAATTGTTCTAGTCTGCGAAAATTAGTAAGTGTTTTTGCGTATTGTCTTAGAATTTTAAAACGGGAAAAACACGACAGTAAATATTTGAAAGATCACGAAATAGAAGCAGCATTACAAACATGTATAATGAAAACACAAATGAATAACACAGGAATACCAACAATTAATAGAAAAAGGGTATTTGAATTTAAAAACAAGTAAACTAATATCACTCTGTCCTTTTCTCGATAAAAATTGTATCATGCGAATTCGTGGACGACTTGAGAAGTCAGAACTAGATGACCAAGTAAAAAATTCGATAGTCCTACCACATTCAAGTCATTTGACTCATCTTTTAGTCGCAGATGCGCATGAGAAGACACTGCATGGTGGTCCTCAGTTAATGGCAAATTATTTAAGGTCAGCCTATTGGATAATAGGTGCTAGATATCTAGTTCAACAATATGTTCGCAAATGTGTAACTTGTGCAAAGCAGAGAGCTACTGTCAAAAATCAACTGATGGGTGATCTCCCATCGGTTCGATGTACACCAGCAAGACCATTTTCGTATAGTGGAGTGGATTATGCTGGACCTGTAAGTATAAGAGCGACCAAAGGACGTGGGTATCGTTCTTATAAGGGCTACATATGCCTTTTCGTTTGCATGTCCACTCGCGCTGTTCACTTAGAGGTCGTAAGTGACATGAGTACACAAGCATTTTTAGCTGATTTTCGACGATTTGTGTCGCGACGAGGTCACTGCGCTAAATTGTGGAGCGACAACGCCTCCAATTTTGTAGGTGCTTCCAAAGAATTGCAACAGTTGGCATCTATTCAGCCAGCCATAGCAGAATATCTGGAAGCAAATAACACCCAGTGGCATTTTATTCCGCCGCATGCTCCTAATTTCGGTGGTCTTTGGGAAGCGGGTATAAAATCCACCAAGTTTCACATTAAAAGGGTTATTGGTGACTCTGCCCTCACGTACTACGAAGAAATGACCACATTCCTCAATCAAGTGGAAGCTAGTCTAAATTCGAGGCCAATAAGCTTCATCAATTTTACTGATCCTGGTTAGCCCCTGCCTTTAACTCCTGGACATTTCTTAATAGGAAAACGAATAGTTAATGTACAAGATAAGGACTACAAAGGTTCAATCGTAGGCTATTTAACTAGGTGGCAATTTGTGCAAAGGATGCTACAGTCTTTTTGGAAACGATGGTCCCAGGAGTATTTGTCAAAGCTCATGAATGGGTACAAATGGGCGTCACAAGTTCCGCAACCTAACATTGGGGACATTGTTTTGATTAAAGAAGATGATTTGCCGCCAAGTCGTTGGTCATTGGGTCGAGTTATAGAGAAACACCCCGGTGATGATAACGTTACCCGTGTGGTCACATTGCGCACGAAAACATCAGTTATTAAAAGGCCAACATCAAAATTATGTACGAGGGTGGATTGAAAAGTACTCGGCCTTACACAGATCCATTCAATTCTAAAAAATCAAATCTACCCACATTATTTAGTTCAGTTCAGACTAGTTCATTGTGTGAAGTTCGAAACGTGTGCGATAATTAGTTGTGATTTTATAAATTTATTAACAAAGTAATCGGACATAATTTCCGCGAATGGAGCAAATCGAGCAGCGTGCCGTCATTAAGTACCTCCATAAGAAGGGGCTATCATCAAAAGCCATCCATGATGACATGTTCAGTACATTAGGCGATTGTGCTCTGTCATATTCATCCGTCAAAAAATGGATAGCAGAATTTAAGCGTGGTAGAGAGAGTGTCAAAGATGCACCCCGCTCTGGAAGGCCTTCGACGTCAACTACTGACGAAAATATTTAAAAAGTACTTGATTTAATAATGGGAGACCGCAGATTAAAAATTAGAGAGATAGCCGAGATTATAGGCATCTCTTATGAACGAATTCAAAACATCATTGTCAACGAGTTGGTTTTCCACAAGGTGTCTGCGACCCAACCGCAAGGTGGGTTCCGCGACTACTTTCAGTTGAACAAAAAAGGACGCGATTGACTATTTCATGCGACTGTTTGGAGTTATTTGAAGCCGATGCAGATGATTTTTTGAATCGTTTTGTTACTATGGACGAAACATGGGTTCATTACTGTACACCGGAAACAAAACAACAATCAAAACAGTGGAGAAGACCTGGTTCACCGCCCCCTAAAAAGGCTAAGTCGATTTTGTCGGCAAATAAGGTGATGGCTTCAGTATTCTGGGACTCGAAAGGTGTGATTATGATTGATTATCTTGAAAGGGGTCAGACTATAAACTCTGATTACTACTGCACCTTACTACGTCGTTTACGAGAGGAAATAAAAGAAAAACGTCGAGGAATGCTCAGAAGAAAAGTCCTGTTTCATCAAGATAACGCCCGTGTGTCACACGTCAGTACAGTCAATGGCATGAAATTATACGTATTTTACCTATAGCAGATCCATGAATTGTTTACTTTTTATGTCAAATTTATGTAAAATATTATTATATTAAATGTTTACCTACTTTTCCATTTACGATAACATGTATTAGTTAAGTTTAGAATTACTACCTCTTAGTTTATGAAGTTAATTTGTTATTAAGTACTCAGTGCAAATTTTAGATGTAAGTACAATTTAGAAGGACATTTAGTTAAGTTTTTTAGAAGGCCATTCCATCACCAAATGTCCTTGGTGGGCGGTATGTTTATGCTATATATACTTATACGCCAGTATATTCCAAATTTATGAAGAAAACATATTATTGAATTTTAAAAAAGATTTAGTTCTTTTTTTTTTTGAGAAATGACGTTACCGTTGTTATGTCAATTTTTATTATAAAAGGCACTGAAAATATAGTTCAAAATATAGAACAAATTAGATCATACACTGTTGCGGATCGTTTTATTTACCAACAACCCTTCTAGTGTATCAGCAGGACAACAGGTCAACTACATAGTTCAACTAGTAAACACACAAGTGCCTAGGGTTATTTTTATTGTTTTTAATTTCAGCTCTTAATTTATTGTTTTTGGTATTATTTATTAATTTATTAGCATAATTTCTTGATTTATTTAATTCTTTCTTTAAAACCATATTGCCAGTATCCTTAATCCACCGTGTAAATAATATATCCCTTTGTGTACATGCATTTATAATTTTTTTATTTATCCAATTGTTCGTTATTCGTTTTATATTAGGTTGTATTTTTATTTTAAATGTAGATTTTTCATAGCATTTTGTAAAACTACTACTTATAATGATTTCTTATATTTACGCGAACACTACACATTGAAATAATACTAGTTTTTACGGAATTTATCGCGTATATTTAACTTTTTAAATACCCGACGTTTCGAGAGCTTTACAGCACCCATGGTCACGGGAAGGACTGAGATGTCTGAGATGTTCAACGTCCAGATGTCATAGTTAACCGCGGTTATCATAGATTAAAATTTAACTTTTGTTCCGATCTACACAGTATAAACTTATGGTATCATGAAGTCTTGCAGTTGTATGCTTGGGTTGGGATTTAATTTTATTTATTATAGGATCCCAAGCAGATGGTAGCACCCAGCCATCTTCTCTATTGAAATTAGGATGTTTTTTGATTTCAATAGCCTCGCGAATCATCCTTGGAAGGAATCGGTGTTCTTTAGCGAGGATTTGTGGTCTACCAAATAATCTGATGTAGTGACGGGGGCGATCCTGTACGTGTTCACAGACTGCAGACGCTCCGGGAAGTCTGCAGTCTGTGAACACTATGAGGCTATTGAAATCAATAATGAGGCTATTGTAATCTCCGACGAGATCGTTTTTGCTATGGTGCTTAAAAACGTAGGATGCATTTTATTATTGAGGGTGCTACTATCAAAGAATATTTTTTTCGCTAAACTCGTAAAGTACTTGACCAACTTTAAGAATTCTTTCACCACTAGATTGTTATGTATAATTTTGGATATCTAATATAGGGTTAATTTTATTATGGAGGGCGCTACTTTCAATGAATACGTTTTTTGGCTAATCTCAAAAATTACTAGACCGATTTTGAAAATTCTTTCACCATTACATTGCTAATGAGGGCGTTAGCTGTGTGATAAATTTATATTATTACAGTAATTAATTGTGAGATTAATATTTTCTAAATAAATAAAACTAAATACCTACATAAGATGTTCAAATCCAATTATTATTTTTACAATTTAAGAATCGTATTTACAAATTTTACTTACTCAGATTGATTATTATAGATAAAGAGGTAATAAATCTAAAGTAAAAGAGCTACGCTTAAACGAAAAAAACTATTTATTAAAATAAAACTAAAAGTTGAAAAAAAGTGGTTCAGTGCAAGTCGGACTCGCAGGCCCATGAAGAGTTCTGTAGTAACAAGCATATTGTTACGAGGTTGAGGTACGTGACAATAAAAATTGCCGATAGAATTACCTAAATTAACACTTTAATTTTCTTTACACAAATTAAAACTTAAAACACCAATAATTCATTACACTTTATTTCGCTCCGAAGCTTCGCTTGTCTCGCCGAATTCAATACTTCTCCGATCGCATCTTGCAGCGCCTATAAATATAAATTAGCACCGAAATATCCAGAATATTCAAGTAAACACGCGCAAGGTACTGAGAGTTCGAGTTTCAACTTCTAGAAGTTTAGTGCTTCGGTTCGAGAGTAGATGGCGCTGTCGGTTGAAAGATTAGTGATGTCACTTTCTGGAAAGCTCCCCTCGCTCTCGTCTCTGACACTAGTGCCGTCAACTTAGGCGCGTAACAATATATTTTAAATCGAGTCAAAATACCACTATCATTATCGCCAGCAACAAATTATTTTGTTTTTCATAGTGTTTGTATAAATAACAAAGTTGTTTTTGCGTTTCTTTAAAAAGTGCTACTTGTATCTAAAAAAGGACTATTATACATTATAGGGGTTTCTGTGGTTTATTCATTACCAAAGACAAAAAACTTATTGCACAAAATGGGTTTTTATCCATTTCAAGTCATCAAAAGCGGTAGTCAACCGTTAAAAACTAAAACAAACGTTGTTATAGGCTCGGTTGAATTCATTGATAACCTTCACATTTATAGTTATGATAATTAAACAAGCGAATTACCACAAGAATTCCTTTAGAGTATAACAAAACGCTACTGCACAAGTTAACTGTTATTCTTATCTGTTCTTAACATAACATTTAAAATCGAATCATGTTATGATAATTCAAGAAGTTAATTTCTAGCTGATTTACCACGAATTCTCTAAAGCATAACAAAACAATACAGCACAAGCTAACTGTTCTTAAAAATATATTTGAAATAGAATTTCAATAAATAAAGGAAATTATATTTTAAAAAGCGTGCAGAACTTAAAACGCGTCAGATTATTCTTTTTATGATATTATTAATCGAATACAAATCGATATCGTTTCATAGATTTTATGACAGTTAAGTGGCAAAATCGAATCTGACAGGTAGGCCCCTGTCACTGTTACGTCACAAGAATTCAATTGCGTGTTATCGTGTTATTTTGTTTTGTTGAAAAATGCAATCGTTGATCTCTCAACAATTGTTTCGAACACAGCAGGTAAATAGTTGGTACATATCACGATGTGGCATCTCTTCCTCTAAGAAATGCTTTATAACTGAGTCTACTTGAATAATATCAATATAATAATTGTAGCTTCTTTATTAGGTACAATTTTCGAGTACAGTGAACGTGTAGTGTGCCACTCGCAAAATGTACCAATAGTTCGTCTTGAACATGTATACATCAGCTGTGGCACTGACACTTATGAGAATAAGATCACACACATTGTTTGGGTTCGATTCTCCACGTGAGGTAAGTGTTTAACATTTTTCAATTTATTAAATGTGATCCTCATTTCTGGTAATTACACATGTTTTTACACTGATTGTATATCAACTCAAGAACTTGTTTTATTTTTTCACATCTGCACTAGCTATATCTGACAAACATACTAGCTTATTTATGAGATTGACCATTTTTATCAACTACCAAGAAAGGAGACAGTTGATTTTTCATTGTTTTTGAACTGCTGGTAGTCTGTCAGGCCTTAATTATTAAATAATATAGGGAATTAAATCCGTCCTTGTGCAGTAACATTTAACTTGATAAATATTTTATTTATATTTGAGTTTGAAATAAATAAATCTATTTTATTTTTATTTTTTCACTTTGACTTCATTTTTGTATTTTACATTATTTCAGTTGCCGTTGTCATGCCGTGTATATCATAATTGCTGGCAATGAACTGATAGAACAGCATCACGTTCAACTGCAGAACGGGAACCATCTGAATCATCTAGTCTGTCCTCGTTGCAATCTGAAGTGAGTAATGTATTGCTACCAGAACAACAAAGCTTAGATCACAAAGTGTACTGCTAATTATTTAAAAGCACAATGTTTTTTATCTGGTTGTAACAGTTCCATCAGCATTGCGAGTATGTCTCTTTTGTGATTAACTACATTTTGCGATAACAAACATACATAGTGACAATTACAATGTATGTGTGTTATACGTGGTAGAGCCATGCTGCAGTTATATTAGAAGTATAGTTGTAGCATTAATGGGTCGGCTTGACCGGGGAAGGACCACGCTTTCACAGAATACAAGCGTGAAATAGTAGCTTAATGCTGCTGTGTTTTGTATGGCGAGTGTAGAGAACCGGAGACCCTTTTTACTGGAAACGAAAAAATGATCTTAGTCCTCACGGGTGACAACGCATCTGCATTTTGATTTGTAATCGAGGATAGATGTGGATGTCTAAGGATGATGCGGCTCAAATACTTGAAATAGTTCACCAAAATATGGAGACAAATAATGATTTGTCTATGCTAAATCAGAGCTAGGGCAGGCAGACTTTAGAAATATAAATGTAGACTTTAAAATGTTAGGGAATTTCCTGTTTTAACTTACAGCGACTTAATATTAATTGCTTGTGTCACATACCAATTAAAGCAAGCTCGCTACTATTATGGTGAGGATATAAGATTTAATGGTTGCTACCGGATAGAACTCTGTAATAACCAGAGGAGCAGCATTATGGAAGGAATAAACTTAAGCCCTAGCTGATCTTTACTTAGGGCTAGAATTGCAAGTCATCACCATAAAGGAGTCCGCACACTAATGGGAACGGAAAGGGATCGTAACCGTATCGCCTCGAGTCGTTCAGAATGGTTTGTATTTAAACTCCCTACTGCAACGCACACTAATCGGAATCGTACCGTGATCGCCTCCCCTCAGAACAGGCTCCGAACTTGCAATTCCCGCGCTTACGGCTCCTTACGTCTCTCCGTCCCCGCGCTTACGTCTCTCCGTCCCCTGTCCCCTCCTGCGACTTGCGTGCTAAAGAGAAAGACGCCGCCATCCTTCCATTCGCAAGGCGTATTTCATTTGTGTTGCGCGTATGTTTTATTTAAAATTTTAAGTTAGATTCAAACACAAAATAACGATGCAAAGGGAGAAACTTATTGAAGAAGTGAGAAAATATCCATATTTATATGACTTAAGTGACGCTAAATACAGTAATAGTATAAAAAAGGACGAGGCTTGGAAACAAATAAGTATTACTTTAAAGCAATCTGGTAAGTACCTACTCCTATTTAATTTTTTATCTAGTTTTTCGCGTATGTAGGTGTGTATGGGAAATAAAAGTTGTATTAATATAATTTATGTGATTATTATAATGTAAAATTTAACTTTAATATCCATTAAGAATTAACATTAATATTTAAAGCTAAAAGCTACAATTCTGCCATGGTACTCGTCCGGTAGAAGTTTGAAAATATGTTTTGAACATTTCACGTACATTAAAAGCAGTAGCCATATGGGCACCACTAATATTTGGTAATTGACTTAACAATCGGTCTTCGCCGAATTCAACTGTAATTTCATGTTCTGTTCTGTTCGGTTCCTGTAAATTCATCTCAATGTTATATGTCCTCATCATGTTGTGTAAAATGCAAGTTGTTAATACCACTTTATCTACAAACTTTGGATGCAATTTAATATTTTTGTTGTAAATCGCAAATTTTTGATATAAAATTCCAAAAGCGTTTTCAACAACCCTTCTAGCTCGTGATAAGCGGTAATTATATTGCCGTTCAGGATCTGATAGTCTCCGTATACTTGAGCGAAGATAT
This sequence comes from Parnassius apollo, assembly GCA_907164705.1. Classification (NCBI taxonomy): domain Eukaryota; kingdom Metazoa; phylum Arthropoda; class Insecta; order Lepidoptera; family Papilionidae; genus Parnassius; species Parnassius apollo. The sequence goes on along the minus strand of CAJQZP010000088.1, from coordinate 6,663,929 downwards.
GGTCTTAATAAATATGTCTTCAATGGAAATGCCTCGTCTCCCACAAATACATGTGGCATTGCATGATTAGTACCTGGTAATGGTTTGTCACATGGAATATTTAATGTGTTTCTTTCAAGTGCCTTTCCAAATGTAGATGACGAATAGATTCCGCCATCGCTGTTTTTTCCATAGGCTCCGACATCAACCGCTATGAATCTGTATTCAGGATCAACTATAGCTAACAAAACAATAGAAAATGTTTTTTTATAGTTAAAAAACAACGATCCACTATTGGGAGGTGCAATTATATTTACATGTTTGCCGTCAATGGCGCCTATGCAATTCGGAAAGTACAATTTATTTTTAAATCCTTTTTCGATTCCTTGCCATGCGGCTGTAGTTGGTTGAGGTATATGAATTGGCATTAATTTATTTATTATTGCATTGCACACATCTATTACTATCAAACGAATAGTTGATTCTCCTAAACGGAAGCTCGATGATAAATTAGTAAGTGTAGATCCAGTTATGAAGTACCTGCAACAATAAATGTATATTTATATAATACGTGTATATGTTTATGTGAATGTGTGTGTGTACGTACTCCCTTTCACACATACCTACATTATGTAACTACATGCGCTTGACATAGTTAACCATGATTTATTTTATTTCAGAATCTGAATGCAAGAAAACTTGGTTAAATCTTAGAGAGTCTCACCGACGAGCTATGAAGAAGCGTAAAACTAAGAGTGGTCAGGCAGCCCCGACGACGAAAAAGTGGACCTTTGAAGATGAAATGAGTTTTTTAGTACCTCATTACAAAGAAAGAAATACGATCTCTTCGGTTGATTATGATGACGATTCTGATGTTAGCAGTTTCTTGGGTAATGATGATTCACAGAACTCAATAAACATTCAGTCTCCAGAAAACTCACAACCGGAAACTTCTGCACTTTCGCCGCGTCCTAAGTCTTCTGCATTTTCAGTTACATCCAAAACTTCAAAAAAAAAGTTGAAAGCAATTCAGCGTCACAAACTTTAATGAAATATTTATTAAATCACAACGAAACCAAAAAAGAAGATGAGATAGAAACATTTTTTAACAGCATTGCGGCAACGGTTAAAAAAATTTCTGAATATAACCAAGCGGTTATAAAAAGTAAAATATATAACGCAGTTTCGGAAATGGAGTTAAAAGAAATCGCAGAGAAACAAAGCTATTACAGTTATCGCAACCCTTACATTCCCCAAAGACAAGATGACATGCCTCGAGGTTATACCACTCTAAATAACATTAGCCACGAGATACAATCAACATCTGGCGCTTCAAACATTGATGATTTTAATATGTCAAACTTAGAAGAAAATGGCACGTCAAATGCTGACGATCTTAATACTTCAAACATTCTTTAATTTATACAATGATTGTATTTTTGTTGTAGCGCTATTTTTGTTAAATTGCCATAATTTTTTGATTTTATGATATCTTTTAGAATGATAAAAAAAATGTGATTTATGAGTATTTTTTTTACCTAAACTAAAAAAAAGTTGCAGTTACTAACCCATACGTTTTGAATATTGTAAAATAGTTGATATAATGTTGGTGTACAATAAAGTATATTCTATTCTATTCTCTACGCACACACACAAAATATACACACACACATCAGACATAACACGTACACCCCCCGTACACACCTGATCGCTATGAGGGTTGCGTTCCAAAACAAATAATTTTATCGACAGAGGGTAAAAATTAATCTATCTCGGAGTTTCGGAACCGAGTTTTATTTTGTACACTACAGACGCCAGCACATCAACCTACTACAATCTGTCAAAATTCTTTAATAGATTTTCAACTTTATCGCTAAAGCATTAGGTTCAAAGTTGATTGGGAAAAGCTGGCGTCTGTACAAATATTTTTGTAGACCAGATTAAAAATTCCAAAAACAAATGCAATTTCTCACCTTAACGTTACAGCTAGTTTTTCTTCGGGCGATATTGTTTCTCTGAATGTTGTATTTTTCTTCTTCCTTATACATTCATCTATAGACTGCAATATTTTAAGAGATATTTCGGCATATGAAAATAAATATAAAATTTCTCTTCATCATCCATCAAATGTTTTTTTATAGTCCGAAATTCCCCTTCAGTACTCCTTGCTTTATTCATATTGTGTACCCAATATCTTTTCCTTTTTTTCTTGCTATTTTCTTTTTCCTCTTCATCAAGTACTATGGCTATGATAGCCAACTCACGTATTGTAAACCAAGACATAACCGTGCGCTACACTTAACGTTTGGATTCAAACTGATCTGGTGCCAACCAGGTCAGCCAGCGGGCGGCGAGGCGTAAGCGCGGTGTCGCCTAGCCGTAGCCGAGTTGACGTACAGGCGCTGCTGATACGCTTTCGTTACGTGCATACGGTAGGTTGACGCCTGGTTGACAGCGAGGTGAAAGGCGATACGGTTACGATCCCTTTCCGTTCCCATTAGTGTGCGGACTCCTTTAGTCGTAAAGTGTATTTTATATATATTTTAATTAGTGGCAATGGTTCTGGTACAAGTGCAATTAAAAAGTACTGTCGGCTGTCGAACGGTTGGATGGTGTGCCCATGTTATGACAGTAATATGGTATTTGGGTTGGGCACGGCATCAGACTAATATTTTGCTTCCTGCTCAGTTCCTGAAAGATGTATTCATGTGTAAATTAGAGGCAAATAATTCCTTAGCTTTCCTAGATGTGTTAGTCATCCAAAATTCTAACAACACCATAGGTCACACTGTGTATAGAAAATAATGAATCTCACCATCATCTTTCACAGTTAATTACCGTGAGCAAATCTTTGTTACAGAGAGCACCAGGGATCTGTGGCAGCAAACATCTGGCCGTCGAGCTTCAGCACGTCAAGCAGGTTCTGCACGTTAACAAGCTTCGGGCCCGCGCTTATGTCACAGTGATCGAGTGAAGCCGGCCACAGTCAAGCATGTGCAGTACTAGTATTTGTCAGGGGTGTCACAGACAAGATTGGCTACATCTTGAAGCGAGCTGACGTGAAGCATCAAAGTTCAGGGAAGTTTGCAGTTTGTGATCATATCCTGGATGGCCCCAACCAGATAGACATCAAAAAAAGATTTGATAGACCACAAATCCTCTAAAAGGACGATACATGAGACTATTGAAATAAAAAAATTCTTTTTTCAATAGAGAAGGAGGTTTAGTACTAACACCTGCTCAGGACCCTGTAATTAATGAAATTAAAATTAAACCCAAGCATACCACTGCAAGACTTCAAGACACATTAAGTTCATTCTGTAGATCGGACCATAACTGACATTGGGACGTCAGTCACCTCAGTCTGCCGTAACCGTGGGTGCTGGAAAGCACCCGAAACGTCTGGAATTAAAAATCAAAGAAATAAAACGCGATAAAATCGATAAAAATAGTTGTTAAAAAAACTGCATTTGTGAAAATAAAAACTTCTATATTTTCAAAACCCCGATTTTTTTAAAGCAATTCCTTTACCATATCATTGTTTTAATTGCATATTATCATATCTATATGCTTTTATATGTGGGCACTCATGGCCGAAGTGTATGAAGAGTGGGCATTTCCCTTTATGCTGGACACCGGTAGCACATGTTCATTTATAAGCCCACGCAAAGTATACCAAATATTTTAAAAACGAAATTTTTAATGAACCCTTCGAGGTCATTAGTACACATGCTACAAGTAGCCATAATCAGGTCATAGTTATTCCGTTACTACCCACATTTAAAAGCCCCGAATATCATAAGTTCTATATATATAATGTAGATTCGCGTTACGATGGCCTCATAGGTAATGACTTATTAAAACAATTAGAGGCTGTCATCCATTTAAAGCATCATATACTTTCGACAAAATTTACAAATATCCCTATTATACATAATTTTGAAAATCACATTTTTATCTTACCTCCTAGATCGGAATTACGTGTTAAACTACCAACCGATGTACATTCAGGCGAAGCCATATTAAATTATATGCAGTTTTGTGAAGGTGTTAAAATGCCAAGTGCTATTGTGACTTGCAATTACCGATATGCCTCAACAGTTATCCAAAATACTTTCGAACAAGAAATGACCCTGACTGTGACACGACCTTTCCAAACTGAGACTTTTAATGACAGTGAGAAAACCCTAGTTAATTCCCTTGAAGATAAAACTGATACCGACTTTGACCAACTCCTGTTACAAAATTTAGGTAAATTAAGACTAGAACACATGAATGAGGAAGAGCGTAAAACTATTTTTGCGCTCTGTACGGAATACAAAGACATCTTTTACTGTGACAAATTGCCCTTGACGTTCACCAATCAAGTGAAATATTTTATCCGTACCGTTAATGAAGACCCAATTTATACTAAAGCGTACAGACAACCACCCGCTCAAGCTCAGGAAATAAAGAGGCAAGTAGAGAAACTTTTGGAAGACAATGTCATTCAAGAATCTTTCTCTCCTTGGCGTGCCCCAGTTCATTTAGTACCAAAAAAGGTCGACGCGTCTGGGGAACGTAAATTTCGTATAGTGATCGACTACAGGCGACTTAACGAAGTAACTATAGGAGATAAATATCCTCTACCAAATATAAATGACATATTTGATAAATTAGACAAATGTACATACTTCTCGACCTTAGATCTTGCAAGCGGTTATCATCAGATTGAAGTCAACGAAAGTGACTGAAAAAAAAACTGCGTTTAGTACCGAGTTTGACCATTACGAGTTCTTAAGGATGCCGTTCGGATTAAAGACAGCGCCGGCAACTTTCCAACGCGCAATGGACAACATTCTAAGAGGCCTGCAAGGGATCCACTGTTTAGTCTACTTAGATGACATAATTGTGGCATCTCAAAGTCTCCAAGAACATATTGAAAAGTTACGCATGATATTTGACAGACTACGACAGACTAACCTCAAGGTGCAACTTGATAAATTTGAGTTTTTGCGGAAAGAAGTCCTCTATCTAGGTTATAGTATTATCAAAGATGGACTTAAATTGAACGACGATAAAGTAAAAGCAATAATTAATTACCCACTACCGAAAACTACCACTGAAATAAAAAGTTTCTTGGGACTCATAGGTTATTACCGTCGTTTCATTAGGGATTTCGCAAAAATAACTTAACCCCTTACTTCTTGCTTAAAGAAAAGAAATAAAATTATTATCGACAAATCATATATCTTCTATTTTTGAGAAATGAAAAGAATTACTTATCAATGCACCTCTTTTACAATACCATCTAAACCCTACATACTTACAACAGATGCGTCCTCTGTCGCATTAGGCACCGTGTTGTCACAAATTATATGGGCAGTTAAATATTTCAGACCTTATCTGTACGGACAAAAATTTTACGTATATACTGATCACCGACTTCTTGCCTGGCTTTATGCACTCAAAGAACTAAATAGTAAATTAACAAGATTTTGATTTTTGTTTACAAGAATTTGATTTTGAGGTAATCTACAAAAATGAAAAGCAGAACACTAACGCTGACGCCCTATCTCGTATCGAACTAAACGCATTAGATTCCGACGATGACACTGATTCTATGCAAGTGAACGTATCCAATACAGACAAAAACCTTAAAAACTATGTAGACAGCTTGACCGACGAAATTTACCGCATAGCTGAGCTTAATAAACCAAATGACAACTCCGATACAATAACTGTGTCTGACCTATCAGCTACTCTTTCAGCGTCTGATCCAATAGATATAACCGAACAAACTTATCCCGTACCATCTATTAGCACAGAAACAGTACACTCAGCGTTAGAATTAGAATCAACAGGTATACCTATATTAAGGGAAGCTGTAGATACTAAACCTAATCAAATACTTATATTCACTTGGTTTAGAAATGAAATGGAGGTCAAAGATATTTCAAATAAAAAGCACAAAATTTTAGAAGTGTCCTTACCTATCAATAACGAAAACTTAATTAAACAATTTTTATAAGAATATGTAAAACCAAAGATTAAATACTTCATTTACTTTGAGGACGAATCACATAGAAAACAATTTTCCAAAATTATCATAGAACTATTTAAAAAAGGGCACTGTAGAATTCTTCGAGTGTACAGAACGTGTCGTATACGTAGAAGACGAGGCTGAACAGAGGAAAATAATTCTAAAACATTACGAGGGTAAAACATGTCACCGTGGTATAAAGGAAACCATGGCAAGCATACGTAGGAACTACTTTTGGGATAATATGCAGGAAACAGTTTCGGCTGTAATTAATAATTGCCATACCTGCAAAATTTCAAAATATGATAGAAAACCAATTAAACCGGTTTTGCAATTAACACAGACCCAGAATTCTCCTTTTCAGGAAGTTTTCATAGATCTTTTTTCTATAGAAAATAAATATTTTCTTACCTTAATCGATGCTTTTAGTAAATTAGGTCAAGCATTTGAAATCTCAAATAGATCCACACCAGAGGTAGTTCGAGCCCTTATAAAGTACTTTTCATTCTATGGTGTACCTAAAAAGATAACTTGCGACCCTGGAAAAGAGTTTAACAATGAGCTAATACGAGAGCTTAGAAATATGTATAAAATAGACCTTCACATCACAACACCCAATAATCCTAATTCCACAGGTATTATAGAACGTTTTCAATCGACAATAATTGAAATATGTCGTATTGAAAAAATTACGTACAGAAATTTACAGATGCAGCTTCTATTATGACTTGCGCTATAATGGCTTATAACCACACAATACATTCAACTACTAGTTTAACGCCGTTTGAAGTCTGATTTGGGCACACTGCTTCTGGAAAAGTTTTTGATAACGATTTCGATAGGGCCTATACCCAACAGCTGTTAAAAGACCATCAAAAACGCACTAGATATTTATATAAGTACATTTCCGATCGAATGATTGAACAAAAGGAAAAGGTTAGGGAACGGAAAGGAGGAGAAACAAAGGTAGTACTCAACGAAGGGCAAATAGCGTACGTAAAGGACATCAATATTAGGAAAAGTAAGGTCAAACCTAGATACAGGAAAGCTGTTATTTAAGGTCCCGCAGAACGTAATATCGTTCCCGTTAAAATAGGTGAACGGTATACAAAGGTCCCTATTAAAAATTTCAAACGACCTCCACAGGTGGTGCGCGGCCATCCTGACTATGGCTCGTATACTTTGGACCTGCAGTCTTCAACTTCAAAAAATTGACAGCAACCCGGGCCTGATTCCTGTGAACGAAGGCTAAGTTTTTAAGCAAACAAGCAGGTGGCTTATAGTCAAAGAAGTGAACTTATTAGGAATTAAGGAAAGGTGAATGGCAGATTTCGTACCGCATACTTTTTTTGTTGTTTTGTTATAGAATTTGTACCACATATTAAGGCAACTAAGTTATTTACTTTCCTGTTAGTGTACTATTTTTAGAACTTGGGATTAATTAATAATATTAATAAAAAGATTTTAATAAAAAAACGTAATATAATCGTAAACTGAACGCAGTTGTTTTTAGAAGTTGCCACATGTAAAATAGCACAGATATCGAAATGATAATTAATTATTTAGAAATAGAAATAACACTACATATAATTAAACACATAATTAAAAAAACATATATTATACCTAAGAATGCATAATTGTTGCATAAATCATAATGGTTAACGATTTAATGATAGGAATGTTTTCGTCATCAATATTTTTTTTGTTCATATGGCAATTATTTATTGACAGGTAAAGACAATCTGTCTTTCAGTTAAATTCAGTTCAGTTCTTTGCTGTTGTTTTGGATTGTAGTTTGTGACTACATCTGAGCAATTTAGCGAATTATCTGGCTGTTTTTACGTTGAGTTGAGCATCTGCTCCTCCGTACTCTATCTCTTGATAGTAGTTTCGCGAAAGGACGCTATATTAACTGTGTTGTGTGTGTACGTGCTATAATTAAAATGTCGAGTTTGCAATGTGTTAATTGCAACGTTCGCTTGTCCCGAATAAGAAGGCACGTTTTATCCGATGAGAGTGAAGATGTCGTCAATACTATTCGACTGTGGACATATCCTAGAGACGTAAGTAGTTTACGAATAACATTCCACATATGAGTGGGCTAGTGACGAACTCTGTAATGAGTTTTACGTGTTGAAAAGTAGTCCTGATCATTTAAACCACACCATACCACACTAAATATGTATATAATATTCTAAAAACTAAAAAATAAGGTTATGTGTATGCATACAATTTGTTATTTACATGTATCTTGGTTCTCCTTAGTGTTAGAATAGGTATTAGTCTGATAGTATGACCACTGAAAAGGAGAGGAAAGTATATAATGTTGAACAGTACTCCAAATAATTTCATTATTTCCAGATAACACCTGCTGACCATATTTGTCATCCATGCTGGCAGCTAGCTACTCATTCAATTTCATCTAATAATATTCCGAGAAGACGAGTTGGCCATCAAAAAGTATGTGTTGTATGCGGACGATCCATACTTAGAATTAGTCGACGTAGGATTTTGATTGAAGGGGCCAATGAAGAAGAACAAAGAATGGCTAATACAGTTTCTACTTGGATCCAACCACGAGAGGTATACCTACTATAATTATTATTAAATATTTTTATTTCATTTAAACTAAAAAATAAACTAACTAAGAAATAAAATAATATTAATTATTTCCCACTATTATCATGCATGTTTGAGTGAAAGTTTTTATTTATTTATATTTTTGTTTTAGCTTTGTTCTGAAGATGAAGCTTGTGTGCCATGTTGGCTAAGAGCTAGAAGAACGAGGATCGCTCCACCAGTTGAAGACGTTCAACCCCCTTCACCCGATCATGTGGATGGTGATTATTCTGTTTTAATGTGTGCTGTATGTGGACGGAGTCTGTCCACCACAACATCAGATGAAGAGTGGAATTCCGACAATATTGCCCGTTTGTTGGAGCATCAGCAGGTATATATGAGATAATATATTTACAGTAACTAGCTTATAAACACTTGCCATGCAAAGGGCTTTACACTTAAATGTTGCTAACCCTGGGGTACTCATGGGGTTGGTTCTACTAACAACAAAGAGCCCTTCTCCTTTACTCCAATGAGCAATAAACTTATTCACTCATAGAAACACAACATAGCTATTTGGTAAAGGTTTTCTGTAAGGTGAAGGAAACCAATTATTATCCATACATATAGTATCTCAAGAACCATTCTCCAGCTTGGGTTGCCCAAATTCAATCAGAAATCTCACTGTACCCTACATCTTTCTTGTTTGTGTTTCTTTTATGCTTGAACATGTTGGCGACAACTTATGTCTATTGAACTTAGTGTTTAATTTGTATTTCATATATAATAGTATTGACTCTTTTGATATCAATGGCCATCTCATGAAATTAATTATTTACAGATGTCATCCATGAATGAAGTTTGTGGAATTTGCTGGGACCAAGCTCGAGATTTGAGCTTACATGTTCCAGAAGAACCACAAGAAAGACCCCAGCATATTGTGTTGCCCAACATAAGAAGAGCGGCTGAAACACCCAAGCACTGCATTTTCCAAGAATGCATAGAACCAGAGCGAAATGTTGTGCCTGAAGAAACCAGGCGAGAAGTATTAATTAGGTATCAATATTTTATACCAAGAGGTGCTCGTATTTGTTCTCTGCATAGACAGGAGGCAAATTATGAAAATCTGTATTCTGCTGAATACAGCCTTAATTACTTCACTTCCATACAAATAGAAGAGATTATTTTTATATTAATGGAAGGACTTCATAACATTTCTTATGAAAATATTCAAAACTACCCTGATAACCAAGTGCAGTACTTTATAGGCATAAGTAAACAAGAACATCAACAAATATTAGAAGCAACACCTAGGCTGAGGAATATGCATCGGGGTAGTTTTGCATTAACAGCCTTATTGTGCAAGTTAAGGACTGGAGATTCAGGAGACAGATTGTCGTGCTTATTTCAAGTACCAAGAAGGACCATAGAAACATTAATGTCTGTAGCAAGAAATATCTTGTTAACAGACTATGTTCCACAATTTCTTGGATTTTCTCATTTAAGAAGAGAGCAGGTGGCAGCAAAAACTACCAACATTGCCAATCACATTTTTGGTGAGCCTGATGCGCCAGCTGAACAAAAACCTGCAATTACAATAGCCGATGCAACATATATATATACACAAAAAAGCAGTAATTACTTGTTCCAAAAAGACACATATTCCCTACATAAATATAGGAACTTAATAAAGCCTTTTATGCTCTGTACCTCTGATGGATATATCATAGATGTACGTGGACCATATAGTGCCACTACAAATGATGCGACCATAATGAATGATTTATTAAACGAAACGGAATTCAATAATTTTTATAGAGAAAATGATGTTTTTATTGTAGATAGAGGATTTCGTGACTGCATGGATAGTCTGCATGAGAAAGGATATATAGGCCATATGCCTGAAATTAAAGAAGACGGCCAATCACAGCTATCCACTCTTGAAGCCAACAGATCACGTTGTGTAACTATAAACAGGTGGGTAGTAGAAGCTGTGAATGGCCGTTTTAAAAGGGACTTCAAAATATTCCGCCATGAATATTTTAACCGTGGTTGTCGCAATCTAATGACAGATTTTAAAATAGCAGCTGCTCTGCTAAATGCGTTTACTCCACCATTCACAGAAAATATACATGCAGAGCAGTTTGTTTCAATTATATATGAGCGCCTGTTTTTAACCAACACTAAAGCCGAGTTAGTTAGGGAACATAATTTAAACAGGCGCGGTTCCTGGTTTGTACCCATAGATGCGACAACCCTATCTTTTCCGCGGCTATCCATGGAGGAATTGATACTATTTGCATGTGGTGTATACCAAATTCGCCAGGCTCGTTCATATGTAGGTGAGCATTTCCGCTTTCATGGAATATACACATTAGAGGTATCCCGAGAGAGAATACGTGGCTTAGAGGGAACAAACCCAATGTTGCTTCGTGCTAAAATAAAGTCCCGCCATTCTTCTGCTAAAACTTATTTTGTATTTATAGTTGCAGAAACAAACATGAATGGTCGGGACGCAATCAGGAGTTATTGTTGTAATTGTATTGTAGGTTTAAGAACCGTGGGATGCTGCTCACATGTGATGAGCATTATTTGGTACCTTAGTTATGCTCGCCATGAGGGTATTACCCGACCTGCCCCCTTCTTAGATGAAGTAATATTAAGAATAAATTGAATTTAAGTACAATAAAATAAATGTACTTGCAAAAACAAAGCATTGTTTCATTTACCTACACTCAAAACCCTACCAGAACTTCATCATTATCAAACTTTTGTTCTATCAAACAATCCGCTGCTAGCTATAGGTATCCCCTAAAGCACCCCACTGAGTATGTAGGTACGATCCTCATCTCAAACTACCTACTTATTGGTAAGTAAAACACTACAAAGATAGCGACAAGCAATCTAGAACATTTACTTTATAACCAAAACAATGTTTATGTGCCTATATGTAACAATTTACATTGATACACTAGTACATAACCTTAAAAAATAAAATTGGTTATAACTTTTACGTCCCAAGTTTTAAAAATCTAAGAATTTAAAAAGTGCTTGTCTATCCTACTAACTACCAATTAAAACAAAAAATATCCCAAAACACGAAATTTTTTAGGTGTACGAAATTCTCATACAAGCCTGCCGTTCGCCTTTAGATTTAAATATGATTAAGTTCAAAGATTTTAGTAGGTTAGTTGATATAAATAAACCTTATGCTTATGAATTCCAAGCCATGAAAACCCAAGCTGATTATTCTTGCGATTTAACTATTGAAAAATTTAAGCAACTTGTACCATCCAATAGATTTAAAAGAGGTCTCATAGATCCCCTAGGATCAGTCATTAAAGCAATCACCGGCAATTTAGATCACGACGATACTCTTATATACGATTCCGTTATATCTAAATTAAAGAACAACCAATTAAGTGTTGATAGTAAAATCACCGTTGTTTCTATATTGCTGAATAGCTTGGCAAATAGTACAGAAACTTTACATGAAAATAAACTAATATTAGATGAACGCTTGAAAAGAATTGAACGAATAGTAAAATATATAGCTACCAAAGAAAATAATTCAATTTATAACACGTATATTTTAGACATGTATAATATGTTTATTAGTAACTTTCGTAGTATTTACCTTAAACTTAGTGAAATAGAAACTGCTTTAGCTTTTAGTAGAGTTTCAGTATAACACCAATCAATTATTAATTCATCTGAACCGTTAGTGCCAAAGTCGATAACCTAGTGTACCCTGTAAATGTAGAGAATTTAGTGTAGATTGAAAGAACAATTGTCATAAAAGCTTACATGAAAGCAAAACAGATTACGTACTTGATGGAAGTTCCACTTCCTCATAGTTTTAATTACAATTATTACAAATTATACCCATTACCTGTATTCGATGCACTTAGAAACAGAACGTCTGTAATAATTCCCAAGTATCCTTACATTTTGGTGAAAGTTTCACAATACTTACCGGTCTTCCGGCCGTGCACAGAAATAGCGGCGGATGAATTCCTGTGTATGAGCTCCAACATGGTATCCTATCCTAGAAACACATGTGCTGAACAACTGATGAAATTCCAAAACAATTTCACACTATGCGAACCTCGGCTCGTTGATCTTGAGGATGTCAAAATCCAGTCTATCGGCCCTGTAAATTGGATTATATACGCTAACCATAAAATAATATTGGATGGGCGGCGGGCCTTAGGGATGCCGATTCCGATTCCCCGGTCGAACCTTTGACCCTATTACGCTATTATATTATAACATCTCTATACTAGATGGACTGTATACGCGGTGGAGCTTCTTCTGCCTCAACAAGATGGCGGATGTGGCCCGCGGTTCCTTGACAATGCACTCGCTCTTCCGAAATCTATTGTTTGCCAAGGTTATGAATGAATCCTACTTGAGCACATTAGGAGGAATGAAATGGGGCGGATTAACTAACAAACAAATACTCAAGCAGGCATCATAGGAAAAAGAAACACACTTACCGGGGTGTGACTTCGATGCGGCTTGGACGCTTCTGTTGCTGCGGTGCGACTTCTGGTGGAGCTCCTGGGGCCCCAGGGATGCGGCCCTTCGAAACTAGCGGTGCGCGTGGGCAAGAGCCCTATAGAACGCGACTGTCCCAGGCGGTGTGGTTGCAAATAGCGGCACAAAGGCAAGAGAGCGCTCGAGCCCAGCGCGCGAGCTTATATCGGCTTCTTTCCCACCGAAGTCGGGCGCTCTTCTCATTGGTTGCAAAATCACGTAACATTCTAGAATTTCTTCTTTCCCCTCTCACCACACCACCCCGGTGTGTACGGAAGGGATAGGTCGAAGGAAGGACAACGCTTGGCAAGCATACCCTCGAATAAAATTAAAATACGAATGGTTTTCCGCGCAACCAAATATTAACAAATAAATGCCAGGCTGACTGATAATTCCGCTCTTGGGGAGGGAGGAGTTATGCAACCACAAGACCATAGGGTTGCTACGGTTCGTACTTAGAGGGGGTCGCATAAGCATTAGACAGTATCCAGTAACTGTAGAGTCAGCGCTTTTGGTTGCATGAGGTATCAGGCAGAGCTCATGGGAGCGGCCACTTCGTTTTGACATCGACTTCTGTCAAGACGTATTAATTAAGTAGTTATAATTATAATTGTAATTAGAAATAAATAGATTTTAAATAGTTTTTAAAAAATCATTTTACGTTCCCTTAATCTTGACTATCTCGGTACCTGCACCACTGCACGTGCAGCAGCGCCTCAGTGGCTAGTCGGAGTTATTGTAAACAACACGTGCACCGCACACCTGCGCATTGCACCTGCAGTGGCGCTCGGGTAGCTACTTGTCTCGATTGTATAAAACGGACGGAGCGGCCGCCGTTAAGACAGTCATGGCTCTGGCGTGGCTCGGTTCACTTGTTGTATCCCGCTACTAGCTCATTCTTGACTATTCGGATAATTAATTCGTGGAAACGAATTACTTATTATTATCAGCTATTAAATTAGTCTCAGTACAAATTATAGTTCATTACTTGTGATCCGTGTATTTTGTGATTGTGGGATAAAGCCCCGTTTTTTTTCCCACATTTAATTTTTTGGGATAAACTTTGTTATCGCTTACATGGGATAAAGTCGCCGATATTGTCCACGTTTAATTTGTATGGGATAAATTCCCTGTTATTGGTCACATGGGATAAAATCCTCGTTATTGCTCACATGTAATTTTTAATTAGTAAAATGGTGAAAGTGAATTGTGAAAGATTAAAATGCGCTTAGCGTTGATACCTTTGTTTTTAAGTAAAAAGTTTAATGAAATTCGCTATATAATTCGCGATATAAAGTTCATCATTAAAATATAGAGTGAAAGTTAAAAGTGAAGTCTTAATCCAAAATATAAATTATTTTGTTTGATGTATGTTAAAAGTACCCTCGAGTAGTTTCATAATTTCTTATCGTACCTAAATATGTTAACAAATCTTGAAGGAAATGTTGGGAGCTTCCTAAATGAGTTATAGTTTGCATTCAGCGAAAAATTAACTTGTTTGAATTTTGTTATAGTTTGATAGTTCATGAGAAATATGATTTACATGGGCTACATTATAAAGTTCGAAATGTTTAAGCGATTGTCACCAATGGATTTGAAACCATCGACACCTATATAATATATTATTATATATTACACCTATATACATGATTATAAGGTTAATAAATTATAAAACCGTAGAGTAACATATTATATAAGAATAAAAGTTGTGGGTAATCGTAACATCGTTATAAACTATAAAAGGTACTGCTGTGTTTTAGTGGGAGTTCAGTTGTGAGTCTCCTGCCTACAAGTTAGTTACTCTGCTCAAATCTGTGCTCATTTACATTAAGCAAGGAATAATACATAATTACTGTGATTCGTTAGATCGAGTGAGTAAAAAGTGCTACTGTGTAATCTGTTTTACTTCATATCTACTAATTAAAACTTCAGAAGTGTGATCGTATTTACTATGTCCGGACCGTATATCGGAGGGTTAGGAGAGCATAAGCAAAGATACGAAGACACTGCAAGCTCGGAAGAAGATGAAGACATTTCTTTTTCTGAAAAACAAATTTATATGCATGCGAAAAGGCGTCGTGTGTCTCCGATAGACGAGGAAATCATACCAAAATTCTGCCCAGACGATCAAACCAGCAAAGTTACTGGATGGCTTCATAAAATTCACCAGTTAGGTGACATATATGGGTGGAATAACAAAGATCGCCAATTTATAATGCAATTACGCCTTGCAGGATCTGCTCGGGAGTGGTACGATGACCTTGACGATTATACGCTTACCTGTGACGGGTGGAAGGAAGCACTTCAAACTGCTTTTCCTCGATCTACCGACTGCGTAGACAGGCTAGAAATAATGCTGGCAAGATCAAAAAGCGACGATGAAACGATGACTAAATATTATCATGAAAAGTTATCACTCCTCAAAAAATGCAACATTAATGGTGAACATGCAATCTCCTGTATTATTCGAGGCTTACCACCTGAATTGAGAGCTAATGCTAAAGCCTACAATTGTGAAACGCCCGAACAACTATATTTCGGTTATCTGTCATCACTAGAGAACGTTAAGCGCAGGGATACGTCGGCGTTTATACCGAGCAACTCTTACTGGAGAAAAAATACATAAATTACTTCGAGTCGCCGTCAGCTCGTTCCCAAGATCTGCTACGTGTGTCGACGACCAGGACATGAAAGGAAGGACTGCCAGCAGCGTTGCGGTATGTGTCAGCGCTTCGGGCACGCAACTGCTGCATGCTGGTATGCAGCCGGGACTGCGACTTACTCTGGAGTTGGTCCCATGCAGCAACAGGCTTATAAGGTTAGTGACGTATTAAACATAACGCTTAATATCTACCCATTGTTAATGGTAATCAATTGATGGCCTATATAGACACTGGAAATAAGCTTAGCATACTTACTATTATACAAGCCAGAAAAATGAAACTTAAACACAGCCCTCGGTCGTTGTAATGAGAGGTTTTGGGGGAGCCTGTTCATATTCGCTAGGTACCTGCCAAATTATTGTAAATGTTGATGATTTATTTTTCGTAGGAAGTGTAGATTTAACCGATTGCAAGCTACCAGGCATAGATTTAATAATTGGACAATCAATGATAAATCAAGAAAATGTGAGCTTAGTTACGACGTCAATGATAAGTCAAGAAAATGTGATCTTAGTTACGACGTCAAATAGCGTAAAATTTGTTCCAACCTATACTTTAGGGGATATCTTCACAAATAACAGTTTTAACATAATTGAATATGGTTCGACATTTCCAGTCTTTACAAAATTAGAGGTCACTATACCTAGCCAAACCTATGCATACATTAGCGTAAGTGTCGATTGTAACAGTAATGTTGAAAAAAATAAGCACGCATTTCTAACACATGCAGTGTGTTTTCAGTTAGGTGGGTTATCGTATTATACTCGTTAACGACTCGTCTGTGTTTACTATGTAGTCGCGTCTTGACGAGGCCAATTCACGAGTATCCAAAGCTTATTAAAAAAATATATTTTCTTAAGCATACCATAGCTGGCAGCACTATCTGTAGTCATTTGTGTTTTTTCGTGCCTAAACTACGAGTCGTATTTCGCCATTTTGTGTAATTTTTAGTTTAAATATTTTTATTATACACAATGGCAAAGAAAAGAATATTGTTGGAAAAGCTTATTAATCTTCTGGGAGTTTCGAATGAAGGTAATTTTTTTTCTTATACGACGACACGAGTAATTTAATTGTTGAACTTTCCCAAATTTAGTGGAAATACTGCCGTTTTTAATTTATCTCATTTAGTTTAGGATTTACCACAGTGAAGAAAGGCTCTTCTCCATTATTATTTATACTTTAACTAAGATGAAAGGACACATTTTAATCGAAGTAAAATGAAAAGACGTATTTGCGTAGATGAGTCTAATCTTTCAATGAATAACTACTTTGATGGAGAAGTAAAAAGACGCATCTATTCATTAAGTTCTGCGTGTGACTACGAAAAGACGTAACTGGCTATTGCGCCTTTCAATCGTTTGAAAATTTGGGCTAATACTAGAAGAAAAAGACTTATTTACCACTTGCGTCTTTTCAATTTAGTACACCACTTCTTTTAATAGACGTATGTGGTAGATGCATTTTATTTTTCCGTGGAACGAAATTATATATCAATCAATACTAAAAAAGACGCAAGTGAGTAGAAGTGCCCTTACTATTTCGTTTCGCTGTATGCAAAGGACGCGAGGGGAAGGGAAATGTTCGGGAACGCTTCAGTTGCGCCTGAGCGCCTGTTAAGGTCTGGCGTGTAGCATCGGTACCGACACCACCACTCCTGTGTATTTATTCCTTCTAAATAGATAATAAATACATGAATTTATCTAATTTGTTTGTTTATAGCAAATATTTCGTTTAGTTGCCAAATTATGACTTAAAACGTCGAATTAAATGTGTTTTTGTGACAGTTCTTTGTTTACCTTTAGACAAGCACCTAAAAATAGAGTATAGGTTAGTTTACACCTACGTTCGCTATAACAAACGTAGCTATAACATACCTAAGTATAGGATTAGGAAGTGGGTAGTTATAAATATTTTATTGGGACGGTGAACGTGTTATAATATAACGTATATCTACGTCGTACGCTTTTGGTTTGGTTTGCTTTCACGCTTCTGATAATGTATTTACATTTTTTTAGATAAAACTAAAGATGAAGAAGGTGGGTCGTGGTTATGCCTTATTTCAAGAGCATTATCAAACAATTTAGTACTCAAAAGCCCGGCTACTTCGATCGACAATTTTGGTACCGGTGAGCAAACTTGTTGCAGCTCTAACTCCGCCATTGACAGCATCCGTGCCAATCCGGACAATGAAGCTTGTTGTAGCATCAGTACCGCCAACGGTAGTATTAGCATCAGTCCCATCGATCAAGCTTGTTGTAGCACTACTACCATCAACGACAACATTGGTCATGACAAAAATGTTAAAGAAATCTGCAACAATAGTAGCAGCAGCAGTTCACCTTCGGGAACTGAATTTGATTCGGATGATTCAGTTAAAGATAAAGATTATGTTCCACCTCAAAAAAAAGAAGGCAGGATATCCGCAATTATTTGATTCAGACTCTGAAAACGATGTTATACAGTCTTCACAGCCGCTGAATAACGTCCGTATATCCGAGACATCATCTGAAGATGTTAGCGAGCCGGAGTCAAACATTCAGGAAAACCAAAACGTCGAAGTTCAACTTACTAAGAAAGGGACGATAAGAAAACGGAAATATTATGCAACAAAACTAGCTGTGCGGCAGGAACTTATGAAGAAGTTAAAAAATGAATCCAAATAGTACGTTAAACCAGGCTGTGATGAAAATTGTAAAAAGAAATGCTCAACAAAATTTTCGGAAAGTCAAAGAATCTCATTGAATAAATTGTTTCGTAATATGACTTGGAAGGAACAAACATACTTCATTAAAGGTAACACATCTCAGAAGAATCCAGATAGACGTACAACTAATAGTTCAGACCCGAGACGTTTAAAGTCTGTTTTTTATTACTTCTCGAACGGAAACAGAGAAAAACTAAGTGTTTGCAAAGTTTTTTTTAACTACACTAGGATTTAACAAGTCTAACGATAAATCCGTTCGAAATGCTATTAATTCTGTAGACCATGAAGAACCGAAGGACAAGAGAGGCACAAATCCTAATCCTAAAAAGATAGATAACACGATTATTGGTGGAGCGGCGTGTCTAAGGTTGCCGAAGTCTAATTCCCCGGTCGAACCTTAAACCTATTACGCGAGCTATTAATCTAAGTGGACTGTATCTACAAAATGTTTCTACACTTATATAAACGGCAACTATAGCATGCGGTACAATGCACTCGCTCTTCCCTAAAAACGAACTATTATTTGCCAAATCGATGAAAGGAATCCTGCTTGATTAGGAGAAAAACAAAATTGGAGCGGGTTAAAACACAATTATATCAAGCAGGATATTATTAGGAATATTGACTCACCGGGGTTTCTTCTATTCGGTCGAGCACTATAGCTGCGACTTCTGGAACTTTTTCTGGAACACTCCGGAGAGAGGCGGTGCGTGACTATATCTCACACGAGGTGAGGCGGGTTTCCTGGAGCTCGACTGCTTCCAGGCTAAAGCGGTTCTACTAGTGGTGTGGTTCCAACTACGAGCGCGGCGGGAAGAGGGCGCGCGTCGGTCGCGCGTGCCTTTTATATCTTCGGTTGCGATGATTACGTGATATTCTAGAATCATCTTCTTTCCCCTCCCACCCCACCACCCCGATGTGTCGATAGGAGGGTATGAATGATATCGTTTTGGAATGGGATAACCGATTTGGCAGCCTACCGTCAAATTAAATAAATGCGAATGGTTTTCCGCGCAACCAAATATAATTGAGCACATTAATTCATTTCATCCTTCCCTATCACATTACAGACGAGAACATGCACCTAACAGAAAATATTTACCTTCCGATATTAATATGCGTCTCGGACAAGAGCACGTATAACGGGGATGGAAGAGTCGCTTCCAATAAGCAATTGAAGGGGAGACATATTAGCCGTACTGTGTTTTGTACTATTTAAAATAAGTTGGGTTTTCCACAGTACATCAGACCAACTTTGGCCTCTATGGTTGACTTCAATACGAAGAAGGTTTAGTTTAGTGGAGTTCGGCAATAACGCTCAGCCTGTCCATTCTCATGGTGCATATTTGGTGTAATGTAGTGAATGTCGCTACCGAATGAGTTTAACATATCTTGAAAAGCGGTGCTCTCAAAAATTCGTCCTCGATCCGTGACTAGGATCCTCGGAGACCCAAACATCGAAACCGCGTCAGTAAAGGCTTTTTTCAATTCGTCAGTGTCTTGACGACGGAGGCAATACAGAAGGCAATATTTCGTAAATGCATCAATAATGATCAATACGTATTTATATCCTTGGGATTCAGGCAATGGACCAAGCGTGTACATGTGTACTACCGAAAATGGTGTATCTGGCTTAGTCCAAGATTCGATGGGTTGATGAGGAGCACGCGGCACTCGTTTGTGGGACAGACACACAATGCAATGTTTGAGATATGTATTTCCTAACAAATGGGCGTAACCCAGGAAACCAGAAATGACGTAAAATAAGTTCCAACGTTTTATCGTACCCTATGTGGTCTTGGTCATCATGAAACACATGAAGTAGGCTCAGTCTAAACCCCTTGGGAATATAGCATAATAAGCGAGCTTCTTCGCCAATGGGAAGTATTTAACATATAGGAGTCCGTTTCGTAAGACGTACCGGGAAGAATCTAGTTGACCGTTATTGAGTCTATCGATGAGGTTAAGTGTCTCCTCATCCGCGGATTGAGCTAACTTGGCCCAATTTTTTGGGTTTTGAATATGACATACCTCTACAGGATTTCTACTTAGGTAGTCGGCATGAGACATTAGAGACCCCTTCCTATATTCAAAGGTATACTGGAAGTCTTGCATGGATAACCACCACCTAGCTACACGGGGAAGCAAGTCCTTTTTACGCTCGGTTAGCTTTAAAGCGTTACAATTCGTAACAATTTTGAAAGATACACCTAACAGATATTTTCTAAAATTTTGGAGAGCTTTAACTACGGCTAGAGTTTCCAATTCATAAGAATGATACTTGGATTCCGCGCCTTGGGTTGATTTACTAAAATACGCTACTGCGCGCCTAAACCCACCCTCATGAATCTGTATCAAGACTGCACCATAACCGATAGCGCTTGCATCTGTATGTACCTCCGTAGGTAACCGAGGGTCATAAATGGCAAGGACGGGTTCGTTTGTTAAATAGTTGATAATATACTAACGAGCTTTATCTTGTTCAACTCCTCACTCAAACGGCATGTACTTCTTAGTTAAACGCGCGATACAAGCTGTTCGCTGGGCATAATTTGGAATATATCTTCTGAAATAGCCCGCAAGGTCAAGGAACTGTCGAATTTGTTTGACGCTTCGAGGCTTTGGAGAATCGACCAGAGCCTGGACCTTACGCATGCTCGGCCTAACCTGACCATTACTGATAACCCTCCCAAGATACTCTATTTCACTGCTAAGAAAGGTACATTTCTTGAGATTGATAGAGAAACCTGACAAAGTAAGGGTTTCTAGGACTCGTCGTAGAAGGGCTAATCCTTCAGGTACCGTATCGGATAGCAAAAGAACGTCATCTATGTACACAAGAACAGTTCCTGAATCGATGAAAGATTTGAGCGTCTTAGAAATGATCTTTTGATAAAATACTGGAGCATAAGAAAGTCCATAAGGCATCTTAATGTATTCGAAGTGACCCTCTGGGGTCACAAAAGCGGTTTTGGCGATTGACCCTGCTTCCATAGGCACCTGATGAAAGCCAGTCGCCATATCTAAACTCGTAAAGAATCTACTTGATCCTAACCTATCTATGTGATCCTCTATGGGTGGCAAAGGAAACTTATCCTTTACAGTACGTGAATTCAAGACCCTATAATCTACCCACATTCGATCTGTGCCATCTTTCTTTTTAACCAAAATTACGGGGCTAGCGTATGGTGATTCGGATTCACGTATAATGCCTTTAGCCATTAAGTCTTTAACTATACTTCGAACGCGAAGCTTCTCATCATACGATAATTTGTACGGCCTATAGCATACTGGTTCGTTGGAAACTTCTATTTTCATACTACCTGTCGTGACTGTGGTCGAACCCGTGCCGGTTATAAAGAACCTTGAAAAATTATTTATGATCAACAAAAGCTGTTCTTTCTCTTCACCTATGAGAGGTGGGTTAATACCGAAAGCATGGTTTACCGCTATAGGTATGCCTGTACGGGTCAGAATTTGAACACCATTCTGTCGGATATATGTGATGCCCTCACGATTCAAAATATCGGTGCCTATAATGACCGGAGTACTGATGCAATTGTGGGGTACCACATAAAAATCGGCTTCGATAGATATTTGTGGTAGCTCTACAATTAATGTCACAAACGAGGTACATTCAATAAGCTGACTTCCTATGCCACGCAAGGCGCGATATGTTGGTTTTCGGTTAGCCTTAAAGTGTTTTAACAAGGAACTCGATACGAGTGATTACATGAACCACTGTCTACCAATAAATCAATCGGTATGCCTTCGATTACCGCGCTTGTAACTTGTAATTGTCGATTTTGAAACGTTACTGTCTAATTTACTACAAAAATTAACATTGTGTGGGTTGAGTTTTGTCGACTCTGAACGTTGTTTGATAAAACAGTTACTAATTTCATGACCATTCTTTTTGCAAAATGAGCATGTTACAGAATTTTCGGACTGCGTGTTAGACGGTGACGACCCCAAACTATTACCTAGTCGCGTTCTTTTAGCACTCATACAGTCCGTGCGTTTATGCCCAAACCTTCCACACTAGTGACATTTTAAATCGCCAACTCCCTTTTTTATTTTCATTTCGTCGGGTAATGGTCGATCCAAGACTAGAGCGCGATCCACGAGATATATCGCGGGTAGACGGAAAATCATTTTTTGGTTTTACGTACATCGACAAAAATTGCACTAAATCGTTGGGTTGTAGCTTTGCATTAGTAGCTGCAGCTTTAATGTGAGGATCTGTGATGCCTCTCAATACTATAGCAACAATTAGTTCGTCAGATATTCCCTTAACCAAACCCAACCTTAACAATGAACGTCTGGCGTATTCGGCGTAAGTGGCGTAACTTTTAGAATCTTTGGTCATCACTTCGTAGAGAATAGATGCAATATCGACGGTTCGCGGGCACAACATTTTAATTTCTCGTTTGAAATTCGTCCATGAACGATCGGTGCTAGACCACTCGTTAAGCCACACACGTGCTTCTCCCTTTAAAAAATTACCGATTCGCGATAGACACTCGTTATCGTCCCATCCGTTAGTTTCTTTAGCCCTATCACCTCTTCGCACCAAACGTCGATATTGTGAAGATGAGGGTCAAAGTTAGAAATATAATAATTATTAGACCTTACTTTAACTAGGGAAGTGATGGCCTCCACGATTCTGCCAGTTGCGTCCCCGCCTGTGGCAATGCTCTCCTGTGATAACAAAACAGGTGAGCGGCCTGCCGTCGACGTACGTCGTCGGTGGCTGCGAGCGCGCTGGTGAGCACGGGCAGCACCGAACGCGGTGCCGACCCCGAAGATGTTGATGCGGCCTGTAAAAGTGGCTCGGACGGCGGCGGCGGTAAAGTAAAATGTTCCTCGAGCGTATTCAATCTAGCAAGGATAGCATCCAGCAGATCCTTATTCGACTTACGCTTGCGTTTACGAGAATGTGATCATTGCTCAGACATTTTGAAATTTATAAAACGAAAACTAAACAAAAAGAAAAGTACGAAATCTTTAAAATCTAATTACAACACTAATCTTTTTAACTTTAATTTTAGTCAGGTGTTCCGAAAGCGGGTAGGCAACGAAGCACCCACTTCCACTCCCATCCCACTTCTGATATTACAGATTAGAGGTTAAATTCTTAATAAAAATGCACTCAAAACAAAACTTGTAATATAAATCTTTTATAACACGTTTACAATATTAATCAGCAATTAATGATTTAAGGTAATATCTAATTCCTAGCACAACCACTCTCTCCGACCCTTCGAGCCAAAGTGACCCTGCCACCTGCTACGGCGACCGGCTTTCTGGGCTCGAAACCCCACCACCGCGGTGACGCAGTCATTAGCCACGCCCCCTGTCTAGTCATCGCGTAACAATAGCTTTATTTAAACAGCGCCCTAAAATCATTGCTCATTAATAATGATAGCATGGAGGAAATTGAAAGAATAAGTGATAGCCTCCGTTTTCCTTCAATACATTGAGTCAGAAACCCGAAGAGCTGTGATATTACCAGGGCACAACAAAGGTAAAGGGTTTTTCAACAAGAACTTTGTTTTCTAGAACAAAATAAAACAAAGAGTTTAGATGAAGATGATTCAAATTTTTATTGTATTACGAAGAGAAAAGTTTGGCAATTATGAATGAAAAATGATATCTGGCAAATGTCCACCACGACCACGCTGACAGATGTCGATTCTTTCATCAAAGTTTTTAATCACTTTTTGGCAAAATGGCGGGTCTATTTCGTTAATCACGTCACGGATTTTGAGTTTTAAGGCCGCGATCGATTCGATTGGCTCCGTATAGACTCTGTCCTTAATATAGCCCAACAAAAAATAATCCAGTGGTTAAATCACACGATCTGGCTGGCCATTTAACAGCTGAATTTCGTGAAATTATGCGATCGGGATGGCACAGTCCTGTTGAAACCACATGTTTGTGATATCGATGTCATCAACAATAGGCCAAAATTGAGATGTTAACATCTCGCGATAGCGTGATCCATTGACCGTTACCGCATTTCCAGCCTCATCTTCGAAAAAAGTTAAACGGCCCAATCACGCCTCCAGACCACATAGCGCACCATAAAGTGACACGTTGAGCATGCAAAGGCTTATCAATAATCGCTTTAGAACTTTCAGAAGCCCAAATGCGGCAATTTTGCTTGTTGACGTACCCTGACAAGTGAAAATGGGCTTCGTCTGAAAAAATGATTTTTTCGGAAACCAGCGGGCTGTTCCTGAATGAATTAAGCGAATCTACGGCGATGTGAATGGTCAGTCAGCTTCAATTCCTGCACCAGTTGAACCTTGTAAGGCTTCAAAGCCAAATCCTTACGCAAAATTCGCCATGTGGTGGTTTTGGATAACCCCAATTGTTGAGACCGTCGAGGAATTGACAAATTTGGATCTTCTTCAACACTGTGGCTCACGGCCGCGATGTTTTCGGTTGAACGACCCGGTCGAACATGCGTTGGTGTTGGCACATTTCGTACCGAGC
Source organism: Parnassius apollo (assembly GCA_907164705.1). Taxonomy (NCBI): domain Eukaryota; kingdom Metazoa; phylum Arthropoda; class Insecta; order Lepidoptera; family Papilionidae; genus Parnassius; species Parnassius apollo. The sequence goes on along the minus strand of CAJQZP010000088.1, from coordinate 6,638,959 downwards.
CTGTCGATTCAAATTTAGCGACCAAATTCTTAATAGCGGTCTCAGAAGGACGATTACGTTGTCCGAAAATATCACGAATTTTACGAAACGTAACTTTAACAGAACCACCATTATCATAGTGGATTTTAATTATTTTAATGTGATTTTCGAGCGAAATTCAATTCATTGTAGCAATTGCCAAAGCATCTACTACGAATAGGTCAAAAAACTAAATGTCAAAACTGTCATGTTGTTGGTGTTGCCCCAATTGAAAAACAAAGTTCTTGTTGAAAAACCCATTATTAAAAACAGTTTAGAAAAATATAAAGCATCAGATGGTTTGCTGTTTGGGAAAATTCTTTCAGAAACTATAAGAGTTTTAAAAAAGTTCCCGAAAAGTCTAATGCCTCTACTAACAATCCTTTAAACTCCTGGGACCCGTCCACATTGAAGAGGAAACCATATCAGGGCGGGCAATACCAGCATTACCATCCACGCCAGCCTCCTCAGAGAGCTCATCGCTCTGTAATGATACAAGCTCAAAACCGCCCAGTTCGGGGCAAGCTGAGGCAGTGGCACAGGAAAAAATGATAGGTAGACATTGCAGCAAATTTACCATTGTTATTTTATAATTGGCTTCATATTTGCAAAAGCGATACAATTTTAAGGTGGGTTAAAGATGGTTATAAAATACCTCTATTACACCATGTAAATCAATCTAACCCCTCGTTAAATAACTTTTAATAGTTTAGAAATTACCATAATTAAAGAATGTATAAAAAATTTGATGAAGATAGGTGCTGTACAGTATCACAAACAGTAATCAATCACAGTATCACAAACAGTAAATAGTAATCTGTGTGTAACAGTATCTTTCAAAAATATTTGTAATTTCTGAACCAGAGGGATCTTATGGTTTTATTTTATTTTAAATTTAAAATCTCTCAATAAACATGTTGACACTCAACATTTTAAATTAGAGGACATAAGAACTGTCTTAAAATTAATTTCACACAATTCTTATATGGCAACTATTGATCTGAAAGATGCATATTTTTTTTTCATCGGTTAATTATTTGGGTGATTTTTAATGTATAGAAAATTCACTTGAGAAGTGTGAACTAAATGCTAAGACTACTTGTAAATTACTTGAATCTTTAGGTTTTAATATTAATTATAATAAAAGTAAACCTATACCACAAAAAAGTTGCAAATTCCTTGGTTTTATACTTAGATTCAGAAAATTATGTTTTGGGTATACCAGAAGATAAAAGAAATGATCTTTATAAGAAACTAAATATATTTTGTAAGTTTTGCGACTACATAGTAAACACAGACGAGGCGTTAACTTCACGAGGTTCACTTACAGGTAAGTTACTTTGATCACTTAATTATATACCAGAAGCGATCATTAATTCGAGTATGTCGTATTTAAAGGTACTTAACGTCGGAAATGTAACTATATCATGGCCTGCTAATAAACTAATAGCTTGAGCGGAGATTTTAAAGCAAAAAAATTATAATTTTGTAACCGATACTCTTATTGTAGACCAAGTCACTAATAAGTTTGTAACGTGGTAGAGCCACGCGGCAGCTTTGCTGTCGCACGTATGGGCCGGCTCAAACCGGGGTGGTACCACGACCTCAGAGAATACCGGCGTGAAGGGGAAGCTCTGCTTCCGCGTTTCGTCTGGTGAGTGCAGGTGGCCGGAGGCCCAAATCCCCCCCCCCCCATCAAAATGGTAGCGGAATTAAATGATAGACTACCCCAGGAGGGTACCAGCACCCCCTGAAGAATCCACGACCATGTTTCTCCACTTCTGAGCGTGGGTGCTCAGGCTGCCCCGCGTATTCTGGGGGGGGGGGGGGCAAAATTCCGCTCAAGACTACAACTGCTCGGGGCAAACGGAGCAACAAGACCAAGGCGACCCCTGCCACGCTGTCCGTGAATTTCTGCAATATCAGGGGACTTCACTCTAACCTAAACGCCGTCCACTACGCCCAATTGTGCTGAGGACGTTTGCTCCAGAGTTGGCACCGGTCTTAACGTGTCTTTTCCGGTACTCCTACTCCCTAGGCGTAGTCCCAAAATCATGGAAGACGGCTTTCGTCCACCCGATCCCTAAAAAAGGCGACCACTCAGACCCGTCCAACTACCAACCTATCGCCATCACCTCCTTGTTCTCCAAAACAATGGAGTCCATTGTAAACTGCCAGCTCATGAGGTACTTTGAGGATCACCAGCTGATTAGTGACCGTCAATACGGTTTTCGCCGTGGTAGGTCAGCTGGTGATCTTCTGGTCTACCTAACTCACAGATGGGCGGAGGCAGTAGAGTCCAAGGGGGAGGCATTGGCCGTTAGTTTGGACATTGCGAAGGCCTTCGATCGGGTTTGGCACAAAGCGCTTCTTTCGAAGCTCCCTTCCTATGGGCTTCCCGAGAAATTGTGCGATTGGATCACCAGTTTTCTTGCAGATCGGAGCATCAAGGTCGTTGTAGACGGTGCAAGCTCCGATTGCAAGCCTATTAATGCTGGTGTTCCACAGGGCTGCGTGCTATCGCCAACGCTGTTTCTTCTGCATATCAATGATATGTTGCATACCCGTAACATTCATTGCTGTGCAGATGACAGCACTGGTGATGCTCTTTACACCGGCCGCGCCAATATTTCTCGGGAAAACGTCTCTGAGTGCCGGGACAAACTTGTGTCTGAAGTCGAGTCTCTGCTGGACAGAGTCTCGGATTGGGGGCGACTAAATCTAGTCCAGTTTAACCCCCAGAAGACACAAGTATGCGCGTTAACCGCTAAAAAGAACCCCTTTGTCGTATCCCCTCAGTTTCAAGGCACTCCCCCTTGTTGCCTCAGCCAGCATCGGAATCCTCGGCGTCGACATAACGAGTGACGTGCAGTTTCGTGGTCACTTGGAAGGGAAGGCCAAATTGGCCTCTAAAAAGCTTGGCGTGCTCAGCAGAGCGGGACAGTATTTCATGCCGGCACACCGTCTGCAACTTTATAAGGCGCAGGTTCGGCCGCACATGGAATACTGTTCCCATCTCTGGGCTGGGGCTCCCCAGTACCAGCTCCTTCCACTTGACCGCATCCAGCGCAGAGCGGCTCGAATCGTCGACGACCGAGTGCTTTCCGATCGGCTCGATTTACTGGCACTGCGAAGAGATGTTGCATCCCTTTGTATTTTCTTTCGCATGTACCATGGAGAGTGCTCTGAGGAATTGTTCGGATTAATCCCAGCCGCCAAATTTCGTGAACGCACTACGGGGCAAACGTCCCGATACCATCCACACCATCTGGATGCTTGGCGGTCCACCACTGTACGTTTCAAAAGGAGTTTTCGTCCGCGTACAACCTCTCTGCGGAATAATTTACCACCGGCGATTTTTCCGGACCGATACGACCTGGGCAACGCTCCTGCAATTCCCCTGGTGTTGCGGTTGATCATGGGCGGCGGTAGTCACTTAACATCAGGTGAGCCACATGCTCGTTTGCCCCCTCTTCTATAAAAAAAAAGTTCGAAATTAAATTGTCTGATATTGATGTGGGTGAACTGAGTCATAAGGAGATAAATGAATTGCTACAGCAACTAAATAGGTATAACCATTCATTTTCCAGAGGCACGAAAGATTTAGGATGTACTAACTTAACTAAATTACGAGCCGTGTAGTGGCGGTTAAGAATATCCACTACCCCATATCTTCCCGTGGGTGTCGTAAGAGGCGACAGAGGGAGACAGGCAGGAGATGGGCAGCAGCATCTTCCTGATAACAGCAACTGTACGACAAAAAAAAACTGCGGTTGCCAACCCGCTCGCCAAGCGTGGCAACTATGGCAATATACCCCCCATGAACAATTACACAAATAGACGGCCCCCAGTCCCCGGCGGCCCCGCTATTCCTGGCTACGGTGGCGACCATGGTAACGGCGGGGCAGGGGGTGCTAAGAATCTCCGGTGGAGGTTCGGTTGCCACCTACGACGACTCGACCTGGCAACATTTAACGCACGCACACTGAGGACTGACGAGAAGATCCTGGAGCTGGAAGAAGAGATAGACAAGTTGCGCAGGAGTATTATAGGATTATCCGAGGTCCGAAGAGAGGGGGAGGACACGGTGATTCTCGAATCCGGCAACTTGTTCTATCACCGGGAGGGCGACCATCTGTCCCAAGGAGGTGTCGGATTTATCGTCCACAAGTCTCTCGTCAACAACGTTGTACAGATTGAGAGTGTGTCGACGAGGGTCGCGTACCTGATACTCAGAATCACCAAACGGTATTCGCTGAAGGTCATACAGGTTTACGCACCAACGTCGGCACATTCCGATGAGGAGGTGGAGGAAATGTATGAGGATATTTCCAAAGCCATACATTCCTCCAAAACCCACTACACGGTGTTGATGGGAGACTTCAACGCAAAACTAGGCACAAGAGAAAGCGGTGAGCTGAAGTTAGGGAAATTTGGAGTAGGGCAACGGAACCGAAGGGGCCAGCAGCTGGCCGACTTTATGGAGAAAGAGGGACTCTTTATGATGAACTCTTTCTTCCAGAAGCGGCCCCACAGGAAGTGGACCTGGTCGAGCCCCGACGGTTCGACAAAAAATGAGATTGACTTCATTATGACGACCAGACGCCAACTGTTCAGTGATGTCTCAGTGATCGCAAGGGTGAAAACTGGCAGCGATCACCGAATGGTTAGAGGCACACTGAACCTAAACGTTAAGTTGGAGAGGTCTCGTCTAATGAAGTCAACGCTCCGTCCCCCTCGTGCTCTGATCCAAAATCCCGAAAACTTTCAGCTCGAGTTACACAACCGCTTTCAGTGCCTACAAGATTGCAATGCAGTGGACGATATGAATGACAAGCTCGTGGAAACTGTCCATGCGGTCGGAGCTAAGTTCTGCAAGACCCGCCGCAGAAGAACACAAAAACTCTCCGATCACACTCTTAATCTCATGGCTGTTAGACGGGAGATGAGGCTGCAATCGTCAACAGATTTGACAGCATACAGGCAACTGAACAGACAGATCTCCAAATGCATGCGGCGAGACTTACGCAACTTTAATACTGCTCGTATTAAAGAAGCGATCGAGCGGAACCAGGGCTCCAAAGTCTTTGCCAGAGATCTATCTGCCAGAAAGAGCCAACTGTCAAGGCTGAAGACTGAGTGTGGCAGCATCGTTTCCGGGACACCTGAGATTTTGAGTGAGATTGAGAGGTTCTATGGGCAGCTGTACACATCATCGTTGGAGCCACACGCAAGTGTGAGTAACGATCCAAGAGCAAGTCTTATCCGACACTATTCCGATGATATCCCGGACGTCAGTCTAAGCGAGATTAGAATGGCTCTCCAGCACCTTAAAAACGGCAGGGCCCCAGGCGAGGATGGAATTACAGCGGAGCTTCTGAAAGCGGGTGGAACACCGGTACTTGAAGTCCTTCAGAAGCTCTTCAATTCCGTCCTCCATGGTGGCACTACTCCAGAGGCGTGGAGCAGAAGTGCGGTGGTCTTGTTCTTTAAGAAAGGCGACAACGCTCTCTTGAAGAACTACAGACCGATTTCCCTTCTGAGCCGCGTCTACGTGCTGTTTTCGAGAGTCATTACGAATCGTCTCGCACGCAGACTCGACGACTTCCAGCCTCCCGAACAAGCCGGTTTCCGAAAAGGCTTCAGTACCATAGACCACATACATACCCTGCGGCAGATTGTACAGAAGACTGAAGAGTACAATTTGCCACTTTGCCTGGCGTATGTGGACTATGAGAAAGCCTTTGATTCCGTCGAAATTTGGGCGGTGCTGCAGTCCCTTCAGCGGTGCCAAGTTGACTGTCGGTATATTGAAGTGCTGAAGTGTTTGTACAGTAGGGCTACGATGGCTATCCGAGTACAGAACCAGAGCTCGAAACCTATCCAACTGCAGAGAGGTGTAAGACAGGGTGACGTTATATCCCCGAAACTCTTCACCGCTGCTTTGGAAGACGTTTTCAAGCTACTGGACTGGAAAGGATACGGTATTAACATCAATGGCGAGTACATCACTCACCTTCGATTTGCCGACGATATAGTCCTTATGGCAGAATCGCTGGAGGACTTAAGCACTATGCTCAATGACCTCAATAGTGCCTCCCAACAGATAGGTCTTAAGATGAACATGGACAAAACAAAGATTATGTTTAATGTCCATGTCACACCTATGCCGGTAGTTGTTGGGAGCACTATGCTCGAAGTTGTTGACGAGTACGTTTACCTGGGACAAATAGTCCGACTAGGTAAGTCCAACTTCGACCGAGAGGTCAATCGACGGATTCAACTCGGCTGGGCAGCGTTCGGGAAATTACGACATATCTTCTCGTCAGGTATACCTCAATCTCTGAAAACTAAAGTGTACAACCAGTGCGTGTTGCCAGTGATGACTTACGGATCAGAGACGTGGTCCTTCACTGCTGGCCGTATGAGGACGCTCAAGGTCGCTCAGCGAGCTATGGAGAGGGCTATGCTCGGAGTTTCTCTGCGTGATAGACTCAGAAATGAGGATATCCGCAGTAAAACCAGATTGACCGACATAGCCCAACGGATTAGTAAGCTGAAGTGGCAATGGGCCGGCCATATAGCTCGAAGAACCGATAACCGATGGGGAAGAAAGGTTCTCGAGTGGCAGCCTCGTACCGGTAGGCGTAGTGTAGGGCGACCCCCCACTAGATGGAGTGACGACCTGGTAAGATATGCAGGAAGTCGATGGATGCAGGTGGCTCAGGACCGTGCTTTGTGGCATTACTTGGGGGAGGCCTATGTTCAGCAGTGGACTTGTGAAGGGCTGTGATGATGATGATGATGATGATGAACTAAATTACACATAAAAACTATTTCTAACCAACCTGTGTATCGTAGACCGTACCGAGTTTCACATAAGGAAAATGAAATAATGAACAGCATAATAAATGAACTCTTGGAAGCAGGAATTATAAGAAAATCTTCATCGAAGTATGCTAGTCCTGTTGTCCTAGTGAAGAAAAAAGGAGGGGACTATTGGCTTTGTGTCGATTATAGGGCGTTGAATGCTAACACCATTAAAGATCGGTACCCTCTACCCCACATAGAAGATCAAGTCACTCGTCTATCGGGTAAATCCTATTTTACAACACTAGACCTCGCTCAGGGATACTACCAAGTACCAATTGATGATGAGTCCATAGGGAAAACCGCGTTTATTACCCAATCAGGCCTGTATGAGTTTATAAAAATGGCTTTTGGATTATCTAATGCACCAGCTGTATTTGCGCGACTAATACAAGTAACTTTAGGGGAAGTATGTCCCGAAATAGCTCTTTTGGATGATGTTATGATTCCGAATGTATCCGTAAAAAGGGGATTGGAACTTTTGGAACAAGTCTTGGGTTTACTTGCAAAAGCTAATCTAAAATTAAATTTAAAAAATTGTTCATTTCTTGAAGGTACCGCTAATTATCTAGGCCATGAAATCTCTGCCGGTACAATTCAGCCAGGTCGAGCTAAAATTAATTGCGTAGCTGAATATCGTCAACCCCGAAATGTACACGAAGTAAGGCAGTTTATCGGATTAACGTCTTATTATACAAAATTTATAAAGAACTTTGCCCAAATAGCACAACCGTTAACTGAACTTACCAAAAAGGATGTAGAATGGCATTGGGATTCTCAGCAGGAACAAGCATTTCGTACACTAAAGCAACGATTAATACAAAGACCAGTTTTAGGCATATACGATAAGGATGCTAAAACAGAACTCCACACTGATGCAAGTAAACTCTGTTTAGGCGGGGCGCTCATTCAGCACCAAAGAAATGGTAGCTTAAAACCAATCGCGTTTTTTAGTAGAGTCACGACAAATGAGGAAACATGTTACCATAGCTATGAATTGGAGACTTTAGCTGTTGTAGAAAATTTAAAACACTCTAGTATTTTTGTTTACAATATACCATATGGAATGGCAGGACACACTGCAACTAAGCTACCTATCAATCAAGCAAAACAACGTATAGTACATGTCTTAGCTTTACAAAATATATTTAGTTTCTTATAAAGATCATTTCTTTTATCTTCTGATATACCCAAAACATAATTTTCTGAATCTAGTATAAAACCAAGGAATTTGCAACTTTTTTGTCGTATGGGTTTACTTTTATTATAATTAATAACATGACTTCACTGCCGATCTTAATGTTATTCCAGAGTTTGATCCAAGTGACAGTTTGCAAAATATTGAATCTTGGATTCATAAAGTCAATGAATGTGCCACGATATATTCATGGAATGACACACAGACCTGCCATTATGCATTACCTAAGTTAGTTGGTCTGGCAAAACGCTGGTACCAAGGTTTGCCATCACTGATGTTTACATGGGAGCAGTGGATTGAAAAGTTAAAATTAGCTTTCCCTTCAAATGAAAATTATGGAGATTTATTAACCAAGATGTTGCAGGTGTGATGTAGATTTGGACAACCATTAGATGTGTATTATTATGAGAAAATGTTACAAATTAATAGATGTGAATTAACTGGTGCTAAGGCGGTAGGATGTTAGGTGCATGGAATTGACGACAAGTTTAACAAATTAGTGTTAATGCTTGTCGCTTTAGTGAACCAGAACAGCTTTTTTTTGCCTACCTTAGAACACTTTCTCAGAGTGATAGTGTTCGGCATATAAACCGTAGACCATTATTAAATAAAGAAAACAAGTCAACCCCAATGCGAAGTGCTCCTGATGTTTCTAAGATGACTTAGTTTGTTATGACTGTGGCGAAGTAGGGCATGTAAGATCTCGATAATCAAAGACTGCGAAATGGTGTAATGTTTGTAGTAGGGTCGGACATTTGGCTCGTGATTGCAGGAGTAGGATACTTGCTTTACCCAGCTTAAATGACGGTGGCCAATCATTATCGCAAAAACAGCCACCTCAACATACTGTTAACAAAATTGCGGTTGCCCAACCAAATTCAAAAGGTCAAAAATATTTCCAGACTGTGAAAGTAAATGGTATTGAACAACTTGCTTTCATAGACTTAGGCAGTTGCTGCACAATTATAAGGGAAAGTGACGCGAAAGAGATCTTGCACTCCTGGGATACTCATACAAATTTGACAACTTAAAAGGTTTTAGTAAAAAAATAGAGTTTTTTTTTGTGGTTTGCTGGTTATACTAATCCGCCTTTATCAGGAGCTCTATACTTGCCAGGTGGTCATCATTTTGTCAAAAATTGCCAATATATTGTCCTACAAGGATAATATAGCTTTAATGATGGACAAGGATATCTAATGGTAACAAATACCATGAGTGTGCCCTTTGATAAGTTTGAGAAAGATAGCACCATAGCCAGAGGATTTATTTTCAAACACATTAATGAATTTTATGTAGGTATAACAGAGGCGGATTATGCAGCTAAAATAGGCAAAAATAAACCTAATCTTTTAGAAGTACTTAACATAGGAATGCAACTAAGTAGTGATGAATAGAGTAAATTACATAAATTGTTATTAGAGTATAGAGACTACTTTGCTTTAGATATTTCGGAATTAGGTAACACTGATCTTGCAGAGATGGTCATAACTGTTAGCGACGATATACAAATTGTTTACAATGCGTACCAAATGCCATTTAAAGAAAAAGAACAACTTGCAAAAATTATTGAAGAACTACTCCAGAGCGGAATTATTAGGCATAGTTCTTCTGCATATGCTACATCCTATTCCAAAACCAAATATACCTACCATTCGATACTGCATGCCGATCATTACGGACCATTCCCTAGAAGTAAAAAAAAGGAAGCTGAAATTTTGAAAACGCGTCGATTATGATCTTGACCATAATCGACGCGTTTTCAAAATTTATTTACATCAAGTCAGTAAGAAATTGTAAGACAAAAACAATCATAAATATATTCGAAGAATACTTCTCACTAGTTGGCGTCCCTAGAAGGATCATCACTGATCGCGGCACAAGCTTTACAAGCAATAAATTTGCAGGTTTCATTAAACAAAAAAAAAAGTATTGTGCGCATTTTGAACGCTGTGGCAACGCCACGGGCGAACGGCCAAATAGAAAGGTACAACAGGACTATAGTTAACGCTTTGATAGCAAGTAATCATGGAAGACCAGATAGCGAATGGGACACAAACATACCCAAAGTTCAATGGGGCCTTAATAACACAATTAACCAAGCTACAGGAAAGTCTGCTTCTGAAGTTTTGTTTGGATTAGCTCCAACAGGATCTTCGGAAGCGATGAACGATCCAGTGTTAGCTGACTCTGCAGAGATCTTGAACCGGGAGGAAATAAGGCAGCATGTGGGATTAAAAATAGCACAAGTTCAACAAAAGCAAAAAGCTCGTTTTGACAAATCTCGCAAAAAGGCCAAGTTTTACCAAGTTGGCGATTTAGTGCGAGTTGAGAGAGAGATAAATAGCCATACTGGACAGAGCAAAAAGTTGCAACCAAAATGTAGTGGACCTACAGAGTATCGAAAGTTCTAGGCAACGATAGATACGAAATTATTAAAAGATAAAGATCATTTTATTTGTTCAAACATGAGTATACATACATATGCATGCAAGATGTTAAAAGAAAATATCTCGACAGTCATGTTTAGCCTCTAGGCGTACAAAATGTTAAAAAATAAATAAAAAAGTTACAATTCTAATTGGCCTTCGCTTTATTTAGTATTAATAAATTATACATATAATTATATCTATTATGAAGAACCAGAATGTGTCAAAACAGGCACGTATGGTAATTCATAATGCTGTGTTAGTCCCTACTTTAATGTATGGTATTGAAAGCTGGGTGTGGCAGAAGAAGCACGAAAGTAGAATAAATGCTGTAGAAATGCGGTCTTTAAGGAATATGCTAGGGTTGAATCTGAATGACAGGGTGAGAAATTGCGTGATAAGAGATAAATGTGGTATGTAGGATGATGTTGTGACCAGGATTAAGAAAGGAATGCTTCGGTGGTTTGGTCATGTGGAAAGAATGAATGAGGAAAGAGTGACAAAGAAATTTATATGGCAGATGTGAACGGCCGAGTCGGGAAGGGACGCCCTAGAAAAAAGTTTATAGACCAAATTGGCGATATTTTGAAAATGGGCCACGTTAGAAGTACCCTTAACCGACGAGCATGTATGCGTAGATATATGGATGTAAAGGAGGCGAAAGAGGTATGTCAGGATCGTGCCAAATGGAAGTCCGTAGTCTCTGCCCCCCTACCCCTCTGGGTGACAGGCGTGAGTGTTTTATGTTTATACAATAAACATTAAAACAGAAAACAAACATCATTAGAGAAGAGAATCTACAACGTGTCCCAAAATTCAACGATAAGCCAACGCCAGAGGATAGACCTAACCTGGACTAATCGGGGAAAAAAAGAAAAAAAATATATTCCAATTATATTTTAAGTTATAAAAAAAATGAAATTCTTCAGAAATTGAGACCGTTTATGATATTTTTCACTACCATGACCACAATTTTTTTTAAATTTTTTTCTTTTTTTATAGACAACCTGAATAGTACTGCTATCTACCACAACTCTTAAAAACTCCAGAATAACTCTCGTTTTATCACGAAAATTGATGAAATTTATTTTATTCCCTAAATTTTTTGAAGACTTTTCTTTTAACCAAATTCAACTTATCGTGGTGTAAAAAAAGTATGAACACTAGTAACTATGGCAAGTTTTTTTTGAAAATTGACGCAACTAACCAACATTCCAAAATGGTATAATGTTTTTTCTTGGGGGGTTTTTAAGCAGAACTAATACTTTTATTACACCCGACCGTCATTTTGCCCCTGTTAAGAAATAATAGGCCCATATTTTTTATAACTTGTTTTCCTAGAGTATTATACCATTTTGGAATGTTAGTTAGTTGCGTCAATTTTTAAAAAAAATTTGCCATACTAGTGTTCATACTTTTTTTTTACACCACGTTAAGATAAATTTGGTTAAAAGTAAGTCTTCAAAAAATTTTGGGAATAAAATAAATTTCATTAATTTTCGTGATAAAACGAGTTATTCCGAGTTATTCCGGATTTTAAGAATTGTGGTAGATAGCAGGACTATTCAGGTTGTCTATAAAAAAAATATTAAAAAATTGTGATCATGGTAGTGAAAAATATCATAAACGGTCTCAATTTCTGAAGAATTTTTTTTATATAACTTAAAATATAATTGGGGTATATATTTTTTCTTTTTTTCCCCGATTAGTCCGGGGCAGGTCTATCCTCCGGTGTTGGCTTATCGTTGAATTTTGGGACACGTTATACCTATATTTTAATATACTTGTACTTAAAAAGTTACCTTTATTTACCTAAATAATTGTACAAATTCTTAGTGTTACATACTAACATTAATCAATTTCGTATATTATTACTTTCGATTATTTTATGAATTCTACTTTATTATGTTCAATTAGCAGTAAGATAATGTGTAATAATTTATATAAATGTAGATATTATATGTCATAGCAGTTAGTGGTCAATGTTGTCTTGCAGAAAGTCATTAATATTGTAGTAGGCTTTATTTGCAAGGAAATTATTTAATTTATTTTTGCGTATGTTATTATTATGTTCTTTCCAGCGTTTAGGAATTTTATTATATATTTTGGGCCCATGCAAAATATGCTGTTATTAATAAAGTAGTTTTTGATTTATGTAGACGAAGTTTACTGTTATCACGTCTATTACGACCGACCGCATCAGACACGCGCGGGAATAGGTTAGGATTGCTCTTATCGAAAATTGCGCTTTCCAAAATATAAAGTGAGGGTAATGTCAATAATTTATATTGTATGAAAAATGGTTTACAGCTCTCCGTGACCTTTAGTTTGAAAATGGTCCTTATGCATTGCTTCTGGGCTTTAAATACTAATTCTTTATTCGTAGAGTTAACCCAAAAGATAATACCCCAATAAAAAACTTCGCATTATTTACCTCATTCATCATATTATTATTGTAGTGTGTTTGTAGATTTGACGTAGTAGATCCTCTTTATGTGAAGTGCATAATATTAGTTATTTCCAAATTGATTTTTAAATTATTATTTTCCAGCCATTTTATCATTGATATTAGGGAATTATTAATGTCATTATTATAGGTATCATTATTTTATAAGGTATAGTTATGGTACTGTCATCGGCAAATAGTGTCACGTATTGGTTAATGTTTTTTGGTAAGTCATTGATATATATAATAAACAATAGAGGTCCCAAGATACTGATATACAGATATACAGATATCGATACACCTAATACAAAAAGAGAAGGAAAACCAGTGTATAAAAATGTATTTGCTGTCGATAAAATTCATCCGCGGCTTGTCTTTTCAAATGACCTCATGGAAACCGATTCAGAAAACGAATGAATGTTTCTTTTATAAATCTTTATAGTATTTCACACATTTTTTTCTGTTCTGATTAAAGTAAGTAGTCAAGAAATAATGAAATATCAGTTTATATTGATTGTTTTATAACAAAAAAATAATAATGAATGATAAATATAATTTAAAAATTAATAATGGTCATTTAATAATGAATAGGTGGGACGCCCTGTGTGGCCGAGGCTTGTCCCTGGAGTCCTGTGAGTCTGATTTTTTTTTGTTTGTTTAATTGTTTGTATTGGTTACTACAAAGGGTCGCCCTGCGTGGCCGTGGTCTGTCCCTGGAGCCCTGTGAGACTAATTTGAAGTATTGGTTACCAAAAAGGGTCGCCCTGTGTGGCCGTGGTCTGTCCCTGGAGTCCTATGAGACTAATTTGAAGTATTGATTACCAAAAAGGGTCGCCCTGCGTCGCCGTGGTCTGACCCTGGAGTCCTGTGAGACTAATTTGAAGTATTGATTACCAAAAAGGGTCGCCCTGTGTGGCCGTTGTCTGTCCCTGGAGTCCCTGGAGTCCTGTAAGACTGATATGAAGTACTGGCTACTAGAACGAGTTGCCCTGCGTGGCTATGGTCTGTCTCTGAAGTTCTGGGAGATTAGTTATTGGTTTTATGTAATTTATTAAGAAGATAATTTCTATACGGCCACAGAAAGTTAAAAAAAATGATGGTGTGATGTGTGTGTGGTGTAAAAAAAATATGATATTGTGACGATAATACTTTAGATAATTATTAAATTTAGTTAGATTAGATTAGATTTTAGTTAGATAGTTATTAAGTGCAGTTTATTGTTCTTACTTCATTACTAGTTTTGCGAGGTCGCGGTAACCGTCAGGAAAGGCCGAATGTAATCTAACGAAATAATATTTAATTATTATTAACCTGGCAACACAAGGCCTTGCATTATGTTTTTGGCTTGGGTGACGCGTTGTCTACGGCGACGCTCTCTCGAAATGGCGACTGCGCAGGAATCGGATTCTTGGCCCGACATCTTATAAAATCTTAACATATTATATTTTTAAAACTACTCAATTGTCCGTTAGTGTGAAACAAGCAACCATAATTATAAATGAGTGTAATTGTAACGTTAAAACGTTTGATTAGAATTAAGGTGATTCAATAAAGTAGCAACGTAAAAGTGTACAACGTTTTATTTAGCAATCGATAGCGATAGCACATTAATTAACGACTGTGAGCTGAAATGTCCTCTGAACGAAAAAGCTGTTTTTAAATATACGCGAGTGAAAGTTAAAAGTGAAGTCATAATCCAAAATTTAAATTATTTTGTTTGATTTATGTTAAAACCTACCCTCTAGTTTCATAATTTTTTAACGTACCTAAATATGTTAACAAATAAATAATACAAAAAATATGTTAAAAAATTCATAGTTCATGGGAAATATTTAGTCGCGCCGAACATGCGCTCGAATTAATCTATTCATATTTATCATAGATGGCGGTGGTGTGTGTAAAATTGTCACTCCAATTCAACTTCAAAAAAGGGTCATTAGTGCAAGACAGTCTTCGCTAATCCGCGCCCGCTGTTGCACCTTGCTGTGCTTGTCCGCATTATCAATTTAATTAGTTTTAAATACTATAATCGCTATTATTTTTCGGCTATACACTATCATAGACATACAGTAACACATACAACATTACACACCACAATATTTATAAATACTACACTAATCGGCGTAGTGATTGTGAGTACGAGCTTCTCGGTAAGTAAATTTGATTCCTCTAATATATACATAATATATTCTCCCGCGCAATCACGTAATTAACGGCCACGAGGTCCTGTGAGGATTCGATTTCTTAGCGAAATTTTAAATTTTTCACATAGCGTCGGTTAATTTCTTCGCTTACCGCCCGCCATCTTTATTTCCCGTAATTATTATTCATGTATTCTGAATGACGTTGATCATTTTATAGTGTGTGTGACTTGTTAAAATATTGCATTTATTATTATTTAAACTGTTATTTGTGCGGCTGTTGATATAAATACTTTGTATTTATTTATTTATTTATTCTTTTTTGTACACCACAATACAGAAACATTAATATAGTTAAAACTAATTAAAGTATGTACAATAGGCGGTCTTATCACTGAAAGTGATTTCTTCAAGACAACCTTTGCGTAGAGTAATGATGCAAACAAAAGTTACAAATAGAGGGGGGCATACAAAATAATAATAAAAATACAATAATACATACAAATAAAAATAAGTGAAAGTTATGTATAAAATATCATATAATAGATTAAATGAAAAGAGTACGAGAAAGGTAAAGTAATTTATCTAATAGCGTTCTAAATAATTCGATTTAACAAGAATTTTGAAAGAGTGACGAGATTTAGCACGACGAATATGGAGAGGTAAGGAGTTCCACAATCTCACAGCGGTAACGGTGAACGATTTCTTGAAAAAGGAAGAAGAGTGCAAATGTGTAAAGAGAGAAAGATTGACGGAGGATCGAAGGAACCGATTGTGGGTAAGTGAAAGATACTGGAAACGGTTTTTTTTTAAATAAAGAGGAGTACAAGGATTAAACAGCACACTATACAACGCGGAGAGAATGTGAGTATTCCTGCGAAGGCGGTCGGGAGCCATTTGAGCTATTTGCGAAATTCGGAGATATGATCATATTTGCGAAGCCCAAATATAAATCTAGTGCATAAATTTTGAATGCGCTCAAGCTTATTAAGCTGTTCCTCGGTAATGTCAAGATAGCAAATATCACCATAGTCAAGAATAGGCAGAAGTAGACACTGGGCGAGCGTGACTTTAGTTGCTGTGGGAAGAAAATTACGTAATCTACGTAAAGAGCTTAACGCAGCAAACATTTTTCTACTGACCTCATTAACCTGTGAGGTCCAAGACATACAGGAGTCTAGATACAACCCCAGGTTTTTAACCCATTCGCCTCCGGCAACGCACCCCTTGCATTCCACGCACTTCTTGGTGTTTGCCACCAACGCACCATATGCGTTGTGACTATCATAAACTGACTAAATATTTTTTGTGAGTGCGTTCCGAAATATGCGAATACTTTTATCGATAAACCATAGACAAACGTCACTGCTAACTGTCAAATTTGATGTTTCGTTATTTTCAAAACAGAAAGTGACATTTTCGATGGTCTTTTTTCAAGTGGGAAAAGTGCTGTGATTTTCGTCGTAAATTGTATGTTTATTCGTGTTAAAACAGTGATTAATTATATAAAATCGAAAGGTAAGTGCTTATTATCATTCATTATTTCTGTAGATTAAACATTTATAATCAGATTCCGACAATAACGATAATATTCAAATTTCAACGCAAATGGTGCGTTGAATGGCACACACGAACAATAATTGTTGGGATGGTATTATGCTAAAATTTTCATTACTTTGTTAGTGTAATACTTCTGATTATTATTTGTGTCTACTTATGAGATGTGGTGTAATTAGTAGAAGTTGAATAACAAACTTCTGTAGCTTGTTTTTATTATAATGTTGACTACCTACTACAAAAGTAAAATAAAAATACTTAATAGATGCAGTGCAAGTCATAAAAATGCACATTTCATGTGTTATGTTTTATTACTTATTTTTAGATAAATATCGAGAAAAATGGCAGATGGCAAAAAACAGCGCAGTGCTAGGCTGGTGAATTTAGCTCTTAATCAAATAGAGACAGATAACAGCTCCCTGAATACTTCAAATAGGTAAGTCAAACTTTAATTGTTTGAAGTTAATTGTACTTATATATATATATATATATATATATATATATATATATATATATATATATATATAATCATCCTTTCACGGTAAATGTTGATCCAGTGAGAAGTTAGAACAATTGTTGATCCACCTATTTTCTCACCACCTAGTTTGCTCAGCTCCTCGTCGCACAAACTGATATACTTTGATCCATCCTTGATGCGCGTGTGACGTCGGTGGATCTGCACTAACAGGATTTCAATATACTCGTCAGCGATTTGACCAACATTTGTTGATCTATCAACGGTCGAAAAAAATCATACTGAATATGATTTTTAGATCCAGCGTATATTTAATTTATATGCGACATTTACTTAGACTAAGTGGATCCGGAGCCATAATTGACGAATTGGTACTCGAACACGAAACGGCAACGTCGCGTTCTGTGTGTGACAGAGAACCCAGTAGGCTACTTCGTTATAGTAATAAGGTAAGAAAATGCGTTATTTGCTGAAATTGTGGATCGAACTTTGGCAGGTTTTATTGCGGAAAGACGTTTTGTTCGAGTCTTTGTTATCGTGTGAGTGAATTTGTGTTATTTTATTCATTTGTCATAGATCAATTAGAAGATGATGGATAGTACTTTATTACAAATTAATTTATCACTCGTGTGTGTGTGTGTGTGTGTGTGTGTGTGTGTGTGTGTGTGTGTGTGTGTGTGTGTGTGTGTGTGTGTTTTTGTGTATGTTTTTTGTGTGGCGTGTGTGTGTTGTGTGTGTTCACTGTTGTGTTTTTTAGTACGTGTGTGTGTGTGTGCGTGTGTGCGTGCGTGTGTCCACTGTTGTTTTGTGTTTGTGTATGTGCTTGTGCATGTATGTGTGTACTTTCATGCGCGTGTGTGTGTGTATGTGCAGGTGTGTGTGTATGTGTATGTGTGCGCGCGCGTGTGCGTATATGTATGTGTGCGCGCGCGTGTGTTTGTATGTGTGTGTGTGTGTGTGTGTGTGTGCGTGTGCGTGTGTGTGTGTCTGTATTTATGTGAGTGCGAGAGAGCGCGCGTGTGTGTATGCGCGTGCGTGCGTGCGGATGGGTGTGCGTGCGTGTGTGTTCGTCTGAGTGCGTGTTTGAGTGTGTATGTGTGTGTGTGTGTGTGTGTGTGTGTGTGTGTGTGTGTGCGCGCCCAGAAAACGGAGGCGGGGAATGGAGACGTGGAGGCGGAGGTGAATGCAGCGTAGTATGTGGTGAAGGCGGAGGAGAGGAATTTGTGGTGAAGTCGGAGATAGTGGAAACGGGGAATTGTGTTGGAGGCGGAAAGAATAGAGACGGCGCGTGGTGGTGGCGGCGGAGGGAGCGGAGTTTATTGTTGAGGCGGATGAAGCAGAGTTTATGGTGGAGGCGAAAGTAGCGGAGGTGGAGAACAAAAGCTTAGAGAGGGGTGCGGTGGTAGATGTGGAGGCTTAGGTGGCAGAGGTGTTGGTGGGTGCACTGGAGTGCAGTAAAGTGGTTACCGCGTGAGGGCAAGTGAGGCTCATATAAAGGACAGTTGGTTACAGCGAAAAACAGTGGGGCTGGTAAGTGGATATCGATACTGCCCCTAAAGATGTTACTACGAGGTTATTCATTTTTCCCAATATCAGCTTGGATACCTATTGGTACTAGAGACAAAGTGAAAAGAACTTTTCTTTTGTGACGGTTACATCATAACTAACAAAACAAATACTTATCTCTACTATTGGCATACTTAGCTCTACTAGTCCAGGTGTTACAGTGTTAAATACCAAAGTACACCTTCAGGTCACTTCAGCAAGTCCGGAGGTAAGGACTCATCATAACTAACAAAACGAGCCCAAACTCAGCACACCCAGTTCTACTAGTCCAGGAGTTCCACTAGTAATCCCGAATTACATTTTGAGGTCACTACATCAAGACCGGAGGTAAGGGCTCATGATAATATCTCATGTAATAGTTCGATTCTATACCTATCAATTTAGTAAACGTGTCCTTAAAAATCTTGATTATGAAGATGTAGAGAAAACATGTTAACTGGTTTATGGTAAACACACACACACACACACACACAAACACGCAAGCGCGCGCAAACATGCACACAACCCCACACGCACAAACTCATACACACATTCACACACGCACACTGCCGCACACACACAAACACAACAGTGCACACATGCACATCAATTCACACACACACACACACACACACACACACACACACACACACACACACACACACACAGCACACGCACGCACGCACGCAAACACCCACTCAGACGAATACCTTATGTCGCCGTTGCCACCACTTCCGCTACAAGAAGGGGCGTTGTCGAGTAATTCGTTAAAAAAAAGTCGTTTATTCGACCACAAGGATCATAGATGTTAGTAATAATACAAATCTTAAAACTAATTTTCGTAAAACTTAAAACTATTTACCTAATTTTAAAACTATATATAAAACAGGCCCGATTAGTCAGCACGTGCACCATATGACAATGGTTCTGGTACTGACCTCAAACCTGTCAGAAAATGCCCTCAGGATACCATTGGAACTGGCCCGCACCCTGCGCACCAGGGATGTGCATCGTTTACGCATGGTGGTCTAGAAACAATCCACACACGCACCCGCGAACATACCCGGCGCATAACAATAACAAGGTAGACCAAACAGCACCCTGAATGCATTAAATCTGTAGCTTGTACCGCCAAAGATACGAAACGGCAAAGTCGCGGCTACATACAGCCAATCCGATCGTTTATCTTATCGTTTGCTGTGCTCTGATTAGCTCGGTTGCGTCGGTGCGGATTTAAATCGGATCAACAGTTTCCGTAACCATCGCAAGGTGGATTTGTATATCGGATCAACTTCGGCCAACGCTAGCAAACAGTCTCGTGAGTGCAGATGTTGATCCGGTCGGAGCCACATTAGTTACCAGGGATGCCATATTGGATCAACAAAAGGCGCGCAAAGGCGCGGATCAACATGCGTTTTCGGATTAACAAGGTGCTCGCGTGAAGTCGCGTCTGATCAACATTTACCGTAAAGAGATCTCTCTCTCTCTCTTTCTCTCTCTCTCTCTCTATATATTTATATATTTTCATTGATATATATATATATATATATATATATATATACTATATATTATATATATATATATATATATATATATATATATATATATAATCGATCACTGCTTCAAGAAACACCCCTCTATACATAAGTGTGGTAATAAATAGGTATTCCATTATGATAACTAAGGACTTAATTTAGTTAAGTAGTACCTACCTACCTACCTACCAGTTTTTAACCTCGGAAGAAAAAAGAGTTGTGGTTGTGTTTAGGTATGTGTAAGTACTTACTATGCGTTTCAAATAACAATAGAACTAGCAAAGACGTCATATTTTCACAAGTGCCGCCGGCCAGAAGCGGAATCAGAATAATAAAAATAGATCAGAATATATAGATAGATAGAATCAGTAACCATTTGACTGGCCTTTTGGCTCTGTGGTTAGTAGTTCTGAATACGAATCTTGAGGTTGTGGGTTCGATTCCCAACCAGGGCAAACGTTTGTGTGACGAACACGGATGTTTGCTCTGTGTCTGTGTATTAAATAACTACCTGCTTATCTATATATTTCTCAGGCCTATATACCTAGTAGAGTAGGTTTCACAGAACACTAAGATAGGTTTTGCCTAGTTTGAGATCAGGGACTACTTATGTGTGAAGAAATGTCCAGGGTATTTATTTATTTTATTTATGTATCCTTCCATCAATGTTGTTGGTCGAAGTATGCATCTAATAACACCAAACATACCTACATATTTACAAAATTTCAGAAGTTTTGTTTATTAACGTCGCAGCATAAGATGTTGACTTTGACTGTCCTATTGTTATTTCGAACGCATAGTAGTACAGGTACATGTACAGTAGTATAGGTACAGGCTCTCAGTAGCTGCCCGGAGTTAGGAAGTTGGCGGTATCTCACCCCCGTGCCTCGAAAGGCACGTGAAGTCGTTGGTCCCGCGTCTGATCTCTCACCGGTCATGTGGGTTTACCGTCCCATCGGATAATGAGAGTGAGGGAATAGAGAGTGCACCTGTGCTTGCACATACACTTGGTCACTATAATCCTGTCCTGCGCCGATGACTAGTATTCGTTGAGGCTGGCCGCCGTGACCGAAATCGGTCTGGAGGACATTATTATTATAGGTACATAGCTATACTGTGTTATACAGAGTTAATTTTTCACCAACCCAGATAATTGTAGGAATTATTCTACTCATGAAAATAAACAACTTTTATTATAGGAGTGTAGATGAAATCGTGAAAAAAAAACAGCTGTTCTATACAAAAGTGCAAAAACATTTAATTTAAAGGTATGGAACAGCTGATTTTATTTTCGCGGTTTCAGTTTTGGCCCTGCATTATCTGGCGTCATAAAAATTACCCTATATTTTTAGTTTGTGACATGTCCTGTATGATTTGATTGCGTCATTGTATGTGATGGCATCGTAGCTCATGAATAGATGAACCAATTTTTATCGTTTTTGGGTTCCGTACCTCAAAAAGCAAAGACGGAACTTTTATGTTGAAGTTTTTTTCCGTCTCTGTTCATCCGTCCGTTTGCCTGTCAAGAAAGACTCTTTGTCTTGGGAATGCATGGAGGTATCGAATTAGGATTAAAATCATATACTCAGGTATACTTACGGTCGTTTATGTTGGTTTTATATGCATAAATTAATTATATCTAATAAAATAATATGCAAGGTTGTTTTGATGTAAAATAATTGAAAAGTAAAATGAAAGAAAAAGTAATTGAATAACCACCCACCATTCTATTTTAAAAAGATAAGTTTGTTAGGAGTCTGTCATATTATATTCTTTGTCAACAATTTAAAATTTGGCTAAATAAACATATTCTTTTCGCATTGCTTTTTCTGAACAAGCCAACAGCATTAGTTTCATTTCTACATCTTATTTAATATTCTATCTTCTGTCTGTCTGTTTTGATATTTTCGTTTCATATAAGTTGTTTAATATTTGTCTTAGCTTCAATATTTCATAAGTCATTAGAGCCATTACCTAAATTCAATAATCAAATTATCTCAAAAAAAGTATCGAACTACTTTACTGTTTTGTATAACAAAATAATAGTTTACTTTATCAAGCCTTTTTTATAGATTTAAATACTGGATTTTAATTGGAGATAAAGTAAATGAAAAGTATAAAACAATATTTTGAAGGCAAGCCAGGAGAAAATAGTAGTTATAGTGTAGTAATGAATATGTGATAGTAAACCTTCGGTATCGTACACTCACCGGCACGGAAACTTGGCCACTCATGAATTTGCTGATTATTTGCACTGAAACGTTTTTTTAACAGTAAATTAAGGGTGGATGCATTCAATAAGTGTCTCTAATGGTTTTAGAACATAGAAATTTAATGTTTACTTTCACCGAATTTTTCTTTTCAAGATAAAACTGTGTTTCACTAAAATATAACATCTTTCCATTGTCACTTTAAAAACACTACAAAGTTAAAAATTAAGTCTGTTTCTTTATTGTCTATCAGTTTTAATATCGGGTGTTTCCTCCTCTAGCCCTGATAACCGCTTGCATTCGATCTGGCATGCTTTGAATGATGTTTCTGACATCAACTTGCGGTATGCTGTCCCAAGCGGCCAGCGCTGCATTTCGGAGCTCATTTAGAGTTTGTGGCGGTTTGGAGCTGGACTTTATCTTTCTTTTGAGCATACCCCATACATGCTCAATTGGATTTAAGTCCGGGCTACGAGCTGGCCACTGTAATTTTTGTATTCCAACCTCTTCCAGATATTCCTCTACACAATCTGCGACGTGCGGGCGTGCATTATCGCGCATGAGGAGGAATTGGTCGTGTCCAATGAATCCCGAATAAGGCATTACGTGCTCCTGAAGAACTTCCTCGATGTATCGAGTAGCTGTAAGCCGATTATCGACGATGACCAACTCTGTACGTGCGTCGGAACTAACACCTCCCCCATACCATTATTGAGCCTCCATGGAAACTCACAGTTTGGGTGGTGGTAATGGGTAGAAACCTCTCTCCTCTTTTTTCTCCACACTCGTTCTCGACCGTCTGGAGCACGTAAAGCTATTCGACACTCATCTGTGAACAACACTCTAGCCCATTGATCGTGGGTCCAATTGACATGTTCTCTTGCGAACTGAAGTCGGGCTACTCGGTGCTGTCTGAGAAGTTCTGGACCTCGTGCTGGTCAACGAGCTTTTAAATTCACTTCCTCCATTCGTCTTCTCACCGTACGCTCACTAACATTAACGCCTCTTGCGATTTGGAGCCGCTGGCGTATCTCAACAGCGGTCAGGTAGCGGTTTCTCAAAATCTCCATAACAATAAAACGATCTTCCCGGGCCGATGTGCACCTTACGCCCCCACTGCCTGGCTTGCGGGTGTAGCGGCCTGTCTCCTGGTATCTTTTCAGTGAATACTGCATTGAGGACCGTGGTACGTTAAGCACAATAGCAACTTCACGCTGTGTCAGCGCTTGGTCAATTAATGCTACTGCTTGTGAAACTTGTGCTGGTGTTAATGGCATTTTTATTGGCTTTAAAGCACCTTTAGTTATTTAGTTAAGACACAAGATCACAATAATTGAATAACCTTACAGTAAACTTTTCACAACACACAAATTTAAAATGTGAACTTAGTCGCTCAAATGACCCGATTCAACTAAAAATTAAAGAATTCGTCATGGTGCACTTAAACATAATGAATTACCCTCTTGAACTTGAGGGTAAACATTTTTTGACATACTTGCATAACAAACATTCATCAGAAACACTTAAAGCTTTTGCTATCGCGAGATAACCGCTTGGCCAAGTTTCCGTGCCGGTGGTAAAATATGAATCATAAACTTCAAATTAGCCTTATTATTATTTATAAACGTATTTTTCTTATTGATACTTCTGTTTTACAAATCATACATAAAACATATTCGTATTGAATACAGCTTAAATCCAGTGGCGTAGCTATGTAATCAAGAGCCCCGGAGAAAAAGCTGAATTAAACTAAATACACAACGTGCAAAACTACTTCATCATTAGCTTTTTATCGCCCACTGCAGGGCATAATAATGCAAAGCTACTTACTACTCAGTAGTATGTGTTACGCAGCAGATAATATTTATTAGTATTTCCAAATTTATATAATATATAAATGAGGATGCCCTGAGAGACTGACTCATTTACCAACGCACAGCCCAAACGCTATAAGTAGAAATCTGAAAATTGGACAGTAGCCATCTTTTATAACGTAGACATCCACTAAGAAAGGATTTAGGAAAATTCAACCTCAAAGGGGGTAAAATAGGGTGTTACAGATTGTATTAAACTTTTTATTTCACGGGGTGATTTAGGTACTTACTAAAACTTACTAAAGATACACTGTATGTAAGATAAAAGAATTTGGATTTAGCGTTTTTGAAAACGACCGACTACCGTCCGGGAACAGAGAAAAATTAATCAATTTTTTTTATTTGAAAATGATTGTATACACTTGTATTAAAAATAATAAAATTGACATTTTTGGTTTCTTAAAAAATCAACTCTTACGGTCCTAAAAAGGGGGTGCAAAGTTTTTTATGTAAAATAATATTATATTAAAAAGTTTCTTTGTATTTTGTTTGTAAATTGAAGTAAAATCTCTTTGGTTGTAATGTTTGTATTTGACAGGTTTTAATATCAATACTTATAGGACATTAAGAAAAATAAAAATAAAAAGAAAAAAAAACATTTTGTATCGCTGGGCAAAACCGTCTATTCGGATCTATACTGCCAACAACTAATGAGACTCAAGCAATAAATTGAGAAAAATCCGGTCGGAATTAATCTACGGAAAAGAAGTGATCTTTCATCATGATAACCTCTAGGTCACACAGAAGCCATTCAACAAAAATTAAGAGCTTGGGAAGTGTTAATGCATCCACCATTTTAGTCCTGACATTGCAACCTCAGATTTTTCCCTGTTTCGGTCTCTTGAGAATTCTTTGGGTAGTGTTAGGTTAAAATCAAGAGAGGACACAACAAGAGAAACAATAAGTTATCGAAAAAATAGCACATATATATTACTAACTGTGCCCCGCGATTTTTACACGCGTATATCAAGCGTCTGAGACGTGCAACATGATGTAACACCTAATGGAGTAGTTTTATCTATCGGCATATGTACTTCATAAAACGAAGTTAAATTTTATCCACACTCCCTCCCCCTCACGAATGAGCGTATCCCTCCCTCTCTGCGCCTCAAAACATGTCCCAAAGCGCAGTTTTTTCCATTTTGAAATAAATCCGAACAAAATACATGAAAAGTGTGCCGTTACGCAATGATCATTTATAAATTAGCTATCGACCTGTTATACATACAAAAGCGATATCACTTATAGTTTCCGTGCACTCTGCCACGTAATTGTCAAAACTTTCCGATTTTACAGCCAAGATACATTATAATTAAGAAATAAAATAGAATATGTTCTATATAAAGAAGTATAATTTATTTTCAAACTTTTTTCTTCCACGTTGCTATGCTATTTTGATTATTATTTATAATTATTATGCTGTTATTAATTGATTCGGCCATTCAGCAAAATATAGCAAAAAACCAATAAATGATAAAAAATTTACATATTTTGTAGTAGATTGCGCGGCAACTATAAGTAATATTATGGCTTTTATACACATTTAGAGATTAAGAGGTTGATAGCAAAATATGAAAGATTATTTTGTACCTTCACACTTGTCATTTATCGTATACTGTTTTCCTTAAAACTGGAAAATACCGCGATTCAGTTGCGTGGATTATTTATTAATTTTGCCAATTCTTTAGTTTAAATAACTGAACTAACCTCGCTCATAGAAGCGGTCACTGCTGGTTTCACTCGGTTTTAAGGCGGCTAGAGTTTATGACCCGTTCGCGAGCCGAGTCGTATTATTTTAATTTTCATTATCTCTTAAACGAGTTAAGTTTATCTTTATAAAATTGTCTTGAAGATGAAGTAACTTTCGTTATATAAGTAAAACACTCACCATACAAAACACAGTAGCATTAAGCTACTATTTTATGCTGCTATTCAGTGAGAGCGTGGTCCTTCCCCGGTCGAGCCGATCCATTCGTGCTACAACTATACTACTAATATAACTCCAGCATGGCTCGACCATGTAGAAGAAAGTAAAAGAAAGTAAGTGGATCTTTCCTTGATTAAGGATTAAAATGTAATGTTATAAATTGTTTTGACATCGCGGATGATTAAGATGGTATGCTTTGATTCCAGTAGAAAGAATATTAATATGTATCGCGTACTTTTCCTAAGATGTAGTATAGGTCTATATTTTTGTAGAACATTGTATTTACGTATCACTATTAGGCTAGCGCACATGGATAAACCACGTGGCAGAGCCATGTTGCAGCTAAATAATCCTTGTTTTTACGGATTTTATTGCGTATATCAACTTTTTTATATTCCCGACGTTTCGAGTACTTTACAGAACCTATGGTCACGGGGCGGACTGAGATGTTCAACATCCAGATGTCATAGTTAACCGCGGTTACAGACTGATTAACAGACTGAAATTATTAATTTTGAAGTCTTGCAGATAGACAAGATGGCTAGGGGCTACCAACTGCTTGGGATCGTATAATTAATAAAATTAAATCCCAACCCAAGAATACAACTGCAAGACTTCAAGATACTACGAATATAAGTTCATACCGTGTAAATCGCAACAAAAGTTAATAATTTTAATCTGTTGTAACCGCGGATAACAATGACATCTGGATATTGCACATCTCAGTGCCCCCCCCGTAACCATGGGTGCTGTAAAGTGCTTGAAACGTCGGGTATATAAAAAAAGTTAATATACGCGATAAAACTCGTAAAAACTAGTATCATTTAAATGTGTATTGTTTGCGTAAATATAAGGAATCATTATGTTGCAGTTATATTATGGTTGAAGCACGAATGGGTCGGCTCAACCGGGGAAGAACCACGTTCTCGCAGAATACCAGCGTGACACTGCTGTGTTTCGTATGGTGAGTGTAGAGATCCGGGACCCTTTTTTACTGGAAACAAGGTATTCCATCTTATTTCTCAGGGGTGATAACGCATCTGCGTTTTGTTTCTTAATCGAAGATAAATGTAGCTGTCTATGGGCCACTGCATCCACTTACAATCCGGTGGACTGTGTGCTCATTTGTCACCATAATTCTATAAAAAAAACATTTCAGGAGCGCTTTTTCTTCTGACTTGCTTAAGAAAAATCAACATTTAAGGCTAGCTGTGATGTGTGGCCTGATGCTAATAGCTATAATATAAACTATTCCTCATGAATCTGGCTATAATACACAAAAAGAATTTTTCACATTGGCAGTTACAGAGATTAGCGTGTTTAAACAAACAAAAAAAAAAGCAAAAACACTTGTCCGCTTTATTGTATTAGTTTATCATATTAGTTTAGATGATGTGTATGGAGAAATTCTTGTAATTTCAGTTCGAGCCATTCGAGATTTATTTGTCAGGGGTCAAAATATTTAAAAGTCAAAAATTATTATTCAACTAGGATATTATATAATTTTTGAACGTCATTAATGTAGGCCGAGAGGCCCTTTGAGCTTAGGAGCCCCGCCTAGTCCCAAGGAAGCTACGCCACTGCTTAAGAGGGCATATTCGTTCCGCGTCGAAAACTACATGTTTTATGGTTTTTCCAAAGGCGATATCGTAACGACGTGAGGAAATTATTTGCTGAAAATTAGGGCTTTAGAAAGATGAAGTATTTATTTAGTACATAGCAGTGCAAAATCATAGTTTTTAATGACGGTTTTTTAGGGCTAAGGCAATCCTTTCACAGTGTTTTACGAAAATATGCATCAGAGTTATCTTTCAGGTTGAATACAACCATTATTATAAGCTGAAATACTTTATTTTAAGCGTTATTATAATGAAATATATAGTCTTTTAGGGTATAGCAAAACCTAAATTACGATAATATTTCGATTTAATATTATAAAATAATATTATAAAATCACCAAAACTGTCTACTTCAATGTAATTTTTTCCATGTATTTGCTTATAAACACATCTATTTTAATTATGTTATCAAAATACATGTAATGTTAAATATCCAAAAAAATTTTTAGCTCGTTTTATTTTGTCAATTATTTTAAAAATACTATAAAACATCATGCGCAGACGCAGTTCGATTCAGTACGCTCCGGGTAATCCCAACAACAGGACGTATTACTTTTTCTCACCGACACCGCGCGATCGCGTTGATACACCGATAGGGCTATACTACACCATACTATAACTAGATACCTATAGCACCATCGAGCATTTTAAACGATTCACTTTTATAAGCGATATTTTTGGTAGTAAGTAATTTTGAAATATGTTTATGATTGTAATATTTAAATATTAAATGATGTAATGGTGGCAAATTTTCATTTCATACATATTTTTTTTAGAAATGAGTAATTGAACGTAAGCAATTCCTTTGGCTCCGTGGCGGAGTGACTTGGTAATGATTTGTAGCGCTGAGCGCCGCAGGTTCGAATCCCACATGGAACAAAAATTTGTATTACCTACAAATAATTGTTCCAGGTCTGGATGTTTGTCCTTGTGAAATTAATGTATTTAAACTGCCCCAACGATGTATGTACTTAGGAAAAATTCCTAGTGTGGAGATAACGTTATGATTAAACAAAGACATGCCATCAAAAACATAACTTGTAAAATAACCAAGTCTCGCAATGATGATACGGCCGTGCCACTGTTTTGGTCTACATGGCGGGGGCCCTACCGTGCCCCCAGATATAAAACATATGAGCCGTGCTCGAGTTGAGTAGCTCAATGACGTAGTGCTCGCCGTAAACGCGAACAATCCGGGCTCGATCCCCGCTAGTGTTGCCAGGTGTCCCGATTTGCGTGGGACGTCCCGATTTTCAAAGTTCTAGTGACACGTCCCGATTCATCATTGATCGGGACGCCAAATGTCCCGATTTTCACTAACCTTCTTATTCTATACTTTAATCCATAATTTTTACTACCACATTAAAATATTTTTACTACGACATGGTCTCACCAGTCGAAAAAAAAAACTACAAAAGTTTTAAACAGAATTATATTAAAATGAGTGATTTGAAATGTTTTAATTTGCCTAAAATGAAAAAAAGTTCAGTTTTTACGATGTTTGGATGAAAAGTTATTCGTTTATGAGATCAGACCCGAATAATAATTATAAAACACAAAAGTAAAGTAAAGTTATAGTCACAATTTCTCGCATTACTCCCATACTGTGATATTTACAGTGAGCGTTGACCACCTGAGCTACCACGACTCTCAATAAAGCACAAAAAGGCTACAAAGAAACCTATATATTGTAGTCATTGTAGTTGTCCGGATATGAAAACCAAATCCCCGATTATTTTTACCTTCCGTCCCGAAATTTTACTTGCTAGACCTGGCAACCTAATCCCCGCCGACACTAATGAAATTGTTAGTTTGATGAATTATGTTTACATTATAAAACAGAACAAAAGTTTATCAAATGATATATATTTTATACAATACATATTTTTCAATTAGAACATATACATATTATAATATACTCAATAGGGTGAAAATGTAAAACCGACTTCAATTTACTAAAAAGAATAAAACAATTTCCACATATTAGCCTCCGATTTCTATACACTATATAAGCCATTATATAGATATATATTATTATTTTTTTATTATTTTAGTTCTAATAGTATCAAAGAAGATATATAATCAAAGATCAAAGTGATTCGTAGTCGTCGTTAGGCAACTGTTATAGCTTCACGCTCGTCCTGACACGCACACAGAGATAACATAGTAGTGTGCGTCAATATTACGCCGTTCCAAAGCGATCGCGTAGATTTCGACTTGGACATATTTGAATATGCGCTCTTAAATCTGAAAGTAATTTTCAGACGACTGAGTTCAATTTTATAGTAAGTTTTTGAAAAATGTAAATGAAACTTTTACCATTTAAAAAATCACTTTATTGAAATGTTGACAAAAATTTGTAATAATCTTTATACATATTTAAATCAATTATTTTCAAAATCAAGAAAATTTATTTCTTGACTGTAAAATTATTTCTATTTTTAACGTTTATTAATAAATTGTCATATATGTTTATAAATATGTCACTTGTGACACAGTGAACAAACGTTTGAATTAGTTATTCTTTTTTACAAATCGCATCACAAAGTATTTTTAAATTAAATTACATTCATGTGAAACATAACAAAATAAAGTTTGAGTAATATTTTTCTTTTTTATTCGTCGAACTTGATTAGGTATCAAATGGCAATACAAATGTCATTAGTAGACACATATACAAATGTATGATAATACAATTTAATATTAAATAATATAATTTCATTATAAATTTATATCTCTACGATTTTGTGCCTTTTTGGAAATTGTATTATAGAAAACACCGGTTAGTGCAAAGTGCGAAGTATTAACAATACAAGAATTTCGGAAAATGTTAGTATTTATTAATTTTAAATCAACTACGTATAATAACAATTATTTTGTTTTTTATTTATATTTATAAAGTTAAATCTTTTCGACCAATATTCTTCGTATCCAGAGTAATTATATAACGTAATTTATCTCACCCACTTTTCTCATCTCGAGTCTTTCTAAGCTGCACCTTCCGATTTTATGGTTCTAACTCATAATTATTTGCTGGACAGGCACAAGGAGACAACTGGATGTTTTCCTTAATAAAATATATAGAGTCCACGAAAAAATTAAATTTAAGCTTGAATTGGAACAAGATGGCTCCCTTAATTTCCTTGATTTAACAATCTTGGTGATGGTGTGTCTTGCCTGGAATAGTGGTGTTGAGAGTAGTGGTGCTTGGTCTAGTGGTGACGGAGTTAGTGTATGCAATTGAGGGAGGGCGGGAGGTGCGCTTCAATCTAGGTAAGACACATCATTTTATATGTTTAGCGGAAAGTTGCAAAGAAATTTATATTTTTATTTTTTATTATAATGGATTTCCGCAAAGTAACGCCTGATTCTATCAATTTATAATTAAAGTTTTCTTATATATTTGTAATGAGTTTACTATCGGTGGCCAGTCGGTGCTACGCGCTTCGACCGGCACGGTCGCCATATAAGTATGACGTTATTAAATGAGACAACCGTTATGTTCTAAGCCCTGTTTATTACTGTCCTTAGTTTATAATATGTATAATATAAGTGGGTACCGTGAGCCACACTACACTATAATTAATTGATTATGCCGCAAAAAACGCAAAAATTTCAACACTCTCAAGGGAAAACATTTTTATTGAAAATAAATCAATATTTACAGATAAAGCAGTCAATGCTGAAGGGTTCCTTAACCCTTTGGTCTATGTGTCTGATCAAGCATCGGAAAATTCTTCTGTCAAATCCACAATTTCTATCATTAAAATTCGTAATAAAGATGTACCACGATCAGATGAAATATTTTGTGACTCCGAATACGAATCAGAGGATAATTGTCAAGAGTTATCAAAATTAACTAATACCGGTACAAGAGAAAATGTGACCCAGAAAAAAATTAAAGAGGACGTAAGAAATTTTTAACTATTTTGTTTTATCTTTCTATATATATGTTTCATTTTGGGGCTAATATAATAAGCGAATGGGTAGTAGGGTAACCCAAACCGATTTCGTTTCGTGCGAAGCCACGAACATAGTTTGTGATATTCTCTTCTAAATATGAGTTTATCCTTGCTGATTCGTCATTGCACAGCCCAAACCGCTGATTTGAAGTTACAGACATAATTTTTTTTTCGAAATTCATCCCTTAAACGTGTGAAACGGAGGCTAAAAGTATATGTATAGAGTCCACGATTTCTAATGATAATGACCTGAAAATTTGTATCTAGGCTTTTAATAAAAAGAAATCTATTATTACATTTCCATCCGTTTAATATACTTACGTTTTTAAATTCCCTCACTAGTAGCCTAATGTCACTATGGCCCTAAATACCAAAAACTTTTGACACGTTGGCCTCGATTTGAAACACTAATTAACACCATATAACACTACTAGCTGTTGCTCGCGGCTTTGCTCGCATAAAGCGTTGATTTTTGAAAATCCAAAAAAAGAAAACATTTTATGATTTAGTAATATGAGTTTTAATATAAAATATTTTATTTGTTGTCTCAAGAGACGTCGAACTTAATATCAAACAACCTTTAAGAAATTAAAACCCCTATATTTCACCTCAGGAAAGGTAAAATTTTGGAAATTCCTGAAAAAGGTACCTAGATACTCAGATTTTTTTAATTCGTTTTCTTTTCAGTCTTGCAACAAATATCAAGTAAGTAAACAGGTGGATGTAGAGAAGGTATAATTATTGGGTGATGTACAATGGAACGTAGTTCCTTCAAAGCCAGATGCATGTTTAGATGTCAGTGGATTATCATCATTTTAAAATATATCTGGGCTAACAGATAATATACCTATAAGTGTTTCAGAATGTTCTGGTATATTACGAGAGATTGAATCAGAAGATCATTATCAGGTAAATTTTTGGCCACTTTTTATTATAATTTATTTTACCTACGTCATGGGCACCTATTAGTTAATGTCAGCTTTATTGATTTTCTTATTCATCTTTATCGTTCATTTGTTTAATTGTTTTAGATTAACCAAACGGAAACCAACTTTGAAGAAAAAGACTTTTCACCGAGTGATGAATCCGATTTCGATCCTAACTCTGCTTACATGAGTGACGATGACATTGTAAGAATATTACTGAAATCTACATACTTAAAATTATAGTTTCATAAAATTCAGTAGGTATTTGTCTACAGCTTACCACAATGCATTTAACTTGTTGTGTTGTGGAGCCTATGTGATAACAGTAATTTTAATGATTTTTCAAAATAGCTACTGTTGAACGTCTTAAATATTTTGAAATTTTTAAATAATTCATTTATCCATCTATTTTAACACATCCAATACAACAATATATTTATCCTTATAACCATTTCAGAGCACGGAGGATGAGTACTATGATGACCAGTTAGTTAAAAAACAAATGCACCGTGATAAACGTAAGTGTGAAAACACTCAGAACAACAAGAGCAGAAACATGGTAAGTCGTCGTAAAAAACTCTCTAACAAGATACAATGTAAAGAAGATGAAGTAGTTGCACCGGAATTGCAGAGAGAAGGTCATGAAGTTGTGTCAGCGAAAATACAGATAGAAAGTCCAGAAGGAGCATCACCGGAAATACCGAAAGACAGTTGTGAACAAAGACATGATTACAAGAAAATGGGTAAGCGTAGATGGGATGGAAGAAATGCTTGTTTTTATTGTCAAGACCTTGTTACTAACTTTTCAAGACACCTTTTAAGAAAACCTAACGAAATAGAAGTAATTAAATACAAATCTATTAACGACGTAGATCTAAAAGTAAGAAAGCAAAAGAGGCAAGAAATAACGGACAAATTAAGAAACAAGGGAAATTTTATACATAATTCAAAAGTTTGTTTTGATAGAGATGGTGAGAAAACTATAATATCAGCTAAAAGAAACACCCAAGAATCAAGTCAATTAGCTTTTGCGACATGCAAGACGTGTTTAGGCACATTCAAAAGGTCAACCTTTTTCAGACATTTCAAGAAGTGCGGTGCCGGTGCTAATGATTGTCTTACTCCGGGTTGCAGAAAAAGAGTTTTGTACAATAACAGTATCACTATTATACTGTTACGCGCTAAAATCGGCGCACTAGCGCCATCTAGTCTCGAACCAAAGAACTAAACTTCTTGAAGTTTAAAACTCGAACTCTCGGTACCTTGCGCGTGTTTACTTGAACATTCTGGATATTTTGCTAATTTATATAAATAGGCGCAGCAAGATGCGATCAAGTAGACTTGAACTCGGCGACACAAGCGAAGCTTCGGAGCGGAATTAAGTGAATTAGTGTGTTTAATCATTAGTGTTTAAAGTTTTAATTTGTGTAAAGTAAATTAAAGTGTTAATTTAGGTAATTTTATCGGCAATTTTTATTGTCACGAACCCTAAGCTCGTAACAATTGGTGTCAGAAGTGGGATAAAATCATGCCGATTTTACCTAAGGAGGAAACGGAGGGTGTCCGTACCCGAAGTCAACGCCAGCAGGAAACGGACCAACGAAGATTTGGTGGTGCAACGCCGCAGACGTCGGAGGGACAGTCGCCGGCTGCAGGCCCGTCAGTAGCTCCTACATCTGCAGCACCCGACTTAGGTGCTCTGATGGTAATGCTGCAGGAGCAGGCTCGCCGACAGGAGGAACAGGTCCGTCAGTTAAAAGAGCAGCTGCAGAGCGGACAAGAGGAACAGGTCCGCCGACAGGAGGAACAGGCCCGCCGACAGGAGGAACAGGCCCGCCGACAGGAGGAACAGGCCCGCCGACAGGAGGAACAGGCCCGTCGGTTGGAAGATCAGCAGGCGGAACAGGCTCGTCGGTTGGAAGAGCAGATGCTCCTCATGAAGGACCTTCACGCTACCTTTGGGAAAGAGATAAGGGAGGTGAAGGATAGGGTTGCTCAACATGACAACCGCCTGTCGGAAGCTGAAACCCGAATCGAAGAACATGAGACCCGAATCAACCATGTGAACAATCGGGTTGACAACGTGATGGCTGACGTGAAGAAAACGCTGAAGGACCTCAAACTTGGGGATGGAACGACAGCTCCCGTAGTAGCTACAGCACCTTCGCTACGTGGGTTCAAGGTGCCACCGTTCGACGGGACTTCTTCCTGGTCAGCCTACAAAATCCAGTTCGAGGCTGTTATGAAGGCGAACGGCTGGAATGAAAGTCAGGCCATGACTGCTCTCACACTAGGCCTGCGCGACCAGGCCTTAACAGTTCTGGAAGCTCTCGGTGAGGAAGTGACTTATGAGCAACTCCTTGAGGCATTGGAGGCGAGATATGGCGACGCTCACCTGGAACACGTCTATCGTGCGCAGCTTAAAGATCGTGTGCAGCGCATCAACGAAAACCTGCAGCAGTGGGCTCTAGAAGTGGAGAAGCTGGTGCGAAAAGCATACCGGTCTGTACCTGCGCTAATTGAAGGGAACCTGGTGCAGACATTCATCGACGGCATCCGCGACCTGGAAGTCAGAGCTGCTGTGAGGCTCGGGCACCACGAGACGCTTAAGGACGCCTTGGCCCATGAACTGGAAGTGGAAGCCGTGCGGCAGGATCATCGTTCCCATCGCGTCAGGGAGGTTGCAGCAGCTACAGACCGTGACCGCAGCAAAGGATACAGCCCTAGGTGCTATGGCTGTGGGGAAAAGGGCCATCTTCGATCCAGCTGCCCTAAACTAACCGTGGAAAGGAGAGTTGATCGATCTCGAGAGGGTAGTACAGCTAACGGCATTGCCTGGCGGCGACAGGATCATCGTTCACCTCACGCTAGGGAGGTTACAGCAGTTACGGTTCGCGACCACAATAAAAGATACAGCCCTAGGTGCTATGGCTGTGGGGAAAGGGGCCATCTTCGGTCCAACTGCCCTAAGCACACCCTAGGAAGGGAAGGTGAACGGTCTCAGAAAGGAAGTGCGGCTAATAGCACCGCCCAGCAGCAGCAGGAATACGACTTTACTATCAGACACTGCAGGGGGAAATCTCACGGCAACGCAGATGCATTGACAAGAAGACCTTGTCCTGAAGATTGCAACCATTGTAGTAGGCAAGAGAGTAAGGAAGTGGTATCCGTGAGGATGCTCAGGACAGACCACCTCAGCAACGGGTGGAAGGACAGCCTACGACATGCACAGCAGGAAGATCCGGACATCAAGCCGATTCTGGGATGGATGAAGGCCCGTGCTACCAAGCCCAAGTGGAGGGACGTCTCAGCGATGAGTTCAATCACGAAAAGCTATTGGGCCCAATGGGACAGCTTGCTGATTCAGGATGGAGTCCTGTGCCGTAAATGGGACAATGGTCGAAGGGACAGCTGTCGTTTGCAAATGGTTGTCCCTAAAGCTAAAGTGCCGAATGTTCTACAGCTGTGCCATAATGGTCGTTCAAGAGTCCATCTGGGAGTTAAACGAACTCTACTGAAGGTCCGAGAACAGTTTTACTGGGTCCATTATCGTGACGATATCGAGGATTGGTGTCGTACATGTACAAGTTGTGCGGCCGTGCGGGGACCTCAGACACGTAGTAGAGGAGCACCGAAATTGTACAATGTTGGTGCACCACGGGATAGAACAGCCCTTTACATTGCAGAGACGTTACAGAAAGGCGCAAGAGGGACTCGTCCATGTGGATCGCCTAGCGCGTTATTATGGGACCGATAATGCTCGGGACGAGCATGTCTTAGGAGGGGGCAGTGTTACGCGCTAAAATCGGCGCACTAGCGCCATCTAGTCTCGAACCAAAGAACTAAACTTCTTGAAGTTTAAAACTCGAACTCTGGGTACCTTGCGCGTGTTTACTTGAACATTCTGGATATTTTGCTAATTTATATAAGTAGGCGCAGCAAGATGCGATCAAGTAGACTTGAACTCGGCGACACAAGCGAAGCTTCGGAGCGGAATTAAGTGAATTAGTGTGTTTAATCATTAGTGTTTAAAGTTTTAATTTGTGTAAAGTAAATTAAAGTGTTAATTTAGGTAATTTTATCGGCAATTTTTATTGTCACGAACCCTAAGCTCGTAACAATACCTAAATCTGAGTCGGCAAGTATAGAACTCAGAGATAAAATTTTGCCTCATCTTCGTTCAGATGAAATTTCTCTCGTTGTGAAAAATGATCCATTGATTCTTGCATATGGCTCAAGACTACTTAAGAAGAAAAAAGAAAGGCGAAGCCGAAAAGCGATATGTTCTAAAATGAGAGACTTGGCTACTTTGTTAATTGTACTCCGTAAAAAAGACCACAGAATAGAAATACTAACGGATGTTTTAGACCCTGAAAAATATGACATTTTTATCGATGGCATCAAAAACATGTGTGGGTTCGATGAAGAAACGGGTTTCGTCAAAGTTACAAGTATTCCAGCTCGAATGCGGCCATCCATTTTGGGATGTATTGATATACTCTATACGCGGTCTACTATGTCAACGGAATCAACAGCTTACAAAGATTTGTATAAAAAAAAGTTGGATGACTTCAAGCGTCTTGTTGAAATTAACTGGGAATGGGAAATTTCTTCAAATGCAGAGAAAACTAGAAAGCGGAAAAATATGACTAAAGAAAATATAATTCCATTAGAAGAAGACATTGCAACAGTCATGGAAAAAATACATAAATTGGAGGCTAAATATGCACAAAGATTGAGTAAAAATAGGGATGCACTAAATTACGAACATCTCTGCACCGTAACAATAGCTCACATAATAATGCTAGATTGAAAAAGAGCAGGTGACGTGGCTGAAGCGGAACTGTCATTTTACATCAATAGAAAAATTGAAGAAATACCAGAAAAAATTTTAGAAACCCTAACACCTCAACAAAGAAAATCTACCGGTGAACTGGACGTATTTCAAATTCCTGGAAAAAGAACACGTTCCGTGCCAATTTTGCTTACACAAACGATGCGAGAAAACATCGATTTGATAATAGCTTGTCGTGAAGATCTGAACATTCCGAGCTCTAATCGATATTTATTTGCGAGACCTAACACGGAAGAACCTTTTGATGGTGGCAAATGTCTGGAAAAGATCAAAAAGTATTGCAATTTGAAAAGACCTGAAATGCTGACTTCTACTGGCATGAGACATCACATAGCAACCATGTCACAGATACATTCAAAACAAAACGATCAGTACACAGAGCATCTGGCAGGGTTTTTAGGACATGATTTAACAGTTCACGCAAAAAATTACAGATTGCCTATGCAGGTCTTACAAAAAGCGGTTGTTGGGACGCAATTGATAGAGTATGAAAATACAATTAGATCACAAAATTAGATAGAGACCGTTACTTCACAGTCGGAAAATATCATAGGAAACCAAGAAAATGAAAATCCGATCTCGGAGTTTGAAAACACAAATACATCACAAATAAATCTAAACAAGTTAGAAATGATTACTTCTCAGTTTGAGAATTTCATACAAGACCAAAACAATGACAGTCCTCACAGCTGTAAAAACGAACTAACATCAGATGCAACCGAAAAAAAAACAGGGACAGCAAAGACTTCAAAGTTATAAGTAATGCTACAGTAGACCCTAACAATGCTCCCAATCATCTAGAAGTATTATCTGAAAGTATTAATATAGACTCCGGTAAAAGAAGCGCAGTTCCTGAAAATCAAAAATTAAACCATCAGATGAAAAACAAAGAACATGTAAAACTAATTGAAAACATCGAAAAGGATAATAAAGAGACTGAATGTAAATATATAAAACTTAAAACTATAAAAGTAGAAGAAGCGCATAAAAATAAAAAGATCAAAGTGATTAATAATAAAAATGTTAAACAAGGGAACCAATTTGAATCCAAAAAATCAACAAAGTTTGTTAAACGAAATCAATTGCAAGTATCTACTCAATCCAGCTCATTCTCGGATAGTGACCAAAATATTGAAGCTAACAGAGATATTGATTTAGAGAAACTTAAAAGATCTGAAGAAACACGACCTGCCAGAGTTTCTACAATAACTACAAGTGAGAAAAAAGGTAAATTTAAGAAAAAGAAGTATAATGCAGATCAAAGTGACGACGAGATAAAAACTAACTCTGCAAAAAAAAAAGAATAAGGATACATCCTGTAAAAGTGTCCAGTTCAAGTGAAATCGAAAGTGAAGATGAAAAAACACATAGACGAAAAGTCACGCATAGAAAATGGACAGACGAAGAAATAAAAGCAGTTAATAAACACCTACATTCTATATACAGAACAAAATAAACCCAGGCAAAGCAAAATGTATGGCAGTTTTAAAAAAAGAACCTGTTCTTCAAAAGAGAACGTGGATGCAACTTAACAGTTACATCAATAATATTTATAAAAAGAAGTAAAGGACCTTTAATCATTCTTCCTACACAGATTGGAAGAAACAAAACGAAGAACTAGGCCGAAACCCATAGCGAAACCATTCCACTCATAATATCTTTTCTCAGGAGCATGCAATAAATTGTATTGGCATGCAACTTATGCATCTTGATTTATCTGCAATCATGGCGTGTGTATGCATAAGTTGCATGCAAATACGAACTCTAATTCATGTGTATATGTTTCAATCTCATTTTGCAATTGTTCTGTGCAATCCGATGCGGCGCGCCTGGTCTAGATTATACCTTATGGGTCATTTATTTACGGGCTCAGCTCACCCCAGAGCGGGCGATGGAGCGCACTTTTAACAAGCGTTTGTATGAAAATAAGTCTATTAATGCGTTCGAATGCCCGCTCAGTAGTAAGCTCCGCCTGTACATAAATAAGCCGTTAGAAGTAGGGTTACCATAATACTTTATCACAGTTCATAAATTGAATACTGAAATGTTTATTTAAGCAGTGAGTTGTGACACGAAGTACCTATAAGACAGGTTGCAACAAGGTTGCGATGTTATTATGATTTTATGAATATTTACAATTTTGTTTGTGGTTATTGTTTTGATTTATTGAAGCAGTGTTTTTGTTTTGTAATTTTTTACTTGTGTTGATTATGTTTCTTTAAAGGATATTTTTGAATTTTGTTTGAGATTATTCTTTTTAATATTAAAGCAATGATAATATGTTTTTTGTTTAATTTTAGTGACTAGCGACTTATAAGTAAGTCAGGTTGCGATGTTATTATGATTTTATGAATATTTACAATTTTGTTTGTGGTTATTGTTTTGATTTATTGAAGCAGTGTTTTTGTTTTGTAATTTTTTAATTGTTTTGATTATGTTTCTTTAAAGGATATTTTTGAATTTTGTTTGAGATTATTCTTTTTAATATTAAAGAAATGATAATGTTTTTTGTTTAATTTTAGTGGCTAGCGACTTATAAGTAAGTCAGGTTGCAATGTTATTGATTATTATGTTTCTTTGATACATATTTTTTATTTTTGTTTGTGATTATTATTTTGATATAATAAAGCAGTGTTTTTTTCAAGTGTTTTAAATTTTATTGAATATTAGCAGTTTTCCGTGACTTTACCAAGTATAATTTCTGATTTCCTGATATTATGAAATTTTCCCGCTGGAAGAGACCTATCGAAACAAAGTCTCCGCACACGCTAGTAAAATCCGCGACTTTGTACCCATGGAGGTGGCAATTTACCTAATAATTATTTTTTTTACATTCAAGACAACTTATTGGGGGAAAAAAAGAGTTGACGGTTCTATTTTTTCAATTTTTTCCTGTAAACAATATTTCTAGTTTATATATATAAATATATAGGTCACTTTACAAAAAATACCACTGCGGCCAAACTTTATTAAGACTTTCATCCAACATTTCTAGCTGAGTAGCTGATACTCCCCTAAATAGAACATACCTTCTCAATTTATGGCCAAGATTAAAACTTTCCCATACAAACTTTCATCCCCTATTTCACCACACATAATGAGGGTTTTTTCCAAATAACTTATATAGGAGTGGATTTTCGCAAAATCTTTTCTTAACTGATACTCACCTCCTAAAAATAACATACTTTCACAATTTAACAATGACCATGATGAAAACTTTCCCATACAAACTTTCTTACACTATTTTTGCACCCATAAGGAGGAATTTTTTCAAATAAGTAATACAGATTTTTATTATTTACACCTAGCACAGAATGCCAGCGTAAAATAGCAGTATTAAGCTTTTATTTGATGCTGACATTCTGTGCTGTGTCTTTCGTATGGTGAGTGTAGAGATCCGGAGATCGTTTTTTACTTGGAAACGAGGCATTCCATCTTGGTCTTCAGGGGTGACAACGCATCCGCATTTTGATTCTTATCGTGGATAAATTTAGATGTCAATAGGCCACATCCTCCACTTACCATCAGGTGGACTGTGTGCTCATTTGTAACCTTAATTCTATAAAAAAAGCTACCTAAATGCAGATTTTCAAACCCCAAAATTGAAAAACATAACAATTCCTATATATAACCTTCCAACCTCAATTTCGACTCGACTCGACGACTTCCAGCCTCCCGAACAAGCCAGTTTCCGAAAAGGCTTCAGTACCATAGACCACATACATACCGGCAGATTGTACAGACGACCGAAGAGTACAATCTGCCACTGCCCGGCGTATGTGGATTATAAGAAAGCCATTGATTGCGTCGAAATTTGGGCGGTGCTACAGTCCCTACAGCGGTGCCAAGTTCGCTGTCGGTATCTCGAATTGCTGAAGTGTTTGTACAGTAGGGCTACGATAGCTATCCGAGTAAAAACCCAGAGTTCGAAACCTATCCAACTGCAGAGAGATGTAAGACAGAGTGACGTTATAGCCCCGAAACTCTTCACCGCTGCATTGGAAGACGTTTTCAAGCTACTGGCCTGGAAAGGATACGGTATTAACATCAATGGCGAGTACATCACTCACCTTCGATTTGCTGACGATATAGTTAGAACTTATGGCAGAATTGCTGGAGGACCTAAGCACTATGCTCAATGACCTCAATGGTGTCTCCCAACGGGTAGATTTTAAGATGAACATGGACAAAACCAATATCATGTTTAATGTTCAAGTCACACCTATGCCGGTAGTTGTTGAGAGCACTAAGCTCGAAGTTGTTGAAGAGTACGTTTACCTGGGACAAATAGTCCGACTAGGTAAGTCCAACTTCGACCGAGAGGTCAATCGACGGATTCAACTCGGCTTGGCAGCGTTCGGGAAATTACGACACAACATATTCTCGTCAGGCATACCTCAAACTCTGAAAACTAGATTGTAAAACCAGTGCGTGTTGCCAGTGATGACTTACGGATCTGAAACGTGATCCTTCACTGCTGGCCATACCTACTATGAAGCGGGCTATGCTGGGAGTTTCTCTGAGTGATAAACTCAGAAATGAGCATATCCGCGGTAGAACCAGAGTGACCGACATAGCTCAACGGAGTAGTAAGCTGAAGTGGCAATGAGCTGGCCATATCGCTCGAAGAACCGATAACCGATGGGGAAGAAAGGTTCTCGAGTGGCAGCCTCGTACCGGTAGGCGTAGTGTAGGGCGACAATTCACTAGATGGAGTGTTGACCCGGTAAGACATGCAAGAAGTCGATGCATGCAGGTGGCTCAGGACCGTGGTTTGGCTCAGGACCGTGGTTTGTGGCATTACTTGGGGGAGGCCTATGTTCTGCAGTGGACTTGATGATGAGACATGTGAAGTTTGCTAACACGCAATGGGTCAGCGTGGTGGACACTTCCTTGCCCTAAAACTAATAAATAAATATGCACTAACTGTATATGTATATAACTGTAACTAAATGATGATGATGATGAACCCCAATTTCACCCCCCTTAGAAGGGTATTTTCGTAAAAAAAATTATCTTTCAGCAACCCCGTAGAAAGAACCCACGTTCATAATTTCATGTTAACAATAAAAATATTTAAAACGTTCCTATAAAATATTTATTTCCCATTTTAAAAGTAGTAATAGACGAGGAAAAGTTTTTGAATTAACTCTAGTTAAAACAAATTTTGCTAGTCACCAATTTATGAGATAGGCTGGTTATTTATACAACGTAGTCAATAAAAAACTAAACATCTATGCACTGAATTCTAATGAGCTCAAAAAGATAGTCACAGAATGGCTTCTTAAACTTAACTATGATGAGGTCGAGGCATTAATAAAAGTTAGTAAGTAAATAAACTTTACATACGCATACAAACACACACACACACACACACACACACATACACACACACACACACACACACACACAATCACACACTTATACAGAACCCTTATTAATTAAATATAAGCTTAGTTACTTGTATTTTTTTATTTCTATTTTTTTTTTGTGTTTAGTAAATGTAATTAAAGTTAGTTAAATAATAAACAAAAAATGTAATTCTAGCTATAGAAGAGCGGGACATCCTGCCACAAGTATATATTTACTTAAAAGGATGTCTCACTTACTCCCTTATCTATGTAATGTGTGTTAAATTTTTAAAGAAATAAATAATTTTTATTTTATTTTATTTTATTTTACTATCCTTAAAGAGGGATTTCTCAAAATATCTTACACAGATTTTTATTAGTTACGATAAAACCGTCACAAATCAAAAGTTCTTTTCACTTTGTCTCTAGTACTAATAGGAAGCCAAGCTGATATTCGGCAAAATGAATAACCTCGTAGTAACATCTTTATGGCTAGTAAGTGGATATCGATACTGGCCATAAAGATGTTACTACGAGGTTATTCATTTTTCCGAATATCAGCTTGGCTACCTATTGGTACTAGAGACAAAGTGAAAAGAACTTTTGTTTTGTGATGGTTTCATCATAACAAACAAAACAAACCCAAACTCGGCATACCTAGTTCTACTAGTCCAGGTGTTACAGTATTAGTTACCGAAGTACACCTTCAGGTTACTT
Source organism: Parnassius apollo (assembly GCA_907164705.1). Taxonomy (NCBI): domain Eukaryota; kingdom Metazoa; phylum Arthropoda; class Insecta; order Lepidoptera; family Papilionidae; genus Parnassius; species Parnassius apollo. Next base: position 6,595,307 of record CAJQZP010000088.1, on the reverse strand, counting down.
CAGCAAGTCCGGAGGTAAGGACTCATCATAACTAACAAAACGAGCCCAAACTCGGCACACCCAGTTCTACTAGCCCAGGAGTTCCAGGCGAAATCTCGAATTACATTTTGAGGACACTCCAAGGTTTCATGATAACATCTCATGTAATAGTTCGATTCTATACCTATCAATTTTGTAAACGCGTCCTTAAAATCTTGATTATGAAGATGTAGAAAACATGTTAACTGGTTCATGGTAAACAAACACACACACACACACACACACACACACACACACACACACACAAACACAACGCAAGCGCGTGCGCAAACATGCACACATGCGCACTCGCTCAAACGCATTCACACACTCACACACGCACACTGCCGCACACACACGCACATACACAAACACATCAGTGCACACACGCACTCATGCACACACGTACACACACCCCCACCCCACACACACACGTACACATGCGCACACGCACACGCATTCACACACACACACACACACATGCACGCGCACACACAAACGCACACACACACGCGCGCGCTCGCACGCACAAACTCACACACACACGTGCGCAAGCATACTTTCACACCTGCGCGCGCACACACACACACACACACACACACTAACGCACGCGCGCGCGTTCACTCACACACACACACACAAACACGCACTCAGACGAATACCTTATGTCGCCGTCGCTACCACTTCCGCTACAAGAAGGGCGGCGACGACAAGGGGGGCATTGTCGAGTTGTTGAGTTATACGTTAAAAAAAAGTCGTTTATTTCGACCACAAGAATCATAGATGTTAGTAATAATACAAATCTTAAAAACTAATGTTAGTAAAACTTAAAACTATTTACCTAATTTTAAAACTATATCTAAGGCAGGCCCGATTAGTCAGCACGTGCACCATATGACTATGGTTCAGGTACTGATCTCAAACCTGTCAGAAAATGCCTTCAGGATACCATTGGAACTGGCCCGCACCCTGCGCAACAGGGATTTGCATCGTTTACTCATGGTGGTGTAGAAACAATCCACACGCTCATCCGCCAACATACCCGGCGCATTACAATAACGAAGCAGACCCAACAGCACCCTGAATGCATTATTGTATTGAACACGCATTTAATGTGTAGCTTGTACTGTCAAAGATACGAAACGGCAACGTCGCGGCTGCTTTCAGCCAATCCGATTGTTTATCTTATCGTTTGCTGTGCTATGATTGGCCCATTTAAATCGGATCAACGTTTTCCGTAACCATCGCAAGGTGGATTTGTATATCGGATCAACTTCGGCAAACGCTTGCAAACAGGCTCGTGAGTGCAGATGTTGATCCGGTCGGAGCCACATTAGTTACCAGAGAAACAAAAGGCGTCGGATCAACATGCGTTTTCGGATCAACAAAGTGCTCGCGTGAAGTCGCGTCTGATCAACATTTACCGTAAAGAGATCTATATATATATATATATATATATATATATATATATATATATATATATATATATATATATATATATATATATATAGTTATTACAGATAGGTTTCAAATACTACAGCTTGTGGTTCTAGTCAAAGATTGGTGCCGAAACGAGCAAGGTCTTTGTCAGCACAATTTCAAAGTACATCTGAAGTTAGTAAAAACTGGAATTGTCCATTCCTATTTTCCATGAATCTACTGTAAGAGAATTCGCGCAATCTGCAATGCAATTTACATCAACATCTGGCCCATTACGAAGTTGGATTAATCAAAATAAAGTAATGACTCCTAAATTAATGGTCATAGATATTGTAGAAAATGATAACCCTATATCAGATAATTCACAGGGAACTATTTTTAATGTAAGTGGTAAGTTACCACAACCAATAAATTCTAGAATCAATATAGGAGAAAATGCTGGAAAACCTGTGATGGTTAAAATAAGCGAAAAAGAAATAATGCCCTGTTCTTTTAAGCTGGATACAAGGGATTCTGATACTTCTAGACAGTCTAGTTATGAACAAGTTTTGTTTGAGTTAAAAGGCAACCAAGAGAAAACACGCAGCCATGTAAGAGTACGTGGTGACAAGTTTGGTTCACCCTGTATTTCGAAAGAGAATATTTCAAATATTAAAACATCATTGATATTTATTTTATTTTATTTTATATTAATAAGGATAACAACAGCGTATATCACTAAATACAATTTCAAATTTACTTCAAGTATGCCAATAACAGTTATCCACATATTAAAAATAATAAAAATAGTTATCCACATATAAAAAATAATAACAGTTATCCAAATATTAAATATTAAATAGGTAAGCTATTATTAAGATAAGAAATTAAACAAATTAAAACAACTTAATAAAATTAAGTAATAAAATTAAGTAATTTTAGGTTTACTAACACTAAGATATTAGGTCTTTCTGACAAATTCATATGTGATTTACTTTTCGAGTTAATTTTGTAATTCATTTATTTATATCATGGCAAAATATATTCTATATATCATTACATATATACATATAAGCACACACATATACAGGTTGTTAGTGTAAACACCGTTGTCCTTGAAACCAGTGGTTTGGTTTCACTTATAGAAAATAATTTCAATGAAAAATAACAACATTTTTTTTTTAGTCAAATCTCAATTTTTTCTTACAATTATTTCACCCTAGGCAAGTAGGGATATACCTACAGAATTCACAACAAAAAACTCAACATATCGTAGGTAGCGGCAGCGATTCACGGTCAAGGCCAATGTCACTGTGTCAGTGTGTCAGTGGTGTCAGTTTCTTGCTGCGTCGGTAGGGAATGTACGTGTTAATTTGATTTAAAATCGCGCCGCGCGCCGTGCCGACATTCTACGTCGCTTTAGGTTGTAGTTTTGGTGCGAGTGTAGGTATTTTAGTTTGTAATTATATCCTACATAAACGTGCAGTAGAAATGTGCCTCTTCGTTCACTGAGAAACCTCTACTACCAACATGACGGTGCCCCTGCACATTTTCAGCTGCAAATCAGGGCTATGCTGGTTGAGGAGTTTCCTGGGCGATGAACCGACCTTACCCCGCTGGACTTTTATCTTTGGGGAGAAGTGAAGCGCCGAGTGTATGCAACTAAGTTCCGTAATCCCAGGCGGTCCCATAATGAACTGGCCTGATATAGTTCAACGCGACATGTCGCTACATGTTGTGTTGCATTAAATAGTACGTTTATCGTGCACTTAATATAAGAAACATGCATCGACATGAAATGCTTAGTCTTAGTTTAACAGGCATTTGAATAACGAGAGTCGCGTATTTTTTCAAAATGTCGAAAACTGAGTATCGAAGTGTCATAAAGTTTCTGTTTAAAGAAGGTTTATCCCCTGCCCAAATAAAAGAACGATTGGATGGCGTGTATAAGGAGTCTGCCACATCCTATAGCACAGTGAAAAATTGGGTGAAAGAGTTTCGCCTCGGGAGAGAAACCGTCGAAGACTTTGGCCACGACGGTCGACCTGTGGAAGTGCTCACTCCCGAAACGATTGCTCTTATCGAAGAGGAGGTTCTGAGTGACCGCCGTTTGAAGATTAGAGAAATTGCAGCAAGGCTTGGGCTCTCTAAGAGTACCGTTCATCGCGCAATCCATGAACATCTTCACATGAAAAAAGTGAGTGCAAAATGGGTACCGAAACTTCTTTCAGCGGAACAGAGACAGGAAAGAGTGCGCTGCGCTTCGGAGTTTTTGGATCTTTGTGGCGAAACTCCAAAGACTGTGATCGAGCGGCTAGTGACTGGTGATGAAACTATGATCTTGTATTATGATCCACAGAGCAAGCACGAGTCAATGGAATGGCGTTATAAGGGTGAAAAGCCCCCTAGAAAGGCAAAGGTGCAACAATCGACTAAAAAACTGATGTGCACAATATTTTGGGATTTTCAAGGCATTTTGATGGTGGATTTTAAAGAACGTAATACAGTCGCGAACGGCAAATATTATGCTTCTTTATTATATAAATTACGAGACAAGATAAAGGAAAAACGAAGAGGCAAGCTGTCTAAAGGTGTCCTGTTGCTCCATGACAACGCCCCTGTTCATACCGCTGGTGTTTCGAAGGATGCAGTTCGTCAATGCGGGTTCACAGAAGTTCAACATCCACCTTACAGTCCAGACATGGCCCCGTCCGACTATTATTTATTTCCAAATTTGAAGCGGGACTTAAGAGGAAGAAAATGTTCAAGCGATGAAGAGTTGCAGGCGGCCGTCTTCATTCATTTTGAGGATAACAAATGTGATTATTTTTATAAAGGTTTAGAGATGTTGATTCACAGATGTCAGAAGTGTATTCATGGTGATTATATTGAAAAATAAAATTGGTTTCGTTTCATTTCCTTCATTGGTTCATAGTTGGCCAATTTATTATGGGACCGCCTACGTACGTCCGAACTTAAAAGGCGAATTCTTATTTTATTTAGAGAAATGACACTGTTGTGCTTCTAGCTTTTACGATTAATGTAAAAGCTGATCAAAATGGAATTCATTTACGAGGATTTTATTTAATAGGTAAGTGTAAATAACCAATCAATCAGGCTACACATCAAGCTATACAAATCCTTTGTCTTGGCCTCGCTTTGTTTGATCTTTCCATACAATGAACGGTCAGCTTATGCTTCAAATGCCCTTTGCGTTCCAGGGCCGCGGTACGGTATACGGTAAATACGCCAAAAATCCTACCTAATCATTTACTATTTACTACTATTAATGTTTAATTTTCTTTGTTGTTAAATCTAACTTACATTAATTTGGACTCGTCACGCAACACAAAGGGTAGGAATTTTTATCTGTCCTAAGCAAGTGTGAAAGTATGAAGGAAAAGTTTCATGATAGGTTATGTGTACCATTGTGTTTATATTGAAATGTTGTGTAGGTAGCAAGGGCGGGTGATCTTTACAGTGATTACGTCACTCGAGCACATAGGGTATCCATGAATTTACGGACGGTGTCGGACAGAAACATTTTTAATTTTATAAAAGAAAATAGCGTTTTTTCTTAAAAAAAATCGGATAAATATTTTTATATTAAAGCCAACCACCTATGGTTTCAGTGACAACGGTGTTTACACTTACACACTGTATATACATACATATACATATATATATACACACACATATATACACACATATATATATATACATATACATACGTACACACACACATATATATATATATATATATATATATAATTTACTAAGGTTAATTAAACAACAGAAGCTGTGTTTAATATGCATGTACGTACCTTGTTTCTAAAATCACTTTTACTGCCTATAAAGGGATCGATGGTATTAAATGTTTTGTTATAATTTGATAGCAAACGTGTTGAGATACTATTTTTATCATAAAGTGTGGAATGACGAGGTATACTAAACAAAGTTTTCTTGGTGATTCTTGTACGTTTTCTTTGCACATTAAAAGTAACAGTATTCAGTAAATCCGGGCAGTCAATATCATCGCGTAAGATATTGTATAGAAATCCCACATCTAACAGTTTACGTCTTTCTTCAAGCGTAATAAGGTTATAGTGTCGGCAGTCATCTAAATATGATGAGCTTTTATGTTTAAATTTATAGTTCAGGTGTGAGATAAATTTACGTAGAATTCTTTCAATATTATTAATGTAAATTTTAAAAAATGGTGACCAAACCTGGCATGCATACTCAAGAGTGGATCTTACATACGAGAAATAAACTATTTTAAAACTTTAAAAAATTCCGTAAATGGAAGACATGTACGCATGACAAATCCAAGATTACGAAATGATTTACTACATATACTATTGATATGATCTCGCATGGTCATATTGGATATCGAGACCAGTTCAGAGGACGAAAAGCCACTAATTACCCAAGAGAGACCATGCAAACGTGTAAAGATACTTGGTGGTAAATCTTGTTCAGCTTCTACTTCCAATAAAAAGACAAGTATTACATTGATATCGGATATCGAGACCAGTTCAGAGGATGAAAAGCCACCAATTACCCAAGAGAGACCATGCAAACGTGTAAGGACACGTGGTGGTAGAAAGACAACAAGTATTGAAGAAGAATTAACAGACATCATTGGAACCACTTCAGAACATGAAAATCTCTCAAAAAGATCTGAAAATGAAAACTTACCAATATCAGATGAACAACTACTACAAATTCTTGAAGACCCTTATGAGAATTATGACGACGATATTTTTGATGCTGATTTCATTGAGAATACGAATAATAATATAATAATATAATATTATACATTCTGACAATGATAGCGACACATCAATTGTAAGTGAAGTCCCAAGAAATACTGAGGAAGTTCAAGAATGGTCAAATCACTATAGACAGACTAGAAGAATTAATTTTGAAGGAAATCCTGTAGGATTAAAAATTCAACCTGAGGGTTCAGAACCAATTGATTATTTTAATCTTATAGTGACAAATGAATGTCCTCAAATTATTGTTGAAAAAAGCAATGAGAATGCGTCTCGGATATTAGTGCAAAATTTTCCTGGAAGTAGGTTAAAATATTGGAAAGATATAACTATGCCAGAATTCAAAGTTTTCTTAGGTCTCTTATTCCATATGGGCATCATAAAATTGAACCGAATTCAAGATTATTGGAAAAAAAATCGATTATTCAATCTTACCTTTTTCCGCCAACATATGAGCCGGAATAGATTCTTGCTTACTCGTATTTTAAGAGTCCTTCACTTCGAAAACAATAATATTGATTGATTAAAACTACTTTTACGGATTTTATCGTGTTTATTTTACTTTTAATTACTTTTATTTTTTAATTCCCAACGTTTCGGGCGCTTTCCAGCACCCATGGTCACGGGGGACTGAGATGACTGACGTCCCGATGTCATTGTTAAACCCGGAGTACCTTCAGCTTTTTTAATTATTGTTTATGGTCCGATCTATGCATAATGAACTGACTGTGTCCTGAGGTCTTGCAGTGGTATGCTTGGGTTTAGTTTTAATTTTATTGATTATAGGATCCCAAGCAGGTGGTAGTACCCAGCCTCCTTCTCTATTGAAATTAGGATGTTTTTTAATTTCAATAGCCTCACGTATCATCCTTGGTAGGAATCGGTGTTCCTTCGCGAGGATTTGTAGTCTATCAAATCTGATGTAATGGTTGGGGCCGTCCAGGATATGATCGCAAACTGCAGACTTCCCGGAACGTTGATGCTTCACATCAGCTATATGTGCTTTTACGCGGGTTCTAATTGATCTTTTTGTTTGTCCTATATAAGAGAGACCACATTCACAATCAAGCTTGTACACTCCTGCATCTTGTAGAGGAATATGACACTTGATTGATGGTAGGAACTGACTAATTTTCTTCGGCGGCTTGTAGAATATTCTAATAGAAACTCGCTTCAAGATGTAGCCAATCTTGTCTGTGACACCTCTGACATATGGTAGTACAGCAGGCACACGCTCGACTGTGGCCGGTTTCACTCGGTCACTGTGACGTAGGCCGTAGACGCGGGACCCGAAGCTTGTTGTCGTGCAGAACTTGCTTGACATGCTGAAGTGCGGCGGCCAGGTGTTTGCTGTCACAAATCCCTCGTGCTCTCTGTAACAAAGATTTGCCCACGGTAGCTAACTGTGAAGGATGGTGGTGAGATTCACCGTTTAAATATCGGTTTGTATGGGTCTTTTTCCTATACACAGTGTGACCAATGGTGTTGTTAGGATTTCGGATGACTAACACATCTAGGAAAGGCAAGGAATTATTTGCCTCTAACTCCATAGTAAATTGAATTTTAGAGTTTATGGAATTAAGATGTTCTAAAAATGCAGTTACTTTGTCTGATGGTAAAATTGTGAAAGTATCGTCTACGTACCGCTTGTAGATCCTTGGTGTAACAGGTGCATTAAGGAGGGCTTTCTCCTCAAAGTCTTCCATAAATATATCGGCGACAATGGGACATACAGGTGAGCCCATCGCAACACCATCTACTTGCTTGTAAAACTCTTCCTTCGACAATAGATTTGAGTAATACTGCATATTCTGCTGGCATACTATTTTCCTCTATTTTCCTAGTTATAATTGAGATGCAGTCTTCAACAGGTAGGCATGTCAATAGAGACTAACCTTTCAGCTGCGGAGACTCTAACCGTAATACTTCGTTGACTGCGGAGCTGTTTAATAATGTTACGCGCTCCAATGCCTCAAATAGGCGCACTAGCACCATCTAGTCTCGAACCGAAGAACTAAACTTCTTGAAGTTTAAAACTCGAACTCTCGGTACCTTGCGCGTGTTTACTTGAACATTCTGGATATTTTGCTAATTTATATAAGTAGGCGCTGCAAGAGGCGAGGAAGCAGAGTTGAACTCGGCGACACAAGCGAAGCTTCGGAGCGGAATTAAGTGAATTAGTGTGTTTAATTACTAGTGTTTTTAGTTTTAATTTGTGTAAAGTAAAATAAAGTGTTAATTTAGGTAATTTTATCGGCAATTTTTATTGTCACGAACCTCAAGCTCGTAACAATTGGTGTCAGAAGTGGGATAAAATCATGCCGATTTTACCTAAGGTACCTGGTGCAGACATTCATCGACGGCATCCGTGACCTGGAAGTCAGAGCTGCTGTGAGGCTCGGGCACCACGAGACGCTTAAGAACGCCTTGGCCCATGCACTGGAGGTGGAAGCCGTGCGGCAGGATCATCGTTCCCATCGCGTCAGGGAGGTTGCAGCAGCTACAGTCCGTGACCGCAGCAAAGGATACAGCCCTAGGTGCTATGGCTGTGGGGAAAAGGGCCATCTTCGATCCAGCTGCCCTAAACTAACCGTGGAAAGGAGAGTTGATCGATCTCGAGAGGGTAGTACAGCTAACGGTACTGCCTGGTGGCGACAGGATCATCGTTCACCTCACGCTAGGGAGGTTACAGCAGTTACGGTTCGCGACCACAATAAAAGATACAGCCCTAGGTGCTATGGCTGTGGGGAAAGGGGCCATCTTCGGTCCAGCTGCCCTAAGCACGCCCTAGGAAGGGAAGGTGAACGGTCTCAGAAAGGAAGTGCGGCTAACAGCACCGCCCAGCAGCAGCAGGAATACGACTTTACTATCAGACACTGCAGCGGGAAATCTCACGGCAACGCAGATGCATTGACAAGAAGACCTTGTCCTGAAGATTGCAAACATTGTACTAGGCAAGAGAGTAAGGAAGTGGTATCCGTGAGGATGCTCAGGGCAGACCACCTCAGCAACGAGTGGAAGGACAGCTTACAACGTGCACAGCAGGAAGATCCGGACATCAAGCCGATCCCGGAATGGATGAAGGCCAGTGCTCCCAAGCCTAAGTGGAGCGACGTCTCAGCGATGAGTTCGACCACTCAAAGCTATTGGGCCCAGTGGGACAGCTTGCTGCTTCAGGATGGAGTTCTGTGCCGTAAATGGGAAAATGTTCGGGGAGACAGCTGTCATTTACAAGTGGTTGTCCCTAAAGCTAAAGTACCGGATGTTCTACAGCTGTACCATAATGATTATTCAGGAGGCCATCTGGGAGTTAAACGAACTCTACTGAAGATCCGAGAACGGTTTTACTGGGTCCACTGTCGAAACGATGTCGAGGACTGGTGTCGCAAATGTACAAGTTGTGCGGCTGTAAAGGGACCTCAGACTCGTAGTAGAGGTGCATTGAAGTTGTACAATGTTGGTGCACCATGGGAGAGAATAGCCATCGACGTGGCGGGGCCGTTTCCGGAGAGTGAAAGCGGTAACAGGTATTTCATGGTTGTGATGGATTACTTCACTAAGTGGCCAGAAGTCTTCGCCATTCCAAATCAAGAAGCTTCAACAGTTGCTGATAAGCTAGTTCATGAAGTCTTCTGTCGTTTTGGTGTACCTTTAGAGATTCACAGCGATCAAGGAAGGAATTTTGAGTCTCAAATATTCCAGGAAACTTGCCGAGTTATGGGTACTCATAAAACAAGAACGACTTCTTATCACCCGCAATCTGATGGAATGGTAGAACGATTTAATCAGACATTGGAGAGGTACCTAGCAAAAGTTGTAGACAATCGGCAACGAGATTGGGACAAGCACATACAACCGTTTTTGTTGTCATATCGAAGCGCTGTTCACGAAAGTACAGCAGTGACACCAGCTTTCGCAAACTTTGGAAGAGAATTACGGCTGCCTGCAACCTGATCACCGGGATACCACCTGATGCTCCACGCAGTATAACCGAGTATGCAAATGACTTGCGGAACAAAATGAATGACGTTTATGAGCACGTCAGACAATCGGGCCAGCAAATGTCTGAAAAGATGAAAACCCGGTATGACCGCAAAATGAACAACAAAGGGTTCGACGAAGGTTCACTTGTGTGGTTGCACAATCCAGTCCGCAGCAAAGGGAAATCTCCTAAGCTTCAAGCTAAATGGGACGGCCCGTACCGGATTGTGACCAGGATCAACGATGTAACCTACCGGATACAGAAAGGCGCAAGAGGGACTCCTAAGATCGTCCATGTGGATCGCCTAGCGCGTTATTATGGGGCCGATAATGCTCGGGACGAGCATGTCTTAGGAGGGGGGCAGTGTTACGCGCTCCAATGCCTCAAATCGGCGCACTAGCGCCATCTAGTCTCGAACCGAATAACTAAACTTCTTGAAGTTTAAAACTCGAACTCTCGGTACCTTGCGCGTGTTTACTTGAACATTCTGGATATTTTGCTAATTTATATAAGTAGACGCTGCAAGAGGCGAGGAAGCAGAGTTGAACTCGGCGACACAAGCGAAGCTTCGGAGCGGAATTAAGTGAATTAGTGTGTTTAATTACTAGTGTTTTTAGTTTTAATTTGTGTAAAGTAAAATAAAGTGTTAATTTAGGTAATTTTATCGGCAATTTTTATTGTCACGAACCTCAAGCTCGTAACAATAAAATAGACGGCTGATTGGGCCCAATCAGTTTAAACGCAAATATCTTGATTTTGGTATATCGAATACTATAATATGTATACATTTCTGAATTCTCTATGAAATTTCCTATAAACGAGTACATATATTTAATAAAGTTTTAAAGTAATTAGTATAACTAATTAGTATAATCATATTTCTCAATGACACAAAGTTTTTTAATAGCTCAATTTTATTTTATTTTAATCTTACATCTATTGCTTACAATATTTTATGTGCAAAATCATAGGCTACTATACAATTTTTTATCATAAAACGCATTAATAATAAGCTTACAAGAACCCACAATCAACTTACACCGATGTAGAATGTAGTTCGGACCAGATGCGGCATAACGCGGCGTAATGCTTTAGTCAATAAAAATAGTTTTTTTTTATTTCATTATAATGATTCAGTCTTGAACCTCTCTTTTTTCTTTACATGATTCAGTCATCTTTCAATAGGTCTTGCTAAGTTTTAGAAACCTCATAAAGTATTTCAAAAGTACTCTTAATGCCGATATCAAAATTTTAGTCGTAAGTGCCATATTTATTGAAAAATTAATTACTTTGTTTGAGCAAACAAACTTTAACAGCACTTGTACAGAAATAAAGATTCATTCACTCCTTTAAAAACCATAAAACCACTCAAGGGTCACTCCCGCTGATGTAGAGTTATAAATAACGTTTTTGTAAACAATACCCAATGCACCATAATATGTGTCGAGTGACAGAGGCGCCGCGAGGTGCTCAGCGGTTACGTTACATTTCCAATAACCAACAACATTATTTCTCCAAAAGGTAACATATTTTCTTTAACACAAATAATAGCTACGAAATAATAAAATTTAAAATAAATATATCTCTTCCTGAAATAAAAAAAATATTAATTATGTATATTTTTAAAGAACCCACTTCTTATGCGTTATACAAAAATATGCCACAATTAAAGTCCGATTCTACACTTTTTTGTGCATCATGTACTAGTCCATTAAAACATTTTTTATGCGTGGTAGAGCTATGCTGCAGTTATATTAGTAGTATAGTTGTAGCACGAATAGGCCGGCTCGACCGGGGAAGGACCACGCTCTCACCGAATACCAGCGTGAAATAATAGCTTAATCCTTCTGTGTTTTGTATGGTGAGTGTAGAGAACCGGAGAGCCTTTTTACTGGAAACGAGGCGTTCCATCTTAGTCGTCACGGGTGACATGCATCTGCATTTTGATTTGTAATCGAGTATCGATGTAGATGTCTATGGGCCGCAGCAACCACCACAGGTGGACTGCGTGCTCTTTTGTCATCCTATCCTATAGGTGTATTCATTTCAAAGATGAGAGCCGTGGTGGCTCAGAAGAGCCGTGGTAGCTCAGATGGTTAGCTCTCGCTGTAAATTTCACAGTACGCTAGCAAGCCGGGTTTGATCCCCGCTAGCAATAATGAAATTGTTAATTGCAATTTTAAGTGCTGATCTACCACGTGCTCGGCGGTGAAGAAAGACATTGTGAGGAAACCTGCACGTCTGTGAAATAAGAAAAAAAATATTTCGAAGACATGTGACGTTCACCAACACGCATTGGGGCAGCGTGGCGGAAACTTCTTTGCCCTAAAACCCTCTGAGAAATAAGGAGATGCCTTTGCCCAGCTGTGGGGCGTAAAAAGACTGTAACTTATCTAACTTAAGTATTCATTTCGATGATGAGAGAGCCCTGGTAGCTCAGATTGTTAGCTCTCGCGTTAAATTTCACTGTACGCTAGCACATCGGGTTCGATCCCCCGGCGGCATCAATGAAATTATTAATTGCAATTTTAAGTGCTGATTTGCCTCTTGCTCGGCGGTGAAGGAAAACATCATGAGGATGTCTGGACTGTCTGAGAAATAAAAAAAAATTTCCAAGGCATGTGCAGTTCGCCAACACTCATATGGGCAGCGCGGCGGACACTTCTTTGCCCTAAAACCTTTTCAGAAGTGAGGGAAGGCCCAGCAGTGGGACGGAAATAGGCTGTGTAACTTAACTAACATAACAATTTCGATGATGATAGTCTGAAATAATTAGCTGAACAAATTATAGCTAGGCAACAATAAAAACTAAATGGATGGATGGACATAAGTATAAAATTAAAATAATATATAACATAGGTACTCATTTCTTTAAAAGGCGCCTGGTACTTGTTGGATTTACTGTATCTACAGTACAATTCATTTACGAATGGTACTGTAGGTAGCAGCAATCTTGCTCTAGGTTGATACATAACGCAACGTTACATGATTTGCAAAGTACATACAGATAAAATGTACACAAAAAAAAAACAAAATAAGAAATTTGTGTCTGAGGTGACCTTAAAAATCACTCAACATATTAAATTAAAATAATAAAAATTTCTAATATTAAATAATATTCAAAATTATAAAAATAAAATATTAAAAAGCATATTATGTAAATACTTTCTAATTTTCTGATTTAATAAATTGTTTAAAAAATTCCGAAGTCTTGTGTTAACATACATGACATATCCAAATGCCACATTCAATTTTTCATAAATCATCGAATAATCGTGGAGTCAACCAAGCTCCATTTCTCTACTCGAGGGCGCTAGATTCTTTACCATTCTAACAATTCAACCGAATTTGAACTTGATGCAGTATGGCAAACTTTAGTTCCTTTTTTCGCCACCCGCGAAACAGAGAACTAGAATTCACTACTGCTGACGTCACAAAAATGGACACTATTGCACCTATTGCGTATTTACATTAAAATTTTGAAAATATTGCACTTTATCCTCATTTTAATGTACTAAAACTGTGAATGATGAACAATTACACATATTTTAACACAAAACTGACAGTCAAAACTAAAATTTTACGTACATTTCAAGTCAACTTTCCTCAACCAGCATGTTAGTTCTAAGATAGCAGTTTGCTTCATACATATTAAAAAAAGGATTTTACACGTACTTAATAAGATAAAACACAAAATGAGATTACAAATAAGAAGGTTACTTACCCAGGCATTGTTTTAACACAATTCACCACACAATAAATATAAATTAATACAAAATAATTACAAACAACTTCGTTGTTAGCGCGCGTCAATCATACTAATGGCTGACTCAAGGAACGGACGACATTTAAGAATGATTTAAATAAAATATACTACTAAAGTGTATTAAGCTGTGGGGTTTTTATGCTAGCCTTTTTTATCCTGTACACATTGACATATGGTAGAATGAGTTAGAAATAGCGCATAATGCTTTGTTTCTTCATTAAAAGAGCGGGTAAAAAATGTCTAACACTTGGACACCCGCAGTCAACGGAGATATTTTCGTGTCCAAGTCTTGGACATCCGCAGTTGAGAGGCTAAACATCAAAACTGACCATAGTTTCATTGTCAGTAAGACTTAGGTCTTTTATCTCACTGACAAAATGGTATGAATCGTTAGTATGTGCTCTTGTGTGTCCTCTGAGTGGTGATAATATTTTAGCTAAGTATTGAGCCAATCTGTAAGTTGGCGAATCAATCTGACTCACTATTGGACGTAATGGAGCGTTCGGTTTGTGTATTTTTGGTAACCCATACAACTTCGGTGGTTTGAAATAATACTAGCTTTTAAGGAATTTATCGCGTATATTTAACTTTTTAAATACCCGACGTTTCGAGAGCTTTACAGCACCCATGGTCACGGGAAGGACTGAGATGTTCAACGTCCAGCTGTCATAGTTAACCGCGGTTACCATAGATTAAAATTTAACTTTTGTTCCGATCTACACAGTATGAACTTATGGTATCATGGAGTCTTGCAGTTGTATGCTTGGGTTGGGATTTAATTTTATTTATTATAGGATCCCAAGGAGATGGTAGCACCCAGCCATCTTCTCTATTGAAATTAGGATGTTTTTTGATTTCAATAACCTCGCGAATCATCCTTGGAAGGAATCGGTGTTCTTTAGCGAGGATTTGTGGTCTATCAAATCTGATGTAGTGACGGGGGCGATCCTGTACATGTTCACAGACTGCAGACTTCCCGGAGCGTCGATTCTTCACATGTCCTATGTAGGAGAGACCACATTCACAATCAAGCTTGTACACTCCTGCATCTTGCAGAGGGACGTTATACTTGACTGATGGTAAAAACTGACCAATCTTCTTCGGCGGCTTGAAGTATGTTTTGATGGAAGCGCGCTTCAAGATGTAGCCAATCTTGTCAGTGACTCCTCTAACATATGGCAGTACAGCAGGTACACGCTCGACTGTGGCCGGCTTCACTCGTTCTCTGTGACGTAGGCGCGGGACCCGAAGCTTGTTGTCATGCAAAACTTGCTTGACATGTTGGAGCTCGGCAGCCAGGTGTTTACTGTCACAGATCCCTCGTGCTCTCTGAAACAAAGATTTACCCACGGTAGCTAACTGTGAAGGATGGTGGTGAGAATCACCGTTTAAATATCTATCTGTATGGGTCTTTTTTCTATACACAGTATGGCTCAAGGTGTTATCAGGATTCCGAATTACTAACACATCTAGAAAAGCTAAGGAATTGTTTGCCTCTAACTCCATTGTGAACTGAATTTTAGAATTTATAGAGTTAAGATGGTCTAAAAATGCAGTTACTTTATCTAAAGGTAGAATTGTGAAAGTGTCGTCTACGTACCGCTTGTAGAATCTTGGATTTATGGGAGAAGTAAGCAGGGCTTTCTCCTCAAAGTCTTCCATGAATATGTCGGCGACAATGGGAGATACAGGTGAGCCCATCGCCACACCATCTACTTGCTTGTAGAACTCCTCCTTCCACAATAGGTAGCCAGATGTAAGGCAGTGTCTGAGTAATACTGCATATTCTACGGGCATGTTGTTTTCTTCCAGCCTTCTAGTTACAATTGAGATGCAGTCTTCAACAGGTAAGCATGTAAACAATGACTGCACATCAAAACTGACCATAGTTTCATTGTCTGCCAGACGTAGGTCTTTAATCTCGCTGACAAAATGGTAGGAATCCTTTATGTGTGCTCCTGTTTGTCCCCTGAGCGGTGAGAGTATTTTCGCTAAGTGTTGAGCCAATCTGTAAGTTCGTGAATCGATTTGGCTCACTATGGGGTGTAATGGAGCATTGGGCTTGTGTATTTTTGGTAACCCATACAACTTTGGTGATTTGGCGCAAGTAGGTATTATGCATTTTACGTCCAGATTTAATTTTTCGGAGTGTTTCTTTATGAGGTCACTAGTTGTTTTTAGTGTGCTATTTGTTGAGTCGTTTTTAACCTTTTTATAAGTACTTACATCCGACAAAAGTTCTTGTATTTTAGAATTATAATCTGTATCCATGACTTCGGTGGTTTGACACATAAAGGTATTATCGAATTAACGTCCAGATTCAATTTCTCGGAGTATTTCTTAATTAGATCGCTAGTTATTTTAAGCGTATTAGTTGTAGGGTCTGTTTTGACCTTTCGGTATGTAGTTTCATCCGACAAAAATTGTTGTATTTTAAAATTGTAATCTGACGTATCCATTATAATCGTAGCATTGCCTTTATCTGTGCGGAGAATCGCAAGCTCATTGCGTAAGTTTTTCAACGCGTTAAATTCATTTTTGGGAAGATTTAATTTCGGCGCTGAACTCCGACGTAACATAGACGAAATGTCTTGACGTATGGCCTCTAAATCTTCATTACCAATGTTATTTTTATACAGACAGTCCTCAACACTACAGATAATGTCCTCATACGGTATTTTTCGCGGTGTTATTGCGAAATTCATACCTTTTTCTAAAACTTTTACTGTGGCGTCGTCCAGTGTTTGTTTTGATAAGTTGTAGACAGCGCGTTGTTTATGATTCGTTTCTGTTGTCAACGACTTCGTATGTTGGATATTAGATTTAGTTGTTAATTTATGGTATTTATCAATATGTTTATTTTTGCATTCATTGTATTTAGTTGTTCCGCGTTTATCTAAAGTTTCCATGCAATTTTTATAATCAAATGCCGATAAAACTGTCTTTAATTCACTGGACGAATTGTCTATGGTTTTGTTTATGAAGTATAGATCGGTACGTTTTTGCTGAATCACCGTTATTAACAACTTTTTACTAGCCTGATTTAAGATCTTAGCGCTTCCTCGAATGTCTTTTTTAGTGGATATCTTCACACACGTAGGAATGAGATTAAAAGTAATTAAAAGTAAAATAAACGCGATAAAATCCGTAAAAGTAGTTTTAATCAATGTGTAGTGTTCGCGTAAATATAAGAAATCATTAAATAATATTGATGACAATAAGTTGGCAAAAATTTCGCTTCTCATTACATATTTTAATAATCGGATGAAGGAAATTTATTTTCCATCTAATAATTTATGTATTGACGAGTCACTAGTGTTATGGAGAGGACGTCTTATATTTCGGCAATATATTAAAAACGAACACAATAAATATAGTATAAAACAAAAATATATTTCCTGACAGATGTTCACGGAATTATTCTAAAAACAATAGTTTATACTGGTGCAGGCGATACGACTGTCGGTGGTACTAACCATTCTTCAAAAGTCGTTTTGAATTTATTACAAGATTATGTGAACAAAGGTTATTCTGTGTATATGGATAATTTTTTAACTCTGTTGAGTTGGCAGACAACCTTTTGTCACAAAAAACTTATTGTACGGGCACCCTAAGGCAAAATCGAAAAAAAAAACCCTAAAGAAGTAGTTACCAAAAAGCTAAAAAAGGTGAGTATGATGCTCAATATAATAAAAAAGTTATCTGCGTAATGAAATGGCGAGACAATCGTGATGTCCTTGTAATTTCATCAGAATACGACGCACAAATGACGCCAACTACAACACGTCGCAACACGGAAATAATAAAACAAAATATAGTGATAAATTATAATAAAAATATAGGCGGAGTTGATCATCAGGATCAAATGTTATCATATTACAGCTGTGAGCATAAGACTGTCAGGTGGTATAAAAAGTTGAGAATTCATATTCTACAACAAATGCTGTATAATTCTTTCACCATATACAACCTATTATCAGGTACTAAGAATTCTTTATATGATTTTCGATTGTCAGTGATCGAGAGTTTAATTCCTGATGTCAATATTACAAATTCTCGCACTTTTTCTAAAGTCCATGTATTACAACCTTGTCCTCGGAAGGGAAAGTCAATGCGCCGGAGATGTAAAGTATGTTGGGAAACAGAAAAAAAAAACGTAAAGACACCCCTTATTACTGTCCCGATTGTGATGAGCAGCCTGGTCATTGCATTACCAACTGCTTTAAATTGTATCACAATTATTAATTAATAAACATTTTCTAATTAGGACTTTTATTTAAGTACTTTCTTTTTCATAAAGACTTTTTCATTGTAGATTTTCAGTCATTATTATTTTGCTAGTTACGCATGTGATCGCATAACATCATCCATTGTACCAACGCAAGAGTTTACGGTTTTTTTTCTGTATTTTGATTTTTTTTATTATTTGTCTATTTATATAGACAGTAATGTTTATTTCAAACCCATTAACAGAAAAAAACAAAGTGGATCATAAAGAAAAGAAAAAAAAAGTCTGGTGGCATTGAGTGGGTTAACCTTGTTACTGTAAGGGAATACAGTGCAGTCAAGTATAATAGGGGTAGGGAAGACCAGTCAATTTTACCAATTAATCTAGAACTACCGATGACAATGACCTGAGTTTTCTTAGGATTAATCGTTAAACCATAACATTTACTCCAATTCGAAATACAATTCAGATCAGCGTTAATAGTGTCAACTGATTTAGATAGATCTTCAAGAGAGGACTGAGTATAGATTTGGAGATCATCAGCATACAAGTGGTAGGAAGAGCACAAATTATGACTTATAGAGTTAATGAAAATTGCAAAAAGGAGAGGAAACAACACGCCACCTTGTGGTACACCAGCAGCTGTAGTAGTCCAGGTGGAAAAAACCTCTTGCACCTGAATTCGCTGTCGGCGACCAAACAAGTAACTTCGAAACCAGTCAACTACAGTTGGAGATATGTTAAGAGAGCGTAGGATGCTTAACAAGATATCAAAATCTACAGTATTAAATGCGTTACTAAAATCAAGCACCGTGAGAATGGTAAGCTTTTGTTTCTTCATCATTTTCTCTATCATCAGTAATTCGTAAAAGTGCAGTAGTTGTACTATGGCCAGGACGGAAACCGGATTGCAAGGGATTTAAAAGATTGTGTTTTAAAAGATAGGTGCTTAATTGATTGTGCACAAGACGTTCTAGAACTTTGGAAAAGAAAGGCAAAATAGAGATAGGTCTATAATCAGAAAAATTAGAGGGATTTGACTTTTTCGGAAGAGGAACTACAAATGCGTCTTTCCAAGCTGAAGGAAAAAGAGCAGAATTCAGTGAATTATTCAGGATAGACGTGATTATAGGTATAAGGAGATCAATGAGAGGGATGACCATTTTCCGACTAATGCAGTCACTACCGATCGAATTTGAATGGATGGCTCTCTTAACATCACAACTTTTAAATTGGCTAAAATTAAAAGCAGAGGTGTCCGGAGTGGGAGCTTTTGAAAGAGAGTCCAAAGTATTATGTTTTGCTTTATCGTTAATGCAAGACGAAGATGAGAAATGCAAAGTAAGTTGTATGTTTTGTAATTTTACATCATTAATTTGCACTCTATTTTCATTAGTTCGAAAATATGGCAGCCACTCGCAAAACTCTGACTAAAGAATTAGTTATTAAGGAAACATGCCGTGATGGTTATTTTACTCGCATGCAACGTATTTTCGATCTTTCAAAAACAATAAACGATGCCGTTATTCAGGATATGTTTATATCACAGTGCGAAACCATCGATGATATCAGGAGTGAATATCACAAGTGCATCCATGACATTAATTCTATAAATATAGAACTAGATCCTGAATTTACTCCTGAATTCAACTCCTGGTGTAGCTTTGAAGACTTGTACTTCCATGTTAGACGTATTAAGAACAAATTATGCAAACCGCAAACGGTGAATGCCACCAAGCCTAAAATCGCGTTACCTAAGACCCTTCCAAATGGAGCCTGTTTTATGAAACATTTCATTCGACGATAAATTCTAATACTGAGTTAACGAACTCGGAAAAAATCTATTATCTAGTTAGCAAACTTAAAGGCAAAGCGCAACATGTTTTTTCGGCTATTAACCCCACCGCTGATAATTACGATACTATATGGGATGCATTAATAAAAAAATATCAGGACAAGCGTTACCTCGCGAGCACTTTTCTCGACTCAATATTAGAGATGAAACCTTTACCTAATCCCGCAACTTCAACTCTATTGGAAGCATTTGTTGATAAATACGCCGCATCAATCGCCGCTCTTAAAGAATTAAATATACCAAATCTTTGTGATTATGTGTTTGTTCATTTTGCGCTCAAGCGCTGAGATCGTGACACTTCGAAGGCATTTGAAATGTCTGTCCGAGACGTGGACATACCTACTTATCAGCGTTTCCTCCCCGCGTTCAATTCATGACCAGTTAAGCAAGTTTTTTGAAATAGAGGACCTCAACGATGCCCCGATTCTCTCCGAACAAGACAGATATTGCGAGGAGTTTTATTCTGTCACTACTCAACGTGAGGAGACTGGGCGCTTTGTTGTAGGTTTACCTTTCAAGGATGAAACTATTCTCTTAGGAGATTCGTTACAAACGGCTCGTAAACGTTTCCTTCATTTAGAACGCAAATTTCATAAAAATCCAGCATTTAAATCGCAATATGATGAAATCATCCGTGAGTACCTATCTAAAGGTTATCTTAAAGAAATTCTGGAACCGCAAAATTATAGCAAGGGTTACATTATACCGCACCATGGGGTGATCCGCGAGGATAAGCTTACTTCCAACTGCGCATTGTCCTTGATGCAAGCACTCACACCGACTCTGGAGTATCGTTAAATGATATTTTACACGTCGGACCGCCGCTACAGTGTAATTTATTTCAAATCTTATTAAACTTTCGCCTTTTCGAAATCGCCGCAATTGCTGATATACGTCAAATGTATTTACAGATTGTAGTTCGTGAGGAAGATCGACCTTATCAACAAATAATATACCGCTTTGATAATAGAGAACCGCTAAGATATTTCGCTTTCCTACGCGTATGCTTTGGTTTACGATCCAGTCCCTTCATAGCCATCCGAACCATTCATGAATTAGCTAAACGCGAGAAAACTAATTTTCCCCTCGCTGCGTAACTCGCTACTACCCAACTGTACGTTGACGATATAGCCTGCTCTTTTCCCATTAAAGATGTTGCGCTAGACACATTACAACAGCTCATCAAATTGTTTGCATCGGGTGGCTTCGAATTGGTAAAATGGTCCAGTAACTCCCATGAGTTACTAGAAAATGTTCCCGAATCGCATCGGTTAGCTCTACCAATTGACCTTACAAAGAATGAGTCACTTAAAATTCTTGGCATGCAATGGTTACCAACGTGTGATAAATTTTTGTTTACTATTTTACCATCCGACTGCACTTGCACGAAACGCAATATGCTATCAACAGTGGCTCGCTTGTGGGATATACTTGGGCTAGTAGGTCCGGTTATTACATAAGCCAAACTCCTTATCAAGGAAGTTTGCTTAATGAAGTTAGATTGGGTTGATACCCCTCCCGACTATCTTGTTAGTGCATGGACTCAGTTTCAGTCAGAGTTACCGCTTATCGCTGATTTAAAAATACTGCGGCATATGAAGGTGGTCGAGAATACCAGTATCACCCTTTTAGGTTTTTGTGACGCAAGCGAACGTGCATATGGAGCCGCTGTATATTTACATGCGAACAACCACGGCAAGCGAACGACTACCTTGGTGTGCGCAAAATCGAAAGTCTCGCCTAGCAATCGAGTTATTACGACGCCAAGACTCGAACTTATGGCTGCCTTACTACTTGCAAAGCTACTACGCGCTGTGTCAGATAGCTATTCATCGCGTTGTAACATTTACCGCATTTATGCATTCTCTGACTCCACCGTAGCACTACACTGGATTAACACATCTCCACATCGACTGCAGGTTTTTGTCGCTAACAGGGTTTCCAAAATTCAACATCTCATACCCGTGAAATATTTTTATCACATTCCTGGGTGTGACAACCCCAGCGACTATTTATCCCGCGGTTTATTACCTTCACAACTCATAGTTCATCCACTATGGATGGGCGGTCCTGGCTGGACACAAAGAAAAGAGACTGATTGGCCCATATCATGTTTTAATCTGAAACCTTCTTACGACGTTCCAGAACTGAAATCGATTTCTCTCACCACAACCACCGAAGATATCCCATTATTGTGTCATATCGTTTCTCGACAGTCTAAATGGACCAAACTTTTGAACACTATTGTGTATATTTTATAGATTTCTTAAATATTTACCGCGCAGTAATTTTATTTCCGTCTCCGATTTAGAGTTTGCGGAAAGTAAACTTCTTACCGCTGTGCAAATAATCCATTTCCGCGAAGAATTTTAGCAATTAAAATCGGGAAATAAATGCCAGAAACACGTACAGAAATTACATCCGTTTCTTCACAACGGACTTATCCGCGTTGGAGGAAGATTAAGTAACGCTAACTTAACCTTCGACAATCGGCATCCTATCTTGTTACCTAGGAAAGATCATGTAGTGAACCTCATTTTAGATCATTATCATCGCATGCATTGCCATACTGGTCCTAATTTATTAGGTAGTTTATTACGACCGAGGTATTGGATTATTACCGCTAGACGAACGATCCGTTCGGTAATAGATAAATGCAATCATTGTTTTCGCACATCACCCAAATCTATTTGTCCACTTATGGGAGATCTGCCCCCGGTACGAACTCAAGTTGTACCTAAAGCGTTTGTTCAAACGGGTTACGATTACGGAAGGCCGCTGTTCATTACTCCGAAACGTGGCCGTGGCGTTCGTAGCCATAAAGCGTATATATGCCTATTTGTGTGTTTGACAACTCGCGCTATTCACATTCAGCTCACCACCGACTTGAGTACTCCTGCGTTCATGTCTGCCTTCAAACGATTTATATCGCGTCGAGGACCTGTGTCGGTGATGCATTCTGATAACGCCAGTAATTTCCGGGGTGCAAAATCATACATTGAAGAGCCTTTTAAATTCATAACGTCAACGCAATATCGCTCTGCTTTAGTGCATCAGCTTAATGAGTATAAAATAGAATGGAAAAACACACCGCCTAGTGCACCTCACTTTGGATCATGGGAACCATTAATTAAATCCATGAAATCGCATCTTTACAGATCTATTGCCTCGCAAATACTAACTTACGAAGAAATGAACACGGTTTTATGTCAAATTGAAAATGTAGTCAACTCGCGTCCGCTTTGTATAAAGTTAAGCCAAGATCCAAGTAAGCCGCTAGCTATAACTCCCTCTCATTTTTTGACCTTAACATCACTTAAGTATTTACCCGCCGCCCCGGTAGAAGACCAAGCGAAACATTTGATAGAGCGCTATCAGCTGTTAGACAACCTAGTGTAGTCATTCTGGGACCGATGGTCACTCGAATATTTAAGCACACTATAGGCGCGCGTGAAATGGAACGTTCTGTTACGATTCCCCAATGCTAGGGAAAACCCTTAGTCTTGGATAATTATTGATTATATAGATTTCCACTAATTAGTCATGACATCATCTAAATTACGAGGTCCCGTATAACATTGGTGGCAGCGGTGGGATTTTTTAAGAAATAAGTAAATCCTCGGAACGCCTCATTTCTGTGAAAATTAAATTAAATAAATTCTATTTCTACGTGTGATTGTGTCAGTGAAAAGTACAAAGTTCCAATCTCATCTCCGTGTCGCTGTATCCTGCATCCCTGTTCAAACACCGCTGTATCCTGCTGATCTTACCAGACCCTCACGTGCCTTGTTGGGCATACACCGAAGACCTATCACTCACCTTGGGTGATCTCGCCTGGCTACGAAATGTTTTGTGTTGCCGTCGTAATTGCAGTATTCCTGTAAGTACATTAATTAATCCTACATCGAAGCTATCCGTGTTGTAAGCAAAGACGCGCCTATTGCCATGTCTAAGGAAGTAAAAGAAATCGACATGAACTTTTTAAGCAAATTTATTAATAAATTGGATGGAAATGGCGAAAGATTGAATGCATTTTTAAACAATTGCAGAAATGCAATAAGTCTTGCGTCACCGTCTCAACAAGACATAATATTAAAATTTATTCTAAGCCAATTCGAAGGCCGTGCTGAAAGTGCGTGCTCCATCAAAGAGTTCGAGAACTGGCAACAGTTAGAAGAGTTTCTCAAAAATCAATTTGGCGAAAAAAAAAACACTATGCTGCACTACTCTCAGATCTCCAAGATTGTTGCCAAATTAATGGTGAAACAGTCAATCAGTTCGCACTACGAGTAGAAACTTGCTTATCAAAACTATTAACAGAAATTAACATCTCCATACCAACGACAAAGAAAGGTGAACTGACTGGCCGTGTCGCTGCAATGCAAGACCTAGCACTGCATACATTTGTAAGTGGCTTAAATCCTCGATTGTCAACGGTAGTCAGATGCCGTGATCCTGAAACTCTAAATGAGGCCATTGGCTTCGCTGTATCTGAAGAAAAAATATTGCAAACCTCTTTTAAACGTAATCCTTCGGCAATTCACAGCGGTTCACCTAGTCAAGGACGTTGGCTTCAACGTCAATCCCAGCAAGTTCGAAATCCAACACAGCGAGGCTATTCAAATAATGCTAACAGTCAAAGGCCGTCTACTTCAGGGCCTCCCGTGTGCCGTTACTGTAAAAACGTGGGCCACACTATTGAGGAATGTAGGAAACGTGAATTTAATAATAACCGCTTTAGAAACCAAAGTAATCGCGGACTATCTCCAAGGCGTTATCAAAATAATCAAGCTCAAATCCACGCGGTAAATGTTAATGAAAACAGTGAATATACGGAAAATCAGGATAAATCAAACGATGATTTAAACGCATAGCGGGCTCACGGTGGTGTCTCGTGAGACCCAAACATCGATTTCCAAAACGTTACCATATCAAAGGCACCAATACTACATCCACTGTATCCTCTGTATCCCCTTACGACAGGGACACGCGAGTTAATCGCAATACAACACCCACTGTATCCTCTGTATCCCCTTACGACAGGGACATGCGAAATGAACGCAACACTGTATCCACTGTATCCTCTGCATCCCCTTATAATAGGGACTCGCGAAATAAACGCGACACTGTATCCACTGTATCCTCTGCATCCCCTTATAATAGGGACTCGCGAAATAAACGCGACACTGTATCCACTGTATCCTCTGCATCCCCTTATAATAGGGACTCGCGAAATAAACGCGACACTGTATCCACTGTATCCTCGGTATCCTCTATCCCCTAGTAATAGGGATTCGCGAATAAATCGTAGCTATGCATCCGCCGTATCCTCTGCATCCGCTGTACCCTCTGCATCCGCTGTATCCTCTGCTCCCACTGTATCCTCTGCATCCACCGTATCCTTTGCACCCACTGTATCCTCTACTTCCGCTGTATCCTCTGTTCCCGCTGTACCCTCTGCACTCGCTAACAATAAGGACTTGCAACCTAGTCGCACCGTTGTATCCTCCGTATCCACCGGCCTCATCAAACGTAAGATAGATCATTCCGTACTTGCTAAATCCACCTCAGACTCAACTGGTCCTCATCCTATTCCTAAGACCAGAATTTACGAAATTAATATAGGTCCATTAAAGAAACGCTTACCCCATTCTTCGGTTTCAGACACAACCTTATCTCTCCTTATAGACTCCGGTGCAACTGTTAGTCTACTAAAACGATTCTCTATACAAAAACCAGTCGACTTCGCAACGGAAGTAATTTTTCTAAAA
This sequence comes from Parnassius apollo, assembly GCA_907164705.1. Classification (NCBI taxonomy): domain Eukaryota; kingdom Metazoa; phylum Arthropoda; class Insecta; order Lepidoptera; family Papilionidae; genus Parnassius; species Parnassius apollo. Next base: position 6,569,490 of record CAJQZP010000088.1, on the reverse strand, counting down.
GGTATCGACCCTATCGATCAAGCTTCACATACAACGGGCCATTTCCCACTTGAGATAAAAATAAACGACAAAGATTGTATCACACACAGATTCCATATAATACCTCAAATAAACTTACCTTATGATGGTATAATTGGCACCGATATGCTAATCGCTTTAAGCTGCATAATCGACTACACTCGTGAAATTTTGAAAATAGGCAAAAATGAAATAAAATTATATTTTAATGAACCTACTTATGTAATTCCTCCCAGATCCGAAACCGTCATAGAATGCTCTGTTTCCAACCCTGAAGTAAAAGAAGGGCTCGTACTAGATCAATATTATCATGAAGACTTACTAATCGCTAATTACTTAGTCGCAGTCAAAGAAAATAAAAGAATTAATTTATCAGTAATCAATACCTCTGAAACTCCAATAACCCTTCAATCAAATCTCGATATTACACTAATTCCCTTAAATTCTTTAACCAAACCTTTCGATCCAATAAACACTCACACAGTCTGTCATTTAAAAAACACAGATTCCTATCTCCGAACACAAGAAGTATTAAACCTACTTAGAATCTCCCACCTCAATTCTGAAGAGGCAAACGCCCTTCACGATGTTTGCTCTGAATATTCGGATATATTCTTTATTCCTGGCGATAAACTTTCCCACACGAATGCTCTTAAACATAACAAAACTAGTGATCAAAATCCCATAAACGTAAAATCTTATCGGTTCCCAGAAGTACATAAACAAGAAGTTCAAAAACAAATTGACCAAATGCTCGACCAGGGAATCATAAAACATTCAGAGTCTCCATGGTCTTCACCAATCTGGATTGTCCCAAAAAAGATCTACGCATCCGGACAACAAAAATGGCGTATAGTTATCGACTATCGGAAACTAAATGACATCGCTGTTGGTGACAGCTATCCCATAACACAGATATCCGAAATTTTAGATCAGCTAGGATAGAGCAAATACTTCTCAACCCTTGATCCTGCGTCAGGATTTCACCAAATTTTAATCAATGAGGAAGACACTCCTAAAACAGCTTTTAGTGGTAATATAGGTCCATTAAAGAAACGCTTACCCCATATCCTCGTGCATTCTTCGGTTTCAGACACAACCTTATCTCTCCTTATAGACTCCGGTGCAACTGTTAGTCTACTAAAACGATTCTCTATACAAAAACCAGTCGACTTCGCAACGGAAGTAATTTTTCTAAAAGGTATCGACCCTATCGATCAAGCTTCACCTACAACGGGCCATTTCCCACTTGAGATAAAAATAAACGACAAAGATTGTATCACACACAGATTCCATATAATACCTCAAATAAACTTACCTTATGATGGTATAATTGGCACCGATATGCTAATCGCTTTAAGCTGCATAATCGACTACACTCGTGAAATTTTGAAAATAGGCAAAAATGAAATAAAATTATATTTTAATGAACCTACTTATGTAATTCCTCCCAGATCCGAAACCGTCATAGAATGCTCTGTTTCCAACCCTGAAGTAAAAGAAGGGCTCGTACTAGATCAATATTATCATGAAGACTTACTAATCGCTAATTACTTAGTCGCAGTCAAAGAAAATAAAAGAATTAATTTATCAGTAATCAATACCTCTGAAACTCCAATAACCCTTCAATCAAATCTCGATATTACACTAATTCCCTTAAATTCTTTAACCAAACCTTTCGATCCAATAAACACTCACACAGTCTGTCATTTAAAAAACACAGATCCGAACACAAGAAGTATTAAACCTACTTAGAATCTCCCACCTCAATTCTGAAGAGGCAAACGCCCTTCACGATGTTTGCTCTGAATATTCGGATATATTCTTTATTCCTGGCGATAAACTTTCCCACACGAATGCTCTTAAACATAACAAAACTAGTGATCAAAATCCCATAAACGTAAAATCTTATCGGTTCCCAGAAGTACATAAACAAGAAGTTCAAAAACAAATTGACCAAATGCTCGACCAGGGAATCATAAAACATTCAGAGTCTCCATGGTCTTCACCAATCTGGATTGTCCCAAAAAAGATCTACGCATCCGGACAACAAAAATGGCGTATAGTTATCGACTATCGGAAACTAAATGACATCGCTGTTGGTGACAGCTATCCCATAACACAGATATCCGAAATTTTAGATCAGCTAGGATAGAGCAAATACTTCTCAACCCTTGATCCTGCGTCAGGATTTCACCAAATTTTAATCAATGAGGAAGACACTCCTAAAACAGCTTTTAGTGGTAATATAGGTCCATTAAAGAAACGCTTACCCCATATCCTCGTGTATTCTTCGGTTTCAGACACAACCTTATCTCTCCTTATAGACTCCGGTGCAACTGTTAGTCTACTAAAACGATTCTCTATACAAAAACCAGTCGACTTCGCAACGGAAGTAATTTTTCTAAAAGGTATCGACCCTATCGATCAAGCTTCACCTACAACGGGCCATTTCCCACTTGAGATAAAAATAAACGACAAAGATTGTATCACACACAGATTCCATATAATACCTCAAATAAACTTACCTTATGATGGTATAATTGGCACCGATATGCTAATCGCTTTAAGCTGCATAATCGACTACACTCGTGAAATTTTGAAAATAGGCAAAAAATGAAATAAAATTATATTTTAATGAACCTACTTATGTAATTCCTCCCAGATCCGAAACCGTCATAGAATGCTCTGTTTCCAACCCTGAAGTAAAAGAAGGGCTCGTACTAGATCAATATTATCATGAAGACTTACTAATCGCTAACTACTTAGTCGCAGTCAAAGAAAATAAAAGAATTAATTTATCAGTAATCAATACCTCTGAAACTCCAATAACCCTTCAATCAAATCTCGATATTACACTAATTCCCTTAAATTCTTTAACCAAACCTTTCGATCCAATAAACACTCACACAGTCTGTCATTTAAAAAACACAGACCGAACACAAGAAGTATTAAACCTACTTAGAATCTCCCACCTCAATTCTGAAGAGGCAAACGCCCTTCACGATGTTTGCTCTGAATATTCGGATATATTCTTTATTCCTGGCGATAAACTTTCCCACACGAATGCTCTTAAACATAACAAAACTAGTGATCAAAATCCCATAAACGTAAAATCTTATCGGTTCCCAGAAGTACATAAACAAGAAGTTCAAAAACAAATTGACCAAATGCTCGACCAGGGAATCATAAAACATTCAGAGTCTCCATGGTCTTCACCAATCTGGATTGTCCCAAAAAAGATCTACGCATCCGGACAACAAAAATGGCGTATAGTTATCGACTATCGGAAACTAAATGACATCGCTGTTGGTGACAGCTATCCCATAACACAGATATCCGAAATTTTAGATCAGCTAGGATAGAGCAAATACTTCTCAACCCTTGATCCTGCGTCAGGATTTCACCAAATTTTAATCAATGAGGAAGACACTCCTAAAACAGCTTTTAGTGGTAATATAGGTCCATTAAAGAAACGCTTACCCCATATCCTCGTGTATTCTTCGGTTTCAGACACAACCTTATCTCTCCTTATAGACTCCGGTGCAACTGTTAGGGCGCTTTTAGTGTCACGCGGATTTGCTCACGCACGCGGGATTGGACCGCATGCGTAGCATCCGCAAAGAACAATTTCATATAGGTATCTATTGTAAAGCGTGATAAACGCACGCGGGACGCGGGGCGCTGTGCGGGGCGTCACCCCCGGTGCGGGGTATCCGCATGTGTAAGCGCTGCCTACAACTTCAGTGCCCATTTTAGAGTCGAGCGGGGCGCACGCGCCGTATTGTACTACCGAAATGAAAATCGATACAGAACGAGTAATCATTGAAGTTCATCTGCGGCCCGTTTTGTGGGATAAACGCAATGAATTATACAAACACAGGGACGCGAGGGAGGCTGCATGGAGAGATATTTTGAAGGAATTGGCACCTAACTACGAAAATTTGAGCGAAGAGGAAAGAAAAGAGGCGGGTATGTGTTTGGTTCATTATTTTATTTATACAAGCATCATTACTTTATTAATATAAGCATAATTATTTAATTCACAAATAACATCAAAAACCTTCTAAAACCTTTTGAGTTTAGTTAATTAATTATATATAGGTGTTGCCAGGAGACTTTTCCTTCATTGATAAAGTAATCTGCAAATATATCTCTGATATTACTTGCCGACGTATTACTACTTTCAGTCTGCTGCCTGGGTAGTGGTCCCGTAAAACCATTTGTGACAAATGTATGGCTGACCTTGTAGCCATCCCGTTTCCTTATGAAATAGTGAAGTACACATGCCGTCTTGACTATTAATTGTGCTAGATCTAACTTGACATTCATGGATCTGTGAAATATTCTAAATTTATTTGACATAATTCCAAAAGTGCATTCTATGTACCTTCTAGCTCTGGACAGACGGTAATTAAATATTTTCTTTTTGTAAGGTAAATTATCACGAGCATAAGGCCGCATCACATGTGATGATAAACCAAATGCCTCGTCTCCCACTATCACGAACGGCAACTTTGCTCTTACACTAGATGGATAAGCTACTTCGGGGCAAATAATAGGCAACTCTTGCGGGTCAGGGATACCCAACGTGTTACTTTCCAGTTTCGTATACAATTGACTCCTTCTAAAGATGGTTGAATCGGCGTTGCTTCCACTGGTACCGACATTAATATATGTAAAATTATAATCAGCATCACACATTGCGAGGAGCACTACAGAATAATATTTCTTATAATTAAAATATAGTGATCCACTGTGCGGCGGCCGAATCACTCTTATATGTTTTCCATCAATTGCACCCAAGCAATTAGGAAAATTTGTATATGTGAGAAATCCCTCTGCGATTTCTTTCCATTTGATCCCATTAAGCTGTGGAATACATTCAGACTTTAGTTCAATCCATATTATGTAACAAACTTGTCTTACTATTTCGCTAATTGTTGCAATTCCAATCACATAGGAATAGTGTAGATCAGTAAATGTATTACCAGTTGCCAAATATCTGAAAACAAAAACAATATATTAATAATATGATAACATAATATATTAATAATGCTGACATCAGACATAAGACAGCATGCACCGCTCGAATTTTACTTCAGAAGAAAAATAAATACCCTTAAGGTGAAAGGGCACGGAAGTAGCTAGCGCTAGAAGTTTTTAATTCGTTTTAACTACAGTACTATAGCTACGTTAGATTTCTATGATTTGCCGAAAATTTTATCATAGGGGGGTATTTATGCAGTTATGATTTCATATGAAAAGTTCGAAGTATAGTTATGTATCTCATATCTGCTAAAAGTGGCCACTTTTAGCAGATTTGAGACACATAACTATGCTGTAAATATTTTATAAGAAATCTTCTCTGTATAAATTAACCCCTATGGTAAAATTTCCGGCAAATGAAAGGAATCTAATAAATATATATAATATAATATAATGAAATATCGTTTATTTCAGGCAATATTTACATTACAAGATGTCCTCCTTCATGAAGGTTGACAGATGCAAATAAAGCAAATTTTTGTTAAAACAAATTAAAAACTTACAGCGCTAGTGACTTCCGGAAGTTTTCACCTTAATTTTGATGATGGCAAATTTTACTGTAACAAATAAACAAATTGCCCGATTCAATCCGGTGTTTTTCCAAAAATCCTTAAATGAAGTTCTAATTATTTTTGTAAAAAATGAATTATTTCGTCGATGTCTGCGTCGCGCCGCCCCGGCCGCGCCGTCTGCGTCTAGTATAAGATTCACTTTGCGCTATCGTTCGCGGCGAAATTGACCGGCCTGCGCCGGCCCGCCGTTTGCGTTGCGCCTAAGGGTACTTTTCCTTCAACTGCGGCCTTATTTTTCCACTCTGTATAGGTATATATATATTGCTTGATTTATCTAATGCTTCATGAGACAGTGTAAAGTTGACAACATGTGTGAATTAAGGAGGGCCTTTAATCGAATGCAGTTAAATTTCCAACTAATATCAGATTTGTACACACGGCCACAGATCAAGCTTCCCAAAACCAGTATAAACAGGACTCATGCGTTGTTTATTATCGTAGACGACTCGGCGCCCGGCGAGGCCCTAGCAAGTTCCGTTTATTGGTACTGGTTTTGGGTAACTTGATCTGAAACTGTGTGTACTTTTTGCCACTTACTTATTATATTTTGTCATTTCAGACAAGAAAATACAACAACGCTGGCGAACAGCAAGGGACACTTACCAGAAAGACAAGATATCTGAAAAAAATCAGCCATCCGGCTCTGGGAGTAAGAAGAAGAAGAAGAAATATTCTTACTATGACATTTTGACTTTCTTAGACAGTACAACGGAAACTGCTGGAGAAGAGTCACTCTGTGAAGAAATGTCTGAACAAAGTAATTTAGAAACACCTAATGAGTCCACGCAACCAGATACTTCACGTCAAGAAAGTTCTCACCCAACATCAAAACAAAAACAAGTAAAATCTAAAAAGCAAGCACCATCTGAATTTGAGGCACAGTTATTAGAATGCTTAAAGTCTAATCAACTGGAGCTAGAAAGTGAGGATTTGGCTTTCTTTCAGTCTCTGCAGCCTTCATTAAAAAGATTCACTAGATATCAAAAACTAATGTTCAGAACAAAAGTGTTAAATATAGTTATGGAAATGGAAAGTCAAACACAACCTGCATACTACAGTCCCATACCTACAACAAGTTCTAGTGCTTTTACTGAGCTTGACAGTTTGTCACCGATAAATCAAGATTACCAAACCAATAGTATAATCCAGGATACTTCGAGTCTTAACGACAATGCTATTAGTTCTGCTGCAGTGAATGACAATGAAACTCTTATTTCGACTGAAAGCGGCCTGTTTAATATCACGTCTTATGACGTAATTTATACCCCAGCAACAACATCATCTACAGGCGAAAGTAATGTCAACGCTCAGGATACAAATTTACAAAGAAATGAATGATGTAAAATTTGATTTTTTAATTTATGAATAAAACTCTTTTTATTAAAATGAGTACGATTAACTTTTTTTCTCCAGTTTCTCTCTAATTGTTTGTTTAGTCATATGAGTGCGGTTGTACACACGGCACAGATCAAGTTACTCAAATCCAGTATAAGCGGGACTCCGACGGGTTACCTAAGTATGATAATACGCAAGGCGCGAGTTCCATTTATGCTGGTTTTGGGTAACTTGATCTGTGGCCATGTGTACTTTATCAGATAAAAAAAAGGATTGTGTATGTAGGTTGAACGTACCAATCCCAAACCAATTAAGGACTTTTTTTGACTTTAAATTACTGTCATGTGCAAACCTATAACTTTTATCTATATTATAATAAGTAGCGTGTGATGAAAGGTAGGAATGATTCCACTTTAATGGCGACATTTTATGAGTGAAATAATCTTATTTAATGAAATTTCAACATGAAATTGAATGAAATTATGAACAATGAAATTTCAGAGTACATGACAAAATTTTTTTTTGCACATGTAAATTTACACATGACAGTAATTTGAAGTCAAAAAACGTTTATCCTACCTGTTCAAATCCCTTTCCACTAAATCATAGCAGGAAATTAAATATTTAAAATTTAAAACTTACCTTAATGTAATAGCGAGCCTCTCAATCGGTTGTATTGTAATCCTTCGTAAACTGCTTTTTTGTAGCTTATTCTCAATTTTACACAACAGTTCATCAAAAGAACGAATGGACATTCGAAAGTAATTTTTAAATTTACGTTCATTATTTTGTAGTTTTCCAAAGCGTGTAACAAACGCCCCAGCAAGAAGCCTATTTTCAAGAAAGGGATCAACATGTACTCTTGTCTTCTTGTTTCGTCGTTTGTAAAGTATGTAAGCGACACATATTCTTCTGACATTGATCATTTTTGAACACGTCTATACCGTTACGCAGCCCGTAGAAAACTGAAACTCATGCTGCGTATGATCCGCAGCGTGAAATTTTACGCATGCGGTCCAATCCCGCGTGCGTGAGCAAATCCGCGTGACACTAAAAGCGCCCTTAGTCTACTAAAACGATTCTCTATACAAAAACCAGTCGACTTCGCAACGGAAGTAATTTTTCTAAAAGGTATCGACCCTATCGATCAAGCTTCACATACAACGGGCCATTTCCCAGTTGAGATAAAAATAAACGACAAAGATTGTATCACACACAGATTCCATATAATACCTCAAATAAACTTACCTTATGATGGTATAATTGGCACCGATATGCTAATCGCTTTAAGCTGCATAATCGACTACACTCGTGAAATTTTGAAAATAGGCAAAAATGAAATAAAATTATATTTTAATGAACCTACTTATGTAATTCCTCCCAGATCCGAAACCGTCATAGAATGCTCTGTTTCCAACCCTGAAGTAAAAGAAGGGCTCATACTAGATCAATATTATCATGAATACTTACTAATCGCTAATTACTTAGTCGCAGTCAAAGAAAATAAAGGAATTAATTTATCAGTAATCAATACCTCTGAAACTCCAATAACCCTTCAATCAAATCTCGATATTACACTAATTCCCTTAAATTCTTTAACCAAACCTTTCGATCCAATAAACACTCACACAGTCTGTCATTTAAAAAACACAGATTCCTATCTCCGAACACAAGAAGTATTAAACCTACTTAGAATCTCCCACCTCAATTCTGAAGAGGCAAACGCCCTTCACGATGTTTGCTCTGAATATTCGGATATATTCTTTATTCCTGGCGATAAACTTTCCCACACGAATGCTCTTAAACATAACAAAACTAGTGATCAAAATCCCATAAACGTAAAATCTTATCGGTTCCCAGAAGTACATAAACAAGAAGTTCAAAAACAAATTGACCAAATGCTCGACCAGGGAATCATAAAACATTCAGAGTCTCCATGGTCTTCACCAATCTGGATTGTCCCAAAAAAGATCTACGCATCCGGACAACAAAAATGGCGTATAGTTATCGACTATCGGAAACTAAATGACATCGCTGTTGGTGACAGCTATCCCATATCACAGATATCCGAAATTTTAGATCAGCTAGGACAGAGCAAATACTTCTCAACCTTTGATCTTGCGTCAGGATTTCACCAAATTTTAATCAATGAGGAAGACACTCCTAAAACAGCTTTTAGTGTACCACAAGGATACTACTAATTCACCAGGATGCCGTTTGGCTCAAAAAACGCTCCTACCACTTTCCAGCGACTGATGAACACCGCTCTCACAGGCCTCCAAGGCATTGTGGTGGCAAGGCAAGGTGTTTTGTCTACCTTGACGACATCGTCATATATTCTCATGACTTGAACTCTCACATCGATAACCTTTCGTCAGTATTCCAACGGCTTCGAAATTATAATTTAAAACTCCAACCTGACAAGTGCGAGTTTCTCCGACGTGAAGTCGTATATCTTGGCCATCAAATTACTAAAGATGGTGTAAAACCTATCCCTGAAAAAGTTAAAGCAGTAACTCAATTTCCTACTCCCAAGTCACCAAAGGACATTAAGTCATTCCTCGGTCTTGTATCCTATTATCGCCGTTCCATTGCTAATTTCTCTAAAATTGCTAAACCCTTAACCCAACTCCTAAAAAAGGATGTCCCCTTCCTATGGGAAAACCAACAACAAGTCGCCTTCGACGAATTGAAACACAAACTTACCTCTGCTCCCATCCTCTATCGGCGCTGTACTCAGTCAAGGTCCAATTGGCAAGGATAGGCCAATAGCCTTTGCCTCTCGAACCCTCAACAAAAGCGAATGTAACTACAACACCACTGAAAAAGAACTCCTTGCTATTTTATTCGGTTGTAAAACCTTCCGCCCATATCTCTATGGACGAAAATTCAAAATCATTACTGACCATAGACAACTAAAGTAGTTGTTCAATCATAAAGATCCTAGTAGCAAATTACAAAGAGAATATGAATACGAAATCGAATATCAAAAAGGAAAACTCAATGCCGCTGCTGACGCCCTATCCCGATATCCTGTAAACCCAATTCAGCCATCAGACTCTGATCCTATTCCATCCACTTCTAATCAAAACGAAGATAATTCCACACCTCAATTTAGCCCTCTGACTCTCGACGATCTTGATATCCAATTACCCACTGATTCCTTAGACCTTGATGATAAACTACCTTCTGTAGACCTCTTAGAAGACGATGATTCACTACCAGGAATCGACGATCCTCCTACACCTACAACATCCAACAAATCACAAGATCTCACACCGAATTCTTCTCACGATGATAATTATAGCAAATTCCTAAAAACAATGAGTAAGGGCGCGTTCCCACCGTGTTGTGACGACAGATAATCGTGTAGTTTTAAGTGTCGTGGCTTATATGTTTAAATGGAGGTGTTCACATTTAGAACGACACAATTTACTGTCTACGACAGTTTTTGCAGTGACGACACTTTGTCGTGACAGTGGGAACGGCAAGCACGACAGTCGTAAAACGATAAAAAAATTGTGGACGGCAACTCTATGTAGACGAACACGTGTTTTCCCTTCCCTCTCGCACCCGCGCGCCCCTCGCGTCTGTACTCGGTTTGCTTTGTGCGTGTTAGAACCTGTCACTTGTCAGACTCCTGCGCATGGTGGACGTATAACAATGGCTAATAATATAACACCGGAAGTTTTAATTCCACTTGTGGAACAAAGGGCTGTCCTTTGGGACAAAACTTTAGACATTTATAAAGACAAAGGTTTGAAATTAGCCGCGTGGAGAGAAATTTGTTGCGTTTTTGAACCTAATTTTGACAAGTTGGAGGAAAAGGAAAGAAAAGATTTCGGTAAGTTTCTAAAACTTTTTATTTATTATGATACATGTGCTGTAATGTTTTGCCAAGGTACGGACCCTATTTCAGATACAAAATAGTCGGAAAATTGTAAGCGCACTGCGTTTCCACCACCTTCGTTTGAACGCAGCTGTGTTGCAGGCATGTTTACCAGGGGCATAACGGTTGGGGTATTCTCCAAGTATATAGCGTCTTTTTTTATTAAAAAATTATGTAATACCGTACAAGCCTTTACAACTTCCATAGCTGTTTCTGCACATACATCCAATGGTCTATGCAAGAGTGCATTCAACATATCTTCTCGCGCGGCTTAGACGGTAATTAAATATCTTTTTCTTATTGTCCAAATGAGTACCGCCATAAGGTCGCAATAAATTTTGTGACAATGTAAAGGCTTCGTCTCCAACAAATACATATGGTATTTCTTATTGCATATTTTCGTGTAATGGCGTGGGTCTTGGTATATTTAAAGTACCATCATTTAGTTTCTTCCAAAAATTGGATTGTTTTAGGATAGATGAATAACACTCTTTTCCGTATGAACCAATACTAACGTAAATGAAACGGTATTCTGAATCAACAATTGCAAATAAAATAAAAGAAAAATAATCCTTATAGTTAAAAAACATAGAACCACTATTTATTGGCTTTGTAATCCTTATGTGCTTGCCGTCCAGCGCACCGAGGCAATGAGGAAAATTTGCTTTCGTTTTAAAAGCTTCAGCGATCGCTTTCCATTCTTCTTCGGTATTGGGCAACTTTAAATATTCTGCACTTAATACGCTCCAAATAACAGAACACGTTTCTTTGATTATTTTGCTGATGGTTGACATTCCCACTCTAAAATTATAATGCAGTTGTTTAAACGAACATCCCGACGCCAAATATCTGTAAATAAATACAACAGCTATTATAATACGCTCATATTCGAGGACCAATGCCCTAACATTATAATTATGTATAAACATATAATCAGTCTAATACGTAGTCCCTTACTTGTTCACGGAAACATCCGGGGATACTAGTGGAAAAACTCGATTTTAGTACAGTTTTTTAAACTCTGAAAAACGTGCAGATGTTTGCGTGAACAATAATTTGACTACGTATTAGACTGATTATATGTTAATACATATAATGTTAAATCTATACACAAACAAATTTTAATTTTAAGTCTATTTTACTTTTACAGCTACACAGATATCTACAAAGTGGACACATATTCGAGATGCATTTATGAGATCCCTGAAAAATGAAAAAGAAAAAAGCGATCTGGTGCAGGCGCAAAAACTACTAGGCCGTATGTTTATAAGAATCAGCTGTCTTTTTTATTAAAAGTTACTGAGCCCCGTATGACCTCTGATTCATCTAATGAGCCTAATAATTCTATCTCTGATACATTAAGTGATGCAGCACCTTCTACTCAAAAGAAAACTAAGACTGACACATTAGATGATAAAATGTCACAATTTCTAGATTATAAATTAAATAATCAAGAACACCCACATGTGTCCTTTATTAAAGGAATTTTACCATCTTTGGCATCATTCGACAATGATGACAATTTTGAATTCCAAACGGGTATTATGCAACTGATTAAAAAATTAAAAAGAAACGCCTTCGTAATAATTTATATGATACTTATGCAAACTATGGTGACTACCAAAACCATTTATCACAACCGACAGGATATTTTACACAAGATCCAGGTGCATCAACTTCGACTAGCAATCAAGTTATGGAACCGGCTGCATCACCAAATTCAGTCTATACTAATTTGTCTGATAGCACACAAGATTCTTTTAATTTTGACAATATATAATTTAAAGATGTCTTTACTTATAAAACGTGTAACTCTAAAATAAATCTCTAAATAAATAAATGTATACATTAATAAAGAATTTTCATTTTATTTACTTACCTTAAAGTTATCACTAGTCTTTCTTCGGCACTTATACAATTTCTGAAATGTGTGTTTTCTCTTCTAAGATTGTCTGCAAGTCGTGCCAGTAGGCTATCAAAGGTGGAGACAGTCATTCTTAAATACTCATAAAACTTTCCATCATCACTTTTTAATTCTTCTATATAACTCTGACATAATCCTAATGGAATTCTTTTCATTAACATTGGATGTACCCAGTACTTTCTTTTCATTTCTTGCTTCATTTTCCTTCTTTTCAAAAAGTAATACATTATTAAAATTTCATCTTCGTCCATTGAACTCAGGAGAGTAAACGCACTAGTAATCACCAAGCGAACGCAGAGGCGACTAGATTTGTAGCTTGCTGATGATGCGAGCGATCTGAGCGATCCAATGGGAACAGCTAGATACGACAGTCGCTAAACGATAAAAAATGTTGACGACAAACAATCGTTATAATGGGAACAGGTAGAGACGACAGTCGTCGAACGATAAATTAGTCGTTACGACATAGTGGGAACGCGCCCTAACAAAGACTTTAATAGTGACGCTAACATTCTTGAACATAACGAAAGCATCCTGAAAACTAACTGCAAAATCATTGTCATACCTACCTCCATCGACCTCGACGACTCCAACCCTCATGTAGAAGAAATCCTAAGCAACCTAGAAAATTCTCAAGAACTCTTAGACAGGGAAAGAACTCTTTACTCCTTCATCTCATTTGATCACAAGGGAAAAAATATATATCTCCTATTCACCAAAGTATACCATTTTCACAATAGCTCTTATGAAGACATTTATAAAAGCCTACTAAATCTTCGAAATATTACGTAATTCCACTGATTCCAACCTAAATTTAGCCATTACTGATTTCCAAAATCCTTTCGACAGATACATCTGGACGAAAATATACAACATGTTCTGCTATATCTTTAACAATACTCAAATATCAGTTCATATTTATCACAACACTATAATTTACCCTACACCCTCCGAGATACCTAAAATACTCCGCGAAAACCACGACATTCCAATTGCCGGACATTTAGGATCCGCGCGAATGTATAATCGAATAAAAGAGAGGTATTTCTGGAAAAATATGCGAACTGATATCGAAACTTACGTAAAGAATTGCTCCCAATGCCAAAGTAACAAAGCCCTAAGACAAATTAATGAATCACCTATGCAAATAACTACAACCTCTACCATGCTATTTGAACGTATCAGCCTCGGTCTTGTAGGTCCACTCCCGGATGCTGGTCTTAAATTCATTGTTACGTTACAGGACGATCTCACCAAATATTCCCTTATCGCTTATCCTATCGCTAATGCAACTGCAGAAGAGACATGTGAATGTCTAGTGCACTTTATTTCTATTTTCGGCATCCCACAGTCTATTTTAACCGACCAAGGCACAAACTTCATCGCAGAATTATTCAAAAAAACTTGCAACTTCCTGAATATTAAACAAATCTTCCCCATACGATCCTCAAACTCATGGTGCACTTGAACGCAGCCACTCCACGCTTAAGGAATACCTAAAGTCCTATGTTAATGAAAATCATTCCGATTGGCATAAGTACGTATACACCGCTATGTTAGCATATAACACCTCTACCCATTCCACTACTAACTTCACACCATACGAGCTCCTTTTCGGTCAGAAGCCTTTTATCCCGGACTCCGTTTACGACTTACAAGCTGACCTCACTTATCCGGAATATCTCAAATCCTTACACCATCGTCTAAAACTTTCACGCGAAAAAGCCTTAGAAAACATACAAAAATCTAAGGAAAGATCTAAAGAGTATTACGACACCCGTTCACGACCTATTCATTATAAAGTCGGAGATTACGTTTATCTTAAAAATCATGTGCGTCAAGACTTAACGAATAGTCAAATTAATTAAACAAAAAAGACCAAAATAGTCAAACAAAATAGCATACATCATTAAAATAGTAGTTATAATAATCAATGTCAAGAATAAAAATTTATAAAATGTCAATTACAATATTTCTTAATTTACTTATAAGTCTATAAAGTACAGAGAGGTTGCATCATTCTGGAGGAGTGGTCTTATTTGTGGTGGTATCCACAGGATTAAGGTTATGTCAGGAACCCACTCGTTTATGCAGTGTGGAGTTCGCTGTGGGTGCGATTGGCAAGGAATTCCGACAAGGTCATTTAACGAGTGATGAGACTCGTAGAATGAAAGAATTGTAGTTCCGCCATTGTAGTGGCTCTTCTAGTGCAGGAGAGTATATGTGGTGTTGCTGTTAGTTTTCATACTTTGGTATTATTGTGTTATTGCGTCCCTCACGTTACACTACTGTGTGATTGTGATGGGGAATGATTGTGGTTTGGTCGGGCTATATTGTTCCTGCAGAGAAAAAAAATAGAAAGAAAAAGAGAGGAAAAGTGAGAAAAAAGGTGGTACTTACTATCAAACTTAATCAAAAGACGAAAAATACAGAAAAAAAGAGAAAATAAGTAAAAAAAGTGGTCCTTGCTATCATTGAAGGGCTTTTGCCGGTCCAATGATATGGCTACAGGGAATAATGATTCCGGACGAGCGTAGAGAGAGTTTTGAAGGGCATCTTGCCGGACCAAAACTGATTAGTGTTGCAGGGTTCAAAGGAACTGGTCCAATACCAATTGCCTGAAGGATCGATGTAGACCGGACTAGAGCTGATTGTTAAAACCTGAAGGTTCAATATAGACCGTACCAGAACGTATTGTTGAACGTGTAAAAGTTTA
Organism: Parnassius apollo; assembly: GCA_907164705.1. Lineage (NCBI taxonomy): Eukaryota > Metazoa > Arthropoda > Insecta > Lepidoptera > Papilionidae > Parnassius > Parnassius apollo. The sequence goes on along the minus strand of CAJQZP010000088.1, from coordinate 6,553,987 downwards.
TGACTTTTGTCATGTACGTATGTCAACGATGTTTTTTTGTCTACAGATAACTAAGATTGTGATGGGAGCGCGTGCGAGGACGCACGCATGTCAGTATGGCTGTGTCGGTACCTGCGCCATTGCACGTGCAGCAGCGCCTCTTTGGCTAGTCGGAATTATTGTAAACAACACACCCTCTATCAAGTTATATGTCCAGAGTTGTCTGTTCGAGTGGCTGTCTGGTGATTTTAACACACAAGAGCGGTGCCACAAATGTTGTACATGGCAGGTACCGAACCTGCACCATTGCACGTGCAGCAGCGCCTCGGTTACCTGTGATCCGTGTATTTTGTGATTGTAAATTAATTCTATTTAAATACCTTCCTACATATACAAAGAGGTCCTTAAATAAAAGCAAACATTCCTTAAAACAAATTATTAGTTATCATGTAGGCCAAAAGCAATAAAAATGTCGTTAAAAATACTCAATATTTTCTGGATCCGCGTGGAATTAGCGTGGAATATGAAACTCAAGGGGGGTATTCTGATAGTATTAAGTATTCGTGGTGTCTATACTGTTTTCCTTAGAGCACATCCGGTAATTACTTTGGCCTTTAAGGATATTTAAAACTGGACAGGATAATATAACATTACTGCACTATCAACTTGTAATAAATACTTGCATATGCTTTATGTAACCTCTATATAAGCATCTTGCAGCGAGAAAATTTCAATCAGAAATCGTACGCGGATAAAGTCACTGGGGACCGCTAGTAAAAAATTTAATATTGTTTAGATAATCACTTCTTCTACGGGGTCTAGCTGTATCGTATGAATCTTTAATAAAGTGAAACAATGATTTCAAAAAAAACTTATAGCCAAATCCTTCAAATACAATACATAGTCTTATTTCTAACAGAAAAAAAATGCAATTAAATACACTACACCTCATTTCGCCACGGTAACATTCCCACATTAACACCTCAGTATACATTATACCGTGTTTGATATATAAATTGACAGAATTTGGACCTATGAGTAGAAAATTATGAAGAAGGTATACAGTTATCACTACCAATTATGTCTTTTCTAACCAGAAACCGAAGAGGCATTGGTTTTTTCAAAACTCGAAATACATTGGTCAAAATTTCAAAAACGTTTCTTATAATTAGTCCAGCCCTCGATAATGGTTAAATACACGTTTTGTTGATATTTTAGCATGTTAGCCTATCATATTGATACCTAAAAGAAATTCACAAATTAATATGGAATAACATATTATGTCCCTTCTAGGTCTTTAGGAGGTGGAAGATTCAATGATTTGTTCTTAATTTTACTTTCAGTAATGAATCATTAAACACACGATCATCGGAAATTCTTTCTTTCGTCGATAACCATAAAATTGAAGGAGCCATCTAAAAGGGCCAACATAGCAATACTGAAAAACTCATTGTAGTTATAGAGCTACCATCCTGTTTTAAATGGAATCTGCAACATTATGTGTTTACTGTACAATAAACCATCGAACCTTGTTGTGAATAAACGGTTGTTTTACATGATGATTCCAGTTTTAGGTACAAACCTTAGATGTTGGGAATACTTACGTAATTGAATTGCAAGTATTTTATTTCCTTTTTTTAATACTAAGAAGTATAACTAAAAAAGTAAGCAGCAGGAAAAAACTTGAATTGAATTTTACTTGGAATTGTATTTCTAACGATAGTCAGACGGCGCAGTAGACGGTTGAACGGCGTTGAAATGATCCGCTCGCATTATTTTATTTCCAACGGTAGTGGGACGGCACAGTAGACAGTCGAACGGTGTTGAAATGATGCGCTCGTAGGATTTCATCTCTGACGGTAATCGGACGGTGCAGAAGGCGGCCGAATAGCGTTAGACAACAGGCGAATAAGGAACGGTGAGTCGAATACCGAACGAATATTAACAGCCGTCGCGATGACCGTTCGGAGGAGTCGACTGCCAATTACTTGTGAATAGCCGTCGAAACAGCTGTTCTGCATTAAGCCGAGTAGTGTGGTTATACCCACTCGGCTTAAGGCGATTCGACGTCGATTAATGTGAGGACCTCCTAAGACTGGCTGCCGTGATCAAAGTTTGCTCTGAAGGACACTTATTATAGACTGAGCTTCGTCTAAGCTCGCTGTGATTACTTCCTGCTTGTCAGTACGCGTAGACACAGATATTTTAAATACCTATAAAGGTAAGTGGATGCTGTAGCCCATTATCTGTCTTCTTTGTGCGTAGTTGGCTGCAGGCAGGTATCCACGGACTGTAGGTAATAGATAACGACTTGCCGTTAGGTGAACTCTAATTTCGTTTGTGACTTAAATAAAAAAGTATAATATGTACTTAAGTAACTGATGCAAAATTAGAAGATAGTTTTATCCGAAATGATCACAGTGCACTTTACTCGGAGATTTTCCTGTTTTTTTTTTTTAAATATATTTTGTTTACAGTGATCAATGGGGAACCGAAGTAACGATGATGAAAATCTTGTAAAGTATAAAGGCGAGGAGGAGGGGAAAAGACCGATTAATAAAAATAACTTAGTTATGAAAGGACCAACAATACCAGGAAAACGCAGTATCATAGCGCTGTTTTTCGTCCATACTCAGTACGTACCGATTAAAAGATTAATACATTATAAACTACCTAATAATAAAAATAAACTAGCAATAGTTATATTTTTTCAGAATTAAAGCAATGCGGTTTTATAGAAGTATATAAAGATACTAGAAATAATAGACATATTTCTGGGACCGAAGTTTGAACAGTAATGTGATTTTATTTTTGTAATACGTGCGGCCCGCGCTTTCTATATTATATTCTATTAACAGACATATTTCTGGGACCGAAATTTGAAAAGTAATGTGATTTTATTTTTGTAATACGTGCGGCCCGCGTGTTCTATATTATATTCTATTAACAGACATATTTCTTGGACCGAAGTTTGAACAGTAATGTGATTTTATTTTTGTAATACGTAAGGCCCGCGTGTTTTATATTATATTCTATTAATAAAATATCTATTCAAGTAATAAAAATAAATGAGGATTGAATTTTTTACAGCGTCAAGAGAATCAGGCCGACTCGGTCACTTAGCAGGAGTGGATAAAAATTGACTGATAAAGAGGAAAGAGCGCGCCTCAGAACTATCAAAGAAGAAAAACGACGTGCTAGATATTTGTCTGAGCCGACTACTTTGACATTATCTTAAGTACCGTTACAAGACGACTCATCGTCTAAATCTGATGAAAACATAGAATTTACAAGAGGACGTACCGAAGCTTGTCGAGAACACTTAACCCAGCAAAACACCTCTGCGGAGAGATTTTATTACTCCAAAATTAGTAGCAGCGCTAGGATAGGTTTCAATAGAGTATGTGAGATTCTGTTTTTATTTTTGAAGCAACTATTGAAACACTTGGATATAATGTTGATTAATTTCCGATAAGTAAGATTTCCATCTAAAGAATACGCACAGAAAAACGGATAGAACGCACTGAAACCAAAAACTAGATTTCCAAAATAAGGTACCGGAAATTCTGACTGTTCATTGGGACGGCAAGCTTTTGCTTGTTTTAAATGCTCGGAAATCAAAAGAAGAACATCTTCCTATAGTTATTTCTTATAAAAGCAAAGAACAACTTATTGCTGTACCAAGACTAGAAAGTTCTACAGGAAATGAACACGCACAGGCAGTTTAGAACGCGATTGTAGACTGGAATTTAAAAGATAAAGTAAAAAAATTTTGTTGTGATACTACTGCTTCAAATAAAGGTCGCAAAAATTGTGGCCGTGTGCTTCTTGAATAAAAACTGAACAGAGAAATGCTTAATTTCGCTTGTCGACATCACGTGTATGAATTGGTCTTAAAAAGTTCCGAAAAAACTCGAAAAGTATTAATGCTGATAAAATACAAATCTATATAAAAAAAAACTTACACAGCAACTGACTGACTCCAAAATTGACAACTTGCTAGAGTTTTACCATTTTTTTTTGTTTTTGTTTTCAATTGTGGTATTCAACTTACGAAGTTACTATATTATCATTGTTCGATGATTTTTTTTATAGTAGAGGGGGCAAACGAGCATACGTCTCACCTTATGGTAAGATTACCGCCGCCCATGAGCAACTGCAACACCAGGGGAATTGCGTTGCCGGTCTTTTAAAAAGGAGTAGGCTCTTTTTTGAAGTCCTTAAGTCGTATCGGTCCGGAAAAATCTCTGGTGGTAGTCGATTCCACAAGAAAGTTGTGCAAGGAAGAAAACTTCTTTTAAATCGCACAGTGTTGGATCGCCAGTCATCCAGATGGTATGGATGATATCGTGAGTTTTGTCGCAATGTGCGATGGTGAAATTGTGCGGTTGGCATTGTTGATGTTCGATGATGATGTGGACCAAAAAGCTAAAGTTAAAATGGTTCAAAATTTAACGAAAGAAGAAGAAATAACTCATGGAAAACAATACATCCTATGGAAAAAAACCTTGCTGTATGTTTTATACTCAAAATATATAAAACTCAAAAGGCCTACAACGTCCTCCGAGTACAATACAACAACGCATTTAGGGTGCTGCTGGGACTGCCTCGCTTCTGTAGTGCATTAGGGATGTTCGCGAAAGCGCGAGTGGACTGCTTTTACGCGACTATGAGAAACACGTGCGCGTCTCTGATGCGTAGGGTGCAGGGGAGCAACAATAGTATCCTGATAGTGATTGCTAGCAGACTGGACTGCCTATACATGTGCCACTGTAGTGCCATATTGGTCAGATTGGTGAGAAAATGGCACATATAAATATAAATACAAACGAATTTTTATACAGAAATACTGTTGAGTGCTGATTTCGTTGTTTTAAGTCAGAACAAATTCGAACCGCTATTTCAGTCCGACACAGACTTTTGTAGGGATTTCTCGTTGACAACGTTAAGTTTATTTACTGAGGCTGTAGTTTTGATTACTTTGTTTAAAAATAATGGACACTACTGAAGCTGAGGCGGCCCAAGTTGTGGCTTTGCTGCAACAAGGCTTAAGTCAACGTGTCGTGGCCAGGAGGTCAAATCTGAGCCGTTCTGCAGTGCGACGAGTTTACCAAAGGTTTCTGGAGACTGGGCAGTATCGAAGAAGCTCTGGATCTGGAAGACATAGGGTGACAACTCAAAGGGATGACCGATTTATAGTGGTATCAGCTCTACGAAACGGACCTATCTGGTGTTGATATCCAGCTACGCTTACGTGAACGATCGAGGTGTAGCTATAAGTAATGGTACTGTGAGAAGGAGACTTCGTGAGTAGAATTTAAGACCTCACAAGCCAGCAACAGGACAATTGACCACTGCTCATCGACAAGCCAGACTTCAATTTGCGCGTAACCACATCAACTGGACTATAGGCCAATGGGAGTCAGTTTTTTTTAGTGATGAGAGTCGAATGACTTTATACGGTTCTGACGGACGCCGTAATGTCATGCGACGACCAGGTGAACGTTATACCCAGTGTTGCATAAGAGAAACTGTCAGTTATGGTGGAGGCTCTGTAATGTTTTGGGCTGGGATATCTTTGACTGGACGCACTGACCTGGTTTTCATACGAAGAGGTGTTTTAACTGCAGCATCACAGAGATCTTAAAAGACCATGTGGTGCCATACGCCGGCTATATTGGAGAGACCTTTGAATTAATGTATGATAATGCACAACCACACGTAGCGCGCAACACAACCGATTACCTTGAAGAGGTTGGCATTCGGGTTATGTTGTGGCCAGCAAGAAGCCCAGATCTCAACCCTATAGAGCACATGTGGGACACCCGAAAACAAAAGGTTAGAGCCCTTAATACAGTCCCTACAACATTAGGAGACCTTGAAACCGCCATTAGTGAAGAATAGAACCGAATCCCTCGTGAGACCATCAAAATCTTGATAAGTTCATTAAAACGGCGAATGCAGGCTGTGATTCGAGTAAGAGGAGGGAGGGAGTTCCTGTCATATTAAAATCTTTTTAATTGAAAACTCCTTGGTTTTAAAAATCGAATACCATTTATTTATTTAAAAAAAGATTCTCGGTCTTTACACAAGGTTTTGACAAACTTGTTTAGTCGTTGAAAAAATGGAACTGACTCGAGAAAATTCAAGAGCGATGATTTATTATGACTTTCGAAGTGGTTTAACACAAAAACAGTGTGTTGACCGGATGATTTCTGCATTTGGTGTTTGGTTTCCACAATTTATCGCTGGTTTGCTGAATTTTAACGTGGACGTATCAAGCTCAGTGATGATCCCCGTCAAGGTCGTCCAAAAACTGCAGTCACCCAAGAAAACGTTGATGCTGTGCGTAAACTTATTGAGGAAAATCGACGTGTGACATACCGCGAAATTCAGGCAACTTTAGACATTGGCATGCGTCAAATACAAATAATCTTGCATGAACAATTAGGTGTAAAAAAGTTGTTTTCCCGATGGATACAGCATTCGCTCTGTGAAGAGCAAAAAGCGGCTCGCGTTACTTGGTGCGTCAGAACTCTCGAAAGATTCCACGAAGGATCCTCAAATGCTGTATACAACATTGTATTAGGTGACGAATCCTGGATATACGCGTACGAACCCGAAACAAAAAACCAGTCACGAGTTTGGGTGTTCGAAAATGAGTTAAAGCCAACAAAAATTGTTCGTTCACGGAGTGTTGCAAAAAAAAAATGGTGGCCACGCTTGTCTCCAAAACCGGTCTAGTTACGACTATTCCTCTTGAGGGACAAAGAACAAAAAAAGAAAGGTTAATGCAGAATGGTATGCTAGCATTTGTTTGCCACAGGTCGTTTCTGAACTCCGTAAAGAGAACTGCAACCGCCGCATCATCCTCCATCACGACAATGCGAGTTCTCACACCGCACACAGGACAAAAGAGTTTTTAGAGCAAGAAAACATGGAATTATTAGACCATCCGCCGTACAGCCCCGAACTAAGCCCTAATGATTTCTATACTTTCCCTAAAATAAAGAATAAATTTTCATCACCTGAAGAAGAAATCCTGGAATATTTGAGACTCAAAATTCCTTCCTTGATCGCTGTGAATCACTAAAGGTACTCCAAAACGACAGAAGACTTCATCAACTAGTTTACCTGCAACTGTTGAAGCTTCTTGGTTTGGAATGGCGAAGACTTCTGGCCACTTAGTGAAGTAATCCATCACAACCACGAAATACTTGTTACCGCTTTCACTCTCCGGAAACGGCCCCGCAACGTCAATGGCTATTCTCTCCCATGGTGCACCAACATTGTACAACTTCAATGCACCTCTACTACGAGTCTGAGGTCCCTTTACAGCCGCACAACCTGTACATTTGCAACACCAGTCCTCGACATCGTTTCGACAGTGGACCCAGTAAAACCGTTCTCGGATCTTCAATAGAGTTCGTTTAACTCCCAGATGGCCTCCTGAATAATCATTATGGTACAGCTGTAGAACAGCCGGTACTTTAGCTTTAGGGACAACCATTTGCAAATGACAGCTGTCTCCCCGAACATTTTCCCATTTACCGCACAAAACTCCATCCTGAAGCAGCAAGCTGTCCCACTGGGCCCCATAGCTTTTGGTGGTCGAACACATCGCTGAGACGTCGCTCCACTTGGACTGGGAGCACTGGCCTTCATCCATTGCAGAATTGGCTTGATGTCCGGATCTCTCTGCTGTGCACGTTGTAAGCTGTCCTTCCACTCTTTGCTGAGGTTTTCAAAAATACTTTGACACCGGGATGAGCCCGGCAGCTACAATCGCTTTACATGAAATGACTGTAATTAAGAAGTACGGAAAAGAAAGTTGCGTTTATTTGGCAAATTCGCAGATTAACTCAATTGAGAGGCATGTTTATTACCTCTATGAAAAATAGCGTAAATTAAATTTTGGTTATATATATACATAACAAAAAAAAATATATATATATATATATTTTGGTGTATAACTCGTATTTCATAGAAGACATTTTTTTTACTTAGGGCGAAATCTACGGACTGTTCCCAGCCATTCTCCCGCAATATGGCGCTGAAGTCAACATTTTTAGTTTATTTGGATTTTTGTGTAATTGGAAAATTATTAAGTCGTAAAAGTAGACTTTGCGGCTATCGGATATTACATTTTATTGGAATGGGTCATATCATTGCTTCAAAACCCACCCAATTCGGCATTAGTTTTGATTATAACATCTGTCACTGAATATAGTGTGGTTTACACACATAGACGTATCCCTACGTTTACGAAGCTAGAACACTGGATGGCGTGTATGTAAAAAAACAAGTTTTTAATTTTTTCTGTATGTGTAGATTGGGTAGGCAGAACTACAAAACGCTATGTACGATTGTTATAAAAATAAAAGTTATATTTGGTGGCGTAAACTATTTCATTAATTTATAACTTTGGGAAATAAATTATGTCAACATTGATTACAATAAAGCGCATTTTTATTTTATTACATTACATTATTGAATTTTTTATCAAAACAGAAGTACCTATTTGAAGCAACATAATTATACCGATACATGCCTGTTCACTCAAAACTAATAACACTGATGATTTGTAACAGTACAAATTATTACAATAATTAGATATTTCATAACCAACACGTAAGAAACTATAATTCATAAACAAGAGATAACAACAAATCTATGACACGATTTATTTTGTGATAATAACCAGGAAGCTTGAAAATAATATTTCCTAATTTCGAAGCACTCAACAAAAGTTTTTAGTAAAACAAAAGGGTTGGCTATAGACGTCCGGTACTTGATTTTGATAATGTTTTTAGTCTAGGAGGCTTGATAGGATTAAGCTGGAACCTATTACATTGTTTTTAGATGGCGGAAATGCGATTTGAATTAATTACGACAAAAATTAATTTCACTAAAATTTCGTATAACGAAACGCAAATATAACAATTTTTCATAGTGTTGAGATAAGATGTCGAAAACCGGTGTAAAAAGTGGGAAACGGAACGATGTTGACGGCCATTTTGTGGGCAACCGTAAATGTCAAATATATTAAATTGTCTATGACGTCAAATGTCAATCGTCATTCCGTTTCTTTAGTGGTCACGCGAATATTTTCTCTTGTGCTTAGAGCAAAGTTTTCTCTGTTTTTTCGAAGTCTTTTTTTCTGTTTTTAGACTTTTTTGATTGCACTTACGTTTGACTTTTGCTTTGTTTTGGATTTGATTGGATTGCATTACTTTGGACTTTGGCTTGTTTACCGGACCTGAGAATGAGCTATTACGAACCCGTAGCGGGGCCGTCTTCGGCACCTGATGCTTTACGCGAGGCACCATCAGACATAGTCGAAGATTACTCTGACGACGGCGACTATGTAAAGTGTCGGCTATAAGTGTCTGAGATATTGTACATGTGGAATCTGTGAGATATGGTGCGCGAACTTGGAACGAATGAACAATGTGTTCAATTTAGTGAGAATGAAGAGCTAATCCTAAAGGAAAGAAAGTGCAGCAAACATAAAATAAACATAAAAATTTCATACTCAAGTGGCTGCAAATCGTTTGGTACATTCGTATGTGCTAAAGCATCCTGTAAGGGTAAAGGTGGAGGCAGTGGAGTTAAGATCCCACGTCGACAAGGGACTTTTTTTGAAAATGTATCCATTGATATGGTTCATACACTCGTATATTACCTTATATATGCGTACTCACAAGGATGGTCTTATAATCAAATAATTCATGAAGACCCATATAAACGACAGAGACAACAATGTTTAAGTCCAAACACAATATGTGATTGGTATAATTACTGTCGAGAGGTAGTTGTCATATACCATCTGGAGAAACAAAATCTGTTTAAGGAAAGATAGGTGGCCCCGGAAAAATTGTACAAATTGATGAGAGCAAATTTGGAAAACGCAAATACAATAATCTCATCAATCAAAGGGATCTCAGACTAGAGGTGTGCCCAGACAATATCATAACTGCTAAAGTGCTGGTGCCGCTTATACAAAAACATGTGGCAGCGGGTACCACCATTCATACCGATTGTTGGCGGGCATATGATTGCTTGGCAGAACACGGGTACACCCATAAGAGTTAATCACTCAGACCCAGACAATCCATTTGTGGCTGAAGATGGTACTCATACACAGCGAATTGAGGCACAGTGGAGAGCAGTGAAGAGGTTTTTTAAAAAACAAAACTACAATAATTCCCAAAATTTTGCAGACGTGGTAATGGAGTATTTGTGGAGACGAAATATTGAAAAATATTAAAAGGATCCGTTTAAAGAAATTATGCGAGCAATATGCATGTGTATAAAGTAAATTAAATAATTAGAACAAATAATAAATTTTTTAATTTACCACTATCATAGCAGAGTTCTCTGACTTTATAGATACCACTGGTTGAATCGGTTCTAAAACCGAATTAGCACACCCCGACACCACGTAGTCTTGTCTGCCCTACCCCTAGTGTTTTTTTTTTTTGTAAAGCCGTAGGCACGGAGGGAGACCCTTGCGTAGCAAATCACAGGCACCGACAGGTGCCTGCGGTGATTTGCTACAGCGAGCAATTCTTGCATATATATGAGGCCAAAAATGCAACAAAAAGATTGAAAAAAATGCGAAAACTGTGAAGCCATGACGTCCAGACTGAAATATTACCAGGCTAGACTTGAATATCTCAAACATTCGAGTGCTGAACTTTCTGAAGACAGTCCTAAAAAAGACTGTAAAGACTTGATGTTATGAGGGGATATATATATATATATATATATATATATATATATATATATATATATATATATATATATATTTCAGCGTCACAAAAATCGCACCTCTCTGAGTTTTCGCGAAAAATGGTTGTAATGGCTAGAAACGAATTATATTTATATAAATATTGGTATGTTTGAAATGGGTATTTGAATAGCTTTACATTATTAATAAAAAAATCATAAATCATCAAAACATATCATTATAGTATAAACTTCAATGTTTTAAAGGGATGTATGGCAGGTTTAGTTTGCAGTGAACACACGTGAACAAGTAACCCAAGTAAGAACAAGTAAAGATGGACACCAGCTCTGAAGCCGCTCAAATGATTGCCCTATTGCAGTCGGGGATGCGGCAGTATGATAATCGAACGATGTTTTTTGTCTACAGATAACTAAGATTGTGATGGGAGTGCGTGCGAGGACGCACGCATGTCAGTATGGCTGTGTCGGTACCTGCGCCATTGCACGTGCAGCAGCGCCTCTTTGGCTAGTCGGAATTATTGTAAACAACACACCCTCTATCAAGTTATATGTCCAGAGTTGTCTGTTCGAGTGGCTGTCTGGTGATTTTAACACACAAGAGCGGTGCCACAAATGTTGTACATGGCAGGTACCGAACCTGCACCATTGCACGTGCAGCAGCGCCTCGGTTACCTGTGATCCGTGTATTTTGTGATTGTAAATTAATTCTATTTAAATACCTTCCTACATATACAAAGAGGTCCTTAAATAAAAGCAAACATTCCTTAAAACAAATTATTAGTTATCATGTAGGCCAAAAAGCAATAAAAATGTCGTTAAAAATACTCAATATTTTCTGGATCCGCGTGGAATTAGCGTGGAATATGAAACTCAAGGGGGTATTCTGATAGTATTAAGTATTCGTGGTGTCTATACTGTTTTCCTTAGAGCACATCCGGTAATTACTTTGGCCTTTAAGGATATTTAAAACTGGACAGGATAATATAACATAACTGCACTATCAACTTGTAATAAATACTTGCATATGCTTTATGTAACCTCTGTATAAGCATCTTGCAGCGAGAAAATTTCAATCAGAAATCGTACGCGGATAAAGTCACTGGGGACCGCTAGTAAAAAATTTAATATTGTTTAGATAATCACTTCTTCTACGGGGTCTAGCTGTATCGTATGAATCTTTAATAAAGTGAAACAATGTTTTCAAAAAAACTTATAGCCAAATCTTTCAAATACAATACATAGTCTTATTTCTAACAGAAAAAAAAATGCAATTAAATACACTACACCTCATTTCGCCACGGTAACATTCCCACATTAACACCTCAGTATACATTATACCGTGTTTGATAAGGATCTCCTAGGTGTGCGTTATTTCGTAGTTAGCAGTGGCTGCAAATAACCGCCGGTTCGACAAACTCCACCGATCGTTGAGTCCCGTGATTCCGTGAGGCGTCGAGGTCACCGGCCCCTAGGTGATTCTTGGCACTTTATGCGCTTCGTGCATCCTGTGCCTAGTCGCGTATTAAAGTGCCACTGTCGCACTTCCCCCAACCCTTTGTTGACAAAGGGGTAGGCAGTGCCCCAAGTGACTAGGCCAACTTAGTTGCAACCTCCATCCGCGTCGCGCATCACAGCCGATCGGCTGGACATAGACAGGGCCGTTAGTTAGACTACTGACTCTTAGGTAGGTTCACCATGTCCGATAAGGACAATGATAAGGGGGAGCCACCACCGAAGACCAGAAAACCACCGGACCGAACAAGTATTCTGGATCGACCGATAGCATACCGGGACATCTTTAATCCGGAAAGGACTCGAGTAGTGTCTTCCTACTCGCAGATCCCGACTAGGAAACCCCTATCTCCAGGAAAAGGACCCGCACCGAGGACCGCGCTCTCACCCATCGTACCTGAAGGTACGACTGGGCTAGAACCGGTCCCCCAACAACAGCGGGCTAAGAAGTCGTGGAGAAGGCATACTCCACCTGAGACTGCAGCATCATTACAGGAGAAGAGACAATGCCTAGGATCCTCCAGCTCCTCGGATTATTCGACTTCCGAGGAGGAACACGACCAACGACCTATAAGGAGATCGCAACCGGAGTCGCCATCGCCGACTAAACCCACTCCCCCTAGATCAGAGGAACATCACTCCAGCATGGATGCTGTGGATCTAGAGCAGGGAGGAGAAGGGTCGTACGGGTGGAGTGCCACTACTTATGCGACCTTAGCCCCGAACACATCGGCTGGACACTCGCCGTCCACGTCGCCTAGGAAGACAACTGAAAATCCGTCCGGGCGTCCGCTGGATGGCCATTGGCCATGGCCAAAGGCCATCCACTAGCTACGCCCATATGGTAGCTGCGCCAGCAGTACCGCGACCCAAACCGGCGGCAGCGACTTCAGACAAGCCTGCCGACCAGGAGGAGAAAACAAGATATCCGCCCATAGTGGCTGAATGCCTCCCGGATTGGACGAGGCATTTCAAGGAGCTCAATAGAATGTTGGGCCACCCATTGAATGCCCGTCCGTTCGGGAAGGGAGTTCGGTTTACACCACAGTGCGCCACTGAATTCAGGACTGTTCAACGTTATATGGTTGAACTTTCCAAGGCAACACCTAACATGTCGTGGTACTGCTATACCCCGGATGAAGACAAGCCCACCAAAGTGGGCATCCGGGGCCTACCAATGGGGACCGATACCAGTACCATCGAGGAGGCTATAAAGGCAAAGGGCTTCCCGGTGAAATACGTTAAAGCGATTCCACCACGAAGGGGCAGACCAGGATGCGTCTACTTTGTCCAGTTTGACCACCTGAGCCTGGAGCAGCTCAAGAAATTATATGAAGTTGACGAACTACTCTATATGAGAGGAGTAGTTATTGAGGCCTGGCAAAGGAAAGCAGGACCGGCCCAATGCCACCGCTGCCAGGCCTTTGAACATGCCTCAGCTAACTGCTTCAGGCCGGTGAAGTGCGTACGCTGCGCCGGGGAGCATATAGCGAGCCTTTGCCCTCGGGGTAGGGAAGAGGAACTCACATGTGCCAACTGTGGTAAGAACCACACAGCCAATGACCGTCGCTGTCCAGTCCTGAGGAGGACTGCACGAAGACAGGGGATTACCTTACCGTGGCTACTCCCGGAGGACCCGAAAAGGATCCCCCAGAGTCGCCCTAAAGCCATTACCATCCAGAAAGACGGGTGGGCTACCATCACGGGGAAGGGCAGACAACCAGCCCCCCCCCCCCACCCGTACCACACAAGGAAACGGTGGAACCCGCAGAGGAAAGGGCAACCACCGGGGCGAATCTGCAACCTCCCGCCAACCCTGCCACAGAACGGCAACCCTCAAAGAAGAGGAGGCGGGAGAGAAGCAGAAAAAAGTCGCAGCCTCCTCGGGCTGTTACCTCTACCCCGACACCTGGACCAATAGCCTCTCAGGCGCAGGTTACAGAAGAGACCACCAAAAAGGGCGTGGGTAGAGTGCAGGAGAGGGCCCCACTCGTAGAGAGACCCACACACAGAGCGCGCTCTACCCAAAAGCAAGAAGACCAACGCCCGAGACCAGCACCAACGCCTTCACATAGGAGACCACCGACGGCCGGCCTCGAAACAGCTGATGCAATCCAGCGCTTAGATGGCATTGCCATCGAGGTCGGCACGCAAGTCCTGGCCGATATAAGAGCCGGGACTGACCCCGTAACAGCGATCATGAAGGCGCTGGCAAACCTCCTGGCCAGGCACTATGGAGGAGAATAACCTGCGCCTAATGTATTGGAACCCGGACGGTATACGGCAGAAGCTGCATGAACTCCGCACTGTCGCCCAGCAACAGGACGTACATATCATACTGCTGGGCGAAACAATATTGAATCCAAAGACGCAAATAAAGCTGCCTAACTTTCACATCTACAGAAGGGACGAGGTCACTTCTCAAGGGGCCGCCTACAGAGGGACGGCGGTTCTAGTGAGGAGGGACATCGTCCACCAAGAGCTGGAATTACCATCCTACCAGACAATGCGTTCAATCGGCATAAGAATGGAGGCGGCGGGCGAGGAACTAAGGATATATGCAGCATACCGCCCGCCAGGGACTCCATTCTGCTCCTCAGACATCCGGACGGTGATGGAAGGCGATACTCCTACAATCATCGCCGGGGACCTGAACGCCAAACACTCGGCGTGGGGGTCCAGAGTGATCACCCCGCCGGGTCATGAGCTATACGAAGATGCAGAAAAGAACCAGTACGACGTTCTAGGTCCCGAGGAACCAACTCACGTTCCTACTGACCCACGGAGGCATCCGGATGTATTAGACATCGTGCTCACTAGGAACGTCAACTATCCGATAGTGGTAGAAGTGCTGTACGACCTTCCTTCACAGCACCTCCCGTTACTGATAACCCTTGGCCTAAAGGCAGTGACTACGCCGCCTAGAGCTTTTAAAACCCGTGTCGACTGGAGGCTCTACTGTCAACATCTTCAGCAGAGACCTCCAGCACACCATCCTATAAGCACAGCGGACGACGTAGAGGCCGCTGCTACTAGAATTACCAACAACATCAAGGAAGCCCTCCACGCGGCTTCTATGGTCGTCCCGATTACAGCAAGGCGAGACGATCTGCCGCGTGAGATATGCGTGCAGATCAAGCGCAAAAGGGCGCTGAGAAAGCTCTGGGCGCGTACTCGCTGTCCCAGAATTAAGACACAGCTGAACACCTTATCGGAGGAACTGTCGGTTGCAGTCCAGGCCTTCAGAGGAGAGGCCTGGGATCGGCGCATCCAGAAGGCGGAAGAGCATGATGCGTCGCTCTATCGACTGAACCGGCAGTTGATCAAATCCAAACCTCCCGTTTTCCCGCTGACGGACAATACGGGCAAACGTTGCTACGATGCCAAGGGCAGAGCGGATATCCTAGTCGAGCACTTCGAGGAGCAATTTATTCCGAATCCAGCAAGTGCGGAGTTTATGGAGCTTCATGCCCGGAAGGAAAGTCGCGTACAGGAGTTCCTGTCGTCGCCCGCGCCGCCTCTTGCAGGAGACTGGTTCATCTCCCCCGCAGAATTGCGGAGGACAGTAACCTGCCTGCAACCGAGGAAGGCGCCGGGGCACGACGGGATTACCAACGCTGCACTCCGACAGCTGCCCAACAGAGTCATAGTAGAGCTTGGTCGACTCTACAATGGGATACTGCGGACATCCCACTTCCCGGAGGACTGGAAAAAAGGCAAAATCATCGTCTTGCCGAACACGCTATTACCACATATAGCTAAACTGTTTGAAAGATTGCTGCTAAGACGTCTCCGTCCGTGCATCCAACTTCGGGCGGAGCAGCACGGATTCAGGAGGGGTCACTCCACAGTCACTCAACTGACTAGAGTGCTGCACCTGCTTGCGGCAGAGTACAATCGTGGCCGCATATCGTTGGGCGTCTTTCTCGATATCGAGAAGGCGTTCGACCGGGTGTGGCACGCAGGACTATTATATAAGCTGAAGGAACAGACCAGTGTCCCTCTTGCTATATTGCGACTAATAGCGTCTTTCCTGGAAGACAGGAAGTTCTACGTCTGCGTAGAGGACGCCGAATCCGCAACGAGAACCATCCAAGCCGGCGTCCCACAGGGCAGCTTTTTGTCTCCAGTCCTGTACGCCGCTTACACCAACGACATACCTACACTGGCAGGCAGGCTTCAAGAGTGGGAGGACGACGTTGAGCTGGCGCTATTCGCGGACGATAGCGCCTATTTCACCTCACCCCACCAGAAGAGCCCACATAGCCACTGCCAAGATGCAGCGTCTGCTGGACCTGCTGCCACCATGGCTGGAGGAGTGGAGGATGGTCGTCAACGTTGGTAAGACGACCGCTCTGCTCACTCGCCGTCTCAGGAAGTTTCCACCTCCGCTGACCCTCAACGGCCAAAAGATTGCGTACCAGAAGGCTGTAACCTACCTTGGGTGCAGGATCGACAGGACGCTGCGCATGACCGCGCACGTCGACTTCGTCGTCCGCCGGGCCCGATGTGCGCGGGCGACGCTCTTGCCGGTCCTGGCATCCAAGCTGCCCATACGAACCAAGCTCCGGATACACAAGATTTATATCCGGACCATCATCACCTACGCTGCACCGGCCTGGTACGCACTTCTGAGCGACCCTCTGAGGCGGCGACTACAGGCCCAGCAGAATCTGACATTAAGGACGATCGTCGGAGCAGGTCGCTACGTCCGGAACGACGTGATAGCGGCCGACTTGAAGATCGAGAACATCACCGACTTCGTGGCCCGGTTAGCGCGCGGCATGTTTGACCGTGCCGATAACGGGCCACACGAACACCTTAACGGCTTTGCGCCGTTACACACCCGGCCACCGGACGGGCGACCTCTTCCAAGAGAACTCCTCTCTATATGTGATTAGAGAGTTGAGTAACAACCCACAATGCCGCAGAAAGGCTAACTCAGACTTACCAAATAACCACCTTTTCCGTAGTTGGTTAACTACGGAAAAACATTTTACCACCACCACGGAAAAACCCGTGTATGCTATCGAGCCTAGAACAGGCTAAAGGACTGTCCCATAGTAATGGGATATGAGGACACCCGGGCAATGGGGGCTACCCCGAGGCCCGATACCTGCACTGTCCCAGGACACGGTAGACGACATTCAACAACGGTGTTTGATATATAAATTGACAGATACGTTGGTACAGTTATCACTACCAATTATGTCTTTTCTAACCAGAAACCGAAGAGGCATTGGTTTTTTCAAAACTCGAAATACATTGGTCAAAATTTCAAAAACGTTTCTTATAATTAGTCAAGCCCTCGATAATGGTTAAATACACGTTTTGTTGATATTTTAGCATGTTAGCCTATCATATTGATACCTAAAAGAAATTCACAAATTAATATGGAATAACATATTATGTCCCTTCTAGGTCTTTAGGAGGTGGAAGATTCAATGATTTGTTCCTAATTTTACTTTCAGTAATGAATCATTAAACACACGATCATCGGAAATTCTTTCTTTCGTCGATAACCATAAAATTGAAGGAGCCATCTAAAAGGGCCAACATAGCAATACTGAAAAACTCATTGTAGTTATAGAGCTACCATCCTGTTTTAAATGGAATCTGCAACATTATGTGTTTACTGTACAATAAACCATCGAACCTTGTTGTGAATAAACGGTTGTTTTACATGATGATTCCAGTTTTAGGTACAAACCTTAGATGTTGGGAATACTTACGTAATTGAATTGCAAGTAGTTTATTTCCTTTTTTTTAATACTAAGAAGTATAACTAAAAAAGTAAGCAGCAGGAAAAAACTTGAATTGAATTTTACTTGGAATTGTATTTCTAACGATAGTCAGACGGCGCAGTAGACGGTTGAACGGCGTTGAAATGATCCGCTCGCATTATTTTATTTCTAACGGTAGTGGGACGGCACAGTAGACAGTCGAACGGTGTTGAAATGATGCGCTCGTAGGATTTCATCTCTGACGGTAATCGGACGGTGCAGAAGGCGGCCGAATAGCGTTAGACAACAGGCGAATAAGGAACGGTGAGTCGAATACCGAACGAATATTAACAGCCGTCGCGATGACCGTTCGGAGGAGTCGACTGCCAATTACTTGTGAATAGCCGTCGAAACAGCTGTTCTGCATTAAGCCGAGTAGTGTGGTTATACCCACTCGGCTTAAGGCGATTCCACGTCGATTAATGTGAGGACTTCCTAAGACTGGCTGCCGTGATCAAAGTTTGCTCTGGAGGACACTTATTATAGACTGAGCTTCGTCTAAGCTCGCTGTGATTACTTCCTGCTTGTCAGTACGCGTAGACACAGATATTTTAAATACCTATAAAGGTAAGTGGATGCTGTAGCCCATTATCTGTCTTCTTTGTGCGTAGTTGGCTGCAGGCAGGTATCCACGGACTGTAGGTAATAGATAACGACTTGCCGTTAGGTGAACTCTAATTTCGTTTGTGACTTAAATAAAAAAGTATAATATGTACTTAAGTAACTGATGCAAAATTAGAAGATAGTTTTATCCGAAATGATCACAGTGCACTTTACTCGGAGATTTTCCTGTTTTTTTTTTTAAATATATTTTGTTTACAGTGATCAATGGGGAACCGAAGTAACGATGATGAAAATCTTGTAAAGTATAAAGGCGAGGAGGAGGGGAAAAGACCGATTAATAAAAATAACTTAGTTATGAAAGGACCAACAATACCAGGAAAACGCAGTATCATAGCGCTGTTTTTCGTCCATACTCATAGTACGATTAAAAGATTAATACATTATAAACTACCTAATAATAAAAATAAACTAGAGTGCGTTTTATAGAAGTATATAAAGATACTAGAAATAATAGACATATTTCTGGGACCGAAGTTTGAACAGTAATGTGATTTTATTTTTGTAATACGTGCGGCCCGCGCTTTCTATATTATATTCTATTAACAGACATATTTCTGTGAAAGAAATTTTAAAAGTAATGTGATTTTATTTTTGTAATACGTGCGGCCCGCGTGTTCTATATTATATTCTATTAACAGACATATTTCTTGGACCGAAGTTTGAACAGTAATGTGATTTTATTTTTGTAATACGTAAGGCCCGCGTGTTCTATATTATATTCTATTAATAAAATATCTATTCAAGTAATAAAAATAAATGAGGATTGAATTTTTTACAGCGTCAAGAGAATCAGGCCGACTCGGTCACTTAGCAGGAGTGGATAAAAAATTGACTGATAAAGAGGAAAGAGCGCGCCTCAGAACTATCAAAGAAGAAAAACGACGTGCTAGATATTTGTCTGAGCCGACTACTTTGACATTATCTTAAGTACCGTTACAAGACGACTCATCGTCTAAATCTGATGAAAACATAGAATTTACAAGAGGACGTACCGAAGCTTGTCGAGAACACTTAACCCAGCAAAACACCTCTGCGGAGAGATTTTATTACTCCAAAACTAGTAGCAGCGCTAGGATAGGTTTCAATTGAGTATGTGAGATTCTGTTTTTATTTTTGAAGCAACTATTGAAACACTTGGATATAATGTTGATTAATTTCCGATAAGTAAGATTTCCATCTAAAGAATACGCACAGAAAAACGGATAGAACGCACTGAAACCAAAAACTAGATTTCCAAAATAAGGTACCGGAAATTCTGACTGTTCATTGGGACGGCAAGCTTTTGCTTGTTTTAAATGCTCGGAAATCAAAAGAAGAACATCTTCCTATAGTTATTTCTTATAAAAACAAAGAACAACTTATTGCTGTACCAAGACTAGAAAGTTCTACAGGAAATGAACACGCACAGGCAGTTTAGAACGCGATTGTAGACTGGAATTTAGAAGATAAAGTAAAAAAATTTTGTTGTGATACTACTGCTTCAAATAAAGGTCGCAAAAATTGTGGCCGTGTGCTTCTTGAATAAAAACTGAACAGAGAAATGCTTAATTTCGCTTGTCGACATCACGTGTATGAATTGGTCTTAAAAAGTTCCGAAAAAACTCGAAAAGTATTAATGCTGATAAAATACAAATCTATATAAAAAAAAAACTTACACAGCAACTGACTGACTCCAAAATTGACAACTTGCAAGAGTTTTACCATTTTTTTTTGTTTTTGTTTTCAATTGTGGTATTCAACTTACGAAGTTACTATATTATCATTGTTCGATGATTTTTTTATAGTAGAGGGGGCAAACGTGCATACGTCTCACCTTATGGTAAGATTACCGATGCCCATGAGCAACTGCAACACCAGGGGAATTGCGTTGCCGGTCTTTTAAAAAGGAGTAGGCTCTTGTTTGAAGTCCTTAAGTCGTATCGGTCCGGAAAAATCTCTGGTGGTAGTCGATTCCACAAGAAAGTTGTGCAAGGAAGAAAACTTCTTTTAAATCGCACAGTGTTGGATCGCCAGTCATCCAGATGGTATGGATGATATCGTGAGTTTTGTCGCAATGTGCGATGGTGAAATTGTGCGGTTGGCATTGTTGATGTTCGATGATGATGTGGACCAAAAAGCTAAAGTTAAAATGGTTCAAAATTTAACGAAAGAAGAAGAAATAACTCATGGAAAACAATACATCCTATGGAAAAAAACCTTGCTGTATGTTTTATACTCAAAATATATAAAACTCAAAAGGCCTACAACGTCCTCCGAGTACAATACAACAACGCATTTAGGGTGCTGCTGGGACTGCCTCGCTTCTGTAGTGCATTAGGGATGTTCGCGAAAGCGCGAGTGGACTGCTTTTACGCGACTATGAGAAACACGTGCGCGTCTCTGATGCGTAGGGTGCAGGGGAGCAACAATAGTATCCTGAAAGTGATTGCTAGCAGACTGGACTGCCTATGCATGTGCCACTGTAGTGCCATATTGGTCAGATTGGTGAGAAAATGGCACATATAAATATAAATACAAACGAATTTTTATACAGAAATACTGTTGAGTGCTGATTTCGTTGTTTTAAGTCAGAACAAATTCGAACCGCTATTTCAGTCCGACACAGACTTTTGTAGGGATTTCTCGTTGACAACGTTAAGTTTATTTACTGAGGCTGTAGTTTTGATTACTTTGTTTAAAAATAATGGACACTACTGAAGCTGAGGCGGCCCAAGTTGTGGCTTTGCTGCAACAAGGCTTAGTTCTGAGCCGTTCTGCAGTGCGACGAGTTTACCAAAGGTTTCTGGAGACTGGGCAGTATCGAAGAAGCTCTGGATCTGGAAGACATAGGGTGACAACTCAAAGGGATGACCGATTTATAGTGGTATCAGCTCTACGAAACGGACCTATCTGGTGTTGATATCCAGCTACGCTTACGTGAACGATCGAGGTGTAGCTATAAGTAATGGTACTGTGAGAAGGAGACTTCGTGAGTAGAATTTAAGACCTCACAAGCCAGCAACAGGACAATTGACCACTGCTCATCGACAAGCCAGACTTCAATTTGCGCGTAACCACATCAACTGGACTATAGGCCAATGGGAGTCAGTTTTTTTTAGTGATGAGAGTCGAATGACTTTATACGGTTCTGACGGACGCCGTAATGTCATGCGACGACCAGGTGAACGTTATACCCAGTGTTGCATAAGAGAAACTGTCAGTTATGGTGGAGGCTCTGTAATGTTTTGGGCTGGGATATCTTTGACTGGACGCACTGAGCTGGTTTTCATACGAAGAGGTGTTTTAACTGCAGCATCACAGAGATCTTAAAAGACCATGTGGTGCCATACGCCGGCTATATTGGAGAGACCTTTGAATTAATGCATGATAATGCACAACCACACGTAGCGCGCAACACAACCGATTACCTTGAAGAGGTTGGCATTCGGGTTATGTCGTGGCCAGCAAGAAGCCCAGATCTCAACCCTATAGAGCACATGTGGGACACCCGAAAACAAAAGGTTAGAGCCCTTAATACAGTCCCTACAACATTAGGAGACCTTGAAACCGCCATTAGTGAAGAATAGAACCGAATCCCTCGTGAGACCATCAAAATCTTGATAAGTTCATTAAAACGGCGAATGCAGGCTGTGATTCGAGTAAGAGGAGGGAGAGAGTTCCTGTCATATTAAAATCTTTTTAATTGAAAACTCCTTGGTTTTATAAATCGAATACCATTTATTTATTTAAAAAAAGATTCTCGGTCTTTACACAAGGTTTTGACAAACTTGTTTAGTCGTTGAAAAAATGGAATTGACTCGAGAAAATTCAAGAGCGATGATTTATTATGACTTTCGAAGTGGTTTAACACAAAAACAGTGTGTTGACCGGATGATTTCTGCATTTGGTGTTTGGTTTCCACAATTTATCGCTGGTTTGCTGAATTTTAACGTGGACGTATCAAGCTCAGTGATGATCCCCGTCAAGGTCGTCCAAAAACTGCAGTCACCCAAGAAAACGTTGATGCTGTGCGTAAGCTGATTGAGGAAAATCGACGTGTGACATACCGCGAAATTCAGGCAACTTTAGACATTGGCATGAGTCAAATACAAATAATCTTGCATGAACAATTAGGTGTAAAAAAGTTGTTTTCCCGATGGATACAGCATTCGCTCTGTGAAGAGCAAAAAGCGGCTCGCGTTACTTGGTGCGTCAGAACTCTCGAAAGATTCCACGAAGGATCCTCAAATGCTGTATACAACATCGTATCAGGTGACGAATCCTGGATATACGCGTACGAACCCGAAACAAAAAACCAGTCACGAGTTTGGGTGTTCGAAAATGAGTTAAAGCCAACAAAAATTGTTCGTTCACGGAGTGTTGCAAAAAAAATGGTGGCCACGCTTGTCTCCAAAACCGGTCTAGTTACGACTATTCCTCTTGAGGGACAAAGAACGGTTAATGCAGAATGGTATGCTAGCATTTGTTTGCCACAGGTCGTTTCTGAACTCCGTAAAGAGAACTGCAACCGCCGCATCATCCTCCATCACGACAATGCGAGTTCTCACACCGCACACAGGACAAAAGAGTTTTTAGAGCAAGAAAACATGGAATTATTAGAGCATCCGCCGTACAGCCCCGAACTAAGCCCTAATGATTTCTATACTTTCCCTAAAATAAAGATAAATTGCGTGGACAGAGATTTTCATCACCTGAAGAAGAAATCCTGGAATATTTGAGACTCAAAATTCCTTCCTTGATCGCTGTGAATCACTAAAGGTACTCCAAAACGACAGAAGACTTCATCAACTAGTTTACCTGCAACTGTTGAAGCTTCTTGGTTTGGAATGGCGAAGACTTCTGGCCACTTAGTGAAGTAATCCATCACAACCATGAAATACTTGTTACCGCTTTCACTCTCCGGAAACGGCCCCGCAACGCCAATGGCTATTCTCTCCCATGGTGCACCAACATTGTACAACTTCAATCCACCTCTACTACGAGTCTGAGGTCCCTTTACAGCCGCACAACCTGTACATTTGCAACACCAGTCCTCGACATCGTTTCGACAGTGGACCCAGTAAAACCGTTCTCGGATCTTCAATAGAGTTCGTTTAACTCCCAGATGGCCTCCTGAACAATCATTATGGTACAGCTGTAGAACAGCCGGTACTTTAGCTTTAGGGACAACCATTTGCAAATGACAGCTGTCTCCCCGAACATTTTCCCATTTACGGCACAAAACTCCATCCTGAAGCAGCAAGCTGTCCCACTGGGCCCAATAGCTTTTAGTGGTCGAACACATCGCTGAGACGTCGCTCCACTTGGACTGGGAGCACTGGCCTTCATCCATTGCAGAATCGGCTTGATGTCCGGATCTTCCTGCTGTGCACGTTGTAAGCTGTCCTTCCACTCGTTGCTAAGGTTTTCAAAAATACTTTGACACCGGGATGAGCCCGGCAGCTACAATCGCTTTACATGAAATGACTGTAACTAAGAAGTACGGACAAGAAAGTTGCGTTTATTTGGCAAATTCGCAGATTAACCCAATTGAGAGGCATGTTTATTAACTCTATGAAAAATAGCGTAAATTAAATATATATATATATATATATATATATATATATATATATATATATATATATAT
Source organism: Parnassius apollo (assembly GCA_907164705.1). Taxonomy (NCBI): domain Eukaryota; kingdom Metazoa; phylum Arthropoda; class Insecta; order Lepidoptera; family Papilionidae; genus Parnassius; species Parnassius apollo. The sequence continues at coordinate 6,529,711 of CAJQZP010000088.1, read as the reverse complement.
ATATATATATATTTTTGTATAACTCGTTTTTCATAGAAGACATTTCAGATTTCATAGAAGGATCTCAGACTATAGGTGTGCCCAAACAATATCATAACTGCTAAAGTGCTGGTGCCGCTTATACAAAAACATGTGGCAGCGGGTACCACCATTCATACCGATTGTTGGCGGGCATATGATTGCTTGGCGGAACACGGGTACACCCATAAGAGTTAATCACTCAGACCCAGACAATCCATTTGTGGCTGAAGATGGTACTCATACACAGCGAATTGAGGCACAGTGGAGAGCAGTGAAGAGGTTTTTTAAAAAACAAAACTACAACAATTCCCAAAATTTTGCAGACGTGGTAATGGAGTATTTGTGGAGAGGAAATATTGAAAAATATTAAAAGGATCCGTTTAAAGAAATTATGCGAGCAATATGCATGTGTATAAAGTAAATTAAATAATTAGAACAAATAATAAATTTTTTAATTTACCACTATCATAGCAGAGTTCTCTGACTTTATAGATACCACTGGTTGAATCGGTTCTAAAACCGAATTAGCACACCCCGACTCCACGTAGTCTTGTCTGCCCTACCCCTAGTGTTTTTTTTTTTGTAAAGCCGTAGGCACGGAGGGAGACCCTTGCGTAGCAAATGAACAGGCACCGACAGGTGCCTGCGGTGATTTGCTACAGCGAGCAATTCTTGCATATATATGAGGCCAAAAAATGCAACAAAAAGATTGAAAAAAATGCGAAAACTGTGAAACCATGACGTCCAGACTGAAATATTACCAGGCTAGACTTGAATATCTCAAACATTCGAGTGCTGAACTTTCTGAAATAACCAGACAGTCCTAAAAAAGACTGTAAAGACTTGATGTTATGAGGGGATATATATATATATATATATATATATATATATATATATATATATATATATATATATATATATATATATATATTCAGCGTCACAAAAATCGCACCTCTCTGAGTTTTCGCGAAAAATGGTTGTAATGGCTAGAAACGAATTATATTTATATAAATATTGGTATGTTTGAAATGGGTATTTGAATAGCTTTACATTATTAATAAAAAAAATCATGAAATCATCAAAACATTTATCATTATAGAGCGTCAAAAATAAACACTGTCAAATGCTCGTTAGTAAGGACGCTAGTTACACCACCTTAAAAGGGTATAAAAGGGTCGATCTGGATGAAATATGGGTCAGTCGTAATTTAGACTTTGCAGTGAACACACGTGAACAAGTAACCCAAGTAAGAACAAGTAAAGATGGACACCAGCTCTGAAGCCGCTCAAATGATTGCCCTATTGCAGTCGGGGATGCGGCAGTATGATAATCGAACGATGTTTTTTGTCTACAGATAACTAAGATTGTGATGGGAGCGCGTGCGAGGACGCACGCATGTCAGTATGGCTGTGTCGGTACCTGCGCCATTGCACGTGCAGCAGCGCCTCTTTGGCTAGTCGGAATTATTGTAAACAACACACCCTCTATCAAGTTATATGTCCAGAGTTGTCTGTTCGAGTGGCTGTCTGGTGATTTTAACACACAAGAGCGGTGCCACAAATGTTGTACATGGCAGGTACCGAACCTGCACCATTGCACGTGCAGCAGCGCTTCGGTTACCTGTGATCCGTGTATTTTGTGATTGTAAATTAATTCTATTTAAATACCTTCCTACATATACAAAGAGGTCCTTAAATAAAAGCAAACATTCCTTAAAACAAATTATTAGTTATCATGTAGGCCAAAAGCAATAAAAATGTCGTTAAAAATACTCAATATTTTTTGGATCCGCGTGGAATTAGCGTGGAATATGAAACTCAAGGGGGTATTCTGATAGTATTAAGTATTCGTGGTGTCTATACTGTTTTCCTTAGAGCACATCCGGTAATTACTTTGGCCTTTAAGGATATTTAAAACTGGACAGGATAATATAACATTACTGCACTATCAACTTGTAATAAATACTTGCATATGCTTTATGTAACCTCTATATAAGCATCTTGCAGCGAGAAAATTTCAATCAGAAATCGTACGCGGATAAAGTCACTGGGGACCGCTAGTAAAAAATTTAATATTGTTTAGATAATCACTTCTTCTACGGGGTCTAGCTGTATCGTATGAATCTTTAATAAAGTGAAACAATGTTTTCAAAAAAAACTTATAGCCAAATCTTTCAAATACAATACATAGTCTTATTTCTAACAGAAAAAAAATGCAATTAAATACACTACACCTCATTTCGCCACGGTAACATTCCCACATTAACACCTCAGTATACATTATACCGTGTTTGATATATAAATTGACAGAATTTGGACCTATGAGTAGAAAATTATGAAGAATGTATACAGTTATCACTACCAATTATGTCTTTTCTAACCAGAAACCGAAGAGGCATTGGTTTTTTCAAAACTCGAAATACATTGGTCAAAATTTCAAAAACATTTCTTATAATTAGTCGAGCCCTCGATAATGGTTAAATACACGTTTTGTTGATATTTTAGCATGTTAGCCTATCATATTGATACCTAAAAGAAATTCACAAATTAATATGGGATAACATATTATGTCCCTTCTAGGTCTTTAGGAGGTGGAAGATTCAATGATTTGTTCTTAATTTTACTTTCAGTAATGAATCATTAAACACACGATCATCGGAAATTCTTTCTTTCGTCGATAACCATAAAATTGAAGGAGCCATCTAAAAGGGCCAACATAGCAATACTGAAAAACTCATTGTAGTTATAGAGCTACCATCCTGTTTTAAATGGAATCTGCAACATTATGTGTTTACTGTACAATAAACCATCGAACCTTGTTGTGAATAAACGGTTGTTTTACATGATGATTCCAGTTTTAGGTACAAACCTTAGATGTTGGGAATACTTACGTAATTGAATTGCAAGTAGTTTATTTCCTTTTTTTTAATACTAAGAAGTATAACTAAAAAAGTAAGCAGCAGGAAAAAACTTGAATTGAATTTTACTTGGAATTGTATTTCTAACGATAGTCAGACGGCGCAGTAGACGGTTGAACGGCGTTGAAATGATCCGCTCGCATTATTTTATTTCTAACGGTAGTGGGACGGCACAGTAGACAGTCGAACGGTGTTGAAATGATGCGCTCGTAGGATTTCATCTCTGACGGTAATCGGACGGTGCAGAAGGCGGCCGAATAGCGTTAGACAACAGGCGAATAAGGAACGGTGAGTCGAATACCGAACGAATATTAACAGCCGTCGCGATGACCGTTCGGAGGAGTCGACTGCCAATTACTTGTGAATAGCCGTCGAAACAGCTGTTCTGCATTAAGCCGAGTAGTGTGGTTATACCCACTCGGCTTAAGGCGATTCCACGTCGATTAATGTGAGGACTTCCTAAGACTGGCTGCCGTGATCAAAGTTTGCTCTGGAGGACACTTATTATAGACTGAGCTTCGTCTAAGCTCGCTGTGATTACTTCCTGCTTGTCAGTACGCGTAGACACAGATATTTTAAATACGTATAAAGGTAAGTGGATGCTGTAGCCCATTATCTGTCTTCTTTGTGCGTAGTTGGCTGCAGGCAGGTATCCACGGACTGTAGGTAATAGATAACGACTTGCCGTTAGGTGAACTCTAATTTCGTTTGTGACTTAAATAAAAAAGTATAATATGTACTTAAGTAACTGATGCAAAATTAGAAGATAGTTTTATCCGAAATGATCACAGTGCACTTTACTCGGAGATTTTCCTGTTTTTTTTTTTAAATATATTTTGTTTACAGTGATCAATGGGGAACCGAAGTAACGATGATGAAAATCTTGTAAAGTATAAAGGCGAGGAGGAGGGGAAAAGACCGATTAATAAAAATAACTTAGTTATGAAAGGACCAACAATACCAGGAAAACGCAGTATCATAGCGCTGTTTTTCGGTTTTATAGAAGTATATAAAGATACTAGAAATAATAGACATATTTCTGGGACCGAAGTTTGAACAGTAATGTGATTTTATTTTTGTAATACGTGCGGCCCACGCTTTCTATATTATATTCTATTAACAGACATATTTCTGGGACCGAAATTTGAAAAGTAATGTGATTTTATTTTTGTAATACGTGCGGCCCGCGTGTTCTATATTATATTCTATTAACAGACATATTTCTTGGACCGAAGTTTGAACAGTAATGTGATTTTATTTTTGTAATACGTAAGGCCCGCGTGTTCTATATTATATTCTATTAATAAAATATCTATTCAAGTAATAAAAATAAATGAGGATTGAATTTTTTACAGCGTCAAGAGAATCAGGCCGACTCGGTCACTTAGCAGGAGTGGATAAAAAATTGACTGATAAAGAGGAAAGAGCGCGCCTCAGAACTATCAAAGAAGAAAAACGACGTGCTAGATATTTGTCTGAGCCGACTACTTTGACATTATCTTAAGTACCGTTACAAGACGACTCATCGTCTAAATCTGATGAAAACATAGAATTTACAAGAGGACGTACCGAAGCTTGTCGAGAACACTTAACCCAGCAAAACACCTCTGCGGAGAGATTTTATTACTCCAAAACTAGTAGCAGCGCTAGGATAGGTTTCAATAGAGTATGTGAGATTCTGTTTTTATTTTTGAAGCAACTATTGAAACACTTGGATATAATGTTGATTAATTTCCGATAAGTAAGATTTCCATCTAAAGAATACGCACAGAAAAACGGATAGAACGCACTGAAACCAAAAACTAGATTTCCAAAATAAGGTACCGGAAATTCTGACTGTTCATTGGGACGGCAAGCTTTTGCTTGTTTTAAATGCTCGGAAATCAAAAGAAGAACATCTTCCTATAGTTATTTCTTATAAAAACAAAGAACAACTTATTGCTGTACCAAGACTAGAAAGTTCTACAGGAAATGAACACGCACAGGCAGTTTAGAACGCGATTGTAGACTGGAATTTAAAAGATAAAGTAAAAAAATTTTGTTGTGATACTACTGCTTCAAATAAAGGTCGCAAAAATTGTGGCCGTGTGCTTCTTGAATAAAAACTGAACAGAGAAATGCTTAATTTCGCTTGTCGACATCACGTGTATGAATTGGTCTTAAAAAGTTCCGAAAAAACTCGAAAAGTATTAATGCTGATAAAATACAAATCTATATAAAAAAAAAAAACTTACACAGCAACTGACTGACTCCAAAATTAACAACTTGCAAGAGTTTTACCATTTTTTTTTGTTTTTGTTTTCAATTGTGGTATTCAACTTACGAAGTTACTATATTATCATTGTTCGATGATTTTTTTATAGTAGAGGGGGCAAACGTGCATACGTCTCACCTTATGGTAAGATTACCGATGCCCATGAGCAACTGCAACACCAGGGGAATTGCGTTGCCGGTCTTTTAAAAAGGAGTAGGCTCTTTTTTGAAGTCCTTAAGTCGTATCGGTCCGGAAAAATCTCTGGTGGTAGTCGATTCCACAAGAAAGTTGTGCAAGGAAGAAAACTTCTTTTAAATCGCACAGTGTTGGATCGCCAGTCATCCAGATGGTATGGATGATATCGTGAGTTTTGTCGCAATGTGCGATGGTGAAATTGTGCGGTTGGCATTGTTGATGTTCGATGATGATGTGGACCAAAAAGCTAAAGTTAAAATGGTTCAAAATTTAACGAAAGAAGAAGAAATAACTCATGGAAAACAATACATCCTATGGAAAAAAACCTTGCTGTATGTTTTATACTCAAAATATATAAAACTCAAAAGGCCTACAACGTCCTCCGAGTACAATACAACAACGCATTTAGGGTGCTGCTGGGACTGCCTCGCTTCTGTAGTGCATTAGGGATGTTCGCGAAAGCGCGAGTGGACTGCTTTTACGCGACTATGAGAAACACGTGCGCGTCTCTGATGCGTAGGGTGCAGGGGAGCAACAATAGTATCCTGAAAGTGATTGCTAGCAGACTGGACTGCCTATACATGTGCCACTGTAGTGCCATATTGGTCAGATTGGTGAGAAAATGGCACATATAAATATAAATACAAACGAATTTTTATACAGAAATACTGTTGAGTGCTGATTTCGTTGTTTTAAGTCAGAACAAATTCGAACCGCTATTTCAGTCCGACACAGACTTTTGTAGGGATTTCTCGTTGACAACGTTAAGTTTATTTACTGAGGCTGTAGTTTTGATTACTTTGTTTAAAAATAATGGACACTACTGAAGCTGAGGCGGCCCAAGTTGTGGCTTTGCTGCAACAAGGCTTAAGTCAACGTGTCGTGGCCAGGAGGTCAAATCTGAGCCGTTCTGCAGTGCGACGAGTTTACCAAAGGTTTCTGGAGACTGGGCAGTATCGAAGAAGCACTGGATCTGGAAGACATAGGGTGACAACTCAAAGGGATGACCGATTTATAGTGGTATCAGCTCTACGAAACGGACCTATCTGGTGTTGATATCCAGCTACGCTTACGTGAACGATCGAGGTGTAGCTATAAGTAATGGTACTGTGAGAAGGAGACTTCGTGAGTAGAATTTAAGACCTCACAAGCCAGCAACAGGACAATTGACCACTGCTCATCGACAAGCCAGACTTCAATTTGCGCGTAACCACATCAACTGGACTATAGGCCAATGGGAGTCAGTTTTTTTTTAGTGATGAGAGTCGAATGACTTTATACGGTTCTGACGGACGCCGTAATGTCATGCGACGACCAGGTGAACGTTATACCCAGTGTTGCATAAGAGAAACTGTCAGTTATGGTGGAGGCTCTGTAATGTTTTGGGCTGGGATATCTTTGACTGGACGCACTGAGCTGGTTTTCATACGAAGAGGTGCTTTAACTGCAGCATCACAGAGATCTTAAAAGACCATGTGGTGCCATACGCCGGCTATATTGGAGAGACCTTTGAATTAATGCATGATAATGCACAACCACACGTAGCGCGCAACACAACCGATTACCTTGAAGAGGTTGGCATTCGGGTTATGTTGTGGCCAGCAAGAAGCCCAGATCTCAACCCTATAGAGCACATGTGGGACACCCGAAAACAAAAGGTTAGAGCCCTTAATACAGTCCCTACAACATTAGGAGACCTTGAAACCGCCATTAGTGAAGAATAGAACCGAATCCCTCGTGAGACCATCAAAATCTTGATAAGTTCATTAAAACGGCGAATGGCAGGCTGTGATTCGAGTAAGAGGAGGGAGAGAGTTCCTGTCATATTAAAATCTTTTTAATTGAAAACTCCTTGGTTTTATAAATCGAATACCATTTATTTATTTAAAAAAAAGATTCTCGGTCTTTACACAAGGTTTTGACAAACTTGTTTAGTCGTTGAAAAAATGGAATTGACTCGAGAAAATTCAAGAGCGATGATTTATTATGACTTTCGAAGTGGTTTAACACAAAAACAGTGTGTTGACCGGATGATTTCTGCATTTGGTGTTTGGTTTCCACAATTTATCGCTGGTTTGCTGAATTTTAACGTGGACGTATCAAGCTCAGTGATGATCCCCGTCAAGGTCGTCCAAAAACTGCAGTCACCCAAGAAAACGTTGATGCTGTGCGTAAGCTGATTGAGGAAAATCGACGTGTGACATACCGCGAAATTCAGGCAACTTTAGACATTGGCATGAGTCAAATACAAATAATCTTGCATGAACAATTAGGTGTAAAAAAGTTGTTTTCCCGATGGATACAGCATTCGCTCTGTGAAGAGCAAAAAGCGGCTCGCGTTACTTGGTGCGTCAGAACTCTCGAAAGATTCCACGAAGGATCCTCAAATGCTGTATACAACATCGTATTAGGTGACGAATCCTGGATATACGCGTACGAACCCGAAACAAAAAACCAGTCACGAGTTTGGGTGTTCGAAAATGAGTTAAAGCCAACAAAAATTGTTCGTTCACGGAGTGTTGCAAAAAAAATGGTGGCCACGCTTGTCTCCAAAACCGGTCTAGTTACGACTATTCCTCTTGAGGGACAAAGAACGGTTAATGCAGAATGGTATTCTAGCATTTGTTTGCCACAGGTCGTTTCTGAACTCCGTAAAGAGAACTGCAACCGCCGCATCATCCTCCATCACGACAATGCGAGTTCTCACACCGCACACAGGACAAAAGAGTTTTTAGAGCAAGAAAACATGGAATTATTAGACCATCCGCCGTACAGCCCCGAACTAAGCCCTAATGATTTCTATACTTTCCCTAAAATAAAGAATAAATTGCGTGGACAGAGATTTTCATCACCTGAAGAAGAAATCCTGGAATATTTGAGACTCAAAATTCCTTCCTTGATCACTGTGAATCACTAAAGGTACTCCAAAACGACAGAATACTTCATCAACTAGTTTACCTGCAACTGTTGAAGCTTCTTGGTTTGGAATGGCGAAGACTTCTGGCCACTTAGTGAAGTAATCCATCACAACCATGAAATACTTGTTACCGCTTTCACTCTCCGGAAACGGCCCCGCAACGCCAATGGCTATTCTCTCCCATGGTGCACCAACATTGTACAACTTCAATGCACCTCTACTACGAGTCTGAGGTCCCTTTACAGCCGCACAACCTGTACATTTGCAACACCAGTCCTCGACATCGTTTCGACAGTGGACCCAGTAAAACCGTTCTCGGATCTTCAATAGAGTTCGTTTAACTCCCAGATGGCCTCCTGAACAATCATTATGGTACAGCTGTAGAACAGCCGGTACTTTAGCTTTAGGGACAACCATTTGCAAATGACAGCTGTCTCCCCGAACATTTTCCCATTTAAGGCACAAAACTCCATCCTGAAGCAGCAAGCTGTCCCACTGGGCCCAATAGCTCTTAGTGGTCGAACACATCGCTGAGACGTCGCTCCACTTGGACTGGGAGCACTGGCCTTCATCCATTGCAGAATCGGCTTGATGTCCGGATCTTCCTGCTGTGCACGTTGTAAGCTGTCCTTCCACTCGTTGCTGAGGTTTTCAAAAATACTTTGACACCGGGATGAGCCCGGCAGCTACAATCGCTTTACATGAAATGACTGTAACTAAGAAGTACGGACAAGAAAGTTGCGTTTATTTGGCAAATTCGCAGATTAACCCAATTGAGAGGCATGTTTATTAACTCTATGAAAAATAGCGTAAATTAAATATTTATATATATATACATATATATATTTTGGTGTATAACTCGTATTTCATAGAAGACATTTTTTTACTAAGGTGAAATCTACGGACTGTTCCCAGCCATTCTCCCGCAAGATGGCGCTGAAGTCAACATTTTTAGTTTATTTGGATTTTTGTGTAATTGGAAAATTATTAAGTCGTAAAAGTAGACTTTGCGGCTATCGGATATTACATTTTATTGGAATGGATCATATCATTGCTTCAAAATCCACCCAATTCGGCATTAGTTTTGATTATAACATCTGTCACTGAATATAGTGTGGTTTACACACATAGACGTATCCCTACGTTTACGACGCTAGAACACTGGATGGCGTGTATGTAAAAAAACAAGTTTTTAATTTTTTCTGTATGTGTAGATTGGGTAGGCAGAACTACAAAACGCTATGTACGATTGTTATAAAAATAAAAGGTATATTTGTTGGCGTAAACTATTTTATTAATTTATAACTTTGGGAAATAAATTATGTCAACATTGATTACAATAAAGCGCAGTTTTATTTTATTACATTACATTATTGAATTTTTTATCAAAACAGAAGTACCTATTTGAAGCAACATAATTATACCGATACATGCCTATTCACTCAAAACTAATAACACTGATGATTTGTAACAGTACAAATTATTACAATAATTAGATATTTCATAACCAACACGTAAGAAACTATAATTCATAAACAAGAGATAACAACAAATCTATGACACGATTTATTTTGTGATAATAACATGAAGTTTGAAAATAATATTTCCTAATTTCGAAGCACTCAACAAAAGTTTTTAGTAAAACAAAAGGGTTGGCTATAGACGTCCGGTACTTGATTTTGATAATGTTTTTAGTCTAGGAGGTTTGATAGGATTAAGCTGGAACCTATTACATTGTTTTTAGATGGCGGAAATGCGATTTGAATTAATTACGACAAAAATTAATTTCACTAAAATTCCGTATAACGAAACGCAAATATGACAATTTTTCATAGTGTTGAGATAAGATGTCGAAAACCGGTGTAAAAAGTGGGAAACGGAACGATGTTGACGGCCATTTTGTGGGCAACCGTAAATGTCAAATATATTAAATTGTCTATGACGTCAAATGTCAATCGTCATTCCGTTTCTTTAGTGGTCACGCGAATATTTTCTCTTGTGCTTAGTGCAAAGTTTTCTCTGTTTTTTCGACGTCTTTTTTTCTGTTTTTAGACAAATTGATGAGAGCAAATTTGGAAAACGCGAATACAATAATCTCATCAATCAAAGGGATCTCAGACTAGAGGTGTGCCCAGACAATATCATAATTGCTAAAGTGCTGGTGCCGCTTATACAAAAACATGTGGCAGCGGGTACCACCATTCATACCGATTGTTGGCGGGCATATGATTGCTTGGCAGAACACAGGTACACCCATAAGAGTTAATTACTCAGACCCAGACAATCCATTTGTGGCTGAAGATGGGACTCATACACAGCGAATTGAGGCACAGTGGAGAGCAGTGAAGAGGTTTTTTAAAAAACAAAACTACAATAATTCCCAAAATTTTGCAGACGTGGTAATGGAGTATTTGTGGAGACGAAATATTGAAAAATATTAAAAGGATCCGTTTAAAGAAATTATGCGAGCAATATGCATGTGTATAAAGTAAATTAAATAATTAGAACAAATAATAAATTTTTTTAATTTACCACTATCATAGCAGAGTTTAGTTATCTGACTTTATAGATACCACTGGTTGAATCGGTTCTAAAACCGAATTAGCACACCCCGACTCCACGTAGTCTTGTCTGCCCTACCCCTAGTGTTTTTTTTTTTGTAAAGCCGTAGGCACGGAGGGAGACCCTTGCGTAGCAAATCACAGGCACCGACAGGTGCCTGCGGTGATTTGCTACAGCGAGCAATTCTTGCATATATATGAGGCCAAAAAATGCAACAAAAAGATTGAAAAAATGCGAAAACTGTGAAGCAATGACGTCCAGACTGAAATATTACCAGGCTAGACTTGAATATCTCAAACATTCGAGTGCTGAACTTTCTGAAATAACCAGACAGTCCTAAAAAAGACTGTAAAGACTTGATGTTATGTCGGTGATGGATTCATGTTAATGCATGATAATGCTCGTTGCCACACCGCGGCTATTGTACGGGATTATTTACAGGAGGTCGATATCCCTGTTATGCATTGGCCAGCACGAAGTCCAGACCTTAACCCAATAGAACATCTCTGGGATGACCTAAAACGGCGCGTTCGAGCTCGAGATCCAGTTCCAACCACTCTTCAAGAGCTCCAAGATGCGGTCCTTGAAGAGTGGGAACAAATACCCCAAGAGGCTGTTGCGACCCTTGTAAGGTCCATGAAAGATCGCATGGAAGCCGTTATCAAGGCAAGGGGTTACACTAGGGGCGGAAACACTAGGTTTTAAGAACTTTTTTGTATTCATCAAATTTTTTTTAAATTATTAATTTGCAAATTTGTACATACCATGTCTTTTTCTTTAATTTCTCTTTCGTCTCGTTATAAAAGTAAAATTCAATTAAAATTCCTGAAAGCTAATGAAATTACCTTTCGAATGATACCCTCAAACCGCAACATTGCCATTGGCTTGTTGTGTTAAAATAGTATTAAAATTATTTTTTTCGGATGTGCGATTTTATTGACCCCGAGTGTATATATATACTGGTCATCAAAAAAATCGAGCCACCCATTTTTTGTTTGAAATTTATCGATTGTTTCACTTAAAAGCTGTTTCACACATTTGTTATTTTTTATTTTGAGGGTCGGATATGATGTTTGACACCTTGTTCGTCGTAAATCTTATTGCACTTAAAGGTACTTTACAATTTTTTATACAGAAATACTGTTGAGTGCTGATTTCGTTGTTTTAAGTCAGAACAAATTCGAACCGTTATTTCAGTCCGACACAGACTTTTGTAGGGATTTCTCGTTAACAACGTTAACTTTATTTACTGAGGCTGTAGCTTTGATTACTTTGTTTAAAAATAATGGACACTACTGAAGCTGAGGCGGCCCAAGTTGTGGCTTTGCTGCAACAAGGCTTAAGTCAACGTGTCGTGGCCAGGAGGTCAAATCTGAGCCGTTCTGCAGTGCGACGAGTTTACCAAAGGTTTCTGGAGACTGGGCAGTATCGAAGAAGCTCTGGATCTGGAAGACATAGGGTGACAACTCAAAGGGATGACCGATTTATAGTGGTATCAGCTCTACGAAACGGACCTATCTGGTGTTGATATCCAGCTACGCTTACGTGAACGATCGAGATGTAGCTATAAGTAATGGTACTGTGAGAAGGAGACTTCGTGAGCAGAATTTAAGACCTCACAAGCCAGCAACAGGATAATTGACCACAGCTCATCGACAAGCCAGACTTCAATTTGCGCCTAACCACATCAACTGGACTATAGGCCAATGGGAGTCAGTTCTTTTTGGTGATGAGAGTCGAATGACTTTATACGGTTCTGACGGACGCCGTAATGTCATGCGATGACCAGGTGAACGTTATACCCAGTGTTGCATAAGAGAAACTGTCAGTTATGGTGGAGGCTCTGTAATGTTTTGGGCTGGGATATCTTTGACTGGACGCACTGAGCTGGTTTTCATACGAAGAGGTGCTTTAACTGCAGCATCACAGAGATCTTAAAAGAAAATGTGGTGCCATACGCCGGCTATACTGGAGAGACCTTTGAATTAATGCATGATAATGCACAACCACACGTAGCGCGCAACACAACCGATTACCTTGAAGAGGTTGGCATTCGGGTTATGTCGTGGCCAGCAAGAAGCCCAGATCTCAACCCTATAGAGCACATGTGGGACACCCGAAAACAAAAGGTTAGAGCCCTTAATAAAGTCCCTACAACATAAGAAGACCTTGAAACCGCCATTAGTGAAGAATAGAACCGAATCCCTCAAGAGACCATCAAAATCTTGATAAGTTCATTAAAACGGCGAATGCAGGCTGTGATTCGAGTAAGAGGAGGGAGGGAGTTCCCGTCATATTAAAATCTTTTTAATTGAAAACTCCTTGGTTTTAAAAATCGAATACCATTTATTTATTTAAAAAAAGATTCTCGGTCTTTACACAAGGTTTTGACAAACCTGTTTAGTCGTTGAAAAAATGGGACTGACTCGAGAAAATTCAAGAGCGATGATTTATTATGACTTTCGAAGTGGTTTAACACAAAAACAGTGTGTTGACCGGATGATTTCTGCATTTGGTGTTTGGTTTCCACAATTTATCGCTGGTTTGCTGAATTCGTGTCAAGGTCGTCCAAAAACTGCAGTCACCCAAGAAAACGTTGATGCTGTGCGTAAGCTGATTGAGGAAAATCGACGTGTGACATACCGCGAAATTCAGGCAACTTTAGACATTGGCATGAGTCAAATACAAATAATCTTGCATGAACAATTAGGTGTAAAAAAGTTGTTTTCCCGATGGATACAGCATTCGCTCTGTGAAGAGCAAAAAGCGGCTCGCGTTACTTGGTGCGTCAGAACTCTCGAAAGATTCCACGAAGGATCCTCAAATGCTGTATACAACATCGTATCAGGTGACGAATCCTGGATATACGCGTACGAACCCGAAACAAAAAACCAGTCACGAGTTTGGGTGTTCGAAAATGAGTTAAAGCCAACAAAAATTGTTCGTTCACGGAGTGTTGCAAAAAAAAATGGTGGCCACGCTTGTCTCCAAAACCGGTCTAGTTACGACTACTCCTCTTGAGGGACAAAGAACGGTTAATGCAGAATGATATTCTAGCATTTGTTTGCCACAGGTCGTTTCTGAACTCCGTAAAGAGAACTGCAACCGCCGCATCATCCTCCATCACGACAATGCGAGTTCTCACACCGCACACAGGACAAAAGAGTTTTTAGAGCAAGAAAACATGGAATTATTAGAGCATCCGCCGTACAGCCCCGAACTAAGCCCTAATGATTTCTATACTTTCCCTAAAATAAAGAATAAATTGCGTGGACAGAGATTTTCATCACCTGAAGAAGAAATCCTGGAATATTTGAGACTCAAAATTCCTTCCTTGATCGCTGTGAATCACTAAAGGTACTCCAAAACGACAGAAGACTTCATCAACTAGTTTACCTGCAACTGTTGAAGCTTCTTGGTTTGGAATGGCGAAGACTTCTGGCCACTTAGTGAAGTAATCCATCACAACCATGAAATACTTGTTACCGCTTTAACTCTCCGGAAACGGCCCCGCAACGCCAATGGCTATTCTCTCCAATGGTGCACCAACATTGTACAACTTCAATGCACCTCTACTACGAGTCTGAGGTCCCTTTACAGCCGCACAACCTGTACATTTGCAACACCAGTCCTCGACATCGTTTCAACATTGGACCCAGTAAAACCGTTCTCGGATCTTCAATAGAGTTCGTTTAACTCCCAGATGGCCTCCTGAACAATCATTATGATACAGCTGTAGAACAGCCGGTACTTTAGCTTTAGGGACAACCATTTGCAAATGACAGCTGTCTCCCCGAACATTTTCCCATTTACGGTACAAAACTCCATCCTGAAGCAGCAAGCTGTCCCACTGGGCCCAATAGCTTTTGGTGGTCGAACACATCGCTGAGACGTCGCTCCACTTGGACTGGGAGCACTGGCCTTCATCCATTGCAGAATCGGCTTGATGTCCGGATCTTCCTGCTGTGCACGTTGTAAGCTGTCCTTCCACTCGTTGCTGAGGTTTTCAAAAATACTTTGACACCGGGATGAGCCCGGCAGCTACAATCGCTTTACATGAAATGACTGTAATTAAGAAGTACGGAAAAGAAAGTTGCGTTTATTTGGCATATTCGCAGATTAACTCAATTGAGAGGCATGTTTATTACCTCTATGAAAAATAGCGTAAATTAAATTTTGGTTATATATATATACATATATATATTTTGGTGTATAACTCGTATTTCATAGAAGACATTTTTTTTACTAAGGTGAAATCTACGGACTGTTCCCAGCCATTCTCTCGCAAGATGGCGCTGAAGTCAACATTTTTAGTTTATTTGGATTTTTGTGTAATTGGAAAATTATTAAGTCGTAAGAGTAGACTTTGCGGCTATCGGATATTACATTTTATTGGAATGGGTCATATCATTGCTTCAAAATCCACCCAATTCCGCATTAGTTTTGATTATAACATCTGTCACTGAATATAGTGTGGTTTACACACATAGACGTATCCCTACGTTTACGAAGCTAGAACACTGGATGGAGTGTATGTAAAAAAAAACAAGTTTTTAATTTTTTCTGTATGTGTAGATTGGGTAGGCAGAACTACAAAACGCTATGTACGATTGTTATAAAAATAAAAGGTATATTTGTTGGCGTAAACTATTTTATTAATTTATAACTTTGGGAAATAAATTATGTCAACATTGATTACAATATACAATATATATATATATATATTCAGCGTCACAAAAATCGCACCTCTCTGAGTTTTCGCGAAAAATGGTTGTAATGGCTAGAAACGAATTATATTTATATAAATATTGGTATGTTTGAAATGGGTATTTGAATAGCTTTACATTATTAATAAAAAAAATCATGAAATCATCAAAACATTTATCATTATAGAGCGTCAAAAATAAACACTGTCAAATGCTCGTTAGTAAGGACGCTAGTTACACCACCTAAAAAGGGTATAAAAGGGTCGATCTGGATGAAATATGGGTCAGTCGTAATTTAGACTTTGCAGTGAACACACGTGAACAAGTAACCCAAGTAGGAACAAGTAAAGATGGACACCAGCTCTGAAGCCGCTCAAATGATTGCCCTATTGCAGTCAGGGATGCGGCAGTATGACGTTGCTCGACAGTTGAACCTGTCCCGTTTTTCAGTTCGACGGGTGTTTCAACGTTTTCAGCAGACTGGTGGTTATATTAGAAAACCGGGGTCTGGAAGAAAACGGTGCACATCAGAAAGAGATGACCGTTTCATCTTTACGAAACCGTTTTACTAATGCTGTTGAGTTGCAACAACAGCTTCGATCAACTCGGAGAACATCTGTGAGTGTTTCTAAGATAAGAAGAAGGTTACACGAAAAGAGTTTAACAGTCCATAGACCTGCTAAAGGTTCAAAACTTACTGCACAGCATCGCAGAGATCGCCTAGAGTTTGCTCGCAATCATTGCGAGTGGACTCTAGAACAGTGGCGTACCGTACTCTTCTCTGATGAGACGAGGGTCTGTCTCTTCTGCAACGACAGACGTAGAAGGGTCTACAGAAGACAGGGAGAGAGGTTCACACAACCCTGCTTCGAAGAATCCGTCGAATACGCGGGTGACTCGTGTATGTTTTGTACTGAGGTAGATGCATTACACATTTACGAACAAATGTGTAAACTGATGGGAGCTGGTGAATTTGAACTGCAAAAATGGAGTAGCAATAATCAATTGTTTCTAAATCACATTAAGAAAGAGAATTTGAACACCGAAAAGTCTATAGCGATTAAGGTTGATAATGTGATGAAGGTTTTAGGCATTTGTTGGAACAGGTGTACAGATAATTTTGAGTATATAGTAAATCTAGTTGCACCTGAAGAATATATAACAAAACGAAAAGTTTTATCGGATGTTGCCAGACTCTATGATCCTATTGGATGGATTGCCCCAGTAATAATTACTGCTAAGAATTTCATCCAGGGTGTGTGGAAAGCATGCCTTCATGGGATCAGGAATTTCCCAAAAATCTTTTATCTGAGTGGTATATAGATATGTAATTAATAGATAGCCCCTTCAGATCATTGTTCCCGAGGAAGAAGAAATTTTTCAGTCCGAAGACCCAGAGGATCCTGTGGACGTGGCCCTTTCAAGGGGAAACCCAATGATAGGACCACCATCTGGCGCAATGCCCAGAACGCTAAGGTTATTGCACAGGCGGACGCTGCCAGAGAAGCGAGATTTGCTTCGATTGGTCTTGAAGACCCATCACCCGTAACTGCTGTCGCTCAACCTCCACCAACGAGTCGGCCCTACAATTCACCTGAATACTCATCCGTTCAATTCCTTGGTGTGGCTGTCACCAGTTACGCCCAACCTCTTCAGATATCTACTCAAGCTCTAGGCTTTATGGTAAACCAGTACTACATTAAACTCCAAGAACAACTAGGATCTGATCGAGTTTCGGAAAGATGTACAATTCACCAGCTGTACAGATGCTCTTTGGCTCAGCCGTCTTACCACTTGTACCGTCTAAGAATGGAACAGGTACCACGTTACAGTTTTCGGAGCGAATACCCGGACGCACCGATTATTCCGGTTGATTCCTTGGAATGTTTTAAAACATTCGAACTTAATGTTGGATTCATTGTGTCTTACATCCAACGTATTGGCTGCATTATTGCTAACGACGTGCCAGTTGTTCCTATGTTAATTATGGAGGAGTCACCTCTCTATATTAATATATTTAATCTTCGGCGTACCTTGTAAAGATTAGCTCGAAATGAAGAAATGTTCACCGACTTCATGGCTCTAAAGCCAATACCTGGTCTTGCCGTCGCAATGGACAGAATAACAAATGTAGAAGCAGTTATGCCTCGCAACTATGGACCTGCGATTGCGTACCGCGATGCGAGTGCTGTACGAGCGCTCATGAATTATTTACACTATTTTAAATTTAGTTTTCCATTCTGTTTTTGATTATCTGCATTCACCTCAAAACTGGATATTTTGCATCACCTTTATTTCCATAAGATCCTGTAACGTTTTTAAACCATAAGAACACAATAATAAATCATTTTCACTTCATATTTTCACGTTATCAGCACTTTTTAAATCGGTGTCGATGGAGTCTACCTTTTTCGATCTTTTATTTAGTTCTCCGTAACTCTGCAATTTCGGGCTTCGTGCGCGCTGTTGCGCTACATTTTTTTCTATATCAATAATATCTCATTTTTCACTTAAATCTTGCCGTTTCTCTATTACGAGCCTGATACCAAAATTTGACGTGTTTTGACATCGTTATTTATCTGGTTGTCATGGCAATTTTTATTCAAATTCGTTACCGGTCTGATGTTTTTACTTCAATACTTCCACAAAAATACTCTTTTCCTCTTGGCCATTTACAAAAATTTGCTTTTAATTTAAATAATTTCCCGTTCTTATCCCAGATCCGTCGTCGAGCGCGGAGCTCTCTAAAAAAGTATAAAAGCCGAACAATCGGCCAATAAAGGCAGTCTCGCTTCAGCTTTCAAACTAGAAGCATCTCCTAAAGGCCTTATCCCGGGGCCGCACTGCCCCGGGATCCTGCAAGCCTCTGCCTTCACCTGAAGTCGTCGCACAGCCCCGGGATCCTGCAAGCCTCTGCCTTACCTGAAGTCGTCGCCTAGCCACGCCTACGCCTCAACCTACTAGTGCCCGCGCTATCTTTAGCCGCTGTGCGTGCTTGCTCCAGGCGCTGCGAGCGCCTACTTCAGGCGCTGAAAGCGTCTACCAAGGCGCTGTGTGTGCCTACTCCAGAAGCTGCGTGTGCCTACTCCAGGCGATGCGTGTACCAACTCCAGACGCTGCGTGTGCCTAGATCAGGCGCTGCGCAGCTACCACAGGCACAGCCTGTGCATACTCCGTGAGCGGTGAGCACCACTGCCAAGCGCGGTGTGCCACTTTGGTCTTCGGGCTCCGTTTCAGTACTCATTTATCTTCATTATTATTTTTTTAAATAATTGTAATTCATGTCACCCATCATCATCCTCATACTTTTTTTTATATAAAACTGTAGATATCTTTTAAAATTTTAAATAAATTATTCGTTTTTGTTCTTTTTTGTTGTTTCGTTGTTGTTAGGTTAGGTTCTTTTGTTTTTAATTGTCGCTTCACAAGTTATACTAATAATTTACGCCTAGTAGGGTATTTCATATTTTTAAATCGATTTAGATACTTGTTATTATATAACTAATTACTTATTTTCAGGATAATTCGGACACTCCCAACAATATTCTTGTTTCTGGTGATGATGATGAAGATGAGATAAGATTTAACGCAGAAAATAATAACACTGCGAATTCACCAGCTTCAGAATCCGGGCCGATCACACAAAACTCCAATCAACCGACAAGACCGAGGTCAAAACGTAGCGAACTGTCTCAGATGTCCGAAATGATAAAAGACTTGAAAAATGTATCACATAGTATCAATATGCCATCAGACGAAGAAAGTGATTGTGATATTTACGGAAAGCATGTGGCTTCTCAGTTAAAAAAAAACTCTCTGAGGAACAATGTATAATTGCACAGGAAGAAATACAAACAACATTATCCAAATGTAGACTGGCAGATATAGAAAAGAGAAGAAGAAACGTGAATATTATTTCTATACTCACTTTTCTTTGAGTTCTACTACTCGTACACAGCCTCAGCAGAACCGTTATACTCCTAGTCCAGCTTCTACGACAAACAGCGGCAGCAGTAGTTCCTTAGGATTTTATCCCCCCGATGTAACTCAGATGACTGCCTCAAGCAACAGTTCTTTGGGATTTTATCCAACCCAGTCTACACAGATAGCTGTACCCAGTAGCAGCTCTTTGGGATGTTATTTTTCATTGCCAACTCAAAGTCCAAGATATGTAGATCCCAGTCAGGCGATCATCCGTACCGCCCCTAGTACAGCTCTTAATGACGATAATGTTGAGTGTGAAAGTGATAGTGTAACAGATGTTATTAAGTATGCTTTTGATTCAGCTTAGTACCTACTTTTGTCTAGATTATTATGATTTATATGTGATTGTATTTTTTTTTTGATAACCTACTATAAGTATTCTTTCAATAAATAATTTTCTTACCTTAATCTGGGTTTTCAATGACTCATACATTGCCCAACACACTTCCGGTATTAAATTAGAAATAGATGGTATCGATACACGATAAAAGTGACTGAGATTCCGAAACGACATTCCAGAAGCCAAAAATGTCAGCGTAATTTCGAGTTTCACTTTGGCTGGCTAGGCGTCTCTCATAAATAAGTCTTGACGCTGAATAGAGCTTGATAGCAACATAAGCAAATCGTCAAAGTTTTTTGGCGTCATTCTCAAAGCCAGTTTGTATTCCCCAGGATCTTCCATTCTCAACTGGGTTAACAACAGAGCAGAACCTCCAGTTTTATCTCTGTCATCTATCCATTTACTTACCCAAATTCGTTTCTGTTTAGATATCTTTTCTTCTAACATACCAGTTAGTTCTTGAATCATCACAAATGTAAATTTTCCCTACAAATTATTAACTTTGATTTTTTGCTGTTTTTGAGAATTCATTTTTCTCGAACGTGTGTACACCAAAAGAAATATACTCGACTACCGACGAAATACTGACTGCTTGTAAGAGTCAGTTTTCGGCGCCAGCACTGACGACAGCTACTGACCCTGTGTAAATGTGCCATTATATTTCAGAGATTATAGGAGCCGTGGTAGCTAGGATGGTTAATTAGTAAGTTTCATAGTATTAATTCCTATTTGAGTAGATAGTTTTATCATTAAGGGTATTTATGTTGCAATAATTCATTCAAATCGGATATTTAATTTAGAATTTATCACGGGTATAAAAATGCAATACACGAACCGCTCAACGCCGCGTCGATCCCCACTCTATGGAGTATTTTAACGGGACTTTCACTGGCGAATAACTGGTGTTAAAAGGAAGTTTTCGTTTTCAGTAGACTGGTGGTTATATTAGAAAACCGGGGTCTGGAAGAAAACGGTGCACATCAGAAAGAGATGACCGTTTCATCGTTACGAAACCGTTTTACTAATGCTGTTGAGTTGCAACAACAGCTTCGATCAACTCGGAGAACATCTGTGAGTGTTTCTAAGATAAGAAGAAGGTTACACGAAAAGAGTTTAACAGCCCATAGACCTGCTAAGGGTCCAAAACTTACTGCACAGTATCGCAGAGATCGCCTAGAGTTTGCTCGCAATCATTGCGAGTGGACTCTAGAATAGTGGCGTACCGTACTCTTCTCTGATGAGACGAAGGTCTGTCTCTTCTGCAACGACAGACGTAGAAGGGTCTACAGAAGACAGGGAGAGAGGTTCACACAACCCTGCTTCGAAGAATCCGTCGAATACGGGGGTGGCTCGTGTATGTTTTGTACTGAGGTAGAAGCATTACACATTTACGAACAAATGTGTAAACTGATGGGAGCTGGTGGATTTGAACTGCAAAAATGGAGTAGCAATAATCAATTGTTTCTAAATCACATTAAGAAAGAGAATTTGAACACCGAAAAGTCTATAGCGATTAAGGTTGATAATGTGATGAAGGTTTTAGGCATTTGTTGGAACAGGTGTACAGATAATTATGAGTATATAGTAAATCTAGTTGCACCTGAAGAATATATAACAAAACGAAAAGTTTTATCGGATGTTGCCAGACTCTATGATCCTATTGGATGTGTAGGTGTACTGCGCACACACACATGTAAACTTCGCAATGTTGTATTGTAACTATATTATGTAGTGAATAAGATTTTTCAACCAGTCACTAGTTGCCCGCCAACTGTATGGCACGTTCCGCTATAATAAATATATTAGTAAAAGATTTAATCTTTCATTATGGTCACCAATAGGCACCCATATGGAGTCAGCTCCTAAACTGGTGACCCCGACGTGATCAAGATGACCGAAGTGGTCTATGTGATGTTAATGCAGTAGTGGGCAATATTCGCGTGGTTGTGATCGGTGGACAATAGATATAGTAACATGAGTGCGCCGTTTCCGCCTACGTCACAGAACGTGCCGCCTGTTAACGTGCCACCCGTTCAAGACATCCAGCCACCTGCGCAACCGCCCATTATGGCGCCAGGTGTAGATGCAGTGTCCCTACAGTCTCGCCTCGCAGACTTTTGGACGGACCAGCCACGCGTATGGTTCGTACGCACGGAAGCTATCCTCGCACCTCAGAGGTTGAGTGATGAGGCGAAGTTTGACCTGGTCGTGTCTAAGCTAAGTAAGGAGGTTATCGCGCAAGTGACGGACATATTACTCAACCCGCCTCCTACCTACAAGTACGACGCACTCAAAGCTCGGCTACTCCACATCTATGAGGAGTCAATGTCGAGGCAGATCGAGAAGCTTATGAGCGAGCTAGAGCTGGGCGACCAGAAACCATCTCAGCTGCTTCGGCGGATGCGTGAGCTCGCTACTGACAAGGTTCCTGATGAAACCCTTCGCGTCTTGTGGCAGGGTCGTCTTCCGACACAAGTCCGAGCCGTGCTAACTGTGTCCGACTCCAAGGACCTGGACAACCTAGCAGCAGTTGCAGATAACGTCATGGAGGCTGTGCGGCCTTCCTATGCCGCCACCGCTACTTACACCGTGCCAGCGCCAGCATCTACTACCGCCTATGACTTGGCCCTGTTGAGAGCTGAGGTGGCTAAAATAAAGGCTACCGTGGACCGGATCGATCAGCAGAGGTCGCGGTCCCGCGCCCCTGATCGCAACCGGCGTCGTTCACAGTCCAGGCGCCGTAGCAGTCCCTGCCGTCCCCGGAAGGAGAACTACTTATGCTTTTACCATTACAGGTTCCGAGAAAAGGCCAACAGATGTACGAAGCCTTGTGCGTGGAAAACAACACAGCCGGAAAACTGAGCAGCGAGGTACAGTCCGAGGGTCTTCAGGTCTGTACCGTTTTTCCATTCAATCGTTTGTGTGTGTCAGACAGTAACTCCGGACTTAGATTTTTAGTTGACACCGGTGCCAATGTGTCTGTTTTACCAGCCGTGAGAAAAGATCGTCTAAATCAGTGTAGTGAATATAAATTATACGCAGCTAACGGCAATGAAATCGCAACTTACGGTACCAAGACAATAGTGTTAAACTTAAACTTACGCCGACCTTATCGTTGGGAATTCGTTGTAGCAGATGTCAAACAACCAATTTTGGGCGCCGATTTTTTAGCGTACCACAAACTATTAGTTGATTTAAACGCGCGTAAATTAATAGATAAAACTACAGAATTGAATGTTTCGGCATCTGTTGTCAATGTATCTCAACCTAGTGTTAAAACTATTGATGTAAATCATCCATATCAGGATTTGTTGTTAAAGTATCCGGACATCACTAAACCAGCGTCATTCCGAGAAACTGCGAAACACGATGTCGTCCACTATATCGAGACCTCTGGCCCGCCCGTGCACGCGAAAGCGCGCCCGTTGCCACCTGACAGGTATAAAAAAGTTAAAGAAGAATTTCGCATCATGCAAGAACTGGGCATCTGTCGTCCTTCAAAGAGCGCGTGGGCTAGTCCGCTCCATGTAGTTCCTAAAAAGAATGGAGATATAAGACCTTGTGGGGACTATCGCCAGCTGAATGCGATAACAAAGCCCGACAGATACCCGATTCCTCGCTTGAACGATTTTACTTTTATTCTTCCGGATAAAAAAGATATTTTCAAAATTAGACATCAATAGAAGTTATCATTTTATACCTGTCGCACCAGGTGACGTGGAGAAAACCGCTATCATAACACCATTCGGACTTTTCGAGTTTCCTCGAATGACCTTCGGTTTGCGCGGAGCAGCACAAACCTTCCAGCGCTTTATGAACTCCATTTTACAAGGTCTTGATTTTGTTTTTTGTTATTTAGACGACTTACTTATAGCTAGTGACAACGAAGTTCAACACAGGCAACATTTAGAAATTATTTTTAAAAGGCTTAATAAATATGGAATTTCAATTAATTTGGCAAAATGTCGTTTCGGACAAACTAAACTAGAATTTTTAGGACACGAGATTAGTACCGACGGCGTCAGGCCGTTGCAAGATAAGGTTCAGGCAATTGTGGAATTTTCGAAGCCGAAAACTGTTGCAGAACTAAGACGTTTTCTCGGTATGGTCAATTTTTATCGAGCTCATCTTCCCAACGCAACTTTATATCTAACAGAATTAAATAAATATCTTAAAAGCTCAAAGAAAAATGATAAGACTCCCATCGTCGGGACGGATAGTGCGAACGAAGCATTTACGCAATGTAAGGCAGGTCTCACACAGGCCGCTACATTGACGTACCCTAGAGTGGGTTCCGCACTCGCTTTAATGACTGATGCATCTAATACATGCGTGGGAGCAGTCTTGCAACAAAAGGAAGGAGATAGCTGGAAACCATTGGGCTATTTCTCAAAAAAATTGACCACCACCCAACAGCGATATAGCACATACGATCGCGAGTTGCTCGCTATATACTTAGCTATAAAACATTTTCGGAAATTATTTGAAGGGCAAGAAATAACCGTGTATACGGACCATAAACCTTTAACTTTTGCATTTCAAAAGGTAGGACGCGATGAAAGCGAAACGCCTCGGAGAACGAGACATTTAGCTTTCATAAGTGAGTTCACTACAAATATAAGACATATAACCGGTACGAATAACATCGTAGCTGACACCTTATCGCGCATCGAAGCCGTGACTATGCCAACTGCGTTGAATTTCGATGACATTGCAAATGAGCAGCGTAGCGACAGTTATATCATGAATGTTATGTCTGGTTTAAATACCGATAATATTTTGTTAAAGGAACTAGTTATACCTATGTTAAATAAGTCTATTTTTTGTGAGATGTCTACTGATACAGCTCGTCCGTACCTACCGGAAAAGTTTCGACGCCTAGCTTTTGATAGTTTACATAATTTGAGCCATCCTGGAATTCGTTCTACGCGAAAGATGTTAGCCAAAAAGTATTTCTGGCCTAGTATGAATCGTGATGTTTCTTTGTGGGCAAAAACGTGCATACAATGTCAACGTTCTAAAGTTAACAGACATACGGTATCGAATCTGACTAAGTTTCCGGAAGTAGAGCGTTTTGAGCATGTGCACGTCGATATCGTTGGCCCTCTTGAGATCTCACCAGATGGTTATAGATACTTACTCACGATAATCGATAGGAGGACCAGGTGGCCTGAAGCTTTTCCGTTACGAGACATTACGGCAGAAACTGTTGCCAAACATTTATATGAAGGTTGGATTTGTCGTTACGGTTGCCCGATAAAGTTAACTAGCGACCAAGGTCGCCAGTTTGAGAGTAGTCTTTTTAACCAGCTGTTAAAAATGTTGGGGGTTAATAGAATTCGAACTACTCCTTATCATCCGCAAAGCAATGGCGCAGTTGAACGTTGGCATCGTTCTTTAAAAACAGCACTTTCAGCTCGCCTGTCACATGGGTCCTGGGTGGAAGAGCTACCCACAGTATTACTTGGGCTTCGCGCGGCCGCCCGCAGTGACTCAGGGGTTAGCGCCGCCGAGTTAACGTTCGGACGAAACTTACGTCTACCGGGAGACTTTTATGACGGCTCTTCGAACAACCGTAACGTCAATGATTATTGTTTAGTGGATAAGATTAGAGATACTATTCGTAGTTATAAGCCTACATCCGACGATTCACGTAACTGTCATAGTTTTTTTGTGCACAAGGACTTACGTAACTGTGAATATGTCTTTGTTAGGGACGATTCAATACGTAAACCTTTGAAACCACCCTACGACGGTCCATACCGCGTGATAAAAAGGGGGCTCAAAAGTTTACCTAATTCAATTACCCGATAGACAGGTACATATTTCTATTGACAGATTAAAGCCTGCATATGTATTAAAGGAATGTGATGGTAACGAAGCAACGCCACGCCAAAGTAACGCTGACAACGCAGCGGATGTGGCACCTGCGCATGTACGGTTTTCGTTACCACCGTCCACACCGCTGACGTCGTTGTTACCCGGCCCGAGCAACCCGATAACCGTGAAAACAACGCGAAGTGGTCGGATTGTTAAGTTACCTTCACGATTTATAAGCTAGTGTTAATATAAAATATATATTATACAATTACATGTCTAAATGATAATCAGGTTTAGTTACTATGGATGTGAAGGTATTATTTGCATTGTCAAGTGCATAATATTTTCATTCAGGATATTCAAGTTACATTATTTAAGTTGAATGTAATTGTAGAGGTATCGTGTTCAGTATTTTGCGTATACTGCACTTTCATATAGGTTCCAGGTAGCTAGTTTAGTTATAATGTATTTAATATAATTTCATTCGAAATACTTCCTTTGCGATAGCATTAGCGCGATAAGTTTTACGATTTTTACTATGGGTAATTTTCAAGAAAAACCAGTTATTGTTTCTCAGGCTCAAAATACTGTAGAGAATAAAGTGGATAATTTTGAAACATGGTTATATGTGATAGCCAGTTTTATGGGGGCGATAATCCTGTACACTATTTGGGTAAAGTTTAATAAGAAGTTCAAAAGCTGGCTTCGTCATCAGGTGTTAATGACAGGCGTTCCGATATCGGGCCAGAATATGGGTCAGATGATAGGTGCTTCTAGCACCAGTCTGCAGCATGTGCCCGCGCCCGCCGCGGCCGCCACCCCTTTCGCGGGGGTCTCCGTACAGCCCTGCGCACAAGCGCATTAGCAAGTTTTTGTTGTTAGTTTTAAGTTTATATTCATTGTATAGTTTTAAGTTTTTTTGTATTCATTTTTTGTAAAGGGGGAAGTATTGTAGGTGTGCTGCGCACACACACATGTAAACTTCGCAATGTTGTATTGTAACTATATTATGTAGTGAATAAGATTTTTCAACCAGTCACTAGTTGCCCGCCAACTGTATGGCACGTTCCGCTATAATAAATATATTAGTAAAAGATTTAATCTTTCATTATGGTCACCAATAGGCACCCATATGGAGTCAGCTCCTAAAGATGGATTGCCCCAGTAATAATTACTGCTAAGAATTTCATCCAGAAATTATGGAAAGCATGCCTTGAATGGGATCAGGAATTGCCCACAAATCTTTTATCTGAGTGGTATATAGATATGTAATTAATAGATAGCCCCTTCAGATCATGGTTCCCGAGGAAGAAGAAATTTTTCAGTCCGAAGACCCAGAGGATCCCGTGGACGCGGCCCTTTCAAGGGGAAACCCAATGATAGGACCACCACCTGGCGCAATGCCCAGAACGCTAAGGTTATTGCACAGGCGGACGCTGCCAGAGAAGCGAGATTTGCTTCGATTGGTCTTGAAGACCCATCACCCGTAACTGCTGTCACTCAACCTCCACCAACGAGTCGGCCCTACAATTCACCTGAATACTCATCCGTTCAATTCCTTGGTGTGGCTGTCACCAGTTACGCCCAACCTCTTCAGATATCTACTCCAGCTCTAGGCTTTATGGTAAACCAGTACTACATTAAACTCCAAGAACAACTAGGATCTGATCGAGTTTCGGAAAGATGTACAATTCACCAGCTGTACAGATGCTCTTTGGCTCAGCCGTCTTACCACTTGTACCGTCTAAGAATGGAACAGGTACCACGTTACAGTTTTCGGAGCGAATACCCGGACGCACCGATTATTCCGGTTGATTCCTTGGAATGTTTTAAAACACCGACCATCGAGGACGAGTTCACCGACTTCATGGCTCGAAACCCAATACCTGGTCTTGCCGTCGCAATGGACAGAATAACAAATGTAGAAGCAGTTATGCCTCGCAACTATGGACCTGCGATTGCGTACCGCGATGCGAGTACTGTACGAGCGCTCATGAATTATACCGCTGCAAAGATGCGCGATGTAGAGTTACATACCGGACGCCTCGGACAGATTGGGGAAGGAAGTCCAGCAATACTCTTGAAGAGTACAGCTTCCATGTTAAATTCGGAAGCCCAGATTCCTACAACAGCCACAGGGATTTTGGAACCAGTCAGTGGTACTGTCGATAAAATTAAAATATGTAAGTGGTATATATATATAATTTTTTTTTTTATATATAATACTCTTTATTGCACACACAATAATAAAAAGAACAACAAACTTAAATTGATAAATTTATGTACAATTAGGTGGCCTTATCGCTAAACAGCGATCTCTTCCAGGCAAACCTTGGTGAAGGAGATCTTTTACATACAAAAATATAGAAGTGTGCATAAATAGTAGTTAATAATCATGCATAACACATAATTTTTTTTTATATATATATATATATATATATATATATATATACATAATCATACACATATATACATATCCATACACATACATATTTATACATATACATATTTATAAATATTTTTGTAACAGATAGCTACACATTATATACATACCATATATACACAAACCTTATCAAGTATAGTAGATATGATAATGAAATATATTAAGTAGAACACATATTTAAATAATAATTTTTGACCAATTTTTTGAAAGACTCAATGTTTTGGGCTTTCTTAATTGTTAAAGGAAGCGAGTTCCATAATTTAATTTGCTTTGACACAAAAGGAAGAATTAAAAAATTTTGAATTGTGAGCAGGCATTCGCAAAATAAGCTTATCGGATAATCTGGAATGATCTTTATCTGCACCCGCAAACTCAAATTTTTCCTTTAAATACTTCGGTGTTTTAGGATCAAATAGTACACAGTACAGTTGAGATAGAATGTGAGTATTCCGACGAAGTCTGATAGGAAGCCACTTGAGCTTAGTACGAAACTCAGAAACATGATCATATTTGCGGAGGCCAAATATGAACCTAATAGCGAAATTCTGAAGACGCTCAAGTTTATTTAATTGATCCTCAGTAAGATTAGAATAGCATACATCAGCATAATCAAGGATAGGGAGTAACAAGGACTGTGCCAGTAAAATTCTAGTAGGAATCGGTAATGAGTTACGCAAACGTCGTAAGGAAGATGATGCCGCGAACATCTTTCTACTGGACTCTTTAATATGTAGGGACCAAGAAAGATTTTGATCAATGTGTAATCCTAGGTCTTTTACAGATTTGCTAAAAGGTATCACAACACCATCAATAACAATAGGTGGTAGGTTATCCCAACAAATTCTGGAAATTACAGTACTATTTCCAACAATAATGGCTTGGGTCTTATTGGGATTTAAATTGAGCCCGAACGACCTGCTCCAATCATGTATTGCAGCAAGATTCACATTAGTGTCATTGATGGCATTGGGAAGGTTCTGGAGTGATGTATGGGAGTATACTTGAAGATCATCTGCATACAAATGGTAGAGAGAAGAAATTCGTGAAGTAACAGAATTAATAAACACCGAAAAAAGGAGAGGAGACAACACGCCACCTTGTGGTACACCAGCAGTTAGTTCACACCACGAAGATGTGGCACCCCCTACCATAACCTGCTGCCGGCGGCCACGCAAATAGCTTTGAAACCATTCAATTGCCGCTGGAGATATGTTAATAGAGCGTAGCAGACTCAGCAATACATCAAAATCGACGGTGTTAAAAGCATTACTGAAATCCAGTAGCGTAAGTAATGTGAGCTGCTTTTGGTCCATACCCCAGCGAATTTCATCTGTGATTTTAAGTAACGCTGTAACCGTACTATGACCAAGTCTGAACCCCGATTGAAAGGAGTCAAGAAGGGAGTTTTTATTTAGGAAGAGGTTAAGTTGTGCAAAGACTAAACGTTCAAGGACTTTTGAAAGGAATGGAAGGATAGATATAGGTCGATAATCTGAGGGAGAACAGGGGTTCTTCTTTTTAGGAAGAGGAATGATATTTGCTTCCTTCCAAATTCGTGGAAAGGATTCAGAGGATATGGAGTAATTGAAAATATGAGTTAAGATAGGGAGAATAATGTCAATCAGGGGGACGATCATTTTAAGGCTAATTTCATCACATCCGATGGCACTTGACGATATGGACAAAACGCTCTTTTTAACACCACAGTCGGAAAATTGATTGAAGGTGAACGGCGAGAAATTAGGAGTTGATGCTTTGGACAGATTGTTTAAAGTATATGATTTTATATTATCATTTGAAAACGAAGAGGTAGATGAGAAATGTTGATTTAATGATTCAATGTCAACGTCTTCATTCGAAATAGTAGATTCTTTAGATTTTCCAACTCCTATAGATCTGAGAAACTTCCAAATTTTTGCAGGGTCTCCGTTCTCGACTGATCTTTGAACATGGCGTTGTTGTGCGTCTCTACAAATTGTATTGCAGCGATTGCGTATGCTCCTATACTTGTCTCTATTGTGGTCCGATTTATCACACATATATATATATATACAGGGCTACAAGAAAAATCGTGCTAGATCCGTTAAGGGCGTCAAGTACCCATCATTTCTGACTTATTTCACTATGAAACACCCTACACTAAACTTAACCCTTTTCGAGATATTCGACTTTTAATTTTTTTATTGAAAATTGCCGATTTTTAGGCTACTACATTTATTTTTGTTTATTTTGCGTATCTTATTATTATTATTATTGCATTTTTACATGTGTAATTAGATGCTTTAGGACGTCAATCATTAAAATAGTGCATAAGTTAATTGAATAGACCGTAGTAGACAAGTGAAAGTAAAGAAATAAAAAAATATATTAGAAAGTTTATTTTTCTCGAAGGGATTTCTAAAAAAATTATTACGGAAATTGTTCGGCAGATGTTTTTTTAAATATCTACGTTTCATCAGCTATCTAACGAGGTATAATAATCTAAGGTTTTATTCAAATGCATTGAAAAAACTTTAGTTTCATAGGCGACAGTGAAGAAGAAAATTTATACTTAGCCGAAAAAAGTAAAATAAAACAATAGTTAAGCATGAATTGTCATTTATTAAAGGTTTTCACAAAACTTTTTCTTATTCTACAGTTCATGTTCAACATGGCCGCCTCTAT
Source organism: Parnassius apollo (assembly GCA_907164705.1). Classification (NCBI taxonomy): domain Eukaryota; kingdom Metazoa; phylum Arthropoda; class Insecta; order Lepidoptera; family Papilionidae; genus Parnassius; species Parnassius apollo. The sequence goes on along the minus strand of CAJQZP010000088.1, from coordinate 6,498,888 downwards.
ACATTGTCGCATCCTTCTACGGAGACCAGTCTTCACTACTCCAGTGGTCAACGTGGTCTTAATTTTATTTGCTGCATCCACAATCCTTTCTCTTAAGTCTTCCACAGACGAAACTGGATTCGGCTTGCTGTATACAAGACTTTTCATGTATACAGCAAGCTTTTCATGTATACACACGAAAATCCATGGGGGTTAGGTCTGGACTTCTTGCTGGCCATGGCAACGGCCCACCTCGTCCTATCCATTTGTTTGGATAATTTGTGTCCAGCCAGTCCCTGACACTTCTCCTGAAATGGGCAGGGCAGCCATCGTGTTGGAACCACATGTCTCTGATCAGATTGAGTGGCAGATCATTCAGCAAATCACTCAAGTCTGCTCTCAGGAAATTTTCGTAGCTTTCCGCATTTAGATTATCCGGGAGAAAGTAAGGTCCAATCAAATGATTTGAGATAATGCCCATCCACACATTCACGCTGAATCTTCGTTGTTCCTTAGTTCTTTTGGGGCCCAGTAATGGGCGTTGTGATAGTTAGTTATGCCATCTTTATCAAATTTGGACTCATCCGTCCACAAGACATTTCTTAGAAAATCTGGGTCTTCTACGTCAGCATTTACCATAAACCTGCAAAAGTCCTATCTTCTCGCGGGGTCTCCTTCTTCAATAACGTGTACCGGCGTGTAATGGTACGGGTATAGGCCAGCAGTATGCACCGGAAACCACACTCTCCATTGCGAAAGTCCCAGATCACGGGCAACAATATTAGTGGAAGTAGTCGGATCCGCTCGAAAGCGTTGTACTATCTCATTGTCCTGTTCTTTGTCGTCTATTCGTGGTCTTCCCATGTCTGTATTTCGTCTCAAAACAGAGCCAGTTTCTCGAAGTCTTCGATAAACTCTGTCAAAAACGGCCACATCCGGCACTCGACGACCGGGGTAGCGAGTTATGTATTCGTTGCGAGCTTGCGCAGACACACAATCGCAGTATCCGTAACAAATAAGCATATCAGCATATTCCTCAGATGTGTAGGACGTCATCTTCAACACTTCCGTATCACAGGTACAAATCAGAGTCTGGTTAACAAGCACAGTAGTCACAAATCAGAAGAAATAGTCTAGAATCGCAGCCAAGTCGAGAAAAAGAGCAAAACGATATCGCATCTACTATGTACGAAGCACAAAAGCAGACTGACAACCAAACAATACCCCCTGTTGTATTCCCAGCCCTAACCGGTCTCTACACATTTTTTCTTTCATTCGCACCTACATAAATCGTCACTTATCTCGCTCGCTTGGTGCGTCTTAACTTGAAGGACAATAGGCGCGGGACCGTTAGAACCGCTACCTGGATCGTCCCAACTACTTTTTTTCGACGAAATGTAATACAAACCCTAGATTGTTATACCTCATTAGATAGCTGATGAAACGTAGATATTTAAAAAAACATCTGCCGAACAATTTCCGTAATAATTTTTTTAGAAATCCCTTCGAGAAAAATAAACTTTCTAATATATTTTTTTATTTCTTTACTTTCACTTGTCTACTACGGTCTATTCAATTAACTTATGCACTATTTTAATGATTGACGTCCTAAAGCATCTAATTACACATGTAAAAATGCAATAATAATAATAATAATAAGATACACAAAATAAACAAAAATAAATGTAGTAGCCTAAAAATCGGCAATTTTCAATAAAAAAATTAAAAGTCGAATATCTCGAAAAGGGTTAAGTTTAGGGTAGGATGTTTCATAGTAAAATAAGTCAGAAATGATGGGTAATCCACGCCCTTAACGGATCTAGCACGATTTTTCTTGTAACCCTGTATATATATATATATATATATATATATATATATATATATGATACGAGTTAATGAACCTTAAGAATATCACGATACCGCGGTGGCTTGGTTCAACAAAGGGGTCTAAATTGTAACTTCACGCATTCTCAGATGCATCAAGTGTAGCCTATGCAGCTGCAATTTATCTCAGGGTAATGAACGATAATAAAGAAGTAAACGTGAAGCTTATTACTGCCAAGACTAAGGTCGCACCAATAGAAAAGGAGGTGACCATACCCCGCTTGGAACTTTGCGGAGCAACTCTAGCTGCAAAATTATTAAACGAGGTTACGCAAGTAATGGACATACCTAAAGGAGACTTATATGCGTGGACTGACTAAGCTGTAGTGTTGGCTTGGCTACGCGGACCTGTCAGTCGATGGACGACTTACGTAAGTAATAGGGTGTCCCACATTCTCACAATTATGGATGTTGAACAGTGGGGACATGTATCCACTAATATTAATCCCGCTGAGACTAAAACCGACGGAATTAAAGAGCCACAAATTGTGGTAGAGCGGTCCTGACTGGCTATCACAACAATCGTCGTATGTATGATGTAGGTAGGATTGTAGGTATAAGGTTTGTATGTATGTAATTAGCTATACGTTACGGTAGTTTGTAGTGTTATGCTACTTACATATCATTTTACACTATTTTAAATTTATTTTTCCATTCTGTTTTTGATTATCTGCATTCACCTCAAAACTGGATATTTTGCATCACCTTTATTTCCATAGGATCCTGTAACGTTTTAAAACCATAAGAACACAATAACAAATCATTTTCACTTCATATTGTCACGTTATCAGCACTTTTTAAATCGGTGTCGATGGAGTCTACCTTTTTCGATCTTTTATTTAGTTCTCCGTAACTCTGCAATTTCGTGCTTCGTGCGCGCTGTTGCGCTACTTTTTTTTCTATATCAATAATATCTCATTTTTCATATAAATCTTGCCGTTTCTCTATTACGAGCCTGAAACCAAAATTTGACATGTTTTGACATCGTTATTTATCTGGTTGTCATGGCAAATTTATTCAAATTCGTTACCGGTCTGATGTTTTTACTTCAATACTTCCACAAAAATACTCTTTTCCTCTTGGCCATTTACAAAAATTTGCTTTTAATTTAAATAATTTCCCGTTCTTATCCCAGATCCGTCGTCGAGCGCGGAGCTCTCTAAAAAAAGTATAAAAGGCGAACAATCGGCCAATATAGGCAGTCTCGCTTCAGCTTTCAAACTAGAAGCATCTCCTAAAGGCCTTATCCCGGGGCCGCACTGCCCCGGGATCCTGCAAGCCTCTGCCTTCACCTGAAGTCGTCGCACAGCCCCGGGATCCTGCAAACCTCTGCCTTTACCTGAAGTCGTCGCCTAGCCACGCCTACGCCTCCACCTACTAGTGCCCGCGCTATCTTTAGCCGCTGTGCGTGCTTGCTCCAGGCGCTGCGAGCGCCTACTTCAGGCGCTGAGAGCGTCTACCAAGACGCTGTGTGTGCCTACTCCAGAAGCTGCGTGTGCCTACTCCAGGCGATGCGTGTACCTACTCCAGGCGCTGCGTGTACCTACTCCGTGCGCTGCACATACTCCAAGCAATGCATGTGCCTTCTCCAGACGCTGCGTGTGCCTAGATCAGGCGCTGCGCAGCTGCCACAGGCACAGCCTGTGCATACTCCGTGAGCGGTGAGCACCACTGCCAAGCGCGGTGTGCCACTTTGGTCTTCGGGCTCCGTTTCAGTACTCATTTATCTTCATTATTATTTTTTTAAATAATTGTAATTCATGTCACCCATCATCATCCTCATACTTTTTTTTTATATAAAACTGTAAATATCTTTTAAAATTTTAAATAAATTATTCGTTTTTGTTCTTTTTTGTTGTTTCGTTGTTGTTAGGTTAGGTTCTTTTGTTTTTAATTGTCGCTTCACAAGTTATACTAATAATTTACGCCTAGTAGGGTATTTCATATTTTTAAATCGATTTAGATACTTGTTATTATAACTAATTACTTATTTTCAGGATAATTCGGACACTCCCAACAATATTCTTGTTTCTGGTGATGATGATGAAGATGAGATAAGATTTAACGCAGAAAATAATTACACTGCGAATTCACCAGCTTCAGAATCCGGGCCGATCACACAAAACTCCAATCAACCGACAAGACCGAGGTCAAAACGTAGCGAACTGTCTCAGATGTCCGAAATGATAAAAGACTTGAAAAATGTATCACATAGTATCAATATGCCATCAGACGAAGAAAGTGATTGTGATATTTACGGAAAGCATGTGGCTTCTCAGTTAAAAAAAAACTCTCTGAGGAACAATGTATAATTGCACAGGAAGAAATACAAACAACATTATCCAAATGTAGACTGGCAGATATAGAAAAGAGAAGAAGAAACGTGAATATTATTTCTATACTCACTTTTCTTTGAGTTCTACTACTCGTACAGAGCCTCAGCAGAACCGTTATACTCCTAGTCCAGCTTCTACGACAAACAGCGGCAGCAGTAGTTCCTTAGGATTTTATCCCCCCGATGTAACTCAGATGACTGCCTCAAGCAACAGTTCTTTGGGATTTTATCCAACCCAGTCTACACAGATAGCTGTACCCAGTAGCAGCTCTTTGGGATGTTATTTTTCATTGCCAACTCAAAGTCCAAGATATGTAGATCCCAGTCAGGCGATCATCCGTACCGCCCCTAGTACAGCTCTTAATGACGATAATGTTGAGTGTGAAAGTGATAGTGTAACAGATGTTATTAAGTATGCTTTTGATTCAGCTTAGTACCTACTTTTGTCTAGATTATTATGATTTATATGTGATTGTATTTTTTTTTTTGATAACCTACTATAAGTATTCTTTCAATAAATAATTTTCTTACCTTAATCTGGGTTTTCAATGACTCATACATTGCCCAACACACTTCCGGTATTAAATTAGAAATAGATGGTATCGATACACGATAAAAGTGACTGAGATTCCGAAACGACATTCCAGAAGCCAAAATGTCAGCTTAATTTCGAGTTTCACTTTGGCTGGCTAGGCGTCTCTCATAAATAAGTCTTGACGCTGAATAGAGCTTGATAGCAACATAAGCAAATCGTCAAAGTTTTTTGGCGTCATTCTCAAAGCCAGTTTGTATTCCCCAGGATCTTCCATTCTCAACTGGGTTAACAACAGAGCAGAACCTCCAGTTTTATCTCTGTCATCTATCCATTTACTTACCCAAATTTGTTTCTGTTTAGATATCTTTTCTTCTAACATACCAGTTAGTTCTTGAATCATCACAAATGTAAATTTTCCCTACAAATTATTAACTTTGATTTTTTGCTGTTTTTGAGAATTCATTTTTCTCGAACGTGTGTACACCAAAAGAAATATACTCGACTACCGACGAAATACTGACTGCTTGTAAGAGTCAGTTTTCGGCGCCAGCACTGACGACAGCTACTGACCCTGTGTAAATGTGCCATTATATTTTAGAGATTATAGGAGCCGTGGTAGCTACGATGGTTAATTAGTAAGTTTCATAGTATTAATTCCTATTTGAGTAGATAGTTTTATCATTAAGGGTATTTATGTTGCAATAATTCATTCAAATCGGATATTTAATTTAGAATTTATCACGGGTATAAAAATGCAATACACGAACCGCTCAACGCCGCGTCGATCCCCACTCTATGGAGTATTTTAACGGGACTTTCACTGGCGAATAACTGGTGTTAAAAGGAAGTTTTCGTTTTCAGTAGACTGGTGGTTATATTAGAAAACCGGGGTCTGGAAGAAAACGGTGCACATCAGAAAGAGATGACCGTTTCATCGTTACGAAACCGTTTTACTAATGCTGTTGAGTTGCAACAACAGCTTCGATCAACTCGGAGAACATCTGTGAGTGTTTCTAAGATAAGAAGAAGGTTACACGAAAAGAGTTTAACAGCCCATAGACCTGCTAAAGGTCCAAAACTTACTGCACAGTATCGCAGAGATCGCCTAGAGTTTGCTCGCAATCATTGCGAGTGGATTCTAGAATAGTGACGTACCGTACTCTTCTCTGATGAGACGAAAGTCTGTCTCTTCTGCAACGACAGACGTAGAAGGGTCTACAGAAGACAGGGAGAGAGGTTCACACAACCCTGCTTCGAAGAATCCGTCGAATACGGGGGGTGGCTCGTGTATGTTTTGTACTGAGGTAGAAGCATTACACATTTACGAACAAATGTGTAAACTGATGGGAGCTGGTGGATTTGAACTGCAAAAATGGAGTAGCAATAATCAATTGTTTCTAAATCACATTAAGAAAGAGAATTTGAACACCGAAAAGTCTATAGCGATTAAGGTTGATAATGTGATGAAGGTTTTAGGCATTTGTTGGAACAGGTGTACAGATAATTTTGAGTATATAGTAAATCTAGTTGCACCTGAAGAATATATAACAAAACGAAAAGTTTTATCGGATGTTGCCAGACTCTATGATCCTATTGGATGGATTGCCCCAGTAATAATTACTGCTAAGAATTTCATCCAGAAATTATGGAAAGCATGCCTTGAATGGGATCAGGAATTGCCCAAAAATCTTTTATCTGAGTGGTATATAGATATGTAATTAATAGATAGCCCAGATCATGGTTCCCGAGGAAGAAGAAATTTTTCAGTCCGAAGACCCAGAGGATCCCGTGGACGCGGCCCTTTCAAGGGGAAATCCAATGATAGGACCACCACCTGGCGCAATGCCCAGAACGCTAAGGTTATTGCACACGCGGACGCTGCCAGAGAAGCGAGATTTGCTTCGATTTGTCTTGAAGACCCATCACCCGTAACTGCTGTCGCTCAACCTCCACCAACGAGTCGGCCCTAAAATTCACCTGAATACTCATCCGTTCAATTCCTTGGTGTGGCTGTCACCAGTTACGCCCAACCTCTTCAGATATCTACTCCAGCTCTAGGCTTTATGGTAAACCAGTACTACATTAAACTCCAAGAACAACTAGGATCTGATCGAGTTTCGGAAAGATGTACAATTCACCAGCTGTACAGATGCTCTTTGGCTCAGCCGTCTTACCACTTGTACCGTCTAAGAATGGAACAGGTACCACGTTACAGTTTTCGGAGCGAATACCCGGACGTACCGATTATTCCGGTTGATTCCTTGGAATGTTTTAAAACACCGACCATCGAGGACGAGTTCACCGACTTCATGGCTCGAAACCCAATACCTGGTCTTGCCGTCGCAATGGACAGAATAACAAATGTAGAAGCAGTTATGCCTCGCAACTATGGACCTGCGATTGCGTACCGCGATGCGAGTGCTGTACGAGCGCTCATGAATTATACCGCTGCAAAGATGCGCGATGTAGAGTTACATACCGGACGCCTCGGACAGATTGGGGAAGGAAGTCCAGCAATACTCTTGAAGAGTACAGCTTCCATGTTAAATTCGGAAGCCCAGATTCCTACAACAGCCACAGGGATTTTGGAACCAGTCAGTGGTACTGTCGATAAAATTAAAATATGTAAGTGGTATATATATATATATATATATATATATATATATATATATATATATATATATATATATATATATATGTATATATATATATATATATAGATACGAGTTAATGAACCTTAAGAATATCACGATACCGCGGTGGCTTGGTTCAACAAAGGGGTCTAAATTGGAACTTCACGCATTCTCAGATGCATCAAGTGTAGCCTATGCAGCTGCAATTTATCTCAGGGTAATGAACGATAATAAAGAAGTAAACGTGAAGCTTATTACTGCCAAGACTAAGGTCGCACCAATAGAAAAGGAGGTGACCATACCCCGCTTGGAACTTTGCGGAGCAACTCTAGCTGCAAAATTATTAAACGAGGTTACGCAAGTAATGGACATACATAAAGGAGACTTATATGCGTGGACTGACTAAGCTGTAGTGTTGGCTTGGCTACGCGGACCTGTCAGTCGATGGACGACTTACGTAAGTAATAGGGTGTCCCACATTCTCACAATTATGGATGTTGAACAGTGGGGACATGTATCCACTAATATTAATCCCGCTGAGACTAAAACCGACGGAATTAAAGAGCCACAAATTGTGGTGGAGCGGTCCTGACTGGCTATCACAACAATCGTCGTATGTATGATGTAGGTAGGATTGTAGGTATAAGGTTTGTATGTATGTAATTAGCTATACGTTACGGCAGTTTGTAGTGTTATGCTACTTACATATTATTTTACACTATTTTAAATTTATTTTTCCATTCTGTTTTTGATTTTCTGCATTCACCTCAAAACTGGATATTTTGCATCACCTTTATTTCTATAGGATCCTGTAACGTTTTTAAACCATAAGAACACAATAACAAATCATTTTCACTTCATATTTTCACGTTATCAGCACTTTTTAAATCGGTGTCGATGGAGTCTACCTTTTTCGATCTTTTATTTAGTTCTCCGTAACTCTGCAATTTCGGGCTTTGTGCTGTTATGTCCAACCCTAGTTAGATAAAAGCGCTGACTCGATTATTATATTTATTATAAAAGCCTAGAGTTTGAGGTAATCGATGCAGTGCAGTTCCAACCCATATTAAGTGCATATCGCACACGCCGTTCGCGGCTTTTGTACATTTCTTGTATTAATTTAATATTGGGGAAATAAACCAAAAGAACTTCTGGGATTGGGTGTAAAAGTTTTTTTTTAAAAAAACACCTTCAGAGCGGCCATCCTAACAAATTTGGTGTCAGAAGTGGGATGTCGCAAGGTCTACCGGTACATCAGTAGCGTGGCATCCGAATCCTGGGAAACTCTGAAGTGAAAGATCGACAGTAAGTCTCCACCCCACGAGTGTGAGCCTGCATCATCAAAGCACCAACGAGGTCTCAGCCCCACGAGCTTGGGACACCATCGTCAACCCGAAGTTCATCAAGGCTGTTAGTCTACACCACCAGCGTGTGAGCCTGCCCTGAGCTGCTGCACTCCCATCGCACAACTACGTGGACGCCGCCGTCAAACGACTCCCTGGGTCTCACGGCAACGCGACTCCGCTGCACGTCATCGCAACACGACACCGGCATAGCAACCAATGTACACCGTAGTGATCGTGATATTGTAAGTTAGGTAACTTTAATTTAGCTATAATTTTATACTATTCCTCTTCTATTTCCTTACATTCTTTTGTCATTTGTCGTGTACAATAATATTCTCATTTTACCAATTTTGTATTTACTAACTCCTAAATCTTTCTAATTCCATATGCATAAGGTTAAAACTTTAAAGGACAAACCAGAAGAAATAGAAATGTCCGACAAAATTCCCTTATCCGTCCTTGTAAAATTCATCAAACCTTACAATGGTGATAGAGAATCACTTCCGGCTTTTCTCACAAATTGTGATAACGCCATAGCACTCGCGAACTCGGAACAGCAAGCAGTTTTATATCGTTATATCATATCCCAATTAGAAGGAAAAGCTCAAATCGCGTGCTCCCTAAAAACGTTTAATAGTTGGGATGAATTAAAACTATTTCTAAAAACTACCTTTGGCGAGAAGAAACACTCCACACACCTTTTAATTGAACTCCAAAATTGTAGGCAAGGAAATTCGGAAACAGTAATGCAATATTCACTTAGAATCGAATCTTGTTTAACGCGATTACAATCCGACATACATTACAGTTGCGAGAATAAGTCCGAGCTAGTAGGAAGAATTGCCGCTATGGAGGATTTAGCCCTCAACACATTTATATTAGGTCTAAATTCTAATTACGGATATATTGTTAGATGTCGAAACCCGAAAAATTTAAGCGAGGCGATTACGCATGCCATAGAAGAAGAAAAACTATTCATTCTGAGCAAAATATCTTCCAAATCTTATAAACAGTGTTCTATATGTCAAAAATTTGGTCATGATTCTTCTAACTGCTATAATCATAAGAAAAAACAATCTCGTCGAGCTTATTACGTTAATCCACAAAATAATAACCCTCATTCTAATTTTCATAATATTTCAAACAAAAAATCCTATTAAAATATGCAGTTATTGTAAAAGTCCGGGACATATGATAAACGAATGTCGAAAGCGACAATATAACAATAGCCTTCGTCATAATATGCAACCAGACACTCGCACGACGAATACGTTACCAAGTCCCAGTGCGCATGCACCTAATAGAAATAATATGCATTTATGTGACGCACAACCTTCTACCTCTAATGCCGATATTAGTAATGAAGATTTAAACTAAATCTGATTTCGGAAAAGTGCCTACCGAAATCGAAAGCATTTAAAGGCACAAATAATTATTGCTATTCTACTAATTCTTATACTAAATCTTATACTAAGCCTATATATAATGATAACGAATTTAGTTATAATTATCGTACAAAATATTCTTACAATACATCTCAGCGACGTCAAATGCCGCCGAGTCCTACTAAATCATGTAATTTAAAAAATACTATTTCTTATTCTAATTCTACACCTCGGGAACAACATCCGAGTCCATCTTTTACACAAAGTCAAAGTCATAATACCAATTATTTATTACCTCGGGAAAATCATCCCAGGACACCTCTGAATCAACATCAGAGTCTTAGAAATAATTTTAATGCTAATTCTTTTACTAATTCTTATACTAATTCTTGTACTAATTCTTATACTAATTCTGTCTCTCATAATGATACTATCTCTTATCCAAAATATACATCTCAAAAAGGAATTTCGAGTCATGCTAATCCTACTGATAATTCAATTAATAATAAAGGAGAAATACCAACATATAACATGAACACATCGAATAAGGAAACATCACTACCTCATGTTTATTTTAGGTCGAATTTTTCGGTTCAACCCCTACGACTGTTACTCGACACAGGTGCAAGTGTCTCTATTATAAAAAAATCGAGTTTAAATGGAAACTTTAAGCTTTCTGATGAAATCGTAAAACTCAAGGGTATAAACAGCACTCAATCTTGCAACGAAACATTAGGAACATTACTGTTAGATTTTATTTTAGATAATTTTTCCATAAAATATAAATTTCATGTCACATCCGACGATATTAATATCGATTATGACGGAATATTAGGAAGCGACGTTCTCAGTTATTTTAAAGTGAACATTGATTATCATACTTATTCACTTTGTTTCAAAAATTCTATATCTGTGCCTATCCACTTTTCGGAACCTACATACATTATACCAGCGCGTAGCGAAACTGTTATCGAATGCTCCGTGTCAAATGACCCGTCCGAGTTGCGTCACCTTAAGGATGCACTCATACTAGATCAAACCGTTTGTAATGGTGTTTATTTAGCGAACTGCCTAGTAACTTTAAAAGCGAATAAAAGAGTTAATGTTTCGGTTTTAAACACAACTGAATCGCAAATTAAAATAAAAAATTTCAAAGTTAACTTAACACCAATTGACTTTAAAGAATATTCCAAATCTTTTGAATCTTATAATAATATAAATACTATTTCTACAACTTATTCTAATCGTGTCCAACGCGTCTGCGAACAAATTCGTCATTCTCATTTAAACTCAGAGGAGAAAAAACTCTTATTAGAGTGTTGCTCACAATACTCAGACATATTTTATCTTGAAGGAGATGACCTCACATGTACAAACGCGATCCAACACTCAATCAATACGGGAAACACCCCTCCTATTCATGTTAAGTCATATCGTTTTCCCGAATGTCATAAAGACGAAGTAGACGCACAATTAAAAAAAGATGTTAAAACAAAATATTATTAAGCCGTCAATATCTCCGTGGAGCGCCCCAGTGTGGGTCGTGCCTAAGAAAATGGACGCATCGGGCAAAAAGAAATGGCGCATTGTTATAGATTACAGGCGACTTAATGATGCGACCATAAACGAAGTTTATCCAATTCCTTTAATTAGCGATATATTAGATCAATTAGGGCATTCCAAATATTTTTCGACACTCGATTTAGTTTCCGGCTTCCATCAAATTCCTCTCAATCCTAAGGATGCTGAAAAAACTGGTTTTACTGTAACCAACATAAATGGCATTTCCGGTCATTTTGAATTCACTCGCATGCCTTTTGGATTAAAAAGTGCTGCAAATTCGTTCCAACGTCTCATGAATACCGTCCTTTCTGGTCTCCAAGGTCTCCACTGTTTCGTCTACCTAGATGACTGCATCATTTACAGCCACGATCTTCAAAGTCATGTGGAAAAATTACGTCTTGTTTTTGATAGGTTTCGAGACTTCAATTTAAAGCTACAACCAGACAAATGCGAATTCCTTCGACACGAAGTCACTTATTTAGGTCATGTAATAACCGACAAAGGTGTCACACCTAACCCTGACAAGGTGAAGGCAGTATACCCTATTCCCGAAAATCCCAAGGAAATTAAATCATTTCTAGGTCTAGTAGGTTACTACCGCCGATTCATAGATAACTTCTCAAAAATTACAAAACCCCTTACGTCATTGTTAAAAAAAAGATGTTAATTTTAATTGGACACAAGAACAAACCCAAGCTTTTAATTTGTTAAAGGAAAAACTAACTTCAGCTCCATTACTTCAATACCCCGATTTTTCTCAACCATTCATTGTTACCACAGACGCCAGTAATTATGCTGTCGGCGCAATATTATCGCAAGGCCCTATCGGAAAAGACAAACCGATCGCGTATGCCTCAAGAACATTAAATAAACAGGAAGGCAATTACTCAACAACAGAAAAAGAATGTTTAGCTATACTCTTCGTCGTAAAAACATTCCGACCCTATATTTATGGTAGTAAGTTTAAAATAGTCACTGATCACAGACCTTTAGTCTGGCTTTTTAATGTCAAGGATCCAGGAAGTAGATTAATTCGTTGGCGCCTCAAGTTAGAGGAATATGACTATGAAATTTTTTATAAGCAAGGAAAACAAAATTCAAACGCCGATGCTCTTTCACGCATACCCATTCACGCCTTAAATTCAAATGTAGCCCTTAACAAACTCAAATACGAATTTTATTTTAAAAAACAATTTACTAGCTCCATTTCTACAAATACTGTAATCGAAGAACATCAAGAAGCGTTACACCTCTCTAAATTAAATAATATTGTCTGCCCCGTATCCCTCGACTTTGATGTATCTAATCCATATTGTAAAAATATTCTATCTCAGCTACAAAATCCTGAAGGTATAATAAACTCAGAACGAGAACCGTACACTATCTCTTGTGTTAAGCAAAATGATAAAATATACTATTTCTTATATACGAAAATTCACCATTTCGAAGAGTTAACATACCGAAATATATACAATTTACTAATGCAACTACGCGATAATATATTAACAGAAAATAGTCAAATCACTGATTTAGCCATTTCCGATTTTGCTGACCCGTTCTCTAAACTATCCTATACGAAAATATACAACATAATTGCTTACATATTTCATAATACTAACATTAAAATTCATATATACCGAAATCAAATTATTTACCCTACTCCTGCCGAAGTTCCACAAATTCTCAAAGAAAATCACGACTCAACAATTGCTGGTCACCCCGGAATTAAAAGAATGTTAAATCGTTTAAAGGATCTATATTTTTGGAAAAACATGCGTTCTGATATAGAAAATTACGTGAAAAATTGTAAATTGTGTCAAGTAAATAAACCACTGAGATCATGTAATAAGGCTCCAATGGTGATAACCTCCACAAGTACAAAACCATTTGAAAGATTAGCTTTAGATATAGTCGGTCCGCTACCCGAAGCTGGCTTGCAAAACTTTAAATTTATATTAACTCTACAAGATGACCTAACCAAGTTTTTATGTGTATACCCAATGATAACTTCCAGCAGCGATGAAGTAGCTCGTACACTAGTTCATTTTATCTCATTATTTGGAATTCCTAAAACGATATTAACGGATCTCGGCACATGTTTCACATCGGAATTATTTAAACAGGTAACTCAAATATTTAAAATAAAACCCTTATATGCTACCCCCTATCATCCCCAAACAAATGGTGCCTTAGAACGTAGTCATGCTACACTCAAGGAATAACTGAAATCTTTCGTTAATGTAAATCAGAATGATTGGCATTGTTACTTAGCAACCGCAGTATTCTCTTACAACACTACCCCTCATACCACTACTACATATACACCCTATGAATTGCTATATGGGCATAAACCCACAATACCAAATTCTTTATATAATACGAGCAATGACACTACTTATCATGAATATATCCGCGCATTACAATACCGCATGAACTTTAGTCGACAAAAAGCATTAGAACACATAATTAAAAATAAAGAAACATCGAAAAATTATTATGACAAAAATAGTAAAGATATATCCTACAAAACAGGCGATATGGTTTACTTAAAATGCCACCACAGACTTCGCAAAGCCTTATCTCCTATCTGGAAAGGTCCTTATAAAATTATTAAATTAAATGGCAAACATAACGTAACCCTTCTCATAGGTCATAAGCACATGAAATACCATGTTAATGAAATTAAACCAGCTCATCCTTAATTTCACTTTATTTCAGGGCCATAAGCCACCAATTCAACGCTGAAACTCAAATTCTACCTATTTATAATAGTCCAGGTATTTATTTCGATCAAATAACTACAATTAATTTTTATAATGATTTTTGGAATGTTGTAACTCATATAGACGTAGTATCAGTTAAGCCACATCTAGAGAATATACATTCGCTTATAATTAAAACTGCAACGCTCTGCGAAAACTTCCAACTCCATGGTTTCGCTGAATGTAATGATATCATAAGTCCTATTGAAGTATTATTAAATTCTAATTTTGCTAAATTCGAATCTCTTTCGCATATAGTCCCTACCGAGGAACAAACAAGGCATAAACGAGCTTTAGAATTCGGTGGAGAAATTTTGAAATTCTTTTTTGGAACTTTAGATGCTGATGATGCACGAAAATACGATGCAGCCATTAGCGCTTGTCAAAATAGCGAATCCGAACTTTTAAAATTAATGAAGGATAATATTCACATAATTAAATCTTCTATTAATGTATTTAACTCAACAATATATAAATTAAATATGAATGAAAATAAATTAAATTCTCAAATAAATTCTTTAAATATTGTATTATCCCAAATTGTCAGAAATAATAATCAATTATCACATATTTCTAAAATATATGCTTTACTTAATATAATAGAAAGCTCTTTAGCCACTATTTCTAATTTCTTGGATAATGTACTAAACTCTATCTTATTTTCTAAAGCAAACATTCTACATCCTAGTGTAATAGCTCCTACGAACTTATTTCGGCAGCTTTTAAAACAGAGTAATTATATAAACAAGCGATTAGATTTTCCAGTACCATTAACGATTGAAAATATACATACTTTGATAGATATTTCAAAACTCACATCTTTTTATTATAATAGAAGAATAATTTTCATATTACGCATACCACTGATTTCTTCTTTAAAGTTCACCTTATACAAATGCATACCTTTACCAACCCCTCATAATCCTAATGATCCTAACTCTTTTGCTCTAATCCAACCTACCAAGCCTTATCTTGGAATAACAGAAGATAGACTTAGTTATAGTTTGCTAGATAATTTAAACGACTGTAATATTATTAATAATGATTATTCTATATGTCCTTTAATTTCTATATTTTCTACAATAAAGAATCCATGTTGTGAAACAAAATTGTTAACCGAAGTAACGTTATCTTTACCACATCAATGTAACTCTAAACTTTTATATGGACAAATCGATGTATGGTATAAAATAAATAATAATAAGTTTATCTATGTACAGTCTGAGAAATGTAAATTAACTATAAAATGTAATAATATAATACAAGATTTCACTATTTTAGGGACAGGTATCCTAAGTTTAAACGAAAGCTGTATTGGTTTCTCTAAGACAATTCAATTAATGCCATCTACAACTAAATCTATTAAAATCAAAAATAAAATGAATTTAAACTTTAATATTACAGAAGACGATTGTTGTAATAAAGAAATTTTAAACAAATCAATTCCATACTTATCTCCTATATCTTTAACTAGCCTAGACATGGAAACTCTGAAATATTCTTACCATTCCTTAAATAACTTAGAAAATGAGATCAATAGAGTTCAAGAACTATCTCTCTGTTCAAGAATCTCACATGATAAAATATGGTAAATACTATTCATCATTTACATACTTTTTGATTATTTGCATAATTTTATATATTTCCTATAAAATATTTTGTTGCTCTATTAAGAGAAATAATGATTCTTGCCGCTGCATACAAATATTTAATCAGTGCAATACACGACGGATTGTTAAACACGAATCGAAAGTTAGTAATTCTATTGAGTTAACTGAAGTTTCATCATCAGACGATGATAAAAAAGATTCTATATCCTTACCCAATATGCCAGTGCAAAACCAAATGAAAAGAACATTCGGTAAATTTCACTTATCAAATCGAAACTTATGTAATAACTAAAAACTATATTACTTTACTATACTTATTTCATAAAGCATTATGTTACATTAGAATATAAGTTTATATTTTGTTTTATACACTGTGTCTTAGATATTAATATTACTAAATGTTTGTATTTGAAATAAAAAATAAATCTTAGCATTAATACACTGAATCTTCTACTATTTCATTATTCACTGAATCTTATAAAAAATACTATATTACTAGTTCATAATCTCAATAAATAATTTCTTATAATTTTATGTAGATATTGTTTAAGAATAGTTTAATTTTACTATGCTTTTGTATCAATTCAATTTGATTTTGTAATAATAACAAATAATTGAAACAATTCTATTTTACAATTATTTTTGTATTCAAATTATTTTTTATTTCCACTGTATCGTTTGTGAGACTCTGCTCATCCCTTATTTAAAAGAAGGATGAGCTCCGTCAAAAAGGGGGGAGATGTTATGTCCAACCCTAGTTAGATAAAAGCGCTGACTCGATTATTATATTTATTATAAAAGCCTAGAGTTTGAGGTAATCGATGCAGTGAAGTTCCAATGCATATTAAGTGCATATCGCACACGCCGTTCGCGGCTTTTGTACATTTCTTGTATTAATTTAATATTGGGGAAATAAACCAAAAGAACTTCTGGGATTGGGTGTAAAAGTTTTTTTTTTAAAAACACCTTCAGAGCGGCCATCCTAACAGTGCGCGCTGTTGCGCTACTTTTTTTTCTATATCAATAATATCTCATTTTTCACTTAAATCTTGCCGTTTCTCTATTACGAGCCTGAAACCAAAATTTGACATGTTTTGACATCGTTATTTATCTGGTTGTCATGACAATTTTTATTCAAATTCGTTACCGGTCTGATGTTTTTACTTCAATACTTCCACAAAAATACTCTTTTCCTCTTGGCCATTTACAAAAATTTGCTTTTAATTTAAATAATTTCCCGTTCTTATCCCAGATTTGTCGTCGAGCGCGGAGCTCTCTCAAAAAGTATAAAAGCCGAACAATCGGCCAATAAAGGCGGTCTCGCTTCAGCTTTCAAACTAGAAGCGCTCAGCAGAGCGGGACAGTATTTCATGCCGGCACACCGCCTGCAACTTTACAAGGCGCAGGTTCGGCCGCTCATGGAATACTGTTCCCATCTCTGGGCTGGGGCTCCCCAGTACCAGCTCCTTCCACTTGACCGCATCCAGCGCAGAGCGGCTCGAATCGTCGACGACCGAGTGCTTTCCGATCGGCTCGATTCACTGGCGCTGCGAAGAGATGTTGCATCTCTTTGCGTATTTTATCGCATCTATCACGGGGAGGGCTCTGAGGAATTGTTCGGATTAATCCCAGCCGCCAAATTTCGTGAACGCACTACACGGCAAACGTCCCGATACCATCCACACAATCTGGATGCGTGGCGGTCCACCACTGTACGTTTCAAAAGGAGTTTTCTTCCGCGTACAACCTCTCTGTGGAATAATTTACCACCGGTGATTTTTCCGGACCGATACGACCGGGGGACCTTCAAGAAAAGAGCTTAATCCTTTCTAAAGGGCCGGCAACGCACCTGCAATTCCCCTGGTGTTGCGGTTGATCATGGGCGGCGGTAGTCACTTAACATCAGGAGAGCCACATGCTCGTTTGCCCCCACTTCTATAAAAAAAAAAAAAGAAGCATCTCCTAAAGGCCTTATCCCGGGGCCGCACTGCCCCGGGATCCTGCAAGCCTCTGCCTTCACCTGAAGTCGTCGCACAGCCCCGGGATCCTGCAAGCCTCTGCCTTTACCTGAAGTCGTCGCCTAGCCACGCCTACGCCTCCACCTACTAGTGCCCGCGCTATCTTTAGCCGCTGTGCGTGCTTGCTCCAGGCGCTGCGAGCGCCTACTTCAGGCGCTGAGAGCGTCTACCAAGGCGCTGTGTGTGCCTACTCCAGACTCTGCGTGTGCCTACTCCAGGCGATGCGTGTACCTACTCCAGGCGCTGCGTGTGCCTACTCCGGGCGCTGCGTGTGCCTACTCCAAGCGCTGCGTGTGCCTTCTCCAGACGCTGCGTGTGCCTAGATCAGGCGCTGCGCACCTACCACAGGCACAGCCTGTGCATACTCCGTGAGCGGTGAGCACCACTGCCAAGCGCGGTGTGCCACTTTGGTCTTCGGGCTCCGTTTCAGTACTCATTTATCTTTATTATTTTTTTTTAAATAATTGTAATTCACGTCACCCATCATCATCCTCATACTTTTTTATATAAAACTGTAAATATCTTTTAAAATTTTAAATAAATTATTCGTTTTTGTTCTTTTTTGTTGTTTCGTTGTTGTTAGGTTAGGTTCTTTTGTTTTTAATTGTCGCTTCACAAGTTATACTAATAATTTACGCCTAGTAGGGTATTTCATATTTTTAAATCGATTTAGGTACTTGTTATTATAACTAATTACTTATTTTCAAGATAATTCGGACACTCCCAACAATATTCTTGTTTCTGGTGATGATGATGAAGATGAGATAAGATTTAACGCAGAAAATAATAACACTGCGAATTCACCAGCTTCAGAATCCGGGCCGATCACACAAAACTCCAATCAACCGACAAGACCGAGGTCAAAACGTAGCAAACTGTCTCAGATGTCCGAAATGATAAAAGACTTGAAAAATGTATCACATAGTATCAATATGCCATCAGACGAAGAAAGTGATTGTGATATTTACGGAAAGCATGTGGCTTCTCAGTTAAAAAAAACTCTCTGAGGAACAATGTATAATTGCACAGGAAGAAATACAAACAACAATATCCAAATGTAGACTGGCAGATATAGAAAAGAGATGAAGAAACGTGAATATTATTTCTATACTCACTTTTCTTTCTACTCGTACACAGCATCAGCAGAACCGTTACACTCCTAGTCCAGCTTCTACGACAAACAGCGGCAGCAGTAGTTCCTTAGGATTTTATCCCCCCGATGTAACTAAGATGACTGCCTCAAGCAACAGTTCTTTGGGATTTTATCCCACCCAGTCTACACAGATAGCTGTACCCAGTAGCAGCTCTTTGGGATGTTATTTTTCATTGCCAACTCAAAGTCCAAGATATGTAGATCCCAGTCAGGCGATCATCCGTACCGCCCCTAGTACAGCTCTTAATAACGATAATGTTGAGTGTGAAAGTGACAGTGTAACAGATGTTATTAAGTATGCTTTTGATTCAGCTTAGTACCTACTTTTGTCTAGATTATTATGATTTATATGTGATTGTAATTTTTTTTGATAACCTACTATAAGTATTTTTTTCAATAAATAATTTTCTTACCTTAATCTGGGTTTTCAATGACTCATACATTGCCCAACACATTTCCGGTATTAAATTAGAAATAGATGGTATCAATACACGATAAAAGTGACTGAGATTCCGAAACGACATTCCAGAAGCCAAAAATGTCAGCGTAATTTCGAGTTTCACTTTGGCTGGCTAGGCGTCTCTCATAAATAAGTCTTGACGCTGAATAGAGCTTGATAGCAACATAAGCAAATCGTCAAAGTTTTTTGGCGTCATTCTCAAAGCCAGTTTGTATTCCCCAGGATCTTCCATTCTCAACTGGGTTAACAACAGAGCAGAACCTCCAGTTTTATCTCTGTCATCTATCCATTTTCTTACCCAAATTCGTTTCTGTTTAGATATCTTTTCTTCTAACATACCAGTTAGTTCTTGCATCATCACAAAGGTAAATTTTCCCTACAGATTATTAACTTTGATTTTTTGCTGTTTTTGAGAATTCATTTTTCTCGAACGTGTGTACACCAAAAGAAATATACTCGACTACTGACGAAATACTGACTGCTTGTAAGAGTCAGTTTTCGGCGCCAGCACTGACGACAGCTACTGACCCTGTGTAAATGTGCCATTATATTTCAGAGATTATAGGAGCCGTGGTAGCTAGGATTGTTAATTAGTAAGTTTCATAGTGTTAATTCTTATTTGAGTAGATAGTTTTATCATTAAGGGTATTTATGTTGCAATAATTCATTCAAATCGGATATTTAATTTAGAATTTATCACGGGTATAAAAATGCAATACACGAACCGCTCAACGCCGCGTCGATCCCTACTCTATGGAGTATTTTAACGGGACTTTCACTGGCGAATAACTGGTGTTAAAAGGAAGTTTTCGTTTTCAGTAGACTGGTGGTTATATTAGTAAACCGGGGTCTGGAAGAAAACGGTGCACATCAGAAAGAGATGACCGTTTCATCGTTACGAAACCGTTTTACTAATGCTGTTGAGTTGCAACAACAGCTTCGATCAACTCGGAGAACATCTGTGAGTGTTTCTAAGATAAGAAGAAGGTTACACGAAAAGAGTTTAACAGCCCATAGATCTGCTAAAGGTCCAAAACTTACTGCACAGCATCGCAGAGATCGCCTGGAGTTTGCTCGCAATCATTGCGAGTGGACTCTAGAACAGTGGCGTGCCGTACTCTTCTCTGATGAGACGAGGGTCTGTCTCTTCTGCAACGACAGACGTAGAAGGGTCTACAGAAGACAGGGAGAGAGGTTCACACAACCCTGCTTCGAAGAATCCGTCGAATACGGGGGTGGCTCGTGTATGTTTTGTACTGAGGTAGAAGCATTACACATTTACGAACAAATGTGTAAACTGATGGGAGCTGGTGGATTTGAACTGCAAAAATGGAGTAGCAATAATCAATTGTTTCTAAATCACATTAGGAAAGAGAATTTGAACACCGAAAAGTCTATAGCGATTAAGGTTGATAATGTGATGAAGGTTTTAGGCATTTGTTGGAACAGGTGTACAGATAATTTTGAGTATATAGTAAATCTAGTTGCACCTGAAGAATATATAACAAAACGAAAAGTTTTATCGGATGTTGCCAGACTCTATGATCCTATTGGATGGATTGCCCCAGTAATAATTACTGCTAAGAATTTCATCCAGAAATTATGGAAAGCATGCCTTGAATGGGATCAGGAATTGCCCAAAAATCTTTTATCTGAGTGGTATATAGATACGTAATTAATAGAAAGCCCCTTCAGATCAGGGTTCCCGAGGAAGAAGAAATTTTTCAGTCCGAAGACCCAGAGGATCCCGTGGACGCTGCCCTTTCAAGGAGAAACCCAATGATAGGACCACCACCTTGCGCAATGCCCAGAACGCTAAGGTTATTGCACAGGCGGACGCTGCCAGAGAAGCGAGATTTGCTTCGATTGGTCTTGAAGACCCATCACCCGTAACTGCTGTCGCTCAACCTCCACCAACGAGTCATGTAATGTCATGCGACGACCATGTGAACGTTATACCCAGTGTTGCATAAGAGAAACTGTCAGTTATGGTGGAGGCTCTGTAATGTTTTGGGCTGGGATATCTTTGACTGGACGCACTGAGCTGGTTTTCATACGAAGAGGTGCTTTAACTGCAGCATCACAGAGATCTTAAAAGACCATGTGGTGCCATACGCCGGCTATATTGGAGAGACCTTTGAATTAATGCATGATAATGCACAACCACACGTAGCGCGCATCACAACCGATTACCTTGAAGGGGTCGGCATTCGGTTTATGTCGTGGCCAGCAAGAAACCCTGATCTCAACCCGATAGAGCACATGTGGGACACCCGAAAACAAAAGGTTAGAGCCCGTAATACAGTCCCTACAACATCAGGAGACCTTGAAACCGCCATTAGTGAAGAATAGAACCGAATCCCTCAAGAGACCATCAAAATCTTGATAAGTTCATTAAAACGGCGAATGCAGGCTGTGATTCGAGTAAGAGGAGTGAGGGAGTTCCTGTCATATTAAAATCTTTTTAATTGAAAACTCCTTGGTTTTAAAAATCGAATACCATTTATTTATTTAAAAAAAGATTCTCGGTCTTGACACAAGGTTTTGACAAACTTGTTTAGTCGTTGAAAAAATGGAATTGACTCGAGAAAATTCAAGAGCGATGATTTATTATGACTTTCGATGTGGTTTAACACAAAAACAGTGTGTTGACCGGATGATTTCTGCATTTGGTGATGAAGCCCATCCAAAACCACAATTTATCGCTGGTTTGCTGAATTTCAACGTGGACGTATCAAGCTCAGTGATGATCCCCGTCAAGGTCGTTCAAAAACTGCAGTCACCCAAGAAAACGTTGATGCTGTGCGTAAGCTGATTGAGGAAAATCGACGTGTGACATACCGCGAAATTCAGGCAACTTTAGACATTGGCATGAGTCAAATACAAATAATCTTGCATGAACAATTAGGTGTAAAAAAGTTGTTATCCCGATGGATACAGCATTCGCTCTGTGAAGTGCAAAAAGCGGCTCGCGTTACTTGGTGCGTCAGAACTCTCGAAAGATTCCACGAAGGATCCTCAAATGCTGTATACAACATCGTATCAGGTGACGAATCCTGGATATACGCGTACGAACCCGAAACAAAAAACAAGTCACTAGTTTGGGTGTTCGAAAATGAGCCAACCAAAATTGTTCGTTCACGGAGTATTGCAAAAAAAATGGTGGCCAAGCTTGTCTCCAAAACCGGTCTAGTTACGACTATTCCTTTTGAGGGACAAAGAACGGTTAATGCAGAATGGTATGCTAGCATTTGCTTGCCACAGGTCGTTTCTGAACTCCGTAAAGATAGCTGCAACCGCCGCATCATCCTCCATCACGACAATGCGAGTTCTCACACCGCACAAAAGAGTTTTTAGAGCAAGAAAACATGGAATTATTAGACCATCCGCCGTACAGCCCCGAACTAAGCCCTAATGATTTCTATACTTTCCCTAAAATAAAGAATAAATTGCGTGGACAGAGATTTTCATCACCTGAAGAAGAAATCCTGGAATATTTGAGACTCAAAATTCCTTCCTTGATCGCTGTGAATCACTAAAGGTACTCCAAAACGACAGAAGACTTCATGAACTAGTTTACCTGCAACTGTTGAAGCTTCTTGGTTTGGAATGGCGAAGACTTCTGGCCACTTAGTGAAGTAATCCATCACAACCATGAAATAATTGTTACCGCTTTCACTCTCCGGAAACGGCCCCGCCACGTCAATGGCTATTCTCTCCCGTGGTGCACCAACATTGTACAACTTCAATGCACCTCTACTACGAGTCTGAGGTCCCTTTACAGCCGCACAACTTGTACATTTGCAACACCAGTTCTCGACATCGTTTCGACAGTGGACCCAGTAAAACCATTCTCGGACCTTCAATAGAGTTCGTTTAACTCCCAGATGGCCTCCTGAACAATCATTATGGTACAGCTGTAGAACATTCGGTACTTTAGCTTTAGGGACAACCATTTGCAAATGACAGCTGTCTCCCCGAACATTTTCCCATTTACGGCACAAAACTCCATCCTGAAGCAGCAAGCTGTCCCACTGGGCCCAATAGCTTTTAGTGGTCGAACACATCGCTGAGACGTCGCTCCACTTGGACTGGGAGCACTGGCCTTCATCCATTGCAGAATCGGCTTGATGTCCGGATCTTCCTGCTGTGCACGTTGTAAGCTGTCCTTCCACTCGTTGCTGAGGTGATCTGTCCTGAGCATCCTCACGGATACCACTTCCTTCCTCTCTTGCCTAGTAGAATGTTTGCAATCTTCAGGACAAGGTCTTCTTGACAATGCATTTGCGTTGCCATGAGATTTCCCGCTGCGATGTTCGATCTCTACGTCGTATTCCTGCAGTAGTTCAATCCACCTCGCAACTTGTCCTTCTGGATTTTTAAACTGCAATAGCCATTTTAGTGCAGCATGGTCAGTTCGTAAGTGAAATTTCCGCCCCAGAAGATATTTGCTAAAATGGTGCAACGACTTTACCACAGCTAGCGATTCGCGTCTTGTGACATAATAGTTCCTTTCCGGTTTCGACAACGACTTGCTGAAGTACGCTATCACGACCTCTTGGTCACCATTCCGTTGAGACAACACACCGCCAAGTCCTATATCACTCAACTAAACATACAACTATAAATTCTTTGCTTGCATTAGGGTATCCCAAAATAGGTGTTTTGCACAGATGGTCCTTGAGCTCCTGGAATGCGATATTGCAACTTTCATCCCAGCAGCAATGTCGCTTCTCATCGGTTTGCTTGTGCAGAGGTTTGGCTATATCTGTAAAGTTCTTCACAAATCGCTGATAATTCAAGAGCACAAACCCAAAAATGCTCTAACCTGCGTCTTGTCTTTTGGAACCGGCCAATTCTTGACAGCGGCGATTTTCTCCGGATCCGTGCGGATACCTTCTTCCGTCACTACGTACCCCAAAAAGTTGACTTGCCATTTGAATAGTGAACATTTCTTCGGACTCAACTTGAGGTTGGCACTCTGAATTTTCATGAGCACGCGTTCCAGGTTTTGAAGGTGTTCCTCAAACGTACGGCCCACGATGATGATGTCATCCAAGGAGACCAAACAGGCATCGCCAATTAGCCCGGTAAGTACAAGCTCTACCATCCTTTCAAACGTTGCTGGAGCATTGCACAATCCAAACGGCATTACTTCAAATTGCCACAGACCCTTTCCCGTCGAGAACACAGTATTCTCTTTGTCCTTAGGGTCAATTTCAACTTGCCAGTAGCCACTTTTTAGATCCAGCGTGCTAAACCACTTTACTCTTGTAAGCATGTCCAGCGTGTCATCAATTCTTGGCAAGGGATAGCTGTCCTTCCTTGTAAGGTCGTTCAGACGGCGGTAGTCAACACAGAACCGCATGCTGCCGTCCTTCTTCTGTACCAGCACCAAGGGTGAACACCATGGACTAGATGAAGGTTCAATAACACGATCCTTCATCATTCCCTCCTGAGATCGTTCACCTTCCCTTTCTAGGGTTCGCTTAGGGCAGCTGGATCGAAGATCGCCCCTTTCCCCACAGCCATAGCACCTAGGGCTGTACCCTTTACTGCGGTCGCGAACTGTAGCTGCTGCGATCTCCCTGACGCGATGGGAACGATGATCCTGCCGCACGGTTTCCACCTCCAGTGCATGGGCCAAGGCATCCTTAAACGTCTCGT
This sequence comes from Parnassius apollo, assembly GCA_907164705.1. NCBI lineage: Eukaryota > Metazoa > Arthropoda > Insecta > Lepidoptera > Papilionidae > Parnassius > Parnassius apollo. The sequence continues at coordinate 6,473,558 of CAJQZP010000088.1, read as the reverse complement.
GGTGCCCGCCTCACAGCAGCTCTGACTTCAAGGTCGCGGATGCCGTCGATGAATGTCTGCACCACGTTCCCTTCAATAAGCGCAGGTACAGACCGGAATGCTTTTCGCACCAGCTTCTCCACCTCTAGAGCCCACTGCTGCAGGTTTTCGTTGCTGCGTTGCACGCGATCTTTAAGCTGCGCACGAAAGACGTGTTCCAGGTGAGCGTCGCCATATCTCGCCTTTAATGCCTCAAGGAGCTGCTCATAAGTCACTTCCTCACCGAGAGCTTCTAGAACAGTTAAGGCCTGGTCTCGCAGGCCTAGTGTGAGAGCAGTCATGGCCTGTCTTGTATTCCAGCCGTTCGCCTTCATAACGGCTTCGAACTCGATTTTGTAAGCCGACCAGGAAAAAGTCCCGTCGAACGGCGGCACTTTGAACCCACGTAGCGAAGGTGTTGTAGCTACTACGGGAGCTGTAATTCCATCCCCCAGTTTGAGGTCGTCGAGCGTTTTCTTCACGTCAGCCATCACGTGGTCAACCCGATTGTTCACTTGGTCTATTCGGGTTTCAGCTTCCGACAGGCGGTTGTCATGTTGAGCAACCCTATCCTTCACCTCCCTTATCTCTTTCCCGAAGGTAGCGTGAATGTCCTTCATGAGGAGCATCTGCTCTTTTCCTTATCGCGTTTGAGCTGCTCTTCCAACCGACGGGCCTGTTCCTCTTGTCCGCCCCACAGCTGCTCTTCCAAACGACGGACCTGTTCCTCTTGTCCGCTCTGCAGCTGCTCTTTCAACTGACGGACCTGTTCCTCCTGTCGGCGAGCCTGTTCCTTCTGTCGGCGAGTCTGCTCCTGCAGCATCACCATCAGAGCACCTAAGTCAGGTGCTGCATATGTAGGACCTACTAACGGACCTGCAGCCGGCGGCTGGCCCTCCGACGTCTGCGGCGTTGCACCACCAAATCCTCTTTGGTCCGTCTCCATCTGGCGTTGACTTCGGGTACGGACACCCTCCGTTTCCTCCTTAGGAAAAATCGGCATGATTTTACCCCACTTTTGACACCAATTGTTACGAGCTTGAGGTTCGTGACAGTAAAAACTGCCGATTGAATTACCAAAATTTATACTTTTATTACCGAACACCAATTAAAACCTAAAACACACAAATAATTAATCACACTGATTCACTTTATTTTGCTCCGAAGCTTCGCATATCTCGCCAAATTCAATACTAGATAACGCTGTTGGTCGAAAATTAGTCATGTCATTTTCTGGAAAGCTCTCCTCGCTCTGTTACCCGACACTAGATGGCGCTAGTGCCAGACATCAATTTGGGCGCGCAACTATAGCTATAGCTAGCATGTGTGTTCTTCTGTAAAAACACTAAACACCAAAATTCTAATTACTAGTAGCTCAGATTTAGCTCACAAAATTAAAATTTCTGCTTGAGAGATACTTCTATTTGATTTCAACTTGAAAAAAAAACTTAACCCCGACTGAATAACTTCATGTTAATTTCAAAAACTTTATGGGTTTCTTAGCTCTCAAAATATTACAAAATAGTTGGTACTTTATAGGGCATTTTTGTGCAAAAACTGAGTTTAAAGTTGATACAGTCGAAAATAGTGAAATTTATTTCATGCATTTAAAATGATTTTTCTCACATTTTTCCAATTAATATGGTGAATAATTATGAATGTTAGATAAAAATATTTAAAATAACGTATTTACATAAAATTTTACTCGCAAGTACAACTTTTATTGCAAGCACAATTTAGGTAATAAATGAGATGAGGTCTCGGACGCAGGTAAATGGTGCAAGGAACAGGTATTGTTGAAAAAAGACAACAATAGTAATGAAAAATGCCTACGTTACTCTCTCTAAGAACGCGCTTTTTTCTTTGTCATCCTCAGAGTCGTCAGATGTTTATCGCCTACTCTTGCGCTCGCTCGTACGTACGTTTCTGTGTATTATTGGATTTTGTGTACTCGGTACTTTTGTGTTTTGGACTTTGATTGCATACTGAATTGGACATTTTAATTCCCTGGAACAACAACTCGGCACGTTTACTGGACTTTGATATTGTCCATTATTATTATGGCGTTCTCCCAACGGGATTATGCAGAAATGCATTATTATTACGGCTACGCACGAGGAAATGCCGGACTTGCAGCGAGATTGTACCGGGACATGTTGATACGCAGAGGAGGACGCCAACCAGACACTAATCCAGACCGACATCTTTTTCTTCGCGTGCACAATTACTACATGGAAGGACGTTTACCAGGATTTATCAGTCGACAATCTTGTGAAGGTGAACCGATAAATCCTGACCGCTGTCGTAAAGCGACAGTTAAAAACTAAAGAACCTAACCTAACAACGAAACAACCAAAAAGAAAATAATTTATTTAAAATTTGTAAAGATATTTACAGTTTCTTTTATAAAATGTAAAGCCACAATTAAAAACTATAGAACCTAACCTAACAACGAAACAACCAAAAAGAAAATAATTTATTTAAAATTTGTAAAGATATTTACAGCTTTATTTATATAAAAAAAGGTATGAGGGTGATGATGGGCTGTAGTGATGATAGTGAATTACAATTTTTAAAAAAAAAAGTTAATAAAGATAAATGAGTACGGAAACAATGTATGTACAGGCTATGCCTGTGGTAGATGCACAGCGCCTAATCTAAGTACACGAAGCGCTTGAAGTAGGCACACACAGCGTCCAGAATGAGCACACACAACACCCGGAGTAGACACACACAGCGCCTGGAGTAGACACGCAGCGTCTGGAGTAGGTCCACGCAGCGTCTGGAGTAGGTACACACAGCGTATTGAGCAGGTACACGCAGCACTTAAAGTAGGCACACACACACCGCTCGGAGTAAGCACACACAACGCCCGGAGTAGACACAAACAGCGCCCGGAGCGCCGGAGACACGCAGCGTCTGGAGTAGGAACACGCAGCGCTTGAAACAAGCACGCACAGCGGCCGAAGATAGCGCGGGCACTAATAGGTGGAGGCGTAGGCGTGGCTAGGCGACGACTTCAGGAGAAGGCAGAGGCTTGCAAGATCCCGAGGCAGTGCGGATAAAGCCTTTTAGAGGTGCTTCTCGTATCAAAGCTGAAGTGAGAACCTCTATTGGCCGATTCTTTGGCTTTTATACTTTTTTGACGGATCTGGGATAAGAACAAGAAATTATTTGAAATTATTTAAATTAAAAGCAAATTTTTGTAAATGGCCAAGAAGAAAAGAGTATTTTTGAAGTAAAATCATCAGGCCGGTAACGATATTTGAATAAAAATTGCCATGACAACCAGATAAACAACGATGTCAAAACATGTCAAATTTTGGTTTTAGGCTCGTAATAGAGAAACGGCAAGATTAAAGTGAAAAATAAGATATTATTGGTATAGGAAAAAAGGTAGCGCAACAGTGCGCACGAAGCCCGAAATTGCAGAGTTACGGAGAACTAAATAAAAGACCGAAAAAGGTAGACTCCATTGACATCGATTTAAAAAGTGCTGATAACGTGAAAATACGAAGTGAAAATGATTTGTTATTGTGTTTTTATGGTTTAAAAACGTTACAGGGTCCTATGGAAATAAAGGTGATGCAAAATATCCAGTTTTGAGGCGAATACAGAAAATCAAAAACAGAATGGAAAAATAACTTTAAAATAGTGTAAAATGATATGTAAGTAGCATAACACTACACCGCATTGTCATTGTTTTAGAAGAAGTTGCAAAAGATCCTTCTAAGAGTACGAGAGCAATTCAACGACGTACAGGTAAATAATAATAATTGTTTAAAGAGTCTTTATGTGTCAGCTTCGGCCCCACACATGCCTAATTGGCCTAACATAATTGCCCTAGACTTCGAAATCTAGACAACAATAATAATAATAATAAATATTTGTGTTACATTTTTGTACTTCTTTCACAGGAATCTCTTGCACTACCGTGCACAGAATTTTGCGCAATGAGGGATATCACCCATATCACATACCGAAAGTGTAAGATTTAATTAACACGATAACTGCCATGTCGGACAATGCTGCCCGACATCAAAATTTCCTCTCAGGCCAAGCGAAAATTACAGTTCTGATAAAATTTTACTATTTTTTTTCATTAATACGTTTATTTATGTCTTAAAGTATGTGAAAATTATCAAAAATTGATTTTGAGTATTATTTAAGCAGTTATACGATGTCGCATTCGCAGCATTGCCCGACATGACCCCTAGCGACGTAAAAGCGAGTTTTCCGTTGCAAGGGGCCGCGCGGGTCGAGGTGTCGGTCACCCCCGCCGCACTTGATTAGTCAATTGCAAGCGCTTGCGCATGACTGACTGTTTACGTTAATACGCTAATTTTATTAAGTTTTGTGTATTGTTTATTCTTTTAAAACGTCTATTAATTTATTATACCTATTTCATCATGGATGATTTCGAAGATTTCGATATTAATCAAGAAATGATGACTCAGATCGAAGAAATTGAATTTGATCTTCTCGAAAAAAACTCTTAACTTTTGTTCTGACGAAGAAGAAAATATTCAACCTCCCCGATCTGGATACAGGCGCCTGCAGATTCTATCTTCTAGTGATAGCGAGAGTACTGATATTGAGCACGCCATCCAGAATTTGGAGAGTGCTTCATCATCGAAGTGGACAGACCCTAAAGGTAATCAGCGTAATTTAATTCCTTTTACTGAATGTTCTGGCATGCCTATTTCTGTCCGCTTGTCTGTGACTAACCAATCTCCTGCTGATTTCTTTCCTCTTTTGGTCACGGATGGTATTTTAGAACAAATTGTTGAATGCACTAATGCTTTTGCTATAGCTAAAATAACTCGAACAGCAGAAGCATCAAAAAGTGCGAGAATCCGCAAATGGTCTCCAACTAACCTTGCCGAAATGAAATGCTTTTTTAGCTTGATTATATATATGGGTTTAGTTAAGCTTCCTAAAATAAGCGACTATTGGTCCAAAGATGAAATTATGGGTCAAAACTTTCCACGTACAGTAATGGCAAGGAATAGATTTGAACTGCTTTTGCAAATGCTTCATTTTTCACAAGATGATGATGCCAATAAAGCAGATCGACTTCACCGCGTTAAGTCTTTGTTAGATAAGCTTAATCACAATTTTAAGAGTAATTATATTCCTGGACAAGACATTTGTATAGATGAGAGTATGGTCCCATTTCGAGGACGTTTAATATTCCGCCAGTATAATAAGCAAAAGAGGCATAAGTATGGAATAAAGCTTTTTAAACTGTGCTGTTTACTAGGATATACATACCGAGTTAATGTATACGCTGGCAAACAACATGAGCAAATAAATATTACACCTCAAAGTGTTGTAATGAACCTTTGCCAAGATCTTCTGAATAAAGGGCATTGCTTGTACAGAGATAATTGGTATACAAGTGTAAGTTTAGCTAGAGAGCTCATGAAAAACGAAACATATTTGATCGGAACTTTACGCAAAAATCGCAAACATTTCCCTAAAGTTATTGTTTCCACCAAGCTCAAAAAAGGCGAGTTTATTGCCAAAGAAAGTGATGACGGTATAACCGTTTTAAGATGGAAAGATAAGAGAGATGTTTTAGTCCTATCCACGAAACATTCAACGCGTTTTCTGCCCATCAATAAACATAATAAAACAAATTTAACCGGCTATAGTTCTTGATTATAACAAAGCAAAAGGAGCAGTGGATCTTTCGGGTCAGATGGCGGCGTACCAAACACCACTAAGAAAATCTTTGAAATGGTACCGAAAACTTGCGTTTGATTTAATTTTGAATGTTGCCATGGTGAATGCTTTGGTCTTATATAAATCTGTCACTAACAAAAATTTATCTATTGTGGAGATGAGAAAAGAAATTATGAAGAGTTACCTAACTAATTCATCTACATTTGAAGCTTCTTTAGAGCGGCCGATAAGAAAAAAACATGTGCTTCAGAAGAAAGAAGGTCCTTCTCTAAAGGTGCGTCGTATGTGTGTAGAGTGTTACAAATATAATGTTTCCACATTTGGACGTGTAGTGGCCAGAAATAAAACAAAAAAGTTCCCACTTATTGTGACACTTGCGTAGAGAAACCTTTTCTGTGTGTTGAGTGTTTGGCTAACATTCATAAATAAATTTTATGTTTCTCAGTAGGAATTTAAATATAATTTTTTTTAATTATGAATAATAACTACAAAATTTTGCAAAATTTGTTGTACTTTTTCAAAATTTCATTTTTATTTCTTTGATTAATAATTAATACGTTCTTTGTTTTTGTTTCGATGTTTATTTTATATGCAAAATTTACTTCAATAAAGTATAAGCTCCCCATAATATAGTTTTTCATTTAAATTTTTACTCACAAAAATTCATATAGGTACACACATCAACTCATTCATACATAAACACACTCATACACATACTTTTAGACATATATCGACTAACTCATGCAGATCGCACGCACAGAAATTTTCATTTCGATATTTTTAAAAAACATTTTCATATTAATCTCCATCTTAAGTATTTAATGTCACAATTATATAAAAAAACATTTTTATATTTTATTCATCCTCAAGAATAAAATTACATATGTCAAAACACTATATTTTATAAATTATAATAATATTTGTTTTAAGTCAGAACACTGCCTGCTAAGCAAACTATAATTTTTTTCGCGGAAAAATAATTTTGCTACTTTTTTGTTTTTTTTTTTCTAAGTCCTTTACACTTTCCGAAAACCAACATGATATTCCGTATCTACGGAGCCACGCGGGTCAATACATATGACTATTGTTGATAGCCCTGTCCTACGGCCTGTATGAGTTGATTAAATACACTTCAAAAACGCGGTCAGCATTGACCGACGTGCCCCGAACGGAAAGTCAAGTTGTCGGACAGCATTGACCGACATGGCCTGAACGGAATGATGTCCTTTTTTGCTTAGCGGTTATCGTGTTAAACCGGACTACCAACTTAGAATTCAATTTTCTCAAGAGATGTTAAGAAGGAACAACGAAGACCCCGACTTTTTCGACCGAATTTTATGGACAGACGAATCGATATTCACCCGCAACGGAATATTTAATATGCACAATTACCATTCCTGAGCGACCGAAAATCCAAAACAGGTTCGGCGTCACAACTTTCAACACCAATTTAGTGTGAATTTGTGGACGGACGTTGTTGGCAGAGAACTAATTGGCCCAAAAGAATTCCCAACGAGATTAAATGGTGATAATTATTAAAAAAATTAAAAAATGATTTTGTGGAGGCCATGGCAGATTCAGATGCCACCTTATATATATATATATATATATATATATATATATATATATATACATATATATATATATAAGGTGATAACACGCCAGAACATGATGTTTCAGTGCGACGGTGCCCCTTGCCACTATGCAAGACAGGTTAGAGGTCATTTGAACCAGCATTTCCCAGAGAGGTGGATTCGCCGTACGAGGGCTGCACTAAAATTATCGGGAATGGAATATTTACACTATTCCTGTCATATTTAAATCTTCTTAATTGAAAACTCCTTGGTTTTAAAAATCGAATACCATTTATTTATTTCAAAAAAGATTCTCGGTTTTGTCGCAAGGTTTTGTCAAACTTGTTTAGTCGTTGAGAAAATGTAATTGACTCGAGAAAATTCAAGAGCGATGATTTATTATTTTTTTTTATAGAATAGGGTGACAAACGAGCACACAGTCCACCTGATGGTAAGTGGTTGCTGCGGCCCATAGACATCTACATCTATCCTCCATTAAAAATCAAAATGCAGATGCGTTGGCACCCGTGAGGACTGAGATGGAATGCCTCGTTTCCAGTAAAAAGGGTCTCCGGTTCTCTACACTCACCATACGAAATACAGCAGCATTAAGCTACTATTTCACGCTGGTATTCTGTGAGAGCGTGGTCCTTCCCCGGTCGAGCCGACCCATTCGTGCTACAACTATACTACTAATATAACTGCAGCATGGCTCTACCACGTATAAAATACACATTATGACTTTCGAAGTGGTTTAACACAAAAACAGTGTGTTGACCGGATGGATGATTTCTGCATTTGGTGATGAAGCACCATCCAAAACCACAATATATCGCTGGTTTGCTGAATTTCAACGTGGACGTGTCAAGCTCAGCGATGATCCCCGTCAAAGTCGTCCAAAAATTGCAGTCACCCAAGAAAACGTAGATGCTGTGCGTAAGCTGATTGAGGAAGATCGACATGTGACATACCGCGAAATTCAGGCAACTTTAGACATTCAAATACAAATAATCTTGCATGAACAATTAGGTGTAAAAAAGTTGTTTTTCCGATGGATACCGCATTCGCTCTGTGAAGAGCAAAAAGCGGCTCGCGTTACTTGGTGCGCCAGAACTCTCGAAAGATTCCACGCAGGATCCTCAAATACTGCATACAACATCGTATCAGGTGACGAATCCTGGATATACGCGTACGAACCCGAAACAAAAAACCAGTCAAACCATTGTTCGTTCACGGAGTGTTGCAAAAAAAATGGTGGCCACGTTTGTCTCCAAAACCGGCCATGTTACGACTATTCCTCTTGAGGGACAAAGAACGGTTAATGCAGAATAGTATGCTAGCATTTGTTTGCCACAGGTCGTTTCTGAACTCCGTAAAGAGAACTGCAACCGCCGCATCATCCTCCATCACGACAATGCAAGTTCTCACACCGCACACAGAACAAGAGTTTTTAGAGCAAGAAAACATGGAATCATTAGACCATCCACCGTACAGCCCCGACCTAAGCCCTAATGATTTCTATACTTTCCCTAAAATAAAGAATAAATTGCGTGAACAGAGATTTTCATCGCCTGAAGAAGCTGTGAACGCCTACAAAACAGCCATTTTGGAAACCCCAACTTCCGAATGGAATGGTTGCTTTAATGATTGGTTCCATCGTATGGAAAAATGTGTCAAATTTTGCGGAGAATACTTCGAAAAGCAATAAATACATTTTTAAATAGTAATGTGTCACTTCCTTGATTCCCGAAATTTTCAGTGCCACCCTCGTAATGCACCAATCACCTGGCCTCCAAGACACCCAGACCTGAACCCCTTAGATTTTGTCTAGGGATGCTATAAGGAATTAGTGTACCATCGCGAATTTTCGAGTTTAGAGGAGTTAAAAACTAAATTAAATGAAGCTCAAACAATAATAAGACAAAACACCCAAGCCTTCCTAGATTTGCGCGGTAATTTTTTGCGTCGGTGCCGTTTGTGCTTTGAAGAAGGTGGCAGGCACTTTGAACATTTGTTGTGAAAACAGTAATAAATAAATTATTTCTTAAAATTATTTCTGTTGATTTATTCAGCACAAAGTGAAAATAATTTTCATTTGACTTTAATTGCACTGTTTTGAATCTTTTTATCTAACATTCATAATTATATTATTATTATAAATATTACAGAAAGAGGAGAGAAAAACCATTTTAAATGCATGAAATAAATGTCACTATTTTCGACTGTATCAACTTTAAACTCTGTTTTCGCACAAAAATGCCCTATAAAGTACAAACTATTATGTAATACTTCGAGAGCTAAGAAACCCATAAGTTTCTGAAATTAACATGAAGTTATTCACAGTCAGGGTTAAGTAATTTTTTTTAAGTTGAAATCAAATACAAATATCTCTCAAGCAGAAATTTTAATGTTGTGAGTTAAATCTGAGCTACTACTATCCTACCCAATAAAGTTTAAATATAACTCCATATTTTACTAAACCAATATACAGGATGTCCGGTTTCCGATGTCCGATACTTTAAGGGGTTAAAATACAATTAATTTTATCGACAAATCAGGGATCAATGATTTTTTTTCGCCATCAATAAAAAAATGGCAGCACTTTAAAAACATTGTTGGCGAAGCATAGATGCTTGTATTAATTTAACAATATCTACCCAAGTAGAAGACTTTCAAAAACAAAATTGGTCTCAAATGTTAGTTAATAGTGTAGACAATAAATCTAGATTCAAAATATTATTTTTTAATTTTTCAGTATTAGTAAAAAACATTTTTGAAAAAATAAATGTTGTTTTTCAGATTCTTAGCTTTAAAAAAACCATCGTGTTAACCAATTTTTTTTACTTGTTTTTATTATAATACAGGATATTTGCTATAAATGCACATTTAAATCTTAACTCTGAGTTAGATAGTTCAGGAGCTATGATAATTTGAATGTAACTGTTCAAAGTGCCTCTACCCCGATATTAGATAACTAAACACCCATTCCAGTGAGTAAGATAAAATTCTTCAATAATTCAAGGAATCGTAAGCAAGCACAATAGCATCCTTTGTGTGAGCAGGTAAAAAACGCTGTGCACAACAGTGCGAGCGAGACAGAATAACGGCTGTCTCCAGGTAAAAAGGGTGCAGTGTGCGCTTGTGCCGTCGAGCAGTCGTCCCTCGCTCTGCGTTGTGATAACATTCCTGGTTTTAAGTAAATCTACTTACTGTACATAATTATTGTTTGTTGTTAGACTTTGTTACGTTTTTGTTTTGTTGTTGAAATGTTACTTTTTGTTTATTACAATGAACGAGTACTCAAGCCAGCATATCGCTGACATCCATTTCGTGTATGGATTGTGTAACGGGAGTGCAAATAGAGCTGTTGTAGAGTATGCACGCAGATTTCCTAACAGACGTACGCCGAATGCTCGCACTTTCGTGAGAATTCATTTGAGACTTGCGGAAAATGGAATAAGAAGGCTCGGTAACGAACGTACTCGTGTTTTGTCGCTCATCATGATGCTCAAGATGAACATCAAATATTGCAAATGATTACTCAAGACCCTAGCCTGAGCATTAAACGCATAGCTAATCGTCTCAGTCTATCAAAATGGTCGGTGTGGAAAATTTTAAAAAGAGAAGGATTACATCCTTACCATTTTCGAAGGGTGAAAAAATACTGGAACCGGATTATGTAAGAAGAGCAATATTTTGTTCGTGGATATTGAGAGAAACGCGATATGATCCAAACTTTTTAAAAAGAATTATGTGGACAGACGAAGCTACTTTCACGCGATCAGGGTATACGAACTACCGTAACGAACACCTGTGGCTTCAAGAAAATCTACATGCGATCCGCCCAAGTTCTTTTCAACATAAATTTTCTGTCAACGTTTGGGCCGGAATGATTGACGACATTCTAATTGGACCAATCATTTTACCGGAGACAACGAATAGCCCAAGATTCCTAAATTTCCTGGAAACGAATTTTTTGGATGCTTTATTGGAGTTACCATTGGCCTACAGGGCCAAAATGATTCTGCAATTGGATGGTGCTCCGGCACACTTCGCGCTTCTTGTGCGGAATCATTTAAATGCACACTATTCGTCGTGGATCGGACGCGGAGGAACAATTGCTTGGCCACCGCGGTCGCCGGATTTAACACCTCTCGATTTTTTTTTGTGGGGCACACTCAAACGAAGAGTGTATGTAAATGTGCCAAATACACGAGAGGAGTTAGCAGAAAAAAATAATTCAAGCAGCAAACGAATTGCGAGAAGACAAGGCAATGATCCAGCGCTCTACGCAACTAAGAGCAACAGCATGTCTGCAGAGACAAGGAGGTCACTTTGAGCAGTTTTTGTAATTATTTTGCCAAATTAAATGCAATTGATATAAATTATTTTGTTTTATTTCATTTGCTAGTGTATCCGCGCTTTTCAAGTAAGTATGTTTACACTGTCATAGCTCCTAAACTATCTAACTCAGAGTTAAGATTTAACCCTTAATGCATTTTTGTCCGTTTTTTGGTACAACTAAATTATCAAAATTAAAAAGGTTCCTAAACGTAAACTGGCACTGTTTTTGAACGAAGCGTGAAGAGAGCGATATATCCATCCTCCTCGCACAGACACTACGCGTCGCGCGCATCACAACAGTAACTGTCGTTCGATTTGAAATCTGTCAAGTCGATGTTGGCAGCTATTCGTAAAACAGTGCAGAAATTTGGTATAAAAATGATTAAACCACTGCGACCTGCGGTTATTTCGAAAGGAGGTGAGTTTATTGTTTATTTCTGATCAATCTATAATTACTTTGCATGAGAATTTATAAGATTGTTATGCTAAATTATAGGTGTCACCTTTTACGGACATTGCCGCTTTATCAACACTAGGTGTTTAATTTTAGGTGTCCCAAATAACGGACTTTGCTAATGTTACTAACAATAATAATCTAAACGAGCACGTAAGCATTTTTTTTATGTCTAATGCTTCATGGTGATTGGTTTTAAATGCTAAATATGCTTGTTATAGGGAATTCCACTAATAATATCAAAGCATGGCGTGCGCAAAGAATTTTGGCTATGATTCCACCGTCAGATTCGAAACCATCCGACGTTGAAAATGATTAGAATAATGAAGAAGGAGTATTTTCACGTATAGTGTTAGACGATTCATCTTCCTGTCGAACTCTGTCTCCCGGGCTGGAAGGATTTTTAAATGGTTTTGATGAAGAATTAGCGAGTCCTTCTCTATTAAATAATTGTTATGATACTTTGGTGGATTCCCTTGCAACGAGCAATATTTCTCTTCAACCTTCTCCATCTGTGGTCACCACGTCAGTACAGTCTCCAAGAAATATTTCCAATGTTCAGCCGCATCAATAAATACCATCCCAAAACATCATTCGATTATTTCAAGAAGTTTTGGAATGAGGATTTATGGAACCACATCGTCGAAATGACCAATTTATACTCTATGCAAAAACAAGGCAAGTCAATAAATCTAACAGTCAAAGACATAAAATCCTTTGTCGGTATTGAAATTTTAATGGGAATAGTAAGCATGCCAGCATATGCTGATTATTGGGCACAAGGTACTCGTTTTGCTCCTATCGCAGACGTTATGTCTCTCAAAAAATACGAGAATATGAGAGGAAACTTACACTTTAGTAATAATGCGGAGGATGATCATGTAGATCGTTATTTTAAAATTAGGCCCGTGATGGAGCACTTACGGCTAAATTGTTTGGCGATTGAAGAGGAAAAGCCATATTCCATAGACGAGATGATGGTGCCGTATAAAGGTAAAAAAGGCTGGATCTCGGTGTCAATATATGCCGAAAAAACCCACAAAATGGGGTTTTAAATTTTTTGTTCGAGCTGGGAATTCCGGGATAGTATATGACTTTTTTTGCATACGATGGTGGCAACAGTTTTGACCGTGCTGATTTTACAGAGTGGGAAAATAATTATCTCGGCATTGGCGGGAGAACAGTTATAAAGCTATGTAAAACTATAAAGGATAAACCTTTATCAACTGTTTATTTTGACAACTGGTTCACGTCTCTGGAGCTAATATATCATCTAAGAAATGAATATGGAATTCTTTCTTTGGGGACCATAAGGAAGGACAGACTTAGAGGGCAGAATATTATCGAAGATAAAGTGCTGAAGAAAAAAGGTAGAGGAAACTATGTAATGATTTCAGATAATAAAAATAAGCTATCAATTGTGAAGTGGGTGGACAATGACTGTGTAAATTTAGCGAGTTCATATTGTGGAGAAGAGCCTGTTACCAGCATTTTACGATATAATAAAGATGTGCGCGAAAAGCGGCCTGTTTCATGTCCACACATTATCAAGGAGTTCAACAAAAAAATGGGTGGGGTAGATAAAGCCGATATGTTGATTTCTTTATATAGGGTTGCTCTGAAAAGCAAGAAATGGTATATGAACATTTTCAGCCACCTCATCGACATTTCTCTGAATAATGCATGGCTTGTGTACAAACGTGAAATGCAGGAAATGGGTGATAATTCTATACCATTGAAAAGGTTTCGAATCCAAATTGCAGATGCACTAATAAAATCAGACACGCGTATAAAAATTGTAATAGATTCAGAAATTTCAGCTGAAATCACTAAACCTATAGTTCCGAGGCCGCTACCAGAGATGCGGTTAGATGGGATCAACCATCTACCCGATATCGATACACAAGGACGGTGCCGTCTTTGTACTAAAGGGAAAACAGTGATAAAATGCCTGAAATGCGATGTAAGATTGTGCCTGACTCAAAAAAAGAAATGTTTTTTTGCAATTTCATACACAAAAATAATTAATTAATTACTGTTTAATTGCTTAAGACTTTTTTTAACTGAAAATACTTTTTGCCAATTTGATTGTTTTATTAAAACCACGTTTTTGTATATTTATAAATCGAATTGTTATTTAATATGTCAAAGTTCTTAATTTTTACAGTATCCAGCACTGTCCGTTTTCTAGGACGCTAAATAAAAGAGCAGATTTTTTTACGTATGCAGTGCTGTCCGTTTTATGGGACGTTAAAAAAAACTTCTAAATAAATGTTTTTTCATTTTATTTTATATTTACATTTAATTACTTCCCTAACAATACATAAATATAGACTTTTTAACAAAAAATAATGTTTTATTAGTGCTTTGCCGCTTTAAGGGTTAAATGTGCATTTATAGCAAATATCCTGTATTATAATAAAAACAAGTAAAAAAAATTGGTTAACACGATGGTTTTTTTTAAAGCTAAGAATCTGAAAAACAACATCAATTTGTTGTCTAATTTATTTTTTCAAAAATGTTTTTTACTAATACTAAAAAATTAAAAATAATATTTTGAATCTAGATTTATTGTCTACACTATTAACTAACATTTGAGACCAATTTTGTTTTTGAAAGTCTTCTACTTGGGTAGATATTGTTAAATTAATACAAGCATCTATGCTGCGCCAACAATTTTTTTTAAAGTGCTGCCATTTTTTTATTGATGGCGAAAAAAAATCATTGATCCCTGATTTGTCGATAAAATTAATTGTATTTTAACCCCTTAAAGTATCGGACATCCTGTATTTTATACGTGGTAGGGCCATGCTGCAGTTATATTAGTAGTATAGTTGTAGCACGAATGGGTCGGCTCGACCGGGGAAGGACCACGCTCTCACAGAATACCAGCGTGAAATAGTAACTTAATGCTGCTGTATTTCGTATGGTAAGTGTAGAGAACCGGAGACCCTTTTTACTGGAAACGAGGCATTCCATCTCGGTCCTCACGGGTGACAACGCATCTGCATTTTGATTTTTAACGGAGGATAGATGTAGATGTCTCTGGGCCGCAGCAACCACTTACCATCAGGTGGACTGTGTGCTCGTTTGTCATCCTGTTCTATAAAAAAAAGTGGTGTAGTATACAGGGTTACAAGAAAAATCATTTCTGACTTATTTCACTATGAAACACCTCTTTAATTTTTTTGTTGAAAATTGCCGATTTTAGGCTACTACATTTATTTTTGTTTATTTTTTGTATCTTATTATTATTATTATTATTGCATTTTTACATGTGTAATAAGATTCTTTAGGACGTTAATCATTAAAATAGTGCATAAGTTAATTGAATAAACCGGTTCCCCGACATAACAGCCCCGGACAGAATAGCCCCGACAAAACAGCCCCCGCAAAACAGACAAACAACAAACAGACAAAACATAAAAGTATAATAATAAATAAATAATTATAAAACTAAGTAAGTAATTTACGAAATATGATCGTTGTAGGTAGTATAATATTATTACTTTGCTAGTTGCATTGATAATCGTGCTTTTTATCTTCAGAGTATATTACATAATGAAAATATAATATAATAATAATAATTATTTCTGTGAATATATTGTGGAATTTTATATTCAGCTTTCAATTTAATTAACTTACCTATTATGAGTAGGTTCCAAGAAGGGGCGATTTACGTTTCGGCCGATTAGCAGATTTGAATAAATGTTATAATAACTTATAGTCTGTTCATCGCTTTAAGAAAGTAATTTGTAATGTGTTTACAATACCTATTGTACCTCTTGCGGCGATAATCCTCTTATTGCTATTGAACGAGTATGGGTCATTTAGAAATACATGGGAAGTGTTAATAAATTACTTATTTTTAATTATTCTATAATTGCAGCACCCGGTAAGGGGATAATCCCTCGTAAAAGAAAAGTTAGTTTCTTAAACCGATGAACGGACTATACCTATTATGAGTAGGTTCCAAGAAGGGGGGATAAAGTAATATATAAGAACATCGGGACACACAAAATAACTATAGTCTTGTAGAATTTTGTCTGGTGAAGATCATGGAACTTATTCAATCGCAGAAAGGCAAATATTTACTGTTAAGCGATGGGTACCGGTAT
Organism: Parnassius apollo; assembly: GCA_907164705.1. NCBI lineage: Eukaryota > Metazoa > Arthropoda > Insecta > Lepidoptera > Papilionidae > Parnassius > Parnassius apollo. The sequence continues at coordinate 6,457,362 of CAJQZP010000088.1, read as the reverse complement.
CGTAAGGCGAGAACTAATACCGATGGCAGTGTATCACGGAGATGCGCCGAGACACCTTGCCGAGGACGTGTCAAAGTGTCATTGGAAAATGTCGTGGTAAATGTGACTCGACACAGTCATGCTCCAGATCCAGCTAAAAATGAAGCAAAAAAATCTGTGTCTAATATGAAAAGGCGAGCAGCGGACACCCTTGAGAAACCAAGGCAGTTGATTCAAGGATCGACAAGAGGGCTAAATTTGGAAGCATCAGTCCATTTGCCATCGTACAATGCATCTCAGAGAACTGTTGAGCGTATTCGGCAAAGGCGTGAAGTGTCGTGCCCAAACCCAGGCTCTGTTGCCGATATTAATATTCCTGTTGCACTACAAGTCACTTCAAAAAATCTAAATTTCTTGTTATGGGATTCTGGACAGAATGATCCTCATCGCATCTTCATGTTTGGTACTAAAGAAAATTTGGAAGTTTTAGAGGAGCACCGGCACTGGCACGTAGATGGAACCTTTAAAGTAGCCCTACAATTCCGTTGATTTACGTGCTTCTACAGGATAAACGAGAAGAAACATATTGTTACGAGCTTGAGGTTCGTGACAATAAAAATTGCCGATAAAATTACCTAAATTAACACTTTAATTTACTTTACACAAATTAAAACTAAAAACACTAATAATTAAACACACTAATTCACTTAATTCCGCTCCGAAGCTTCGCTTGTGTCGCCGAGTTCAACTCTGCCCGCTCGCATCTTGCAGCGCCTAGTTATATAAATTAGCAAAATATCCAGAATGTTCAAGTAAACACGCGCAAGGTACCGAGAGTTCGAGTTTTAAACTTCAAGAAGTCTAGTTCCTCGGTTCGAGACTAGATGGCGCTAGTGCGCCGATTTGAGCGCGGCGTAACACTGCCCCCCTCCTAAGACATGCTCGTCCCGAGCATTATCGGCCCCATAATAACGCGCTAGGCGATCCACATGGACGATCTTAGGAGTCCCTCTTGCGCCTTTCTGTATCCGGTAGGTTACATCGTTGATCCTGGTCACAATCCGGTACGGGCCGTCCCATTTAGCTTGAAGCTTAGGAGATTTCCCTTTGCTGCGGACTGGATTATGCAACCACACAAGTGAACCTTCGTCGAACCCTTTGTTGTTCAATTTGCGGTCATACCGGGTTTTCATCTTTTTCAGACATTTGCTGGCCCGATTGTCTGACGTGCTCATAAACGTCATTCATTTTGTTCCGCAAGTCATTTCCATAATCGGTTATACTGCGTGGAGTATCAGGTGGTATCCCGGTGATCAGGTCTGCAGGCAGCCGTAATTCTCTTCCAAAGTTTGCGAAAGCTGGTGTCACTGCTGTACTTTCGTGAACAGCGCTTCGATATGACAACAAAAACGGTTGTATGTGCTTGTCCCAATCTCGTTGCCGATTGTCTACAACTTTTGCTAGGTACCTCTCCAATGTCTGATTAAATCGTTCCACCATTCCATCAGATTGCGGGTGATAAGAAGTCGTTCTTGTTTTATGAGTACCCATAACTCGGCAAGTTTCCTGGAATATTTGAGACTCAAAATTCCTTCCTTGATCGCTGTGAATCTCTAAAGGTACACCAAAACGACAGAAGACTTCATGAACTAGCTTATCAGCAACTGTTGAAGCTTCTTGATTTGGAATGGCGAAGACTTCTGGCCACTTAGTGAAGTAATCCATCACAACCATGAAATACTTGTTACCGCTTTCACTCTCCGGAAACGGCCCCGCCACGTCAATGGCTATTCTCTCCCATGGTGCACCAACATTGTACAACTTCAATGCACCTCTACTACGAGTCTGAGGTCCCTTTACAGCCGCACAACTTGTACATTTGCGACACCAGTCCTCGACATCGTTTCGACAGTGGACCCAGTAAAACCGTTCTCGGATCTTCAGTAGAGTTCGTTTAACTCCCAGATGGCCTCCTGAATAATCATTATGGTACAGCTGTAGAACATCCGGTAGTTTAGCTTTAGGGACAACCATTTGTAAATGACAGCTGTCTTCCCGAACATTTTCCCATTTACGGCACAGAACTCCATCCTGAAGCAGCAAGCTGTCCCACTGGGCCCAATAGCCTTTAGTGGTCGAACTCATCGCTGAGACGTCGCTCCACTTGGGCTTGGAAGCACTGGCCTTCATCCATTCCAGGATCGGCTTGATGTCCGGATCTTCCTGCTGTGCACGTTGTAAGCTGTCCTTCCACTCGTTGCTGAGGTGGTCTGCCCTGAGCATCCTCACGGATACCACTTCCTTACTCTCTTGCCTAGTACAATGTTTGCATTCTTCAGGACAAGGTCTTCTTGACAATGCATCTGCGTTGCCGTTAGATTTCCCGTTGCGATGTTCGATCTCAAAGTCGTATTCCTGCAGTAGTTCAATACACCTCGCAACTTGTCCTTCTGGATTTTTAAACTGCAATAGCCGTTTTAGTGCAGCATGGTCAGTTCGTAAGTGAAATTTTCGCCCCAGAAGATATTTGCTAAAATGCTGCAACGACTTTACCACAGCGAGCAATTCGCGTCTTGTGACACAGTAGTTCCTTTCCGGTTTTGACAACGACTTGCTGAAGTAGGCTATCACGACCTCTTGGTCACCATTCCGTTGAGACAACACACCGCCAAGTCCTATATCACTTGCGTCTGTGTCAACTATAAATTCTTTGCTTGCATCAGGGTATCCCAAAATAGGTGTTTTGCACAGACGGTCCTTGAGCTCCTGGAATGCGATATTGCAACTTTCATCCCAGCAGAAATGTCGCTTCTCCTCGGTTAGCTTGTGCAGAGGTTTGGCTATATCCGCAAAGTTCTTCACAAATCGCCGGTAATAGGAGCACAAACCCAAAAATGCTCTAACCTGCGTCTTGTCTTTTGGAATCGGCCAATCCTTGACAGCGGCGATTTTCTCTGGATCTGTGCGGATACCTTCTTCCGATACTACAATCCCCAAAAAGTTAACTTGCCGTTGGAGTAGTGAACATTTCTTCGGGCTCAACTTGAGGTTGGCACTCTGAATCTTCATGAGCACGCGTTCCAGGTTTTGAAGGTGTTCCTCAAACGTACGGCCTACGATGATGATGTCATCCAAGTACACCAGACAGGCATCGCCAATTAGCCCGGTAAGTACAAGTTCCATCAGCCTTTCAAACGTTGCTGGAGCATTGCACAACCCAAACGGCATTACTTTAAATTGCCACAGACCCTTTCCCGTCGAGAACGCAGTTTTCTCCTTGTCCTTAGGGTCAATTTCAACTTGCCAGTAGCCACTTTTTAGATCCAGCGCGCTAAACCACTTTACTCCTGTAAGCATGTCCAGCGTGTTATCAATTCTTGGCAAGGGATAGCTGTCCTTCTTCGTAACGTCGTTCAGACGGCGGTAGTCAACACAAAACCGCATGCTGCCATCCTTCTTCTTCACCAGCACCACTGGTGAACACCATGGACTAGAGGAAGGTTCAATAACAACATCCTTCACCATTCCTTCAATCATGGTTTCCACTTCCTTTTCACGTGCTACCGGCAATCTTCTTGGCCGCTGACGGATAGGCAATTCTTCTCCTGTGTTTATTTTGTGTTGAACTAAGCCAGTCTTTCCTATGTCAGGATCGTTTGATGAGAATACATCGGCGTACTTGAGTAACAACTTCTTCGCCTTGACCAATTCGTTCGGGGAGAGAACGCTGCGACAGCCTTCCAAAAGTGTGGTCACTCTCGTTTCTGCATCCTTGCTGGGGGTCCCACTCGATATATATTGGCACCGACGTAACCAATCCACTTCCTCACAAGTACCAATCAGTGTGCCTTTTTCTATAATCTGTTCCCGGTCGCAAAGGTTCAGCACACGTACTCCTGAGATGTTAGTGGACCTGACCAAGGTTCGAGCTACTTTCCATGGAAGGTCATTGTTTACCCTTTCCACAAGTACACAACGGTGAGCTTGCCCAGCGTTTCGAGGAAGACTAACCGGAACAATCGTTTCCGATCTCGGCGGAAGAACAATCTTCTTAAATCTGTACACATTCCCTGGTAACGCACCTTCCATAAAAAGTTCCTCCTGTCCACATTTCAAAACACCTTGCTTAACGTCGATCTCACAACAATTATTCCTCATAAAGTCTAGGCCTAGGATGCAGTCGTCCATTATATCAGCCACGATGACATTATGCAGGTAGATCACGTTGCCTAGCTTCAACTCCATCTCCTTCTCTCCACGGACGGGTATACGCTGACCGGTGGCTGTTACCAAATTAATGCGTTCTCGGTTGTATGCGGAGTCCCCAAGGAACTGACTTATAAGTTGGGAACTAACAACCGTACGAGAGGCTCCAGTGTCTATGGTCAGTTTACACGGCATTCCGTTGACCTCGCCCTTGATGATTAGACTGTTCCCATCATGGGTTTGTGAGATCGAGATCCTTGGGGCTCTTTTAACATCAGCCAGCACCCGCCCCGCAGTTCTGGCTTTTACTCGTTTCCCTGCTGCTGCAGGGCGGTGCTGTTGGCCGCACTACCCTCCTGAGATCGTTCACCTTCCCTTTCTAGGGTTCGCTTAGGGCAGCTGGATCGAAGATGGCCCTTTTCCCCACAGCCATAGCACCTAGGGCTGTATCCTCTGTTGCGGTCGCGAACTGTAGCTGCTGCAACCTCCCTGATGCGATGGGAACGATGATCCTGCCGCACGGCTTCCACCTCCAGTGCATGGGCCAAGGCGTTCTTAAGCGTGTCGTGGTGCCCGAGTCTCACAGCAGCTCTGACTTCAAGGTCGCGGATGCCGTCGATGAATGTCTGAACCAGCTTCCCTTCAATGAGCGCAGGTACAGACTGGTATGCTTTTCGAACCATCTTCTCCACCTCAAGGGCCCACTGCTGCAGGTTCTCGTTGCTGCGCTGCACGCGATCTTTAAGCTGCGCGCGAAAGACGTGCTCCAGATGAGCGTCGCCATATCTCGCTTCCAAGGCCTCAAGAAGCTGCTCATAGGTCACTTTCTTACCGAGAGCTTCCAACACAGTTAAGGCTTGGTCGCGCAGGCCTAAGGTGAGTGCAGTCATGGCTTGGCTTTTATTCCAGCCGTTCGCCTCCATGACGGCCTCAAACTGGATTTTGTAGGCCGACCAGGAAGAGGTCCCGTCGAACGGCGGCACTTTGAATCCACGTAGAGAAGGTGCTGCAGCTACTACGGGAGCTGTAGTTCCATCCGCAAGTTTGAGGTCGTTTAGCGTTTTCTTCACGTCAGCCATCACGTTGTCAACCCGATTGTTCACATGGTTGATTCGGGTTTCATGTTCTTCGATTCGGGTTTCAGCTTCCGACAGGCGGTTGTCGTGTTGAGCAACCCTATCCTTCACGTCCCTTATCTCTTTCCCAAAGGTAGCGTGAAGGTCCTTCATGAGTAGCATCTGCTCTTCCGACCGACGAGCCTGTTCCGCCTGCTGACGGGCCTGTTCCTCTTGTCCGCTCTGCAGCTGCTCTTTCAACTGACGGACCTGCTCCTGCAGCATCACCATCAGAGCACCTAAGTCAGGTGCTGCAGATGTAGGAGCTACCGATTGGCCTGCAGCCGGTGGCTGGCCCTCCAACGTCTGCGGCGTTGCACCACCAAATCTTCGTTGGTCCGTCTCCTGCTGGCGTTGACTTCGGGTACGGACACCCTCCGTTTCCTCCTTAGGTAAAATCGGCATTATTTTATCCCGCTTCTGTCACCAATCGTTACGAGCTTGAGGTTCGTGACAATAAAAATTGCCGATAAAATTACCCAAATTAACACTTTAATTTACTTTACACAAATTAAAACTAAAAACACTAATAATTAAACACACTAATTCACTTAATTCCGCTCCGAAGCTTCGCTTATGTCGCCGAGTTCAACTCTGCCCGCTCGCATCTTGCAGCGCCTAGTTATATAAATTAGCAAAATATCCAGAATGTTCAAGTAAACACGCGCAAGGTACCGAGAGTTCGAGTTTTAAACTTCAAGAAGTCTAGTTCCTCGGTTCGAGACTAGATGGCGCTAGTGCGCCGATTTGAGCGCGGCGTAACAATATGTCGAGTGTTTCAAAAATTGATGGAGTTGAAACCTACTTTAAATCCAATAAGCTGCTTATCCGACTTCGAGAAAGCGATCCAAAATGCAGTTTGCCAGGTATTTCATGGTGTTCAGGTGATGGGTTGTTTATTCCACTTAGGGCAGTGTTTATGGAGGAAAATCCAAGAGCTACATCTTGTAGAAGAATATAGCAATGACGAAAATGTGAGAATGCATTTGAAAATGTTACTAGCGTTATCTTTTGTCCAAGAGGGCGACGTAATCACTGCTTTTGAGGATCTAACCGAAAGCTGTCCACGAGAAATTGATGCAGTCATCGATTACTGGGAAGATACTTATATAGGACGGCAAAGAAGAAATCGGAGAGCAGATCCAAAATTTCCTATTCATGTATGGAATGTTCATGATAGAGTGCACCAGGGCCTTCCGCGTACAAACAACTCTGTAGAAGGATGGCATCATGCTTTCCAACACACCGTTGACTGTCACCATCAATGTTAATAGTTAATAGACCACTTCAGGAAGGAACAAGACCGGGTAGAAATAGAGTTGGAACGTTTTCGAGCCGGCTTCAGAAATCCCGAAGCTTCCAAAAAGAAGTATGTGCAACTTAATCGTCGATTGGAAACTCTTAGGGCTATTACGCACTGTCGACTAGTCGCCGGCGACTCAGTTGTCGACGACTGTAATATTGTATAGTTTAAATAGGTGTTTACGCACTAGTCACCGGTTGCCCGGGCGACTCGGCGACTCGCCGCGCAGTGGCGACGCACAGGCAACTGCCGGTCGCCGGCGACCAATAGGAGCACGGTTTCAAATGAAAGCATTCACACTGCGAGCAACTGTCGTAACGACCGGACGGCCGCGCACAATGAGTTTTGACACGGATAAATTTATATCGGAAATACAATCCCGAAAAGCTATTTGGGATTTACAAAGTGAGGAATATGCTAATCGGGATTTGAAGAAAAAACAGTGGGAAGAAATAGTGGAGTTATTTGGAGGTGAAGAATTATCAGACGAAGAAAAAAAAACTCAGGTAAGTAAGAAATGCCATTTATTTTTTATTAATTAATACTGCTCATCTGCCAAGATAATTGACCCTCAGTTGTAAAGTAATCAGCAAATACATCTCTGTATGATGCACCACGTCGCGTAGCTCTTTGGAAACCGTTTGGGACTTCTTCAAAGCCAGGAATACTCAGGGTATCTTCAAATTTATATCCGTCTCTTTCTCGGACATAGTTGTGAAGAGCGCAACATGTTTTGATGATGCATGATACTAGATCTAAATTCACGTTGATAGGTCTGTGAAAAATCTGCCACTTGTTTGCTAATATGCCGAATGAACATTCAATATGGCGTCGTGCACGAGAAAGCCTATAATTAAATATTTTTTTCTTTGTTGTTAAATTTGATCCACCGAACGGTCGCATAATTTTGTCAGTTTGTCCAAATGCTTCGTCACCCACAATAACAAACGGTACTGGTATAGGGTTTGTCGATGAAATGGGCTTAGGTTCGGGTATTTGCAAATCATTGTTCATTAGCTTTTGATAAAACGTTGAATTTGTAAATATAGTTGAATCGCAATCCTTTCCATAGGAACCAACGTCTATGTATATGAACTTATAGTCAGAGTCACAAATGGCAAGCAAAATTACAGAAAAGAAGTGTTTGTAATTATAACACAATGATCCACTGTTGTATGGTTTCATAATTCTTACATACTTACCATCTACGGCACCTATGCAATTTGGAAAATTGGCCCGTAAATGAAAATCTTTTGCGATTTTTAACCAATTTTCTTTTGTCGGTTGCGGTAAACACATGTCTTTTAGTACAACCCATATAAAATGACAAACTTCTCTTATTATTTCAGCTATAGTTGAAATCCCAAGTCTGTATGAGTAATGTAAATCTACAAATTTACAACCGCTTCCAAGATATCTGGAATTAAAAAATAATTTAAATATATACATTATTTACAGGTCATTCACTTCAAAAGAAATGGAAAAATATAAGAAGCTGCTTTTTGCGAGAAGTACGAAGATTAAAAAATACTAAAAGCGGATCTGCTGCTTCCCATAAAACTCCCTATATTTATTATAATCAGCTGTTATTTTTGAAGAATACCGTTGGTAATTTGAACACAGAGATTAACATTGCTGAACAAGAACATTTGACAAATGATCAAGAACCTTTAGGACCTTACTCGAGAGAAAATATAGTCGGAAGAAAAAAGAAAAAAAACGTCAGATGATGGCACAAGCGAACTGTTAACCACATTAAACAAGTGTATTGAAACTCGCAAAAATAAGGAGGATATTTTGGAACAAGATGAGGACAGAATGTTCCTGATGTCCCTATTATCATCATTTAGGGCAATTCCGGAGCACAAAAAGTCAGCTGCGAAAATTCAATTAATCAGTGTAATCGAATCATTCCGATCCTCTACTCAAAATAATATATATCCAAACACAATGTGGCGAAATTTTAATGAGTACGAGTATGAGCGTGGTTACTTCACACCGGAGGCCGGGCGTTCAACAGCACCAAGTCAACAATCACGCCCTGAAGCACAACATTATTATACGCTACCAACTTCAACTCCTTCGGAACGTGAACGCCCAGAGTCGCGATTTTCTACTGTCACTTCAAATACCTCGCAAGATTCTGACATTTTGGATCTATTTTGAATATTTCCTTTTGTTGTGCGTTCGTTTATAATATTGATTTCATTAAGTACTTTAAAAAAATACATGTTTTATAATTATTTACCGTATATTTTTAAATTATGTCATCGAAGAGTAGACTTACAGATAGTGCCATCCACGAAGACGCGCCCCACTCTTTGTTCAAATGCATGTGTGCTATCTTCCGCATGTGTTAAACATCTGTCGATACACGCTAATTATCGATGAATGCAAACGCACACTAATAGAAATTGTGTAATCAGGATAGAGTATTATGAACAGCACGAAAGATGCTCTATTTAAATTTAATCGCGCATCTTCGTGGATGGCATTATCTGTAACTCAGTGTGTTTAACACTCCCGGACACATCTATCGGCCCACCTTGAGTTTTAAGTTTTGACTGGAGACCAGCTAAAAATAAATGTTAGGAGGAGCAATAAGTTTTTGCAGGTATGAAGCTGATTTACTGGCCATCGTTTTCGTAAAAAACTGCATAAAAACTTATTGCACCACTTAACATTTATTTTTAGCTAGGGATTGTCAACACTTTAAACACTAGGTTTGGCCGATAGATGTGTCCGGGAATGTAATGTAAATTGTGTTAAAATCCCGTAAAAAATAAATGTTAGGAATGAATTTTATTTCAATTGTCACTTACCTTAGTGTTATAAAAAGTTTTTCTTCCGGAGAAATACATGGTCGCATATTTGTATCTATGCCAGTTATATGTGGTTTTAGAAGACACAATAAGACATCAAACGAACTCACAGACATTCTTGCATAATTAAAAAATTTACGAGGATATTTTCTAACGTCTTCATAAAATATTTTAAACATTCCCTTTGACCTCCGTTCTTCTAACAAAGGATGCACCCAATACTCTTTTGATTTTTTTTTTATTTGTCTTTCTTTTTATAATTAGTAGCGCCGCTACTATTGCAAGTTCTTCAACGTCCATTCTGCACGAATGTACTTGGAATACTGTCGCTCGGCTCGGTCTCCGGGCCCTGTTTCCCATGTTTCGGTCGCCGAGGGACTGAGTCGCCGGCGACTAGTCGACAGTGCGTAATAGCCCTTATGGGAAATTATAACAACGACGACCTTTTACCGTATCTCCGTGGAATTTCCAACAATCTGACATTATAAATTGATATATTATTATTTAACTTCATTTATTTTTATTTTATAATAATTATTAATAATTGTAACCTTTGTAATTATTAATGTTTGACGAATATAGTTTGTAGAATTTTGTTTGTAAATATACATTATAATATAATTTTATACCTACATTTATTTTTGTTTTTATTTCGTGTGTAGACGATGCAATAGTTTTGTTGAAAACAAAAAAATACATAAAATGAACCAAAAAAGTCACGTAAAGTATTAACATTCGTTTTACACCACTTACAATTTTTTCAATAATTTCTTGCTAAAACTCACAATAGAAAAGTTTTCCATATATCGCCAACTGAAGTAGATACACGGTATAAGTATAGTTATAAATTCTATAGATATGTATGGTATTTATTTTGACTTGGGCTGTTTTGTCGGGGCTGTTTTGTCGGGGGCTGTTTTGTCGGGGCTGTTTTGTCGGGGCACCGAATAAAAAGTGAAAGTAAAGAAATAAAAAAAAATATTAGAAACTTTGTTTTTCTCTAAGGCATATCTAAAAATAATATTATGGCAAGTGTTCGGCAGATGTTTTTTATATATCTATGTTTAATCAGCTATCTAACGTAGTATAACAATCTAGGGTTTGTATTACATTTCGTGGGAAAAAAGTAGTTGGGACGCTCCAGGTAGCAGTTCTAACGGTCTCGCGCCTATTGTCCTTCAATTTAAGACGCACCAAGCGAGCGAGACAAGTGACGATTTATGTAGGTGCGAATGAAAGAAAAAATATGTAGAGACCGGTTAGAGCTTGGAATACAACAGTATTGTTTGGTTGTCAGTCTGCTTTTGTGCTTCGTACATAGTAGATGCGATATCATTTTGCTCTTTTCTCGACTTGGCTGTGATTCTGGACTATTTTTTCTGATTTGTGACTACTGTCCTTGTTAACCGGACTCTGATTTGTACCTGTGCTACGGAAGTGTTGGAAATAACGTCCTACACACCTGAGGAATATTCTGACATGCTTATTTGTTACGGATACTGCGATTGTGTGTCTGCGCAAGCTCGCAACGAATACATAACTCGCTACCCCGGTCGTCGAGTGTCGGATGTGGCCGTTTTTGACAGAGTTTATCGAAGACTTCGAGAAACTGGCTCTGTTTTGAGACGAAATACAGACATGGGAAGACCGACGAATTGACGACGAAGAACAGGACAATGAGATAGTGCAACGCTTTCGAGCGGATCCGACTACTTCCACTAATATTGTTGCCAGTGATCTGGGACTTTCGCAATGGAAAGTGTGGTTTACAGTGCATACTGCTGGCCTATACCCGTACAATTACACGCCGGTACACGTTATTGAAGAAGGAGACCCCGCGAGAAGATTGGACTTTTGCAGATTTATGCTAAATGCTGACGTAGAAGACCCAGATTTTCTAAGAAATATCTTGTGGACGGATGAGTCCAAATTTGATAATGGCAATGGCATAACTAACTATCATAACGCCCATTACTGGGCCCCAAAAGAACTAAGGAACAACGAAGATTCAGCGTGAATGTGTGGATGGGCATTATCTCAAATCATTTGATTGGACCTTACTTTCTCCCGGATAATCTAAATGGGGAAAGCTACGAAAATTTCCTGAGAGCAGACTTGAGTGATTTGCTGGATGATCTGCCACTCAACCTGATCAGGGACATGTGGTTCCAACACGATGGCTGCCCTGCCCATTTCAGAAGAAGTGTCAGGGACTGGCTGGACACAAATTATCCAAACAAATGGATAGGACGAGGTGGGCCGTTGCCATGGCCAGCAAGCAGTCCGGACCTAACCCCCATGGATTTGCATGTCCATCCAGCCGAATCCAGTTTCGTCTGTGGAAGACTTAAGAGAAAGGACTGTGGATGCAGCAAATAAAATGAGGACCACGTTGACCACTGGAGTAGTGAAGGCTGGTCTCCGTAGAAGGATGCGACAATGTATCAGAAATAGAGGTGGCCATTTTGAACATGAACTGTAGAATAAGAAAAAGTGTGAAAACCTTTAATAAATGACATTTCATGCTAAACTACTGTTTTGTTTTACTTTTTTGGGCTAAGTATAAATTTTCTTCTCCACTGTCGCCTATGAAACTAAAGTTTTTTCAACGCATTTGAATAAAACCCTAGATTATTAAACCTCGTTAGATAGCTGATGAAACGTAGATATTTAAAAAAAAACATCTGCCGAACAATTGCCATAATATTTTTTTTAGATATCCCTTAGGCTGGCCATAGACGGACCGCATGTTGCAGTCGAAACCGACTGCAACATGCGGTCGCCGCACGGCGATCTGCAGTTCCAATACTAAATTCATATCCGCAATACACGGACCGCTCGAGCAGTTCCTGAGCGGTCGGAGCAGTCGCTCTGCGGGCGAGTTTCGCCGTGCGGTCGACTGCTTAGAGCTGCCGGACCCACAATACACGGACCGCTACAAGCGGTTGCTGCCGACCGCGCGCCACTCCCTCCCCGCTCGCAGCTGAGTACCCATCCCTTCCTCTCGGCAGGCAACCGGTTCAGTCCGCTTCCGCCTCACTCCCCCTACAAACCTCACGCACTCGACTCGCTTCCTTTGTTTATGTTGGTCGATTGTTCGTTTGTCATCCAAAATGGCGAAAGTTCTCGAAAATATAGACGACGAATTGTTTATTAATGAAATTAAAGAAAACGAATATATCTGGAACTACAGCAGTGAATTGAACAGTGACAAAATAAAGAAAGATGGTGCATGGAGAGCCTTATGCGAGAAATTTGATCCTGATTTCAACGAAAAAAGTGTAAAGGAAAAAAATGATATTGGTAAGTAGGTACACATAATTTTTTATTAAATTTTAGCTGTTTAGCTCAAATATTATTTCTAGTAAATCAATCTTAAAGCTGTTATCCGCGGTTTCTTTCCATAATATGCTTGTTATAGTTATATGCTATACTAATTTCCATTGCCAATCTAATTGTCCTTCTTCACTTACGAAGTAGTCAGCGAATTTATCCCGGATAGAGTTCAGCGCTGGTCCTCCTTGCGGGACGTTTTGTTGCAATGCTTGGTCTTCAAAACCCGTTATTGTCAAACAATCTTCGAAGTTGTAGCCGTCTCTTTCACGCACAAAGTTGTGAAGAATGCAGCATGCTTTGACTATCGTTTTAGATAATTCAACAGACACGTTTAATGGCCGATGGATTATGCGCCATTTGTTAGAAAGTATGCCGAAAGTGCATTCGATGTATCTTCGGGCCCGAGACAGTCTATAGTTAAAAATTCTTTTTTTTATTGGCAATAGTTTTCCTCCAAAAGGTCTCATATTTTCTTGTAAACCGAAAGCTTCGTCGGCGACAAATACGTTAGGCAAAACTGGACCTGTTGTTATTTTTGTAGGAGCAGGAATGTTCAGCGTGTTTCTTTGTAGTTTTTTGTAGAATTCAGTGTCTTCAAATACTGTCGAGTCAGCGTGTCTTCCATATGATCCAACATTTATGAAAGTGAATTTATAGTCACTGTCACAGACGGCCATCAACACTAAAGAAAAATAGTGTTTATAATTATAGTACAAGGAACCGCTATCAGTTGGTTTTATAATTCTTACATGTTTACCATCGATCGCCCCCAAGCAGTTTGGAAAGTTGGCGCGTCTTTGGAAACCACTTTTTATATTTTTCCAGTTATCTTGGGTTAGTGCTTCAAAACAAATATCTTTCATATACTTCCAAATATTTTCGCACACGTCTTTCACTATTTCCCCTATTGTACATGCCGAAATTCTATAGTTGTACTCTAATTCAGCGAAAGTGCACCCTGTTGCTAAGTATCTGTAAAAAATTTTTTTTATTTCCAGCAAAAGCTCTTCAAAAGAAGTGGAAAGTGTTAAGAGATGGCTTTAGACGTTATGTCAATAAAATAAAAAAAATTAAGAGTGGCTCGGGAGCTATTAAACTACGACAGTATGTTTACTATCATCAGTTGTCATTCTTGTTGCCATTGACGGAGGAGAAAGCTGGTACTGCAGATAGTTTGGAAAATGAATCGACTGAAGATGCAGTTACTGAAGAGAAAATACCACAGCGTGGTCGTAAGAGGACTAGTACGTCCAAAGAAGACAATTTAATTACACAACTGGCGATAAATTTGAATAAAAAATACAACGAAACTACATTTGATGATAAAACCGATGATGACAAATTATTTCTTATGGCTCTACACGGTGACTTTTAAAAAAATTTCTGACGACTACAAATTAGATGCTAAGACAGACATACTGAAAGTTATAAAAAAATACAAAGTGTTATCCTCTGACGTCAATTTATATTCTAATCAGACCTCATTACGCTCGCAGTTTAACTATCACCAGCCCTCATACTCGCAGTTCAGCCATCAGTCATCGTCATCCTACTCGCAGCCAAGCTATGATGAATTCAGTAGTGGCTACAGTACTGGACCTCCTCAAGCATCTACCAATCGACCACTACAAACTGATATCACCATTGGCTACAGCACTGGAGTTCCTCAAGCATGTACCAGCCGACCACTACAAACTACGAGACTTGAAGAAACAGATGTTTTGTCTCCTGCTGATAGGGCGCTTTTAGTGTCACGCGGATTTGCTCACGCACGCGGGATTGGACCGCATGCGTAGCATCCGCAAAGAACAATTTCATATAGGTATCTATTGTAAAGCGTGATAAACGCACGCGGGACGCGGGGCGCTGTGCGGGGCGTCACCCCGGTGCGGGGTATCCGCATGCGTAAGCGCTGCCTACAACTTCAGTGCCCATTTTAGAGTCGAGCGGGGCGCACGCGCCGTATTGTACTACCGAAATGAAAATCGATACAGAACGAGTAATCATTGAAGTTCATCTGCGGCCCGTTTTGTGGGATAAACGCAATGAATTATACAAACACAGGGACGCGAGGGAGGCTGCATGGAGAGATATTTTGAAGGAATTGGCACCTAACTACGAAAATTTGAGCGAAGAGGAAAGAAAAGAGGCGGGTATGTGTTTGGTTCATTATTTTATTTATACAAGCATCATTACTTTATTAATATAAGCATAATTATTTAATTCACAAATAACATCAAAAACCTTCTAAAACCTTTTGAGTTTAGTTAATTAATTATATATAGGTGTTGCCAGGAGACTTTTCCTTCATTGATAAAGTAATCTGCAAATATATCTCTGATATTACTTGCCGACGTATTACTACTTTCAGTCTGCTGCCTGGGTAGTGGTCCCGTAAAACCATTTGTGACAAATGTATGGCTGACCTTGTAGCCATCCCGTTTCCTTATGAAATTGTGAAGTACACATGCCGTCTTGACTATTAATTGTGCTAGATCTAACTTGACATTCATGGATCTGTGAAATATTCTAAATTTATTTGACATAATTCCAAAAGTGCATTCTATGTACCTTCTAGCTCTGGACAGACGGTAATTAAATATTTTCTTTTTTGTAAGGTAAATTATCACGAGCATAAGGCCGCATCACATGTGATGATAAACCAAATGCCTCGTCTCCCACTATCACGAACGGCAACTTTGCTCTTACACTAGATGGATAAGCTACTTCGGGGCAAATAATAGGCAACTCTTGCGGGTCAGGGATACCCAACGTGTTACTTTCCAGTTTCGTATACAATTGACTCCTTCTAAAGATGGTTGAATCGGCGTTGCTTCCACTGGTACCGACATTAATATATGTAAAATTATAATCAGCATCACACATTGCGAGGAGCACTACAGAATAATATTTCTTATAATTAAAATATAGTGATCCACTGTGCGGCGGCCGAATCACTCTTATATGTTTTCCATCAATTGCACCCAAGCAATTAGGAAAATTTGTATATGTGAGAAATCCCTCTGCGATTTCTTTCCATTTGATCCCATTAAGCTGTGGAATACATTCAGACTTTAGTTCAATCCATATTACGTAACAAACTTGTCTTACTATTTCGCTAATTGTTGCAATTCCAATCACATAGGAATAGTGTAGATCAGTGAATGTATTACCAGTTGCCAAATATCTGAAAACAAAAACAATATATTAATAATATGATAACATAATATATTAATAATGCTGACATCAGACATAAGACAGCATGCACCGCTCGAATTTTACTTCAGAAGAAAAATAAATACCCTTAAGGTGAAAGGGCACGGAAGTAGCTAGCGCTAGAAGTTTTTAATTCGTTTTAACTACAGTACTATAGCTACGTTAGATTTCTATGATTTGCCGAAAATTTTATCATAGGGGGGTATTTATGCAGTTATGATTTCATATGAAAAGTTCGAAGTATAGTTATGTATCTCATATCTGCTAAAAGTGGCCACTTTTAGCAGATTTGAGACACATAACTATGCTGTAAATATTTTATAAGAAATCTTCTCTGTATAAATTAACCCCTATGGTAAAATTTCCGGCAAATGAAAGGAATCTAATAAATATATATAATATAATATAATGAAATATCGTTTATTTCAGGCAATATTTACATTACAAGATGTCCTCCTTCATGAAGGTTGACAGATGCAAATAAAGCAAATTTTTGTTAAAACAAATTAAAAACTTACAGCGCTAGTGACTTCCGGAAGTTTTCACCTTAATTTTGATGATGGCAAATTTTACTGTAACAAATAAACAAATTGCCCGATTCAATCCGGTGTTTTTCCAAAAATCCTTAAATGAAGTTCTAATTATTTTTGTAAAAAATGAATTATTTCGTCGATGTCTGCGCCGCGCCGCCCCGGCCGCGCCGTCTGCGTCTAGTATAAGATTCACTTTGCGCTATCGTTCGCGGCGAAATTGACCGGCCTGCGCCGGCCCGCCGTTTGCGTTGCGCCTAAGGGTACTTTTCCTTCAACTGCGGCCTTATTTTTTCCACTCTGTATAGGTATATATATATTGCTTGATTTATCTAATGCTTCATGAGACAGTGTAAAGTTGACAACATGTGTGAATTAAGGAGGGCCTTTAATCGAATGCAGTTAAATTTCCAACTAATATCAGATTTGTACACACGGCCACAGATCAAGCTTCCCAAAACCAGTATAAACAGGACTCATGCGTTGTTTATTATCGTAGACGACTCGGCGCCCGGCGAGGCCCTAGCAAGTTCCGTTTATTGGTACTGGTTTTGGGTAACTTGATCTGAAACTGTGTGTACTTTTGCCACTTACTTATTATATTTTGTCATTTCAGACAAGAAAATACAACAACGCTGGCGAACAGCAAGGGACACTTACCAGAAAGACAAGATATCTGAAAAAAATCAGCCATCCGGCTCTGGGAGTAAGAAGAAGAAGAAGAAATATTCTTACTATGACATTTTGACTTTCTTAGACAGTACAACGGAAACTGCTGGAGAAGAGTCACTCTGTGAAGAAATGTCTGAACAAAGTAATTTAGAAACACCTAATGAGTCCACGCAACCAGATACTTCACGTCAAGAAAGTTCTCGCCCAACATCAAAACAAAAACAAGTAAAATCTAAAAAGCAAGCACCATCTGAATTTGAGGCACAGTTATTAGAATGCTTAAAGTCTAATCAACTGGAGCTAGAAAGTGAGGATTTGGCTTTCTTTCAGTCTCTGCAGCCTTCATTAAAAAGATTCACTAGATATCAAAAACTAATGTTCAGAACAAAAGTGTTAAATATAGTTATGGAAATGGAAAGTCAAACACAACCTGCATACTACAGTCCCATACCTACAACAAGTTCTAGTGCTTTTACTGAGCTTGACAGTTTGTCACCGATAAATCAAGATTACCAAACCAATAGTATAATCCAGGATACTTCGAGTCTTAACGACAATGCTATTAGTTCTGCTGCAGTGAATGACAATGAAACTCTTATTTCGACTGAAAGCGGCCTGTTTAATATCACGTCTTATGACGTAATTTATACCCCAGCAACAACATCATCTACAGGCGAAAGTAATGTCAACGCTCAGGATACAAATTTACAAAGAAATGAATGATGTAAAATTTGATTTTTTAATTTATGAATAAAACTCTTTTTATTAAAATGAGTACGATTAACTTTTTTTCTCCAGTTTCTCTCTAATTGTTTGTTTAGTCATATGAGTGCGGTTGTACACACGGCACAGATCAAGTTACTCAAATCCAGTATAAGCGGGACTCCGACGGGTTACCTAAGTATGATAATACGCAAGGCGCGAGTTCCATTTATGCTGGTTTTGGGTAACTTGATCTGTGGCCATGTGTACTTTATCAGATAAAAAAAAGGATTGTGTATGTAGGTTGAACGTACCAATCCCAAACCAATTAAGGACTTTTTTTTGACTTTAAATTACTGTCATGTGCAAACCTATAACTTTTATCTATATTATAATAAGTAGCGTGTGATGAAAGGTAGGAATGATTCCACTTTAATGGCGACATTTTATGAGTGAAATAATCTTATTTAATGAAATTTCAACATGAAATTGAATGAAATTATGAACAATGAAATTTCAGAGTACATGACAAAATTTTTTTTTTTGCACATGTAAATTTACACATGACAGTAATTTGAAGTCAAAAAACGTTTATCCTACCTGTTCAAATCCCTTTCCACTAAATCATAGCAGGAAATTAAATATTTAAAATTTAAAACTTACCTTAATGTAATAGCGAGCCTCTCAATCGGTTGTATTGTAATCCTTCGTAAACTGCTTTTTTTGTAGCTTATTCTCAATTTTACACAACAGTTCATCAAAAGAACGAATGGACATTCGAAAGTAATTTTTAAATTTACGTTCATTATTTTGTAGTTTTCCAAAGCGTGTAACAAACGCCCCAGCAAGAAGCCTATTTTCAAGAAAGGGATCAACATGTACTCTTGTCTTCTTGTTTCGTCGTTTGTAAAGTATGTAAGCGACACATATTCTTCTGACATTGATCATTTTTGAACACGTCTATACCGTTACGCAGCCCGTATAAAACTGAAACTCATGCTGCGTATGATCCGCAGCGTGAAATTTTACGCATGCGGTCCAATCCCGCGTGCGTGAGCAAATCCGCGTGACACTAAAAGCGCCCATACTGAAGCATCGCAGTCGTCGATACATAGCATTTTCTGATAATTTGAAATAATACACTGTAATGTTGCGTATAATAAAATTTGTGTAAGAAACATTGTTTCTTACCTTAATGTTACTGCGATCCTTTCTTCAGGTGTAATGCTTTTTCTCATTTTGGAATTTGTCCGTTGTATTTTGTGGCTTAAAATACTAACTAACTCATCAAATGAAACCACGGACATTCTAAAATAGTTGAAAAACTTTTTAGCGTCTTCTCTCAGCTGGGGATACAAAGTATGAAATATTCCATGCTGTTCTCTTGATTGTAGTATTGGACGCACCCACATACTACGGTCTCTTCTACGCTTACGCTTGCGTAATAGTAGTACAAGAAGCAGCGTTTCTTCATCGAAATCCATCTTTAAAATGAACTCGCATCAGTATTATTTTGCGGTCGAACACAACTGCTCCAAGCAGTCGTAGTCGACTGCATTATGCGGTCGTGTTGCAGTCGTGTACGACTTCAACGCTACTGCTCTAAAGCAGTCGGTCTCGACTGCAACATGCGGTCCGTCTATGGCCGGCCTTAGAGAAAAATAAACTTTATAACATTTTTTTTCACTTGTCTACTACGGTCCATTCGATTAACTTATACACTATTTTAATGATTGACGGCATCTTATTACACATGTAAAAATGCAATAATAATAATAAGATACACAAAATAAACAATAATAAATGAAGTAGCCAAAAATCGGCTATTTTCAATAAAAAATCCAAAGTCGAATATCTCGAAAAGGGTTGAGTTTAGGGTAAGGTGTTTCATAGTGAAACAAGTCAGAAATGATGAGTACTCCACGCCCTTAACAGATCTAGCACGATTTTTCTTGTAACCCTGTATATTGAGGGATTTTGATGCAGAAATAGAAGATATTAGCTAAATAGCAATAATGTGCAGGACAACAAAAAAGAATTGTTATTGCAACACTCATGATTTTAATGAACCCGAATTATTTAAATTCAAGCAATCAAAGTATAAGTGAGTGCCTTCTCCAAAATGATGAATGTGTTTTACATCCTTGGCAAATCATGTGAGATAATATCCCAAGAAATTGAAAAAGTCCCATTAAAATGTAAATTGAAAGATACTAACTATAATATCGTGCGATCACTGTATATCTTTTTCTTTTTTAAAGAAACATAGTTTGCGAAGAGGGCATAAACAAATAGAAAACGAAATCGAAGGACAATATCTCAATCCCCACAAACTGATTTCTCTTTCAGCAATGTTACTTGTTATGTTCTACTTTATAACAATTTATCTTTATTACAAATTATATAGAAAGTAAAGTTTTGTTAAATGAGATATTGTTTGCATTGTACCTATATAGGGCTTTCTATTTCTCTAATTGATTGAGCATTATTTTTAACCTATGCTTCAAGAAATATTTAGGTTAAGATGTTAATCAGGGTCAACCAATATTGAATATTCTAGAATGGAAAGTGGTTCATCCTCAAGCTCTGTTAGACTTGATTCGGGTGCTACAAAATGGAAAGATAATGCAAAAAAGATAGAACGAAAACGCGAGCATCTACGATACAAAGTATACACGATCAGTAGGCAAAATTCATGAATGAATCGTGATAACAGATTTAAAAACAGCATTACAATATATACGCGAGCAGTTTCCTACGGCTGTGTTCTGGCGTTGTATACAATGGAAAGACGCGCATCTGCATATTCTTGAGTATGTACAATCTGATAGAGATCCCCAACCTATTTATAAGTGAGAGAAGTAGGAAGGATATTATACAGTTTCGTTTCGTTTTGTCTTTACAGATTTCTGAATTTAATGCAGAAGGTGGTGATGAAGCCACAAAAGCAACAAAAAACCGTAATTATATTGATTACTACTGTACTCCAAAACAATGGGGTCTAGTGTTAACTGCCAGTTCATGAGGTACCTTGAGGATCACCAGCTGATTAGTGATCGCCAATACGGTTTTCGCCGTGGTAGGTCAGCTGGTGATCTTCTGGTCTACCTAACTCATAGATGAGCGGAGGCAGTGGAGTCCAAGGGGGAGGCATTTGCCATTAGTTTGGACATTGCGAAGGCCTTCGATCGGGTTTGGCACAAAGCGCTTCTTTCGAAGCTCCCTTCCTATCTGCTTCCCGAGAAATTGTGCGATTGGATCACCAGCTTTCTTGCAGATCGGAGCATCAAGGTCGTTGTAGACGGTGCAAGCTCCGATTGCAAGCCTATTAATGCTGGCGTTCCACAAGGCTGTGTGCTATCGCCAACGCTGTTTCTTCTGCATATCAATGATATGTTGCGAACCCGTAACATTCATTGCTATGCAGATGACAGCACCGGTGATGCTCTTTACACCGGCCGAGCTAATATTTCTCGGGAAAACGTCTCCGAGTACCTGGACCAACTTGTGTCCGAAGTCGAGTCTTTGCTGAACAGTCTCGGATTGGGGGCGACTAAATTTAGTCCAGTTTAACCCCCAGAAGACACAAGTTTGCGCGTTAACCGCTAAAAAGAACCCCTTTGTCGTATCTCCTCAGCTTCAAGGCACTCCCCTTGTTGCCTCAGCCAGTATCGGAATCCTCGGCGTCGACATATCGAGTGACGTGCAGTTTCGTGGTCACTTGGAAGAGAAGGTCAAATTGGCCTCTAAAAAGCTTGGCGTGCCCAACTCTCTGTGGAATAGTTTACCACCAGCGATTTTTCCGGACCGATACAACCTGGGAACCTTCAAGAAAAGAGCTTACTCCTTTCTAAAGGGCCAGCAACGCACCTGCAATTCCTCTGGTGTTGCGGTTGATCATGGGCGGCGGTAGTCACTTAACATCAGGTGAGCCGCATGCTCGTTTGCCCCCTCTTCTATAAAAAAATAATACATTTTATAGTTTGGTTATTATTTCATGTCTTAATATGTTGCATGTAGTTGTAGAAGGTAGACTTGAAGAGCGCCTTGAAATTCAAGCTGCAGGCTTGGATACACTCTAACAGCCCATAAATAATCTGGCTGCAGCCATTAAAAATTTTGCTGCAGCCCTCAACTCCGTGGTCAATACAAGTGATAAAGTTTAATCTAAGGTGGTAGGTCATAGAAATAAAATATCTATTTTTGCCTTGTATTAGGTTTTGTTTCTATGTAAAACTATCAGGATGAGTAGAAGAAATTTATTCTACAACGATGAAGATGATATTTTGGATGCCATTAATGATTCTGATTTTGGGGAGCACTCCGAGAAAGTTGAAAATTTATTTACCACCAGGAGAAGAATCTAAAAATCCAACTGATGATGAAGAATCCAAAGATGAGATCAGTGCTCCTGTGGTTGCAAAACCGGTCAATAGAAATTGATATTTCTATTGATAGCGTATGCCTACAATCATGCGCTTCGTGCACATGATTAAGTTCATGCAATATGTTGTTGTGGCGGTAGGGGTGTATTGTTCCGTTTTGAAACGGAATCAAGTTATATAAACTTTTACGGTGGAGTTGTCAGACGCATTTGCTTACTGATAGTAACAGTGTTTACATTGTATTCAACATTGATCCACTGCGTGAATTTTTAATCTTCAAAGATGGACAGCAATCTATCACCAATTTCGTTAACCGAAAACGACGATTGTGTCAAAATTGTGGCTAAAAGTGTGGTAAAAAAAAGGTCACCTCCATGTCATCCACGACTATGCCTGTAGCGGATCAACATGCAGATGTCTCCATATCCAACACCTCAGAGAATATACAACAGAAACAAATGACAAAGGAGAAGACGACTATTGGGAAAAGAGTCAAACACAATAATCCCAGAAGGCAAAATTACTCCCGAAGAAGCGGAAAGCATCGATCAGTCTTGCCCGAGCTCATTCATTAGTACTGGGAAAATCTTACAAAGTATCTTCTTAAAGGACGGCGACGTATATATCAATATAACGTCGCCGGGAGAGCGTGGGTATATGCTTATGAAATTAGAGCTCTATCCATTCAAATATTGTGTAAAATTGTCGAAGAATCAGTATTGGATGAAGAGGAACTTCAGCTCATTGGCAGTGATCTCCGGGCCGGAATCCCCTGCGTACAAGATGCTGATGGCACTCCGAACTCAGATAACCATGGACATAATAAAAATACAGGGAGTCAAAAGCAAAAAGAGAAGTCTAAGAGTTTGGAAAAGTGGCTAGAATCATTTATTATTTCTTCAATGAAGAATATTCTATATGCTGGTTATTGGAACAATGGTCCATACAAATACGTACCTAAAAACAATTACTTGTAACCTGTTTTCATAATATTCAACAACGTATTGTTGATATGTCATATCGTGAATTGTTTTTAAAAACACTCAATCAGTATTAATAAGTTAATTTATGTAGATCCTTGGAATAGTGTTTCTGAATATTATTTTGATGTATTTGATAGTGTCGAAGTATTGGAGTAATTTTTAAATCATCAGTTTTAAAAATTTCGAGTATTGTTTATATAACTTTAAAAAAAATATTATTTCAGATAAGAAGGTACCTAAAAAAATTGTACTTGTGTAGTAATTCCTTTGTCTAGTGGTAACAATTATTTTTTTGATTGTTTAATTCATTCATGTATTATGTGTTTGGTCTAATTGGTAACTTTAATAAATACGATAGATTTCCGTACCGTACCAACCAGATGGTCCAGACGGATTTTCAGAATAAATCTAACGTGAATTCACGTCCAATACGCAGTAAATAGAAGCATAATTTATATACACCTACAATTAATAATTTTATGTATTTTAAGAGCACCTTTTGCACAGGTATTAAAATATTTAATCATCTGCCACCTGATATAAAAGCCATGGACTTGCCAAAATTTAAAATACAACTCAAGAAATGGTTAATACATAATGTTTTTTATAATTTAAATGAATATTTTAATAGCAAATAACTTATTCTAAGTTTTGATTTTCAATTATTGCATACCCGATATGGGTAAAACGTGTAATATTTAATTGCAATGTCACCCGCAAATTGTACATACACAGTTTATTAGCAATAAATATTCTGATTCTGATGTTTTGTTCAAAACCTATGCCATCAGTTACTTCAATTACAGAAGAGATATGCATTTTGTTTGGTTGTTTTTATACATATTAATATACCTACTTTATTTTTCTTCATATATTATCTATTTCTGCATATATCAATTTTATAGGTACTATGCCTGCGAATACTTTGAAAATTATTTCACAGAAAATTTATACGAAAAATTTGCACTGAATAGAAATGTTTACTACATCTAAAAACGATGTGCGGAAACAACCGATTAATTCAGGTGAAGTAAGAAAATTCTTTAACTACTGGTACACGCATAAACTGACTCGAAGAAATAACTGTCAGACACTATGGAGATCGATGCTCCTGCTGCAGGAAGCAGTCGTAAACGTATCCTGGATGCGGATGACAATAACAATGAGATACCGGGCCCTAAGAGGCCGAGAATCAACTTACAGGATGTCTGGCGGCAGATTAATGTTTTTAAATACGATTATTTCTAAAAGTACTAAGCGGTGAGGGGGGAGGGTGGCGTCATTAGAAACAGATCGTGCGGATTTCTCAGTCTCGATGTCGCAGTGGTCGGGTGTTCATCGCACTTTCGCCATCGAGGCATTTTTCAAGAGTAACGATTCTTACGTGATTGCTCGTCGACAATTTTGTTCACGTTGTACCAAAGGTATTCGGCGGATAGGGCCGAAACACATAAGCGCGTTGCGGCGCCGCGCCGCTGAAATCGGCAGTGCGCTATAGCGGTGCGGCGCCGCAACGCACGACGTGAATTCCAGCGTTATGACGTCATACTTGTTGACAAGGATGCAGTTTGTTTCTAACACTCTTGCAAACAACACGTGTCAACCGAGAAGCAGTTTTAAAATTAAAATGTCTGACGTTGACGTCGATCTGTTTATATCTTCGGTTCAGGAACACCGTTGTTTGTGGGATACTAGTGACGAAACCTATAAAGACAAATTTATAAAACAAGAAGCATGGAAAAGCATTTGTGAGATCGTTTATATTGATTACAAGGAAAAAAACTCAACCGAAAAATCAAAACTGGGTAAGTAGTAACATATAGTCTTAGGCAATGATATTTTAAACTAAAGATAAGTTACGTTCATAGTAATTTACGTTTTAAATCTGTTCCTGTGTTTAAATCATTACCTCCCAGCAATCCAAAACTGCACACATTTGCAAGTTTTACTGATAAGCAAACCAAAAGATATGAAATAAAACGCAATTGAAAGAGATAGCTATAATTTTAATGGTTGCACTTCAAACGTTTCTTGTGCATAGAGTAACATTTATAGTCGTAGAGTGGACACTTGATTCAAAACTATTCAAAAGTACATAGATAAGAAATAAAACATCTTACAAAAGTAAAAATAATAAGGTATTATTTGTATTTTGAACTGAGTAGGTATACGAACATTCATATTTTCTTTAATTGCCAACTTAGGGCGCCAACATCACTGGAAAAGTAATTACAAAAATCATTCCGTATTAGATGTGGGCTTAAATTATTTTCATTTGCTGTGGGCAAATGCAACATTTGCAGATCAGAATCATCAAAGATAATGTCATCGGTCGCTTGTACTCCATCTCGATTCAAAACAAAGTTGTGCATTACACAACATGCCTTGATAATGTCTGTCGCAAATTCGTATTGCACATTCATAGATCGATGAAATATGCGCCATTTATTGGCTAGGATGCCAAAAGCGCACTCGACATATCTTCGGGCACGACTCAGTCGATAATTGTAAACTCTTTGTTGTACCGACAAATGTTTTCCTGAGTAAGGGCGCATGACGTTATTCGAAATTGAGAATGCTTCATCTCCTACAAAAACAAATGGAGTTTCATTTTGAGAACCTGGTAAAGGCTTTGGTACAGGAATAGGTAATTTGCGTGTCATAATCAAATCATAAAGTTTAGAGTTCTGGAAAACGGTGGAGTCACTTTCCTTGCCATACGCACCTATATCGACAAAAATGAATCTATATCTAGAATCTACAAGAGCTAATAAAACTATTGAATTATAGCCCTTATAATTGTAAAACAGTGATCCACTGTGCGCAGGACATGTAATACGGACATGTTTACCATCAAGAGCTCCTATGCAGTTAGGAAAATTTGCTTTCTTGTCAAACTCAATAGCGACATCTTCTAGAACCTGTTTTGTTATAGGAGGTATATTTTGACTTGATAGATGTTTCCATATGGCGCGACAAACTGTCCTTACAATTTTTGCTATTGTACTTGCTCCTCGGAAGTAATTCGTATGCATGGTTTTAAAGTCACTGCCGGTTGCTAGAAATCTAAAATGAAATAATAATTAGTAGGCAAATAATAAAATAATACAAATGTAGGTATAATCAAACTCAAACCGCGCAGGTAATAGTGTTGCTAAAGGAATAGATTTTCAAAGATAGACAGGTAGTTTTTCAAAGAAGTACTCAATAAATATTTTACATTATGGTTGTTCTAGGCAAAGTCAATCAGTTTTTAACTTGCCTAAGTCAAGAAAAAGCAGAAAATTATTCTTTTTCGGCGGCCAGCCATTTATATGAAATTGGATGGACCGAAAGTACTTATGAAAGTTATATCAAATTTTATATGTAGTATAAATGGAATCTAGGGAATTTTAGTCTTTATTACTATTTTTCACTTGTGAAGTTTTTTGTTGCAGGTAATGATTTAGTCAAGAAGTGGAAGGCCATAAAAGATAATTTTGCTAAATATCAAAAAAAACTAAAAGATGCCAATCGATCAGGAGCTGGAGCTGCAAAAATTAAAGAATATCACTTGAATAAACAATTACAGTTTTTGAAAAAAGGTTTCACAAAATGCAACTGATTCCAGTTTATGCATAGCGGAAGGAGATATTGAGAATGAAATAACGGCATTGCCTCGTTATAAAAGTCAACCACGAAAACGAAAGGCAGATGATAAGGATGATATTGAAGAAGATTTATTGGCAATATTAAAAACACCGGAGAATAGACATTTGCATTTTTTCAAGGGGATTTTACCATCTCTACAATCGTTAAATGAGAATCAAACATTGATATTTCAAAGTCGGGTGCTTCAAATATTAACCGACATTCTTCAACCTTCAATTCATCAAAATACACATCACGGCTATAATCAAGAATATCAGCATCAGGGTTACAATCAAGGATATTCAACTATGAGATACGATAATACGGTTCAGAGTGGCTACCACACTTCTACTCCTGGAAGTTCGATTACTGAACAGAGGACTACCTCATCATCAAACCAACAACGTCCAATAAATTCACCATTTTTACTGGACGAAACGTCAGCTACTTCCTATGTTTCACAAGATGAGGAGTTTGATTTTTCTTAAATTGATCATTACATTTTTTAAGGCCTATTAAAGTATTCTTAAAGTAAGAAAATTGTATAATGCAAAAAGCTTAATTTGATTCTGTCTTGTTTCATTTGAACCTGGCTTTGTACCACTAGGTACCCCCAAACCATGAACACTAGTGATGCAAAATTTTTATCGACACCCCGCTAGTACCACAGGTGTATAAAGCCAGGGGTACAAATAAAACTAAACATTTGATTCCGAGTGCCATAAACATCAATAAAAAAAAATAAGAAACCTATTTGTTTTACCTTAAAGTTAAGCCCAGCATTTCCAAAGCAGTAACTGGTTTTCTTCCTTTATTTTTTTTCTTCTGTATATATTTTGATAACTCGCTTAATAGCTCTTCAAATGATGATATACTCATTCTAAAGTAGGCAACAAATTTTTTTTCGTCTATCTTTAATGCTTCGTATTTTTTAGAAAAGAACTCGCCATTTGGATTCATACCCTTACTTAATGGATGTATCCAGTATCTTCTTTGCCGTATTTTTTAAGATAGAATAATGTCTTCTTAATAACAAATAAGCAATAAGTTTATTACGATCCATCGCAGAGAGACGTCTATCCACACTCAAAAATCACGAGAATGGTTGCCCTACCATAATGCCCTGTTTCGCGACGCCGCAACGCGGCAACGCAACTGCCGATTTTGGCGTTGCGGCGCCGCAAAAATAAGCAGTTTGCGTTATGTGTTTCGGCCCATAAGTGACGGACCGAGTGTGAATTTAATTCGTTCCTGGGTGCAAAGGTTCCGTGCAACTGCTTCGGCTTTGAACACCTCACGGCCAGCGCCCAGCCAGTCTTCAAGGACTCCCGATAAGATTGAACTGGTGGAACGGAGTTTACATGAAAATCCACGACTTTCAATACGGAAAAGGGCAGGCTCATTGGGACTTCCAAGAGCCACCATTCACGAAATTTTGAAAAACGATCTGAAGTTTCCTCCTTTTAAAATTCAAATAGTTCAAGAAGTGAAAGAAAATAAGTTTCTTCATCGTAAAGATTTTTGTGAAACGATGTTGGAGCGTTTTCGTACGGTAAATTTCAATTTTTTGAGCGACGAGGCTCATTTTCATTTAAACGGGCACGTTAACAAGCAAAATTGCCGTTACTGGTCTCCATGAACCCGTACCCTCGACTGAAACACCAAAAACCATTGCACTGCCCCAGGGTAATTGTTTGGTGCGCTTTATCTACGAATGGGATAATGAACCTTTTTTTAAAATGCCCGGGGCCAGGCGATAAATGCCAATAGTGAGAATTATTGACGCATGATTACGGATTTCTTTTTGTGGAACCTGCGAGCTCATCCATCGTTCTCATCACAAACGTGGTTCCAACAGGATGGTGCAACCG
The DNA here is from genome assembly GCA_907164705.1 of Parnassius apollo. Classification (NCBI taxonomy): domain Eukaryota; kingdom Metazoa; phylum Arthropoda; class Insecta; order Lepidoptera; family Papilionidae; genus Parnassius; species Parnassius apollo. Next base: position 6,428,612 of record CAJQZP010000088.1, on the reverse strand, counting down.
CACACGGCCAGAGCTTCGATGGATTTGCTTCGAGAAGCTTTCCCTCACAAATTGATTAGTTGCTTTGGAGACATCCCGTAGCCACCGAGATAGCTCGACTTGACCCCCATTGATTTCTTCTGATGGGGCTACTTCAAAGATAGAGTATACACGTGTTAGTGTATACTCTTTCTTCCGCGAAATGTCGCTGATTGAAAACAAAACATGCGTCAAGAAATCGGCGCAATAGAACCAAGCTTAGCAGCGTGTGGCGCGGAACACAAGGCTGCGTTTCTTGAACATTGCGTGCAACTCGATGGAAGACATTGGGATGATGTAATATTTAAAAAATGAAATCCGCACTTTTACACTATTACAAACTTATTTATTTATATATCTATTATAGAGACAAGGTAATTTTTTCCATTTTATGTATGGTACGATTTATTAAACGCAGATGATTTAATTTATTATACGCTGATAGAGTTACTCGCTGTTTAGTACTTACCTTTAAAACAATACATGCACCACTTAATTTGTGTGCTTCGATAACGATTAAAATCCCACTTAAACGAAAATGATGGACAAAATACTACAGACTTGAGACATAAGGCAAACCTTTCGATTTTATTCATTATAATAAAAAACAAATTTGCCGGCAGTATAAGCTGATGGAGTGACTCGCTGTTTAGTATTTCCATTCAAAACATAATGCACCAAGTTAATAGTTTTGCTTCAAAAACAATTGAAATCCTACTCAAACGAAAAAGATGCACAAAATACTTCAGACTTGAGACATAAGGCAAATCTTTCCATTTTATTTATTATTAATAAAAAAACAACTTTTCCGGTATACGTTGATAGTGACTCGTTGTTTAGTATTTCCCTTCAAAACAATGAATGCACCAAGTTATAGTTTTGCTTCAATAATAATTGAAATCCTACTCAAACGAAAAAGATGCACAAAATACTACAGACTTGAGACATAAGGCAAATCTTTTCATTTTATTCATTATTAATAAAAAACAAACTTTCTGGCAGTATACGCTAATGGAGTGACTCGTTGTTTAGTATTTCCCTTCAAAACAATGAATGCACCAAAATATATTATATAGTTTTGCATCAATAATAATTGAAATCCTACTCAAACGAAAAAGATGCACAAAATACTACAGATTTGAGACATAAGGCAAATCTTTTCATTTTATTCGTTATTAACAGCTTGACTGCCCATTTCGCACCGATGCGTAATGCGGGGGTGAGCGTGGAGGGCGCTTCTCGCACCGGTGCGGAAAGCTAGGTATACAAATTACAAAGGCCACTACGCCGCGGGCTTTGCGCGTAGAGCGTCGTTTGTAGATTGGTCTTACGAGTGAATTTCCGGCGATTTTTTTTACGTGAAAGCGGTTTTGTATTATCTGTTATTGTTTGGCTTATATCTGCACATTATATTCGTTGACGCCTCCTCTGTGTTGTATACTATGTAATCATGAATTGACGGACCGAATCACACGAATTTTAACCTTTCATGGTAAAAAATAAGTTTTTTACTGGTATCCCATATGAGCTCCTACTGGCAACACTATACGCCTCATGTCATTGTGAATTTTTCGTGCCGAATCAACGAGTCGAACTCTCCAACCTAAAATTATTTTTGTAACTTTTTAAGTAATATTCTTAATAATAGTGATATTTATTAGTGAATGCTAACATGAGTAAAAAGACGAAACTCATTGAAACACTGGTTAATCTTTTAGACGATTCCAACGAAGGTAATTTTTTATTTGATGCATAATGGCGTCATAACTGCGTAGAAACGTAAAATGTAATAAAATTCCTATGTATGAGACAGGACGGGAGCCTGTACATACTTAAATACGTTATTATATACATTTTATTATATTTTGATAATTTGGCGACCTATTTTAACAGAAAACTTTAATAATTGTCTTGCGGTGCAACGAGGGTGTACACGAGACATGAAATATTTAATGATTGCCTTGAGGTGCCACGAGGGGGTACACGAGGCATGGAATTCGAAGTTTAATTCAATTTATTACCAAAAAATGTACAAATTAGGACATATTTTACTCGCGGTACCACTGAGGGGGTACACGAGGTTATATTTTTATGTTTCTTTTACAACTGATCTTACTTAATTTCAGAACCAAAAAAGAGATATATTATTTATTCAAGCGATGAGGAAGATCAGGATTCTGTTCCGACCACCAATACCCAAGAAAACGATATAGATATTCTTAGTTTGATTGGAGAACCTTATCTAAAGAAAAATTCCTTGGAAATAAATTCTAAGCTAGCAGAACTATGGCGGTCTCTTATAACCAAGGGCTTAGATAAAGAATCAAAGAGGGGTATTGTAGAAAAAATTCCTTGTATAACAAATTGTACCTTAAATGCCCAAAATTAAACCATGAAATTACTGCTATTTTAAGTAGTAATGCTAAAAAACCAGAGATATAAAGTTAAGTGAAAAGCAAGACCAAATTGGCTTAGTAATTTCAAATTTGAATATAGTACTGTCAGATCTCATTAAGAAAAAAGATAAAGAAAACATTGATGTGATAAGTGACAGCATTAGACTATTATGTGATTTACACTACATGGAGTCTGCCACAAGAAGAGCAGTTATTCTACCAGGTTTAAATAAAAATATGAAAGAAGCCCTTGAGGAAACTCAAATTACAAACTTCCTATTTGGAGGAGAAATAAGCAGTGTCCTTAAAAGATTAAAGGACCTTGAAAGGTCTAAAAAAGATTTACTAACTCCTTTAAACTATTGCTGCCCATCTCCACCAATGTCAACTCAATATCAGCCTCGAAGCGGGCAAAGGGGCAACTACCTGAGCAGGATAAAGTCACAACAGAGAAGATACAAACAAGACATTCAAGATCCTCAACCAGCTCGAGCTCCTGCTCCAGCCCAGCAGTGGGGATATTTCCGAGCAGCTCGCAGCAGACGCCGAGTGCAGTCGCCGAGAAGGAGAGAATAGAGGTAACCACAGCCGGTCGCCTGTCTTTATTCTACTCTAAATGGGCTGATATTATTATAAATAAGACAGTTTTACAATGGGTCAAGTTAGGTTATAAAATTCCTGTAAATCGTAGTGTGTGTCAACCATATCCCCCCAATAATACTAACTTTAGTCAACCAGAAAAGCTTATCATTAAGACTTGTATTAAAGAATTGGAACAAATAGGGCCAATAAAAGTATGTGAACCGTTTATTGGTCAATATTTATCTAGAATATTCCTAATTCCTAAATCAGATGGGTCCTCATGATTCATTCTAAATTTGAAATCATTTAACACATTTGTCCAAACCTATCATTTTAAAATGGAAGATATAAGAACAGCTTTAAAGTTAATAAGTAGAAGGTCCTACCTAGGTTCCATTGATTTAAAAGATGCATAATATTTGTTAAACATACATCCAAGCAGTCGCAAATATTTAAGGTTTATGTTTAATGATGAAACTTATGAGTTTCAAGTCTTACCTTTTGGACTTTCCTCTGCACCATATGTGTTTACAAAATTAATAAAACCAATAATGTTTTACCTTAGAGAACAGGGCTTTAACTTTGTTAATTATTTAGATGATTATTTGCTTCTAGGTAAATCAGAAAAAGAGTGTCAGGAAAATATAGACATGAGTTGTAAAGTGCTAGAATCTCTGGGTTTTATTATAAATTTTAAGAAAAGCAATCCAATACCTTCAAAACATTGTAAGTTTCTTGGTTTTATATTAGATTGTGAAAATTATACAATTTCCATACCAAATGAAAAACGCATAAATATTTTACATAAATTAAAGTCACTTATGAATTTAAAATCCACAACAATTAGGTCTTTTGCTTCCTTAATAGGTATGTTCATATCAGTTTGTCCAGCTATCCCATATGGTTTAATGTATACAAAACGCTTAGAGCGTTATAAGTATTTATCTTTGAAGAAATATAATAATAATTTCAATTGTAAATTAACTCTGGAAAATCAAAAAGAGGTTATTGAGGATCTTATTTGGTGGAAAAATCACATATTGATATCAAGTAATCTGATTAAAGAGGGTGTTTATCAAATGGAAATATTTACAGATAGTTCACGCAGTGGATGGGGTATTGTGTGTGGCTCAAAAAGACTACATGGATTTTGGAATAAAAAAGATAAAAAACAACACATTAATTTTTTAGAGTTACAGGCGGTACACTTCGGATTACAATGTTTTGCTAAACATTCCCATGACTGTGAAATACTAATCCGTTGTGATAACACTACAGCTATATCTTACATTAACCGAATGGGTGGCATACAATACTCACACCTAAGTAACTTAGCTTGAAAAATTTGGCAATTTTGTGAAAAAAGAAATATATTCATATTTGCTTCTTACGTATCATCAAATGATAATTGTCTTGCTGACAAAGAATCCAGAAAAGTTAATAAAGAAAAAGAATGGGAACTAAATTCTTATGCCTTTCCACCATACTCCTTAATCTTAAAATGTCTAAAAAAGATAGAAATTGATAGGGCATAAGGTATAATGGTGGTACCTTTTTGGCCTACTCAAGCCTGGTTCCCATACTTTATGTCTTTAAAAAAGTCTGCTTTATTTAATTTTACCCAGATAAACAACTGTTAACATCTCCTTTCAGGAGTCTTCACCCGTTGCACCACAAACTTACCCTGGTTGCCGAAGTGCTATCAGGGAAATATATACAAGAAAAGGGCTAACTGATGAAAGCATAAAAATAATAATTAATTCATTGTCTGAAAACACAATTAGACTGTATGATTCATGTATAAAACAGTGGTGGAGCTACTGTAGGAGTGAGAAAATTGATCCAGAAAATTGATCCATTTCTATTGAACATTTCAAAAATTTTAGCATTTCTTACTGAGAAATTTAATTGTGGTTTTGCCTACGGAACTCTCAACTCCATCAGGTCATCATTATCACTAATATTAGATTATGGTTTGGGTTCAGACAGAGACATTAAGAGATTCTTTTCTGGTATTTATAAAATGAGGCCAAATAAACCCAAATATGATCAAACCTGGAGTCCAACACAAGTTTTAGATTATGTAGCTAAATTTTACCCAAACATAGAACTTTCTCTAGATATTTTATCAAAAAAAATTAATTATTCTCTTAAGTCTAGTAACTGGACATAGACTTCAGACTATGTCATTAATTAAAATAAGTAATATAAGTTATAATGAAGATAACATTAAGATTAAAATTCCTGATACAGTTAAAACATCTAAAATAAACAATTTTCAACCTTTATTAATTATACCATTTTATAAACCGAATATTTGTATATGTCCAGCTACAACCTTGAAAGATTACCTATATGTCACAAAAAATTTAAGGAAGTCTGAAAATTTGTTCATTATTTGCAAAAAACCTCATACTGCTGCTACGAGCCAGACATTAGGTAGATGGATTAAAGATGTATTAACAGAAGCAGGCATAGATACATCAATTTTTACTTCACACAGCACTAGACATGCATCTACTTCTCATGCTCAGAGAAGTGGTATTAGCATTTATTAGGAAAACCGCAGGCTGGACTAGTACATCTCAAACCTTCGCCAAATTTTATAACAAGCCACTAATAGATGAAAATAACTTTGGCTTTACCATTTTAACAATATAGAACAGAGGAAAGTTTAATTTATTTAACAAACATGTTTGTCAAGATTTATTATTGTATAATATTAATATTATGTATAACTTTTATTTGTTTTATAGTAAATTGTTCAATTTAGATATGATTAATACAGTAATAAATAATTAAAATGAAGCAATCTAATCTTTCAACATCTACATAGTATACAACACAGAGGAGTCGTCAACGAATATAATTAATTGATCAAACTAACTTACCTGTAAGTGTCCTTCGATCAAAATGTACATTCTTACCCACCCCTAGCGCTTGCTTGCATTTTAATTATTTCCTAATTCTAGATGAAATAAATTCACAATGACATGAGGCATATAGTGTTGCCAGTAGGAGCTCATATGGGATACCAGTAAAAAACTTATTTTTTACCATGGAAGGTTAAAATTCGTGTGATTCGGTCCGTCAATTCATGACTACATAGTATACAACACAGAGGAGGCGTCAACTTCATATAATTTTGATCGAAGGACACTTACAGGTAAGTTACTTTGATCAATTAATTATACTTTAAGAAATGTATGTAACGTATTGTGACGGCCCAATATTATTATTAATAATTAAATTCAATATAAAGGGGCGTCAAAAATAGTCTTAAAAGATATATATTAAGCAATTAAGTTAAATTAATAAACATAAAGTTAATATATTTCAGACATTATCCCAATAACATAGTAAATTAAAGGCAAAATTATTATTTTTCGTAATAAATAAATTTATTTAAAAACTTGAAAAAATATTTAAAATAAGATAAATAATAGAAATACAAGTCAAAAAATATTATAAAATTAAGTTAAATAACGTTTATAAGATAATTAGAAAAATTGTTAAAAATTGTTTAAGTCATGGGAGGTGTTCGTGTATAAAAGAAAATTTTTGTTGTGTAAGTTGTGGAAGGAGTTCACGTATAGACGAAATTTCCTAAGTTGTTAAAGGAGTTCATGTATTAAAGAAAATTTTCCTAAGTTATGGAAGGTGTTCACGTATAGATGTCTTGTATGGAGGAAGCTGTCGGAGGTACATACCTGCAGTTGTACATATATATGGGGTGGTCGGCGGCGTAGTAGCGCATAGCGATGCGTCGTCTATATTTCGGATTGGGATGATGAGTGTGTTTGGTAGCACTTTTAAGTGTAACAGGCATACTCAACTTCATGTCTTAGTGCATTAGCGCTATGATACGTGGAGTTTTGTTCATTGGCGTCTTAGTAGCGTGCTACTATGATACGTTGGTGATATTTTTTATATAACAACAATACCAACTTTGTTACCAAAGTCGATAGGAGTCATGTGGGTGTGTTGTGAGGGGGCGCCACCCGTATGATAGTTGCTTTGATGCTTTCTGCTACTTGCGGTATTGCGTCTTGTGATGGATCTGCGGTTGTGCTGCGCCTGATTCGACGCTCTCTTGTGGTTCTGGTCGATGGAGGTATGCGGGTGGTGATGTCTGCTGGGATGTATGGGGGACCTTGGGATGGTGTAAGCCCGACGATAGTCGTATTGATGCTTGTTGCGTTCTGCAGCATTGCGTCTCTGCGATGGTTGTTTGGTGGGACGCTATTCTCAATGGCGCTCTCTGCGTCTTGGTTTGACTCACACCTAAGTAGCTTTGCCCAAGTCGGGTCCCTTCATTGCGGGGCTGCAGACTGTCTGCCCTCCACAATGTTTTATATAACAACATAATATTATATCTCTGTAACTTTCCCACCTTTGAATGATTGAAGGCAACTTGTTGGTGGGTGAGACAAACATGATCGAAAATGCATTTACTCAACGTCAGTGACACAAACCCTTTCTGATGGCGAACTATTACTCTTATCTTATAACTGCCTTTTGGCTATATCTGCCGTTGTATTGGTTGGTGGAGCATATGTGTCGACCTCATGCGGGTGGTAGCTGGCGGGAGGGTCTGAGGAGACTCTCAAGGCTGCGGCCGAAAGCCGCACAACGTGGGACCCCATTCCCTTGAGGTGAGCGGTAGACTCATGACACGCTCTGCGGCTAGTAGCCGTGCTGATCATGCAACTGGTGGTGATGCCATACACTTACATCACGTCTGCAGGAGCGGCGGTCTGGCAGGTGGTGGCACTCACGGAGGGTTTACGGCCAGTGTGCCTATTTGCCTAAACCGTGTGACGTACATTCACTGTGGCTGGATTCGTTCGTATTCTGTTTGGCGTTTACACGCATTGACATGCGCGACTTCGGTCGATGTTTGTGCTTACGCACTAGCAAGGGGCCAAGCCTCTTTTACTGGTTCGCCAGTTATTTTGCTGTGGACTACGGTCCAGTTCCCGAATTAGCTTTCCCTTCGAGGGGAGTGCATCAAAATGGTTGGCACTCACCGTGCACGGCGTGTGTGGGGCCGTGTACCTCCCCTGCATTTTTTTTAAATAAATGTAGGAGAGCGAAGCCCTTGTATCGGGTATTTTATATAAATATATTTTGAGCCTTTTCCGAGCGGGAAGGGATAATTAATAATGTAAACCTGATGCAAGTGGAATAGGGACGTTTTATGTTCTTAACCTTTTTCGAGCCCTGTCTTCGTGAACGGGGTTCACTTAGCTTATAAGGTACTACCAACAGCTTTCAATTGCTCTAGTGAATATTCATTCTTCCAAAAGACCCCTAAAAGAACTAAGTTACTAAACAAACACAACGTAAATAAGGGTCCTAACTAAGACGATCACGCCAAAATAATAAAACCGGCCTATTAATAAACCTTTTGAAAGATCATTTAGGAAGATCAAAACATATTTTATTTATCCTGGTCACATATATATAATTTTTATCGAAAAGGGGTAAATTAATTATATCTAATATAATTATTATTATGAGAGAGGGGGGGGGGGAAGCGTTACAGTATGTATTGTAAAATCGCTGGTAGACCCAATAAATAAATAAATAAATAAATAAATAAATAAAAAATATCACCAACGTATCATAGTAGCACGATACTAAGACGCCAGTGGACAAAACTCCACGTATCATAGCGCTAATGCACTAAGACATGAAGTTCAGTATGCTGATAACACTTAAAAGTGCTACCAAACACACTCATCCTAATCCGAAATATAGATGACGCATCGCTATGCGCTACGACGTCGTCCACAAACGGTATGGGTGTGCGATGTCCACGGGAAAGCCGTATTGCTACAACAAACCCGCTTACCACCAGCACTAGGATGATATGTCTAGGACACATCGGTTAGCGAGTCCAAGTTTACCTCGGACCAATTGCTCGTGAAGCAGCATACACGCCATCATAATATTCCTTTTCAAGTCCCTAATAAGGACTAGTCATTTTGCAACAGTACTAGGAGCAGTCGGTCACCCGACCACCCCACACAATGCTTATGCATCAAGGAGACCTCATATAATATTGCTTTTGTATCATAGACCTTACTTTCATAAGTCATGCATATATAGGATTCGAACCCATGACCCTACTATTGTAATGCAAATTCATCATGGAGACCTTCTATAGTATTGCTTTTGTATCATAGACCTTACTTTCATAAGTCATTCATACATAGGATTCGAACCCACGACCCTACTATTGTAATGCATATTAATCACAGAGACCTTCTATAGTATTGCTTTTGTATCATAGACCTTACTTTCATAAGTCATTAATATATAGGATTCGAACCCACGACCCTACTATTGTAATGCATATTAATCATAGAGACCTTCTATAGTATTGCTTTTGTATCATTGAGTTTAATATCATAAGTCCCTAATATAGGACTAGTCATTGTGCTACAGTACTTCAGGCAGTCGGGCTCCCGACCACCCCATATATATGTACAACTGCAGCAATGTATCTCCGGCAGCACCTCCATACAAGACATCTATACATGAACACCTTCAATAACTTTCTTTTATACATGAACACCTCCCATGACTTAAACAATTTTTAACAAATTTTCTAATCGTTCTTCTTATAAACGTTATTTATCTTTATTTTATAATATTTTTTGACTTGTATTCCTATTATTTATCTTATTTTAAACATTTTTTCAAGTTTTAAATAAATTTATTTATTACGAAAAACAATAATTTTGCGTTATTGGGCTAATGTCTGAAATATATTTACTTTATGTTTATTAATTTAACTTAATTGCTTAATATATATCTTTTAAGACTATTTTTGACGCCCCTTTATATTGAATTTAATCATTAATAATAATATTGGGCCGTCACACCATGAAAGAAATATTATTTTAAATGACACATCATTTTAATAATTTTTTTATTTAATAATTATAATACTTCATTATATAATATATTTCATTAAACATATATTTATTACGTCTTTATTGAAGTAACAAAATGTATGAATATGAAACTGCATACTTTAATAAAAAGGCAAGTTATGGCAACGGCAAATAAACAAAATTACAAATGGCAGATCCCTTGCGATTTTTTTACATGGGGAAATGCCTACGCATACCCGCCTCGCGGGGGCAAGGACGGGTTATGTCGGACTCGCACCGACTAAAACCCCATGGTGTTCCACCTTTGTCGCACAGGAAGGCGCACCAGAACACACGTACGTTTTTTACGTGGTAGAGCCATGCTGCAGTTATATTAGTAGTATAGTTGTAGCACGAATTGGGTCGGCTCGACCGGGGAAGGACCACGCTCTCACAGAATACCAGCGTGAAATAGTAGCTTAATGCTGCTGTATTTCGTATGGTGAGTGTAGAGAACCGGAGACCCTTTTTACTGGAAATGAGGCATTCCATCTCAGTCCTCACGGGTGACAACGCATCTGCATTTTGATTTGTAATGGAAGATAGATGTAGATGTCTATGGGCCGCAGCAACCACTTACCATCAGGTGGACTGTGTGCTCGTTTGTCAGCCTATTCTATTAAAAAAAAAAACATGGCGCGCCTTCCTTCTCGGCCTCTAATCACATCTGCGCAACGGACGCCCCCGCGTCCAATGCAAGAAGGCCATGGGGCCAGGAAAAACAAGCACTTAGAAGTACTAGCCTTCCCGACCCCAGCGGCGGATCTGGTCTATGGCTCCGCCGCCAACCAAGATTCGGCTGCGGAGGATAGGGAGAGCGGCGCCTCGCAATACCGACAATCCTCTCCCCCCGCAGCCCCACCACCACCGCATCAACGGTGCGGCCCCGTTTGAGTCGCGGAGGATAGGGCGAGTGGCGCATCGCCATACCAACACACCTCTTCCTCCGCGACTCCACCTCGGCTGCAGCGATAGGTGGGGAGGACACACCTCTCACCGCAGTCCACCAACACACATCCGAAGTGGGCTTCCCAAGCCCACTCGGAGTGGCCACCTCGGGCCGGCCCTCCACCTCGGACCAGCCATATGGGTTCCTCTTTGTTTCGCCGTGGGTGACCAAGCCACGGCTTCTAAGCCCCCCCGCCACGACAAGGCGGGAACCCGTTCGGGGAGGAGATCACATTATATAATAATAATAATAATATAGCTCCATTTATCTTGAGGGCTCCATAGCATATGACCTATCCATCTCCACTTCATTTGGTCCATCTTGGTGAGAATATCTGTCACACCTGTGCTTGTTCTTATGTGTGTGTTTCCTTGCTTATCTATTTTTCTGATTCTTAGCATGCTCCTTTTCATGACTCTTTGACAATGTTCGAGCATATCTCTGTGCTGCTTAGAAAGTGCCCAAGTTTCGCAGCCATAAGTAAGTAGTGGTGGTAGTGGCTTAAAGCAACATTCATTAATAAAAACAAGTTGTATTTAATGTTTATAAATTTATAAGGCTGTTTGAAATTTAGAGATAGGTTGATCAATGCTGGGATACATGATATAATGATTTGATAATCTCTAATTTTCAGATCACATTAGTTGACCTTAATTTGGAACAAAGGAATGTCATTCAACATATTGCGGGTCCATCAACTACTAAACGACCACTGTCTGAAAATATTCAGAAGACTATAACTGTTCCAAATGTATTTGAGCCAGTTGCGGGTCCGTCAAAATGTATACAACCCTTGTGTGAGAATGTGCATTACAAGACCATTCCTGACAAAACTAGTGCTATTCCTCAAGTAACTGAGAATATCAACCCTGTTGCTGCTGCAAATCCATCCACGAAAAACAAAAAAGATAAAGATATGTTGATAAAAATGAAATATCATCTGAGAAAAATTAACAGGCTTCAAAAAACTGTAAAGCATCTAAAGAATGAAGCATTTCTCAAAGTATTAAGCAAAAATGATTCAGTAAATGAAATATTAAAATGTAAAATATCTCCCTCTTTTGCATTATTTTTGCAAGGAGAATTGCAAAACTATAAAAAAATATCAAAAGGTCGAAGATGGAACATGGACTCCAAAATAATAGCACTAAGACTGTATAAAAGGTCACCTAGGTGTTACAAATTATTAAGAAGGATGATTTGCCTACCAACACCTAGTTCATTAAAATCGTTATTAAGCAAGTTTCACATGAAAGTTGGTATTAATGACCAAATTTTTAATGTTTTGAAAAAAAAAATAATAAAGCAACAGACTTCCTCAGACAATTAGTATATCCTTATGTTTGATGAGATGTCAATAAAAAAAGAATTTGTTTTACAACAAAAAGGAGGACATAATTGAGGGTTATCAAGACCATGCATTGCAGGGCAGGTCACCACAAATGGCAACACATGCCCTCGTGTTCATGATTGGCGGAATCCGTAAAAAGCTGAAACAACCAATTGCTTATTATTTTTCTAGCGGATCTGTGACTGCAGATAGGCTGTCAGTTCTTATAAAGGAGGTGAGCATTATGGTCTTTTATTTGTTATTATGTCAATATATGTAGTAGTACTTTTTTACCGTATTAATTTACCCTTTTATCATTCTAGGTCCTGCAAATTGTTTTGATGCTGGAATTAATATTTCAGCTACAGTGTGTGATATGGATGGTGTGAATAAGAGAGCTTTAAGTGTCTTGGGAGCATCTGTAGAACAGCCATATATTCTGCTAGTAATCGAGAAGTGGTTACCATTTTTGATACTCCGCATTTGCTCAAATGCTTTAGAAATATGTTTTAAAAATATGACATTAAATGTCCAACAAATATAACATCAAATGATCAAAAAGGATTTGGTAAGATATTTTGTTTTATTACAATTTTATACATATTTCCAACTTACTGGATATTTACACAAATGTTTTTACAGGTGTTGCTAAATGGAGCCATATAAGAGTTTTATGAAACAGATAACACCAATCCCAATTTTGTGTTTGCACCTTGCTTAAAACAAGAACATTTAAATCCAAATACGAAGCAGAAGATGAAGGTGAAGCTAGCTGCACAAGTGTTAAGCCACTCAGTTGCTGCAGGAATGTATGCTAAAATTTCACAAGGTAAATTAAATTTATAATTTAAAGTATAATATTTAAACATATGTCCACCCATTAAAATAATTGTTAACTTAAAAAGGAACTAGGCTCTCCCAAGTACAAATTATTGTTTATTGTGTGATATGTGATATTTTTTTTTGAGTTGTCTTGTAATGTACTTTAAATCATATTTCTTTAATCCTAATAGTAAGATCTTAAATTATGTATTGTTTACAGGGGAACCCTCTTCAGAGGCCGTCACTACTGCTAATGTTATTGCAAATATGGACAAGCTGTTTGATTGTGTCAACGCATGCACACCAGACCTAAGAAGGGGGAAACCATTTTCGACAAACATGACAAATAATATACCACATCTCAAACATTTCACTTTAATGAAGTTTTTTTTAAAGAAATGACGTTTTTGGGATGTAAACGAACCCCTCCATCCCAAGAAGGTTGGATATGGTCCATCAATGGAATAGAAAGAATCTGGAGAAATCTCAGGTCTAAACATAAATCAATAAAAAGTTTGGAAACAAGAAGGCTCCAGCAGGACCCGTTAGAAAATCTTTTTGGATGCATTCGGGCCAATTGCGGCTGCAATTCAAATACCACCACTGGGCAGTTTGTTGCGGGTCTTAAAACGGCTGTCCTTAGCAACTTATCTTTTATTGGGACAGGAAATTGTGATGAAGACCAAAATCAAGTTATATTGACAAATTTATAACTTTATTGTCTCCAGCCACAGACACACACACTGCTTATGCTACAATTTTAACCGATGAGTTAGAAGAAAGTGTAAATTCTACATTTGAATGTAGCTTGGAAGAAAGCAGTGACGAAATACAAGCATGTGTATGTCTGTGGGCTTATAGTAAAAAATAATCTCAACAAATGTGAAATTTGTAAAAAAATTTTTGTATCTGAGACACAAGAGAGATCACATACTTTTATTGACTAAAGAATATAGTGATCTAAAAAAGTCCCTTAAATACGCCTCTAAAAACCTCATCAACTGATTTATGATTTTTAGAGGCAGAAGCATATAAAAAATTAAATTAATTAATTAATTATCATTAATATATGTCCTCTCGAGAGAGAGGCTGCCAAGGAGTGACTAGCGCTGATGAGGCTACGGATGTGTGTAAAAGTGTTCCTATAGTCCGATAAGTGGTGAAGGTGAAACACCTGAGAGTTTTAGTCGGAGTGGGTCAGATATTCCTTGCTTCCGCGAGGCAGGTAGGATTTAAATTGAAGTTTTTTTTAAATTATTTGTTATTGGATTTTGAATATAGTATTTTCGAAACTATCACCTTACTGGTGCGAATCATACCTTACAGTATTTTTATCGTTTAATGTCGGATAGTTTATTAGTCACTCTACAAACAATGGTATTGCTTTGCAACTAACTTTTAAGTTAATGTTTAATTAAGTTTAATTAACTTTTAAGTTTACTGTGGGATATGGATAACACATACATTTGTATTTTTTTATAGAATTTAGCAAGTAAATGCTGTTACACTTAGACATCTACCTGTATTATCGAAAAATAATAAATAATAACTACTTAACTATTAAATCGATATTTAGTTAAGAGCTGTTGAGAACTGTTTACATACATAAAGTTAAAAATTAGTTAATTACTACGTCACTTACGTCCATCAATGTACCAACGGTTTTTCTATGTACCAATGTGGACAAGTACGTAATGTAAATAAAAATTATGAATTTCAAAAACCACTTTTATTTGAAAAATAATTCCTTTTTTATATTAAAATGATTGCTAATCGTTTCAAAAGTGGTTTATGAATGTAAAGTACCATAATTTACAAATAACTTTGTGCTTTTGTTTTCGTTTTAATTTAGCAATATATATCATTGAAACGAAAAACTACAAGCTATATCTATCTATATGGTATTTTACATACTTAAGCCATTTTTGAAACGAAACAACCAAGACGCCAACTAAAAAAAAATCACGATTCAAAATTCCCGCGCAAAAAATTTTTAGTGGGGGCACGACAGAGATGGAGTGCATTATGGGTGCCATTTTCCTTGTTTGAAGTTGACATTCTTCCCGCCTAAGGGTATTAGTGTTCTGTGGTCATGGATCTGGCGTGGCACGGTTCACTTGTTGTATCCCGCTACTAGCTCATCCTAGACTATTCGGATAATTAATTCGTGGAAACGAATTAATTATTATTATCAGCTATTAAATTAGTCTCAGTACCATTTATAGTTCTTAACCTGTGATCCGTGTATTTCGTGATTGTGGGATAAAGTCCCCGTTTTTTTGCCCACATTTAATATTTTGTGATAAACTTTGTTATCCCTTACATAGGAAAAAGTCGACGTTATTGTCCACGTTTAATTTGTACGGGATAAATTCCATGTTATCGGTCACATGGGATAAAGTCCTCGTTATTGCCTACATGTGATTTTTAATTATTATCAGCCATTATACTACCATATTATATTACCATTTTACTAATTACCTTTGTGAAAGATTATAATGCGCTTAGCGTTGATACCTTTGTTTATATTTAAAAAGTTTAATGAATTTCGCTATCCTACTTGCGATATAAAGTTTATCATTAAAATATAGAGTGAAATTTAAAAGTGAAGTCTTAATCCAAAATTTAAATTATTTTGTTTGATTTACATATGTCAAAATTACCCGCGAGTAGTTTCATAATTTCTTAACGTACCTAAATATGTTAACAAATGTCGAAGGAAATGTTGGGAGCTTCCTAGATGAGCTATAATTTGCATTCAGCGAAAAACTAACTTTTGCCGGACCAAAACTGATCGGTGTTGCAGGGGTCAAAGGAACCGGTCCAATACTAATTGCCTAAAGAGTCGATGTAGACCGGACCAGAGCTGATTGTTAACACCTGTGAGTATTCTTCTCTCTTATTATTGTTATGAAGTTCTGGTTATTCTCAGAGAAAATAATAGACCTTTAACAACTTATGACGTTGTTGAGTTATTTGGAAAAGCCCATATCAAGTGCCAAACGGGGGTTCGAAACGGGGTTTCAGAGTTGGAAGCGCTTAGCCCTTTAATCGAAATGTAGCATATAGCGCCTTCGTCGACATGTTTAAGTTGCCGAACGGCGCCGGAGACAGCCGTAAGGTGTTGAAATTATCCGCTCGCATGATTTCATTTCCAACAGTAGAAGACAATGCAGTAGACGGCCAAATGGCGTTGAAATGATCCGCTCGCGTAGTTTCATTTACAACGGTAGTCGTATGGCGCAGGAGACGGCCGAATGGCGTTGAAATGATCCGCTCGCATGGTTTCATATCCAACGGTAGTTGTATGGCGCAGGAGACAGCCGAACGGCGTTGAAATAAATAAATAAATAAATAAAAATTGTTTATTTCGGACAACTTGAAATCCATAGGAATTGTTAGTAGAGAAAAACTTACATCTATGTTAGTAATATAATTTATACATTTTTATTTTTATTTTAATATTTAATTATTAAGCAGGACATGGTCCTGGAGATCATTTTTTTGATCAGTGGACAGTCCCCACTGTTGGCAATCTCACTCAGTACACTGTGGCCGCTGTCGCGCAGTCTGTTTAGCAAAGATGCGGTCTTTTTCCGTATTATTGCATCAACACTATCCACACCCGCCAGTGCAAACATAGCGGAAGCGCTACAGTAGCGCGGCAGCCGCAACAGCGCCCTGAATGCCTTGTTGTATTGAGTACGTAGGGCACTATAAGTCTTTTTGGTGTAGTTGGTCCATAGACTGCAAGAATAAAATGATGCACAATATGTCTTGAAAAGCGTGATCTTGACAGCGTCAGTGCAACGACCAAATCTATGCACCAACATATTCGCCCTGACCGAAAGTGCCCTACGTTCTCTTTCAATGTCTTCATCGTCTTTAAGGCTGTCGGTCACAATATGTCCAAGATATTTAAAACTATAGACCTTTTCTAGCGGTTCGTTATAAAGCTTTATAGGTGGTACCACACTAGGATATTTACTGCCAGCCTTAAATACCATGAAATGCGACTTTTCGGTATTGTATCGTAAACCATGTGAGACAGCGAATTTTTCACAAACACCGAGTAGAGCTCTCATCGCACTAACTGAGGGTGCCAGCAGAACCATATCGTCCGCGTAGCTGATATTGTTTACACACACCTTGCCGATATGGCAGCCGACACGCATGCTGCTGAGCTCTCGAATCAGTGCGTCCATATACAGGTTGAAGAGCCTCGGTGATGTCAGCCCCCCCTTGCCTAACCCCGCACTCCATCCTGTACGGCTCAGAATACTCATTCGCCCATCTCACATAGTTGACTTGGTTACTATACCAATACTTGAGTAAATTGGTGTAGCCACAAGGTAAACCTACGCCTTCTAACTTACGCCATAAGATGTCGTACGAGACAAGATCGAAAGCTTTACTCAGATCTAGGAAACAGGCATACACTGGGGTGCGCCTGTCCGTGTAGTATTTGACAGTATGCTTTAAACTCATTATTGCTGTTTCTGTTGATAGACCACGCGAGAAGCCGTGCTGGCCATCATGTAGCATACAGTGGTTTTCTAGAATAGCATTATAAAAATAAGCATACTGTCAAATATCTTGGCTATTGTCGTTGCCAAGGATATTGGTCTATAGTTCGATCTCTCTGATACGTCACCAGTACGGTTTTTTACAATGGGGACAACTGAAGTCCTCATTAAGTCGGCAGGCAAGTAGGTATGCGAGACACAAACATTAAATAATAATGCCAAAACTCTAGGTAAGTGCACACCTGTATATTTAAAGTGCTCAATACTGAGACCATCGTGAACATTAAATAATAATGCCAAAACTCTAGGTAAGTGCACACCTGTATATTTAAAGTGCTCAATACTGAGACCATCGTGACCGGGTGACTTACCTGCAACCATAGTTCTAATAACTCGTGCTATCATTTTGTCACTTGCTACCATTTTGAGTTCACGCTTGGTTTCAGCATTGGACACGGGGTGTGACGACGGCCCTAAGGGTGACGTGACCATAAAATGATCCCTGAAGAGATTTGCAATTTGCTTCATGTCACTGACCCCATTTACTGCTTCAGGAAGACTAGGTCCAACGTTGAGCTTATTCGTGGATTTCCAAAACTTCTTAAAATCTTGTTTTGAATGATAACTAGCCAATTTATCCATTTTTAGTTGATTTTGGTGGTTTTGGCACCACTTCAATCTACTCTTGAAAACACGGCGGCTGTTAACCATCTCATCATAGACAAAACCCTGCCTCGGTCGACCATACCATACCCACATCATAAATTTGGACCTAGCCTCTCTGTGTGCCTCACTGACATGCTTATTCCACCCTATTAGCACACGTTTTTTCTTTTTACACATATTTCCTTGGTGAGTGTTGATTGCTGCACATGATAAAACAGACACTATGTTTTTATATAAATTGTCTATGACACTCCTATGACTCATATCGTCACAAAAACCATAGCTACATTTTATAAATTCTGATGGAAAATGTATTGACTTAAGGTTGTTGTTACATAATTCTGTATAATGAGTTATTTGTTCATCATTTCTGCAGCCCCATTTTATTTTATTGCACGCGATTATTTTCGGAACAGCCTTAGGTATAACATAGTTCAACCTACATTCAATCAAGAGTGGGAAGTGGTCAGACCAGTACACATCATATAAAATCTTCGTGTTATTTATTAACTTATACGCTGACTCAGTGACTATACAGTGATTTAACCACCTCCCAGTCCCATGCGCGTCACTGACGTATGTAAATGAATTACAGTCTAGGGTACTCACGTCGGCACAAAACCAGTCCTGTTCCGCGCAAAAGTTTTTCAGTTCTTCATAAAACGGCCGCCCTGGGTGAACATTATAGTCCCCCAATAGAAACACTGTCTCACATTCACTTTCTTCTACTATAGCATTTAAATAGCTTAAGCAGTCTGTAAAATCTGTTAAGTTTTCAGTGCAATCAACGGGCATATACACACTACACACTATTAGCTTTTGGTTCCGAGATCAACTTTAATGGCACAAATACGAGCACTTGAACACGGTATTACGGATACACAGGGGAACACTCTTTTTCTCCACAGCAGCGCGACCCCCCCATAGGGTCGCCCCTCCAATACTCCAGTCGTCGTGTCCACAGCAGACGTCCCGGTGCTTCCAAAATCAGCATCGATATTCTCAAGATACGACAGGTCATGCGGCAGCAGCCACGTCTCTTGAAGAGCTATTATGTCAGCTGTCTTACATAGCTGACGGACCCCCCTCGTCCGCTTTTTTTACAGATTTACAATTATATGTAAGAAATCGGTTACAAGACATGGCTTTATCATTTCTGTCCATTATGATCTTGGTTTATTAGCCTCGGCACGTTGATTTCCGTGAGAATTGAAATTAACAAAACGTCGGAATATTATTCCTTCAGTCCACAGTTGCTCGTCGAGAAACATGTATAGTTTATGCCTTGGGACGAACATTTTAAACGCATTATATCCCCTTTCTTTGCGCTGAGATATTTTAATAAGAGAGAAATGATCCGCTCGCGAAATTTTATTTCTAAGGATAGTCAGACGGCGCAGTAGACGGTTGAACGGCGTTGAAATGATCCGCTCGAATTATTTTATTTCCAACGGTAGTCGGACGGCACAGTAGACAGTCGAACGGTGTTGAAATGATGCGCTCGTAGGATTTCATCTCTGACGGTAATCGGACGGTGCAGACAGCGGCCGAATAGCGTTAGACAACAGGCGAATAAGGAACGGCGAGTCGAATACCGAACGAATATTAACAGCCGTCGCGATGACCGTTCGGAGGAGTCGACTGCCAATTGCTTGTGAATAGCCGTCGATACAGCCCTTCTGCATTAAGCCGAGTAGTGTGGTTATACCCACTCGGCTTAAGGCGATTCCACGTCGATTAATGTGGGGACTCCCTAAGACTGACTGCCGTGACCAAAGTTTTCTCTGGAGGACACTTAATATATGCTAAGCTTCGTCTAAGCTCGCTGTGATTACTTCCTGCTTGTCAGTGGGCGTAGACACAGATATTTTTAATACCTATAAAGGTAAGTGGATGCTGTGGCCTATTACCTATCTTCTTTGTGCGTAGTTGACTGCATGTAGGTGTCCATGGACTGTAGGTAAAAGATAACGACTTCCCGTCAGGTGAACTCTAATTTCGTTTCTCAAGGGAATAAAAGAAGTGGTACGTACTTTTACATGAAGTGTAGGTAGTTGGATTTTTGATTTTATAATAATAATAATATTTATTACCAATTACTATCGAGAAGAATATTATTTTAAACTTTTTGATTCATGTTTCATCGGATACTTTTTCATGTTTTGTTTATGTTTCAGGACAATCAAGCAGAGGACAGAATAGGTCAAACGGAACACGCGATACTATCTCCTTTACCTTTTAATTGTTCAGATGACAGCGTTAAGGACCCAAATTACGTAAATACTGATGACTATTATTCCGATTCTGACCATAGTGACTTAAATAGTAAGAAACGCGCAATGCGATTTAAAAGAAATAAGTTTGCTGAAAACATTGATCCCATGATTTCAGTTGCGACTAAAAATTCAAGTTCAAGTCAAATTAGTACGCCCAATTCTCACCGAAAAATTGATTATTCAAACAAGCCCAAACCAGGTCCTTCAAAAATATCGTATATGCCACCGAGTAGTTCATCTAGTTCAAGCTCTTCTTCGGGCCCTTCTGACAGTTCATCATCGTCTAGCGATTCTTCAGACACGGAAGAGGATGCAAAAAGAGTTAATGAACAAGTTACAGAACCAGATACAGAAAAAAAATACAGAAATGGATAGAGAACCAGATAGAGAACAAGATTTAGAACAAGTTACAGAACAAGAAATAGAAAAAATACAGAACAGGATATAGAAATGGATAGAGAACAAGGTATAGAACAAGAAACAGAAAAAGATACAGAACAGGATATAGAAATGGATAGAGAACCAGAGAGCGAACAGGGACCTGTTAACCAAGCCTTGCTCACCTTCGATCGTACAAAACCAACCTTACGTCCGCCAAGTAGTGATCTAATTAGATCAGAATTATATACATATGAAAAAACTATTTTTTCGTTTTAAACAAAACCAAAGACACTATGCAATAGATAATAGTACCAAAGACAAGGATATGCTCTTTTATTTTAAAACGTAACCTGGCAATGTTTCTTAGAACAAAAAAAAAAAGAAATCACTTTGTATTTCCGCCATTACGCGTCGCGCGTCGTGCACGAGTGCTCTCATTGTTATAAAGTAATTTATCATTTTGTCTGCAAGAAAAACGTAAGTATTATACATTTTTGTAATCCTTGTGATATAACAAACCCGTAGATATATAATTTGTGGCATAAAGTGAAAAGTGAATGCTAAAAATAGTTTGAAATCGAAATGACGTAGAAAAGTTCAAACGAAATAGTAAATGTAAATGTCTATATTTTACGGATAAATCTAATTGAATACGGTAAAATTCTAATGAAATTACGAGATAATTTCATATTCTTCAAGATTTCGTTCATTTTCCCTATCAAAATTGTATCATAACCTATACACTTGTTCATAAAACGGTCCAATACCTATATAACAATTCAAATATTTCGCCATATTTAGCATATTTGGAGGGATTGCGCGAATTTTATCGATAAGGCGATCAATATGAAGATATTTACAAAAAAAAGTGATAAATTTTACGTATTTTTATTGTACAGACATGTGCTTCACTTTTTTTTCATTTGGATAAATTCAGTATGTATATAGCAATTTCTGCTGATATAATAACATAATATGACCCTATTGTCTATATATTCTCTGCTGAATATATATATATTTATCCCTATATATCATATATATATAATATAACATGAATATATATATAATATCATAGGCATAACTATGTACTATGGTATGTAACAATTATTATTTTCTTTTTTAGCATGTGGAACCCCGGAAACAACCCAGTTCCCCAGGTCTTCATCGATGTCCTTTTCGATGAGGAGGAAGCCGAAGAAGTGGTCATCGAGGAAGAGGCGGTCATCGATGAAGAGGTTGGGGAACAAGGTGACTGGGATGTATCTGTAAGTAATATTTATATGTAACATCACACACAAGTATAGATAAATAGACACTTATAGATATTAACGGGTTCATTTTTCAACAGAACATGCCAATGTACTATATGCGGTCCGACGGGTCATGGGGGGACCTGTTGGAGTTGGTGGTAGAGCCTGCGGAGGTGTCTGTAAGTTATATTTATAGCATCAGTCATTTATTTATGTTTATTATATATAAATGTTTGCAGCCCAATAAAAATGTGTTTATTATTTCAACAGGGGTCACCTGCTCCGGCTCCGGCTGCAGCTCCAGTGGCTGCTCCGGAGGCTGTACCAGGCCCCGCACCCCGCAGAGTGGAAGTAAGTATAACAAAACATCAGTAATGAAATGTTTCTATGTAAATTTTTATATTTCAGCTAGTATTTATATAAATATTTATTTATATTTATTATATATAAATGTTTGCAGCCCAATAAAAATGTGTTTATTATTTCAACAGGGGTCACCTGCTCCGGCTCCGGCTGCAGCTCCAGTGGCTGCTCCGGAGGCTGTACCAGGCCCCGCACCCCGCAGAGTGGAAGTAAGTATAACAAAACATCAGTAATGAAACGTTTCTATGTAAATTTTTATATTTCAGCTAGTATTTATATAAATATTTATTTATATTTATTATATATAAATGTTTGCAGCCCAATAAAAATGTGTTTATTATTTCAACAGGGGTCACCTGCTCCGGCTCCGGCTGCAGCTCCAGTGGCTGCTCCGGAGGCTGTACCAGGCCCCGCACCCCGCAGAGTGGAAATAAGTAAAACAAAACATCAGTAATGAAATGTTTCTATGTAAATTTTTATATTTCAGCTAGTATTTATATAAATATTTATTTATATTTATTATATATAAATGTTTGCAGCCCAATAAAAATGTGTTTATTATTTCAACAGGGGTCACCTGCTCCGGCTCCGGCTGCAGCTCCAGTGGCTGCTCCGGAGGCTATACCAGGCCCCGCACCCCGCAGAGTGGAAGTAAGTAAAACAAAACATCAGTAATGAAATGTTTCTATGTAAATTTTTATATTTCAGCTAGTATTTATATAAATATTTATTTATATTTATTATATATAAATGTTTGCAGCCCAATAAAAATGTGTTTATTATTTCAACAGGGGTCAGCTGCTCCGGCTCCGGCTGCAGTTCCAGTGGCTGCTCCGGAGGCTGTACCAGGCCCCGCACCCCGCAGAGTGGAAGTAAGTAATAAATATATATATATACAACGTGTCCCAAAATTCAACGATAAGCCGACACCGGAGGATAGACCTGCCCCGGACTAATCGGGGAAAAAAAGAAAAAATATATATCCCAATTATATTTTAAGTTATATAAAAAAAATGAAATTCTTCAGAAATTGAGACCGTTTATGATATTTTTCTTGGGTTGGTTGCGTGGAGCACCCTACGTGCAAATTTTCTTAATTGACACGGATTTGCCCTTGGATATTCAGGGGCAAATCCGTGATCATTCCATTAGAAGGGAGAGGTACGAAAGAAGAAGGATAAATGCAAATCAGGAAGAGGAGAATGTGAGGGAGGATGAATGGGATTGGGATGAAGATAATAGTTTTGAGTGGGGAGGGATGAACGAGTGGAATGGCAGGCAATGCCATTTTGTGCCAGAACAGAAGATTGGTTTCAGACCAATCTACATGAAATCCGGGCGCTAATGGCATTTTGGATCATGCTTGGCATTGTTAGAATGCCAAGCATTAAATCATGTTTCTGCAAGCACCCACTACTGAGAACTGACGTATTTCGCTCATTATTCACGGAAGGCCGCTACTGGAACCTCAATGCGGCATTTCATTTGGCCGCGGGGACAGACCCTAATAATCTGCTGCACCCAATGGGTCCCATTATCGACCATTTGAATGCCAAGTTCCAGGAGTTATACCAGCTGGACCGGAACATATGTATTGATGAATCGCTAACTCTTTGGAAAGGGCCAGTTAGGTTTCAACAATACATAAAGTCCAAGGCAGCCCAGTTTGGTATAAAAACCTTGCAACTGTGCGAGTCGGCCACAGGATACCTTTGGTCGTTCTTCGTGTATGCGGGCCGCGAGACAGGGAGTAGGGTACCGGTCAGCGTGTCCTCTGTGTTGAGGCTCATACAACCTATCCTCAACCGGGGGCACACGCTGTACATGGACAATTGGTTCAATTCCCCCTCCCTGGCTCGTTGGCTAAAACGCCGCAACACGGACTGCGTCGGTACCCTGCGGCCGACTCGCAAAGGGGTTCCAGAACTCATCAAACGTGCACCCTTACAGGAAGGGCAATTTATTGCCCGTGCGTACGACGACATGGTTGTTGCGCTACAAGATCGCAAGTGAGTGACTTGTATCTCAACATACCATGGCGTCTCGCAACAACTATTTGCCGGACGTTCGGGCCACACTGCACAATACAAGCTCGATTTGATAAACGATTATAATCGGTACATGGGGGGAGTTGACCGCCTTGACTCGATGCTGGAGGCCTATCTAGTCGAGCGGAAACAATGTTTGAAATGGAACCGGAAAGTTTTCAAACGCCTTTTGAATGTTTCCATTCAAAACGCAAGGGTCATTGTTGAGAAATCAACCAACACCAAACTCGATTCCGTAGCGTTTCGGTTGGCGTTGGTTGACAGCATTATAAACCGCCATCTCAAAATGGTACCTCGCCAGCCAATCCCTGCTCAACACAATAGACACCCTACCTTTCCATTACAGAGGCTGACAGAGCGCCACTACATTCGCCGCATACCCATGCCAAGTCGAGAGACAACGGCAGATGCGGTGGAGAGACCGCCAAAGATATACAGACGACGTGCGTGTGTGTGGTGCACGGAACAGAAGCACCGCAGAGTACTCACGTCGTATGAGTGTAAGCAGTGTGGGCTGGCGCTCTGTATGAGTGACTGTTTTGAAGAATTTCATGAAACTCCGTAAAGGTATTTACGGAGTTTTGTGAAATTCGTGGAGGGTGATTGTAATGGAAGGGGGTTACAAAGGAGCAAACAGTCCACCTGATGGTAAGTGGTTGGTGTGGCCCATTGACCTGTGAGGAATGACTCGTTTCCAGTAAAAAGGGTCAAAGGCTCTCCGGTTTCTTTAGGGTGATAAACGAGCACACAGTCTACCTGATGGTAGGTGATTGCTGTGGCCCATAGACATCTACATCTACTCCCCCGTGATCTGTGAGGACTAAGATGGAAGACCTCGTTTCCAGTAAAAAGGGTTTCTGGTCTCCTCTACCCCACCAGTATCGAGCTTGTATTCTGTGAGAGCGTGGTCCTTCCCTTTTTCTTCCTTCCTTTCATTTTTTTTATAGTTTACGGTGAAAAACGAGCACACAGTCCACCTGATGGTAAGCGGTTGCAGCGGCCCTTAGACATCTACATCTATCCCCCGTGACCTGTGAGGACTAAGATGGAATGCCTCGTTTCCAGTAAAAAGGGATCTCCGGTCTCCTCCTCTTTGTCTTTTTTTATAGGTAAGGGTGACAAACGAGCACACAGTCCAACTGATGGTAAGTGTTTGCACTGGCCCTTTGACATCTACATCTTTCCGTGACCTATGAGGACTAAGATGGAATGCCTCGTTTCCAGTAATAAGGGTCTCCGGTCTCCTCCTCGTCCTCAGTAGTGGGTTCAAGAAGGATATGAATGGGTATGAATGTTGACTGAAAGAATGTGGACTGAAAGAATGTTTAATTTGAAAAGAAAAATTGTACAAAAAGGGTTATTATAATAACCCCGGTGAATGCGGTGATCGCCACCATGCTGGTTCTATAAAAATTCATTCAGAAATTGTAAAAGAATAAATTTATTGTAAATTTAATATAAAATCATTACAAAAAGTCAAACAACCGAATTTGATTATTGCCGGCTACATTGCAAAAAGTTATCGAATCGAATATACCAGCGACGCCACATCACTATTTGCTCCATACATTTGTTCAAATATATTTTATTTCTTGTGTTTTGTATTTTGTGCATTGAATTGTATATGTTTATTGTAAATAATAATAAAAATGTACTTTTCTAAACATATTTCATTTGTGTCGAAACATATTTGAGTGTGTTATATGTGAATTTATGTTGAAAAACTTCCGTTTTCGTGGTTGAGTAAGAAATGTGTTATTTTTCCATTTTCATTTATTTTTACTGTATAATGTAAATAAAAAATAATTATATTACATATTTCAAATAATTTGGTGTTGTATTTATTTCAAAATCACAAAAAATATTAGAGAAATAGTGTTTCAAAGTTCATATAATAAAATTGAATTTCGGAAAACAAGGGTTATGTTTGATTCCTAATTATTTGTTTTTTTTGTATGGGTTACGAATAAAAACACATAAAAACATAAAACTATATTTATTTCCAAACATTTTCATATAGATTACTTGAAAAACAAACTTGTGGAAATTATTTTATTAATATTTTCGTGGCTAAAAGTGGAGTATTTACAACTACTATGCATTTCAAAGGGTAATTTATGAATTTTATTACTATATCTAACATCCAAAAATTATTTTATTCGATAGTTTATACATTCAAGAAGAATTCCTGTAAGTTTTATTCAAAAATATTGTCTTAAAGACAAAATATAGCAGAATTTGCAAGTTAGGGAAATTTTTTCATTTGCCGCCATTTTGAGGTCCTGAGCGAACGGGAGTATAACGTGTCGCGCGCTGTCAGAGCGTACAGGTTAAGACTGTTAACGATAAAACGTCAGACATGGCTATTTTAGAGCAAGATCGTCGAGGCAAACACAAGAACCATGCTTATCTTGATCCTTTTACATAGAGACAATGTTGCTGAATGTGAATGAATAGGTTTACCTTTTGGTAATTATCCAGCATATTACAATATATTTTGTACCGAATACAATATGGCATTCTTCAAACCTAAAAAGGACCAATGCGAACCCTGTACAAATTATACTAATGCGACTGAAGAAGACAAACAAATTATGAAACATGATTATGAACTTCACCTAAAGGAAAAACAACCAGCAAGGGATCAAAAACACGAGGACAAAAACTGTACTCCGGACAATTGTATAGTATCCGTTTATGATCTACAAGCTGCAATGCCTTGTCCTAAAGGTGATACGTCGACATTTTATTACCTATCCAAGTTGAACTGCTATAATTTAACTATTTATGATATTAAAACCAAAGATGTGAACTGTTACGTATGGCACGAAGGCGAAGCTAAACGTGGAGCTATTGAAATTGGTACCTGTGTACTAAAATACATTGAAAGTCTGGAAGAGACCGCCAAAAAACTTTCAAAATTGGATTTGATATTTTACTCAGATAATTGCTGCGGATAGCAGAAAAATCATTATTAGATTGCAGTATACATTTTTGCTGTGCATAATTATCCCCTTGTCTGTGCGTCGACCAGCAGTCGGCACGTCAAATTATTTGCGCGTCTGTGAGCCGACCAGCAGTCGGCATCGTTTCCTGTTTATGTTTTCGCGCTCTTTACGACGGAACTACGATGCGTTTTTTAGGTGCGACACTTGAAATCATAGACTAATAATATATACTCAGTGTCAAACTGCTTTACTGTTACTCTTTGCTCCGTAAAAAAAAAAATATCGGCACTTCAAATTGGACGCTGTCAAACCAACCGACTCCGGTTTTGTCACGCCTTTGATAAGTTTTCTTGAATCAAAGGGGACAATCATTTTTGGGCCCACTAAAAATATTAACGTCACTTAATGGTATTACATCAAAAAAAAGACACCAAATTATAATAGTAAATGGCCTACAGATTTTTCAAAAATGTAAACGGAATCAAGAAATATGAAAAAAAATTTGTTGTTTTGATATTCGTGTTCTGATTAGTGTAATATGGGTAAAATGCGTGTACCTAATTAGTCATTTTGCAGTTTGTATAAAAAAGAAAACTATTTTTTCACAAAGCTGACTTAAAAAAGATACCACTAAGAACTTTATGTTTAATTTCTAAAAATTTTAGCTAATATCACGTTATAACATAGTTCTAAATGACTGTGAACCAAAACGTTATTTTATCATTGACTTCCGGTAATTCCCAGCGGCCGGCGGCCGGGTACGGCGGGGCGGGGCGGCGGGGTATTACCTACGTCTTTAATCTTAACGGCATTGACGTTCGTCACGCTACTGTTTTTTTTTTATTTATATGCGATTTTAAGAAAATGGAATCTGCTAGATCAGCATACAATGAAAATAGAAGTGTATGTTGCAATTGTGGAGTCAGGTTTCAACGCAGTGTGCGAAGACAATTACTGGCCGAGACAACTGCTGATGTGCGCCAACTTTTATCTGTGTGGATTTCTCATGAGGTAGGTATAATATTATCTTATGGAAAGCTAATGACTGCACTATACAATCTATCTACTTACATATTATCTAGATTTAAACTTTATGAGAAATATATATTATTTTTGTTACTCTCGATTTTATTCCAACAATATTACTATACTGCGGAAACGAAAATTACATATTTTCTTTATTAATGTATTACTTAATATTTTTATTTTTGTTGAATAATATGGGATATGGTACGATTTTTTAGAAATAATACGAAAGAAAACGATCCACAGACTCCAGGCACACATAACGATCTATACATGATTAAGTACTTAATTATTTTAAGTTTTTAAAAGTAATAATAAATATCCCTTCATATTATTAATAAATTCATACCTTCTATAGCTATAATTTTAATCTTTCGTTATATTAAATTGATAAATGATATATTATATTGATTGAATTATTTTACATTTTGACACAAGATGACACTGCATTCTTTCCTGCTATTTACCAACTTACAGGCATAGTTCTTTGCATTGACTCCATTGACTGGCATTGACTGTAAGAAAAAAGTCTGTTGTTTCAAACTATTTGGTAGAAAAAATATAATATGGTATAAACTTGTTTGTTTAAATTGATGTAAACTGTGTTCGTGTTAAAGTAAAAGTTTAAAAATGAAAATTCACGTAGTTTTACTGCTTACAAGTGGATTAGTATGTTAATGTCTAATTGATGCAAAAAATGTTTAACCTAAGGGTTATATCATGCACGTAAGTCAAATATTAAATACCTATATCACATTTATGTATATAATTTGCCAATGACATTCGAAAATGCAAACTGACGAGTAAAAGTCCATGTGAGTAATATAAAAGTTTATTTTTTCCCTCCTAGTATTTTGTAAAATCTTTAACTTATACTGAATTAACCTTTAACAAATGATAAACACAGGTCTTACTAATGTGTTAAATGTTAAAGTATTGAAGTTTTATGTTATTAGTGAAATCTAATTTAAATAATAGATAAAATAAAGTCACACAATATACACAAAAGAAGTTTTTGTGGCATGGTATGATGTATCACATGTTATGTGTGTCTAATTATCTTTTGTCAGTCAATCAGAAATCAAAGTCGAAAAAGTATAGGTATATATGTGTCAATATTTATTCACGATAAAATATTATGTAAATAGAAAAGTAAGTTATTTTGTGCAATGAAAAATATTTCAATCCACTGTAATATTACCGTTACAGCCAATTAAACTCCACTGCCGAACATAGGCCTCCCCCATATATTACTAATATTACACAACTCCATAATACTCTAATATTATAAAGTTTATTTATCACTATATGATATATGAATATTGTAAAATCATAATATATTAATCGATATTTGTCTTTTGGATTTCCAATTTTTTTTAATTGAAAATGTATTGTATTTCAAATAATATAGGGTTCCATATCAAACATTCACTTTCATGCCAACTTCGCTTCCCTCCTCAAAATGTACATTTATCTGAACTTAATATTTATTTACTCTTTTATTTTTAATTCCTGATTTTTTCAGTTACACCCACTTGATGCAGTTTGTTGTAACTGCCTAAGAATATTGCAAGAAAGTGTTGCATCTGCTCACTCCATTAGAAGATTTGGGTACAGGAATATTTGTATTCCATGTGGATCTTCAATTTTAAGAGCACACCGTAGACGGATTGTGCCTATTAACTCTGAAGAAAGAGATATTATTTTGCAGTGGATACCATCACACCAGGTACTTACTTTATTTTAAAAGGCTGTAAATGGTCCCCTGCCTCAAATAGGCAGCCCAGAGGATTTGCCACAATCGCTTTGGTACACAGATTGATGTTTGTAAAATCAGACACCTTGCATACAATTTGGTCTGATATTTATGCTCATTCAACATGGCAGTTCACTAACAGGTTATCTTTAAATTTACAGTCTACCAAAAGTCTACTGCTGAACATAGAACTCCCCATAGATTGTCTTATGGGGGGATATTTGCCATTAATAACCACTTTTTTATTTTTAGTTATTAGATGAACGATACTTCTTCCTTATCTTACACCCATATTTGTATGCTTTTGTACTTATTATACAAGTAATATTTTTTACCTTAAAAGACATTAGTATAAATAAAACGGGTTGGGTTTACAATTCGGTCGCCTCAATTTGAAGATTCTGTTACTGTGGGGGGCGTCAAGGGAGTTTATCTGAAGCACCTACACGCGAGTTTTGCTACCGGAGCAGCATCGAAGTATTTTTATTTATTTTTTGAAAATATTGGTAAACAACTAATTAATTAAATATTCTCACGTTTTTGACGTTTCATCTGTCAATGTCATATCGATATATAGTACTAAATCGATCTAGTGAATCGATATTTCACCCTAGAGAATCAAGATCAAATCTTTTCTGTTTTGTTAAGATTTACAAAATTATTTATAATTAGTTGAAAGTACCCCAACTCGTAAAGAATGACAGTTTTTCAATTTAATCATTCAATGTTATCTGAAACTTTAAAGAACTTGGGCTTAGTGAAATATTGTTAATAATTCTAAAATAATTACTTCTTGTCTGATATGTGATGTATTATTTATTTCTATTTAAATAAGTAGTGCCACAAAAATATTATGAGGGGAAACAATTGCATGCTAATATTTATAATTTTAAAAGACATTAAAACTATTTAGTGTTAGAAAGATTGAAATAAATAGAACAATAATAAATATTATTAATATTTAGAGTAGACACTGTAAAACTATAGTTCATTTTGTTAGTTGATAAAAAATAACTTTTTTCAGGTGGATCGTTTAGAACGAGTATGCAGTCCTTGCTGGCTGAGAGCTTCCAGAGCTGTATGGAGACAGAGACAACAAAATGAGAACAGGGATATTGAGTTACAATCCATGAATATAGAAGACATCGGTAACATCCCACAACCACCCCCTATACCTGCACCTGTAACCCCTGCCATTTCCAGAGCGGTATCAACAATTACTATGGCTAATTATAAGCGTGCTGCTTCTACTTCCCGTCACTGTATTTTTAAGTCATGTAATCATTCATCTAGATTTTTAATACCTAAACTACTTAAAGAGAGATTGCTGATAGATCACTCATTTTATGTGCCACTGTGCGCTCGTATTTGTGAATACCATTTAAATGAACCCCACAATGATTGGCATAATTTATACACGAGTAGTAACTGTTCAGATTTTACTGCATCTCAGATAGACAACCTTTGTTCCTTACTTAAAAGTAGTGTTACTCAAAATTATAATATTTTAAATATCATTGAACATAATTCAATATTATGCAAATATTGGTTAGGATTTACCAACTACCAATTTGAACAGTTACTAGTTGAAATTCCATCTATCAGTGAAAGAGTTAAATCACCTAAAAGAAGTCTAGCTATGTTCTTAATGAAACTGTTACAGGTGATAGCAATGAACGCATAGCTTCTCTATTTAATGTAGCTTCATCGACTGTGTTCAATCACTTAAATATTGTAAGTCAGTGCTTTGAAGAGCAATTCATCCAACTGCATTTAGGGACAAATACCTTATGCATTCAACAAGTTGCTCAATATAACTTGACAATACCAAATGGCTTGTTTGGTAATCCAGATATGGATCCTGAATTTATGCCAGCCATAGTAATATGTGATGGTACATACATTTATGTGCAAAAAAGTAGTAATTACTTATACCAGAAGCAAACATATAGTTTACATAAGTATCGTAACTTAGTTAAGCCATTTTTAATAGTGTGCTGTAATGGTTATATCCTTGATGTTTTTGGACCATATCCTGCAACAGAATCAGATGCTTCTATAATTCTTAGACTGTTCAACGATAATAGTCCACTGCGAACCTATTTTAGAGAAAACGATGTATTTATTCTTGATAGAGGTTTTAGGGATGCAATTCCATTCTTGCAGCAATGTGGTTATAAGGCTTACATGCCTGAATCTAAACAAGCTGGTGAAATACAATTATCAACCATTGCTGCCAACAAGTCCAGATGTGTAACTTTGTGCAGGTGGGTGATTGAAATTGTAAATGGGAGATTTAAACGGGACTTCAAATTATTTCGTCAGGAATATTTTAATACTGCATCTACTCATCTCATGCTATACTTTAAAATTGCAGCTGCATTAATAAATCGATTTCATACGTTGATTCGTAATAATTTTCATGCTGTAGAGATATTGGCAATTGCTCAAGCCAAACTAAACACTCCAAATAATTTAGCCTCCTACGTAGAAATGCACAATTTAAATAGAGTGAGAGTGCGATTTGCCAGCATTAATGGTAATCTTCCAGAGCTGGATAATTTTCCTCAACTGACATTCCAGGATCTCATTCTGTTTAGTCTAGGAATTTATCAAATTAAACAAGCTCGTAGTTATTACGGGGAGCATGTCAGGGCTTCTGGAGAATATAAAATCGAGGTATACCTGCAATCTGTCCATGATTTTGGTCCAAATAGTTATCTATTGCGAGGTAGGATACAATCAAGGCACACTAGTAAAAAAACTTATTACACTTATATACTAGTTGACACCAACCCATCAATTGCTAACACTAGGGCTGCTCTTACTGGGTACTGTTGCAACTGTTTGGTAGGCAGACGCACTGTTGGCTGCTGTGCACATGTCATGTCTGTTGTCTGGTTTCTATCTTGGGCACGGCATCGAGATGAGGTTGAACCACCTGCATCTTTTTTAGATGATATATTACTTTCAAGTAATGATATTGAAAATGATGAATGATGATTATTAATCTTAATGCGTATTAATATTGTAATATAAATGATCATTTTTGCTATAGTTGCTTCACTTGTGGCAACCAAAGTTTTTTGTGGTATTCTATAGGAAGATGCTGCTCCTCATCTCCTGGTATTTTTATTTTATTCTGTCGACTTTAACGACACCATACGGGACGGAACGTGATGGAAATTCACGGAAGGCCTCTGTAATATTTTACATTATATCTTTAATTTAGGAGCCATATGTTCGGCAGTGGACTGTTGTAATGATGATGAATAATGATGACTAAAAATTGTAATTTTTGTTGCTTATTTGAACTATTTCTATTTTACTGTGTGCTTTATTATCTGTTATATATTATGTTATATGTGTAATTTATAAATAAACGCCGAGCAAAGTTGAATTTATTGCTCTGGCACCCTTTTTTATCTCTTTTAATTGACAATATCCTTCTGATTTCTAATAATATCGTAAACGGTCGAGACATTATATTTTAATGATGTATGTGATTTATACTTGCTAATAGATGAATACTTTAATGAACAAAGGGCCGGCACTGCACCTGTCTGCTGTGTTATTTTTAAAAGAGGACTCATAAAACACTGACGATTTTAACCATAATTAATGCAGTGATTATAGATGATCTTTGGGACTTATTACATATCAATATCGTATCATAAATAGAAATGTTACCATCAAGTTATTTTGAAAAAATTTTTTAATATGATCTTTTGATATGAAAACACGAAAAATGTTTCTACCTATGTCCGTTAGAAACCATCCAAGCGATTTTGATGATATGTTTATGTGTGTTTGAATGGGTCTCTATATGATTCATATTCACATATGGACTCGGTAGGTGGCGCTGTTGTCGAAATCCAGAAATCACCTGTGCGAAGTCGGGGCGGATCGCTAATAATAAATACAATTAAACTATACCTGTGTGTTTGTTATCCTGGCACAAACAGTTCAAAACATCTTACTTCCTCACAATTTATCAGTGTGTAATAACAGATAAGCATGATATTACCTAGTCATTTTGGTATTTTAGAACCCAGTCATTTTAAGATGTATAATTAGGTATTTAATAATCAACCAAAGCATATTAAAAAAAGTCTTGACACCGGGCCTGTCTGTCTGTCTGCATAAATAGATCTGAATTATATGTCTGAATTATATAGACTATGTTGGAAATGATGATTTACTATCTATAAATACGGTTGCATTATAACTTGTTTTTTACACAGTCAGTTTAAAACATCTTTCTTACTATATAACGTGTGTTGGTAATATTGTAAATATAAATGGATATATTATACCTTAGTCATCTTGAATTTAATCATATTATTTTAACGGTAATTGGGAAGTACACTCACAATCAATATATGTAAAAAATTGTATCCATACCACATTTGTACACAGACAGGCACTATATTTTGCCGTAACTACTAAAAATATTGAAGTACCTGAAAATGCTGAATGTACCTACAACTTGGTTTTATATGAACTATTATTCAACAGTGCATTATTTTAACTTAAAATACCGGTAAAAACCACTATAAATAGCTTTTAGTTTATTTCTAGGTTATTTTAAAATTCATATTTTAATTGTTAATTTCTCGATTTTCCGTCTAGATGTGGTAAAACTAATATTACTTTTGTAAACTATAGATTATAAGGAATAAATCGACATCCATTTCATTGCGTGACGCGAAAATTTGTGGTGGGCCCATTCTCCATACAAAAATTGATTGTCTCCTTTGTTGTGATTTGAAGGAGAAACCATGGAAAGGTAAGTACTTTCACATTTTTATTACTGGGAAACATATAATTTTGCTAATTTAATTGTAAAAACCAGGCCAAACCAACGACATAGCCGTCTAACGAACTATGAACGTACTTTTATTTCTGCAATATTTGGTCTAAAAAGTGAATAAAACCGTAATGTTTTGGAGAATTTAAGCTACTAATGTAATTAATTTGCAATGGATGACAATGGTAAACGTGTATTTAGCTTTGAAAACTTTAATTTTGGGTCTAAATACGTGAAGGTTATTTCTTTACCGTCAGTCGGCAGGGGCACAGACAGGGTTTTGGCAGTTGATGACGTCATAACGGCGGCATGTCGGGCATGCTAGAAATTATAGATACGCTTTTGTATTTTCTGTTTGAAGTTATTTTTAAATATTTTGCATGTAATGTTACATCACTTTTAATTGCATAAACATTTAGTTACTGTGGAGATATAGTGGAAGTTGCATACTTTTTTGTAGTATGTCATTTCTGTATGCTTTGTATGGTGTGCAATAAAGAATATTAAATAAATAAAATAAATAAATATAAAATATGGGAGCGAAAAAACTTAGCAGAATTTTTGTAATTTTTTATTTTTTATGTTTGCATCATGTAGAGGGCGCATATACTAACACTTTTTGTCGTAAAAAGTTTTGGGCTTGGATGAACCTGAGCAAAGATATTTAGGTATTTGAAGTACCAAGTAGGTACCAAGATAAAAATACAGCATTTTTGTTTCTTTTTTCTTCCGTTTGCGTCGTGTCGGGGGGGGCACCCAAACAAACAATTTTTTCCTGAACAATTTTGGACTTAGACGAACCTGGGCCGAGATAAAGGCATTTGAAGAGCGTCCAAGCCCAAAATTGTTTGGGACAAAAAGTGTTTGTTGCACGATGATAAATTTAAAAATAAATAATTTTATTTTTAACTTTGACAACCAATTTTTTTTTTTTCAAAAAATTTCTCCAAAAATAATATTTACATATTTTCTAGACGTCTCATAGTAAGTTAAAAAAGTTACGCATGGACATTACTAAATTAGCTCTAAGGGCACCTTTTGCATTCATGTCTCGCGTATCTCTTGCATTTTTGTGTTTATTTTCTCTTTGGTTTGCATGCTTTTTGTTTTTGCTTTTTTCTTTAAAGAGGTGGACGTGGTCGTGCTCGTGGCCGTGGGCGTGGGCGTGGTGCGTACGCTGGTGGTGAAGGGGCGCATGGCACACTGGTGGTGAAGGGGCGATGCGCACACTGGTGGTGAAGGGGCGCATGCGCACACTGGTGGTGAAGGGGCGCATGCGCACACTGGTGGTGAAGGGGCGCATGCGCACACTGGTGGTGAGGGGCGCATGCGCACACTGGTGGTGCGCGGACGCGTGGTGGGCCCACTAGCGGTGCTGGCCACACCGAAAGGCCTTCTGCTGTTGATCCGTAATAACAAATTTAACAACTAACAAGTTTCTTCGTTTTTTTTTAGCAACATTAATATTCTGCATTAATATTTTAGAGTTTACTGTGGCATGGTGGGGGAGTTGCCGGTGGGGAGGCCTCTAGAGCGGCCGCTGACTCAGCGGCGACCTCGAGTACTGCCTGCCGCAAGGCGAGGGTAAGCACTTCGAAGTTGGTTTTGTTACTCGATTCACGTGCAGGGCATTGAATTTAACTTTCTTTTTAGTCCCGTGCCGATGTCGTTGTGGTCGTCCATGGACCTCCTCACCGGCAACCACCCGACCCAGCCGCTGAGCCCTCAGGAGGACCGAGCTGCAGCGGCCCAACCAGCAGTAGTTGATATGGAGCTTTGCTCAGTTCCTTCACCTGCTTTGTAAGTTTTTACTTATATTCATATTTTGAAGCTAAACTTTTCGTAACTGGTCATAAAATAACGTATTTTTAACACTATTTATGTTTTACAGACACGTTGAAGTTGGAGGGAGTGGAACCTCCACACCTAATCGGACTCCAACGTCCCGAAAGCGAAATGCGTAAGTTTTTCCTTTATTGCTTTATTAAATATTGATAGTATTTGACTTTGAACTGTTAACTGTTCGAATATAACTATTACGATAGAAATCAAAAAACAACATTATTTTTTCAGATCGGACCACAATGACATGGGGGCTAAACGGCGTCTGTGAGTGCCTATTAATAAATATATATTCTATGTGCAGAAGTGTCTACTTAATATTTTGATTCTTAATAATTTATTTTCTTCTTTTAGAATTACTTCCTCGTCATCTTCGTCGCGTCCTCTAAGGGATATTGAAATATCCAACGCCCTTAATTATGGTAAGGGAAAATAGTTTTGCTTTAGCTGCTAATAAAAATACAAATAAAACCCGTACTGTGTTCTATAAACATCAGCTCTCATGTTACTGATTCTGTTACATAAGTAGTAACTTAATACAGTCAATTATTTTTAGAATAATTGACTGTATTAAGTTACTACTTATGTAACAGATTATTTTAAAAAAAACGTAAATTATTACAGTCGGCCAATGTGGTTATTTTATCTTATATTTTACAGGCAGCGACGAGGACTCCGAAGAAGATGGCGAAGAAGAAATTGGACTCCAATCCACCATAGTCCCCAGGGTGGTACAAATGTTCGCGGCATCGGAGGATGAGGGTGAAGGTGGGGAAGTAGACGCATTTATTTCTTTTTCCTGGCCTCCGACATCCAATGATCACCCACCTGTCCCTAACTCTTCCGGTCCCATTCCTTCCACATCCCATGTTCCTGATTATTCTGTTCCGCCTTCCTTACCTACCCATACTCCCTCGTCCCCATCCTGTCCCATGTCGGAGCCAGGAAATAAATTTGATTTTAAATGGAGGGGGTTCCCGCAACCTCAAACTCCTCCTGAGCTGAGGAGGGAACCGTTCTCCCAGATAAACTGTGGGCCCACGGTTCCATATGCGAGCCCATTACTGCCATATGGGATCGCGATATAATGGAACACATTGCCATGGAGACGAATCGATATGCACAACAGCTTGCAACGGTCATGCTGGTGGACGGTTCGCTCTGTCCGAGCAGCCGCATCACCAAATGGAAAGACACCGACGTAAGTGAATTGCACGTGTATTTCGCTATAATCCTCGCTACCGGGATTGTGGTGAAATCACGTCTCGAGGAGTACTGGAACAGCACGCTGGACATTTTCAGTACCCCCGGGTTCACTGCGGCGATGACGTATGACCGCTTCATGCTGTTGAGCAAATGTCTCCACTTTCAGGATAATGACGGTTGCGATCCTGAACTGATGACACGGGCTCAGGCCAAGTTGTTTAAGGTGCAGCCAATTTTGGATCACCTTAACAACAAATTCCAACAATTATATGTTTTGGGTCAAAACGTGTCTGTGGATGAAAGTCTGACCATGTGGAAGGGTTGGTTAGATATTAACCAATTCATCCGCAACAAAGCAGCTACAGTAGGAATTAAAACATACGAGGTGTGTGAGTCCCAGACTGGTTACTTGTGACGCTTTGAAGTCCACGCAGGCCATGATACCTCCTCAGACCCACAAGAGGACAGTCCAGTTTCTGGGAAAGTGCCAGCTCTTGTGCTCAGACTTTTAAATGGTCTTGAGCATAAGGGCCACACGATTTGGATGGATAATTTCTACAATTCTCCCGCGCTTGCGCGAGAATTGAAAGTTCGGGGGTTTGACTGCGTGGGGACCTTACGAACGAATCGTCAGTTTGTTCCCATTGAGCTGACGAATCTTACGAAAAAAGACATGGCGATAGGTCAGGTGAACGGTTGCACTTCGGGGGATGTGGACCTCATCGTATACCGGGACAAAAACCGTGTGGCATTTGTCTCGACATACCATGGGCTAGCAACCGCGATGTGCGGCGATACACACAAGCCCACCGTCATACCAGACTATAATGTCTGTATGGGGGGGGGGGGTTGATCGCAAAGACCAGATGCTCGCCATGTACCCCATTGAAAGAAGGCGGAACAAAATCTGGTACAAAAAGTTTTTCAGGAAGCTCTTGAATGCTAGTGTTCTAAATGCCTACATACTCCACAAGGCACACCGCTCAATTTCTCAC
Source organism: Parnassius apollo (assembly GCA_907164705.1). NCBI lineage: Eukaryota > Metazoa > Arthropoda > Insecta > Lepidoptera > Papilionidae > Parnassius > Parnassius apollo. The sequence continues at coordinate 6,389,478 of CAJQZP010000088.1, read as the reverse complement.
CGAAATTTTCGCCAAACTTTGGTGAGGGAATTGTTGGCAGCACACACACCACCAGCACCTACCCGTGCACTGCCGAACACCTGGCATTTTCCGGGGCAATACGATCTGCTCCCGGGAACAACACGGAACGAGCACCAGAGGCGTAGTTGTTCAGTTTGCAAAAAGCGAACATCAAGCTTTTGCAAAGCCTGCAACGTGCCCCTGTGTGTGTTTGGTTGCTTTGAGTCATATCACACTTCACAGTAAACTACACAAAAACACTGTCTTACACACAAGGTATTTAGGCACTAGTATTGAAGGTCTATCTGAAAAACACTTGTACTTGAGCACACAGTCCACCTGATGGTAAGTGGATACATCGTCACCCCTGAGGACTAAGATGGAATGCCTCCTTTTCAGTAAAAAGGGTATGCCGCTATTTTAATGGGAAGGTTAAAGTAGGTAGGTGTTACCATCCAAATCGTAATGGGAAATTTGGAAAACAAAAAGCTGCACATTTATATACTATAGTTTGTATATGTATGTATGTATGTGCGTATGTATGTATGTGCGTATGTATGTATGTAGTGCCTCAGATAGAGGGTTATGTTTTTGTGATAAATTTGTTTCTAACGAGTTATAATATGTATGTTTGTCTTTTGAAATTTTGGCTCATCATAAAATTGTTGGAACCTAGGTCCGTGTCATTCATTCAAATTGCAAACGTCATTATACTGATAAGGGATCGTACGAAAATTAGGGACGCAATGAAGGGGGGGGGTTGCTCAACCTAATTTTCAGTACGTTTCCTTGGCATTTTGTAACATATGTATATATATGTCCATGATCGGTAGCCATGTACATATATATACATATATTATGTGTATATTGTACATATTTGTACATATCGAACAATGGTAAATTATGACCAACCATGCTTGGGTATCAACATGCTGCCTAAACCTTCACCTTCAACCTACAAGCCGCCGGTTCATTTTACCTCTTGCTGTGATTCGTGAACAAAGCATGATTTAAAAATTATGTCATATTAAGTATATCCCAAGTGATTGTCATTATTAGACCCGTTATGTTTACTATAATGTTTCAAAATAATGAGGGTTACAAAAATCACCTAGTCATTATCTTGTTGAAGACAAGTCGTATCCACACTTTGCTAGCATGTATGAGGCTAAAATGTTTAGATATTTACTACTTTCATGAGCTTGATGTTTGAAATATTTCTTAGAAACAACTTGTTTTTTTTTTTTGTTTAATTGATTACTAAATTTAATGTATATCTTGAAACAATAATTTCTTTTCCATTTGTAAGTAGATATTATCCAAAATAGACATGTTTTTAGAGGTACTAATTTTGGTGTCAAATTACATACCATCTTTGTTCCACTCATACTCAAATTTATATTGAATGTAACATGATTCTTTTATTTATATTTGTAGCTTATAAGCTTAAGTTGCTGCAAACAAAAGGTCTTTGTCCCATTCGCTCAGGGTCATTTTAGATAACAAGAAATGTGAGACCCTTTTTTTGTTTACTTTAAGTGGAAGTATTTTTTGTGTCAACTTTGTAAACATGTGTTGTGTGAAAAAAATGTATAGGACCTTGTTAATTTTGGTTTGTATTGTAAACTTAGATATGTAATGTGTTAATTAAAATTAGTTTCAGTTTAATTATTGTTTTATTTTATACAAATTATCAAGAAATACAATAAAATTTTCTGTACCCCATATTAAGTAGTAATGTTTCTATGGCAAATAACTACCAATATGCTAAATATGTAAAGATATATACAAAATAGGTAATTAAAACCAATATTTTAATTGTAAGCGTACAGCATTCCTTTAAAAAAATCGAGGAAATCCAACTTTAAAAAAAACATATGCTTATAATATCCCTGTCTGTGCGCTTGCCGACGGTCGGCATCACAGATACGCAAAATGGCGGAAACATTAGTCACACTGTTTAGAGGTTATGATTTTTTAAATTCAATTTGTCATAAATTCCTCATAAAGGGTCACACACAAAATGAGGGCGATAGTGTTCACTCTGTTATTGAGCGTCAAATTCAAAGAAGCCTCAAATCTGGTGCGATCTATACACCTGATCAATACACACAGATAATACGAAGTGCGAAGAAGACTGGGATACCCTATGAAGTATATGAACTGACCCATGCCAATTTTTATGATGTCAAAAGTTTAGCAACTGCTAAGCATCTGCACCGTCTCATTGGGTGTCCATTTGATTTTAACAAAGATAAATCACGATTCAGCCTTTAATAATTTAAACCATTTTCTGGTACCTAAAGCATGTCCATGACTGGACCTTCGCTTTAGTAAAACTTGGACCGTCTCATTGGGTGTCCATTTGATTTTAACAAAGATAAATCACGACAATTCAGCCTTTAATAATTTAAACCATTTTTCTGGTACCTAAAGCATGTCCATGACTGGACCTTCGCTTTAGTAAAACTTGGACCGTCACCAATAAGTGTCCATGCTCCTGGACCGTCTCATTGGGTGTCCATTTGATTTTAACAAAGATAAATTACGACAACTTAGCCTTTAATAATTTAAACCGTTTTCTGGGACCTAAAGCATGTCCATGACTGGACCTTTACTTTAGTAAATCTTGGACCATCACCAATAAGTGTCCATTGCTCCTGGACCATCTCATTAGGGTGTCTATTTGATTTTAACAAAGATAAATCACGGCATAAACAATTAAACTGCTATTGCTAATTGTCCCCAACTTTAGGCTCCGCATTATAACCTATCTTTTAAAAGAGAATACATCAAATCCTTACATAAAACTTTTCCAGTTTATTTAAAAACATTTGTAATCACTTACAGTAATTTTTTCCTCGTCGCCAATATACAATACGTTGCTTTGTTTTGTACAATTTACACTGTATCACTTATTACACAATGTCACTAACACACTTTACACGGTACACACCTAACGGTTATACGTGTTAACAGAGATGTTGTCTGCTCGCCGGTTACAATGCAACTGCCCGATGTTCCCAAAGCGGGGGGTATTTATACACTAGTAGCGATGACTCATTAGACGATTGTCTATACACTACAAACACCATCCGTATTTTTTTAATGCCGTCAAATAACAGCTTTCCTCAATCTTTAAATAAATTTTAAAAACTTTTGTTGACTTCAAATATCTGTAAAAAAACTTATCTCATGACACAGATGCCTGAACCATATTACATAAGACTGTTTACACATTACTTTAATAAAATAAAATAAAAAGAAAATGATTTGTCTTTCAAACTGGCCACAATTTACAACTAAATCCAAAATTTTGGGTTTTGTCATTAAAAATCATTAAAGCTTGATAAAAATAAAATAGCCGCACTTCGTCTAAGAGACAAGTTGGGTTCAAATGGTTCTAAATAGCCTATACTAGCTCCGCTTTACCGCTTTGCATCGACCTTTCAAATACCCTGTATACATGCTTTTTCAGTAGAATCAGCTCTTTTTCAAACTCTTTTATTAAATGTTCTATTTCTACAGCTTTGGTTTATTTCACATTTTTAACAGATTTCATGTGTTTTCTGTCTTTAGTATATCTGTTCTCTTTCCTAGTCCATTCACTTAACCTTAGCTCACTAACCTTATTTTTAGTTTAATTGTAAAATTCAATAATTTCCGGTTTTTTGGAGCCGTTGCTAATAGCAGGTTGGCCATGAGTCGTAGATAGAATGTATACGACTTTATTTGATTTTGGTTTGTATGAGACTAAAGTCATATCTCTGTCAAAGCCGAACATCTAAGTGCCTACTGGTCTATTTTTGTTGTTCTGCATTTCTTTCGGGATCTCACGTTTATTGCTTCGCAGTGTACCCACGACTGTCAGCTTATAAGGCGGTTTTAGCAATTTTGTGGCCAGGGTAACTGACGTAAACCAGTTGTCCATTGTGATATTCTGATTTGATGCATATATGGGTTTAGCTATCTCTTTTACAAAATAACTAGCCAATCGTTCGTTACCGGTGTTAGTATTTTTTTCTAGATAGGGTATAGCGTTGCACATATATTTCGTATTACAATCCGCCATCATAACCAGTTTCAAACCATATTTGTTCGGTTTATTGGGGATGTACATCCTGAAAGGGTAGCGTCCTATAAAACAAAGAAGTTGTTAATCTATCGTAATGTGTGAACCTAGCTTGTACCATTGCTGACAGTTATCTATAAATTTTTTTCAGAAATCTCTAATGGGAGCCAGTTTGTCAGATACCCTTCTTTGTTTCCTTGTGTTTTTATCGTCAAATCTCAAGCATCTTAGTAAAAATACAAACCTTTCAGCACTCATGCAGCTCTTATAGGTGTTTGCGCTTCTTTTTGTGTCAAATAACATCCGAGTTGGCAAATGGTTACTTTTCAGGGCAGCAGATTGAATAAGTAGACCCAGTAAAGCCTTGATTTCATTAGCCGACGTCTGAGAAGTAGTGAATTTTGAAAGTTTGTACTTATTATTCTTTATATCAATATCTGCGTTTGTAAATTGCACGAAGGCATCGATCATTTCTTCCGTCACAAAAAGCTGAAATAGTTCCCTTGGCTCCGAGACCTCTAGCCAATCCAGAAGGACCAGGTACGATATGTATCACATTACGACTACTTGTACGTGTGCGCGGGTCACGAGGATTTGTTGACCATCTGTGTCGGTTCTTACCGTACAAGTTACGCTGGCTCGGCTGAATAACTGTCGGATGTAATTGCGGTACTTATGTTTGAGTATTGATCCGTGTTTATAGTATCATCATCGGAATTTAACACTGACCTTCGATTACGCCCGCGACGTGAAACTAACAATTCGTCCCCCGAAGAGTCTTAAGCTTCTTCCTCACTTTCCTCAGAAGGGACATGTACTTCCGTCTCAACATTATTCTGTTCCTCAGCGATTCTGAGGAAGAGAATAATGTTGAGACGGAAGTTGTTAATAAGTATAAAAATAATAAGTTGAGGAAGAATTGAATGAGATTAATTGTCGGGTAAAGATTCTGTTACGGCCCTGAGTTACCCCGACAAGGTCGATTGAGCTAGGGCCCACAGTAGCCCAATTCGACGAGTAACAAATGGGAGAGTCCAATGACCTATGAATAATTAAATTATAAAGGTTAGAGTTGCGTAACACAAAACTAACCGAATTCCAGAAGTGTAGGGTCTACCACAAGGCGTTCTCTCGATAAAGTAAAAGTCTTATCACGCTATCAAACAACGCACTAATAACTCGTGGTTGCAATTAACGGCATAAAAGTTTCTTTAATCACTCTAAACTAAAATTAGGCCTCTTGTCATGTAACACGTTCAAAACGGCGGTCTAGACTAGACCCAAATATTCAATAGTAAATTCAAAATGGCGCGCACAATTAACTTACATTTTAGGCCTTCAATCAAAACACCGGCCGCCCGCAACCGTATACCAGTCACAAACAATACTTAAACGGTTACAACAGTAATTATATTATTCCGGCCTCGTTATCACGAAAACCAATTAAGATAACAGAGTAAGAGGCTCGCGACGTTCAATGCAACTATTATTAACGCCCGACGTTTAACCGGCACGGCTGTAGCCCTCCAAAGTTCCTGCCGACTGGGGCGCCTCCTGCGCAACGCCAACCGTTTTCTCACCCCGCTCGAGACGCGAGTCTGGCAAGCTTCAAATGACACAACTTGTACAATCATGCGTAAACAAACCCCCGTCCCGGACATAATGACCTATGTCCGGAAGTAAATTGGCAATCGGGATAGGGCCGCGACGGCACGTTGCAAGACCGAATCTCCAACCAAAATCTCGGCCACTAGCGCGAAGGAGATGCGCTCTTGCAACCCCAACCACCGACTCAAATCACCGCCCTAGCGTGGGCAAGCCGGAGAGTCGAATTTCCCTTGGATGCCCTTCTTGGATATCGCAGTACCTAAATAAGTCCTGTTTCTGAACAGAAATTCGACGACCTCCTTCAAATATCTATCCGTGCCCCTACAATTCGTTCCGCAATCCGACCGGATCCGGTCTGGCAAACCGCGACGCGATAAGAAGCGACCCAGCGTGGCCATAAGACTTCAGTGCAGAAGGCGCTTGCAAGTTTCAAGCGAACGGCCCTAGTGGCGAGGCATACGAAAAGCACAGATAGGCCCGATGTGAACGCGCGTGGCGTAGGTCGGAGGGCTTGACGAGGAGGGGGGCCAGCAAAGTCGGTTCCGACTCCAGCGGATGGTCGGATGAACTCGACGTGGTCGGGTGGTAAGTCACCCATCATCGGCTGCGGTATGGTGGCCTTCAATCTACCACAAAGTATGTTCCCAAGAGTGACGCTCCGAATAGTGCGTCGGCCAGACAAATTCCTAAACTCCCGCTGCAAATTAACCGCATTCCGATGATGATGGTGAGTTATCAGCGACCAAGCACAATAATAAACACAAGAAAAACAAAACAAAAAAAAAAAACACAACAACCAAACAAAAAACAAAGTAACAAATCTTAGGAGCTACTTCGAAAAAATTATAAAATGTCACAAACTCTGACAGTAAGCTCTACTAAGAATCGTTAAACACATCCAATTTCTATTCATCTTCTACTTGATAGGTGTACGCGCACAATTAATCTATATACAACGTGAAGCGATCTCCACCTTCCTGCAGGTAGTGCAGGAATGTGGTATAACTATGGGTCTGGGTGGTGTATGTGTATATATAGTGTGGGTATGGGTATACATAGGGTCTTCGCAGCCTCATATACCGTCAATTGATAGGCCGGTATGGGGCTTTCATCATCTCCAGCAATCGAGGCTCCGCTGGAAAAGAGACCAGCGATGATTGCATTGATAGTGAGGATAGTATGGTTGGCCTCGCTTGTTATTCTTGTTGCTTTCTTAATGGCCCCACTCACCTGAACGCCATCTAGGAAGTATCGTCTTCCGTATTCAAGGAGTCTGCGCGATCTCCAAGATTCCCGCACCTTGATGACAATACCAGATTTTGTACATGTTTCTTCCAACACCTGGAGAAACTGCACAGTGTATTCGTCGGGGGTTAGATTACGCTCCCTCAAGTACTGCTTGGATGGGATCCTGAGCACGCAGCGGGCTCCCTCAATCGGTTCACCAGAGGGACTCTGGTCAGGGGGGGCGTACCTATCCTGAAACAATAACTTTGAAATCAAGGGGAATCTGTGTGTAAACTGGTACAAGTTAGAGAAACCAAACAGATCGTCTAGAGCCCGAAAGAGAGGGTCAACAAGTTCAGATCGAAAATGAGTGCACCATGAGGAGAAATCGATCACAATGTTGATGTAATCGTGGTCTCCTCCTGGGCAACTCATCCTATTCAGTGTTTTGGTAAGCTGTTCTTCGCTGAGAGTCGTGGACTGGTGTTTAATATACTTGGTAATAGACTCGGTGACAACTTGGTATGCCCTCATCTCGAAGGTCATCTTACCAAAACACCGTGCATCAGTATGCTTGAACTCCCTCTCTTTCGGGACCGCAACCATGATCCTCCACTCTTCAGGAATGATTCCTCTGTCGATCAGACCAATTATCTCACGGCAGTCAAAGGATTCACTCATTAAAAAGTGAATGATCACGCTCTTTGAGGTGGGAGCAGGACCTGAGGGAAACCTCCCATGGATCGTCCGGAATGCTTTCGTGTCATACTCATAGATCCACTCTGTTGCACGCGGTATGATGGCTTTGTCGGAGATGATGTCTATTGTGTCGACATGATGATTGAACTCGAAGTTTTTCAGGAGTCTGATGTGAGAGAACTCTTTCGGGTCCCATTTTAGAGTTGATGTCTCCCCCACTCATTCTCTAGTATACACGTTCGGATGTGAGGATTTAGTTTGAAACCTAGTGATACGGCAGGCCATTTGTTATGGCTCTTATAAAACTGTCTGCAAAACTCCTTCTTAAACATGTTACAGATGTCCTCTGCAGCTTCTCCTAGGTCCTGTTTCATAACGAGTCCTTTATTCATCCAGGACTTGGTAGTCTCATCCATGTCCACTATCGGGTGACCCATGGTTTTCCATAACCCTATGATGTCTAGACTGATCATGGCGTGGGTGGGCCCCATTATGGTGCTGACTTCATGCTTGTAAAAGTCAGTTGCCTTTAAAGAGAAAGGAAGATCTTGAGTTATTGTTTTTAGAAATTCATCAGAGTGCTCTAAGTCTCTTAAAATTGCTCCTATAGCGAGGGATGGCCACATCTTCAAAAGCTTATATGCTAACTGAACATGTTGAACTAGCATGAATCTCATACGATCTAAGCACTCTCTCACTTCTATGTTTAAAGAGTACCCTGGGTATTTGTTGTTGTAAAGTGTAGAGTATATGTGTACAGCAGCCCATGACGAGCACATGTCCGCAAAACAAATATTAGTGAGTAGGGAACAACATAGCACTGGTTAGTCTTCACCCATACTATGCACAGATCTGCATCAAACACCACTTGGACAGATCCTATCTTTACCTCCATGCGTGCTTGTGACGACTGGGAGACTTCTTCAATCACAGATTCCCACACAGATGAGAGATGTTCATATATGTGAGAGGTGGGCAGTTGAGTCATAAGTATATCAGGAGGAAGAGTCTTGTAGTAGTGGGTATAAGCCACCTTTGTGACATAGGACGCAACCCTCTCTGCCCTCTTGCTTATCTCTAAGTGGTCTCGATCTTTGTCCCTCCACCTTTCCAGATTAGAACAACACCATGATAGGAATGTCTCGGGTGGTAGCATAGTCGCATCCTTGATATCGTGGATTATCCTCTTGTGGTGCGGCCTGAGTGTCTTTGAGTTGTCTTTATGGCGTATCATGTAATCTACCTCTTGAAGCTCCGATTCAATACTTTATAATTTGCGATGGTAGGATCCCAGGTATACGAGTATAAGCCTTGCCTTAGTTTAGGGATTTCGGAATCCTGCTTGGAAAATTGTTCAATATCGTTGAGCGATACGGCTACGGGTCTTGAGTATTGAGAATTATGTTTAGAAGTACAAAGTCTTGAAAGGGGGTCAGCTATATTCGATTTACCTGGTCGGTGCACTATTTTGTAATTATAGGCTTGCAATTGAAGAACCCATCTTTCGATTCGGGCGCAAGGCTTAGACCTTCTTCCGAAAATAATTTCTAATGGTTTATGATCGCTTATCAGTTCAAACTCACTTTTACCATAAAGATATATTCGAAAATGTTCTACAGCCCATACTAAGGCTAGCGCTTCCTTTTCAGTTTGGCAGTAACGCTTTTCACAGTCTGTTAAACTCTTGTTTCCAAATGCTATTACTCTAGGTCCTTAAGAATTAATTTGGATAAGCCCCGCCCCTAACCCAACAGGACTAGCATCGGCAATAACTTGGGTCTTGTCTGCCGGATCATAATATCCTAATGACTGCATACTGCGTAGAGCTTTCTTCATTTTGTAAAATGCGTTTTCCTGGTCTGTAGTCCAAAATTTTCCAATGTCGGCATGTTTTCCCAGCTTTAGCGTTAGTATTTTCCGGAACGGCTCAGTGAGTGTCGCCAAATTTATCTTTAAATTTTGGAAATGCTGCTATATTTTTATGTGATGTGGACTCGACGGCGTTTACACTGACACCTAATCGCAGAACGCCCAGTGCTAAGGACGTTACTTTCCCCAAGGTATCTTTAGTGCCGTTTTTTATCACATAGAAAACAGCAACCTCAATTTTGTCATTGACTTGGACATGAGTTTTAAACGATCCCAAAATATTTAGTGGCTTAGCGCTACCATAGGCGTAAAATGTTTTATCCGGTGATCTATCTATGTCAAAAACATTTATTTTATTCCTCTTTAGTTTTCTCCACATGACATCGGTTAACAAATTACATTTACATCCGGAATCGATCAATAATGACGTCTTGACACCACCTACCAAACAATTAATATTAGTGTCCTCATCTATATGAAAAACATAATCGATTTCTTCCTTTTCGTCCCTCCTTGCTTTTTTTGTGACGGTAGGATCATTTGAACTTGAAAATTGTCTTTTAGATAGCCTTCCTGTCAAACAATAATTCCGAAAGTGTCCCGTTATACCACATTTATGGCATTTAATTTTCCTTGCGGGACATTCTATTGATTGAGGCATATGCCTAAAGCTCCCACACCTATTACACGATTTGTTAAACATCTTTCTTCTGTTGTCAATTTTATTCACGGTACTGCTATTACATGCGGAGTTGTGAGTAAATTCATCCATCTGTCTATTCACACTTTCTAAAGTATTGGCTTCTATTATGATATCTTCTAATGTCATTTTGTCACCACCTTTTAAAATTTTTTTTTACGAAGTTCACTAGAGTAACACTTTTCTGTAATTTGATCGATAATGCTTTCGTCCTTATTTGCAAAACCACATTTATCAGCCTGTTTTCTTAATCTAATTAAAAATTTCTCAAACTTTTCTCCAGATTCCTGTTTCATTAGCCGAAATAAGTGTCTCTCATATACTTTGCTTTGTTTTGGAGCAAAGTACTCGTCTAACTTTTCAATAGCTATAACATAAACATCCTTCGTTGGATCATCTATACTGCTAACATGGGCTCCTGGTATATTATAGTATATTTCTTGGAGACTAAGGCCACCCATGTGTAATAATGTAGCTCGTTTTTTTGCGGGTAGTTCAATATTTGCAGCTTCTAGATAAATGTCCAATCCTCGCTTCCACTTCTCCCATTTTGCGCCAACACCATGAGAATCCCCATCACAATCAAATGATTCTAGTGGGGGTAGTGACATTTTTTTTTAATCTGCAAGAAAGGAAATATACAAGCAGATATTGAACACCATATTTTGTTACCTTTTCTAATAAAACGGGAAAATTTCGAATGCACGCAGCATTACAATTAAAACAGTGACCAATATCTCTTTTAATTACGTGTGTCTATTATTAGACCGTCACGCAATTACATTCTCACGACATCTCAGCCTTTGACAATTTAAACCATTTTCTGGTACCTAAAGCATGTCCATGACTGGACCTCGCTTTAGTAAAACTTGGACCGTCACCAATAAGTGTCCATGCATCTGGACCGTCTCATTGGGTGTCCATTTGATTTTAACAAAGATAAATCACGACAATTCAGCCTTTAATAATTTAAACCATTTTCTGGTACCTAAAGCATGTCCATGACTGGACCTTCGCTTTAGTAAAACTTGGACCGTCACCAATAAGTGTCCATGCATCTGGACCGTCTCATTGGGTGTCCATTTGATTTTAACAAAGATAAATCACGACAATTCAGCCTTTAATAATTTAAACCATTTTCTGGTACCTAAAGCATGTCCATGACTGGACCTTCGCTTTAGTAAAACTTGGACCGCACCAATATGCTTTTGTCCATGCTCCTGGACCGTCTCATTGGGTGTCCATTTGATTTTAACAAAGATAAATTACGACAACTTAGCCTTTAATAATTTAAACCGTTTTCTGGGACCTAAAGCATGTCCATGACTGGACCTTTACTTTAGTAAATCTTGGACCATCACCAATAAGTGTCTATTGCTCCTGGACCATCTCATTAGGGTGTCTATTTGATTTTAACAAAGATAAATCACGGCATAAACAATTAAACTGCTATTGCTAATTGTCCCCAACTTTAGGCTCCGCATTATAACCTATCTTTTAAAAGAGAATACATCAAATCCTTACATAAAACTTTTCCAGTTTATTTAAAAACATTTGTAATTACTTACAGTATTTTTCCTCGTCGCCAATATACAATACGTTGCTTTGTTTTGTACAATTTACACTGTATCACTTATTACACAATGTCACTAACACACTTCACTTTAATAAAAAATAAAAATATAAATTTCTTTGCAACTTTCCGCTAAACATATAAAATGATGTGTCTTACCTGGATTGAAGGGCACCTCCCGCCCTTCCCTCAATTGCATACACTAACTCCGTCACCACTAGACCAAGCACCACTACTCTCAACACCAATATTCCAGGCAAGACACACCATCGACGATAATACGACACGTGTTTCGCCTCTACACGAGGCATCATTAGGAAATATAGACTCTACGGCGGCTGACCGCTAAGTCACTTACTACTCTACTTCTTTCACATTTTTAACAGATTTCATGTGAAATCTGAAAATCAAATCAAAATCAAAAATGTGAAAGAAACCAAAGTTGTAGAAATAGAACATGTAATAAAAGAGTTTGAAAAAGAGCTGATTCTACTGAAAAAGCATGTATACAGGGTATTTGAAAGGTCGATGCAAAGCGGTAAAGCGGAGCTAGTATAGGCTATTTAGAACCATTTGAACCCAACTTGTCTTAGACGAAGTGCGGCTATTTTATTTTTATCAAGCTTTAATGATTTTTAATGACAAAACCCAAAATTTTGGATTTAGTTGTAAATCGTGGCCAGTTTGAAAGACAAATCATTTTCTTTTTATTTTATTTTATTAAAGTAATGTGTAAACAGTCTTATGTAATATGGTTCAGGCATCTGTGTCATGAGATAAGTTTTTTTACAGATATTTGAAGTCAACAAAAGTTTTTAAAATTTATTTAAAGATTGAGGAAAGCTGTTATTTGACGGCATTAAAAAAATACGGATGGTGTTTGTAGTGTAGACAATCGTCTAATGAGTCATCGCTACTAGTGTATAAATACCCCCCGCTTTGGGAACATCGGGCAGTTGCATTGTAACCGGCGAGCAGACAACATCTCTGTTAACACGTATAACCGTTAGGTGTGTACCGTGTAAAGTGTGTTAGTGACATTGTGTAATAAGTGATACAGTGTAAATTGTACAAAACAAAGCAACGTATTGTATATTGGCGACGAGGAAAAAATACTGTAAGTAATTACAAATGTTTTTAAATAAACTGGAAAAGTTTTATGTAAGGATTTGATGTATTCTCTTTTAAAAGATAGGTTATAATGCGGAGCCTAAAGTTGGGGACAATTAGCAATAGCAGTTTAATTGTTTATGCCGTGATTTATCTTTGTTAAAATCAAATAGACACCCTAATGAGATGGTCCAGGAGCAATGGACACTTATTGGTGATGGTCCAAGATTTACTAAAGTAAAGGTCCAGTCATGGACATGCTTTAGGTCCCAGAAAACGGTTTATATAATTAAAGGCTGAGTAGTCGTAATTTATCTTTGTTAAAATCAAATGGACACCCAATGAGACGGTCCAGGAGCATGGACACTTATTGGTGACGGTCCAAGTTTTACTAAAGCGAAGGTCCAGTCATGGACATGCTTTAGGTACCAGAAAATGGTTTAAATTATTAAAGGCTGAATTGTCGTGATTTATCTTTGTTAAAATCAAATGGACACCCAATGAGACGGTCCAGATGCATGGACACTTATTGGTGACGGTCCAAGTTTTACTAAAGCGAAGGTCCAGTCATGGACATGCTTTAGGTACCAGAAAATGGTTTAAATTATTAAAGGCTGAATTATCGTGATTTATCTTTGTTAAAATCAAATGGACACCCAATGAGACGGTGCAGATGCATGGACACTTATTGGTGACGGTCCAAGTTTTACTAAAGCGAGGTCCAGTCATGGACATGCTTTAGGTACCAGAAAATGGTTTAAATTGTCAAAGGCTGAGATGTCGTGAGAATGTAATTGCGTGACGGTCTAACAATAGACACGTAATTAAAAGAGATATTGGTCACTGTTTTAATTGTAATGCTGCGTGCATTCGAAATTTTCCCGTTTTATTAGAAAAGGTAACAAAATATGGTGTTCAATATCTGCTTGTATATTTCCTTTCTTGCAGATTAAAAAAAATGTCACTACCCCCACTAGAATCATTTGATTGTGATGGGGATTCTCATGGTGTTGGCGCAAAATGGGAGAAGTGGAAGCGAGGATTGGACATTTATCTAGAAGCTGCAAATATTGAACTACCCGCAAAAAAACGAGCTACATTATTACACATGGGTGGCCTTAGTCTCCAAGAAATATACTATAATATACCAGGAGCCCATGTTAGCAGTATAGATGATCCAACGAAGGATGTTTATGTTATAGCTATTGAAAAGTTAGACGAGTACTTTGCTCCAAAACAAAGCAAAGTATATCAGAGACACTTATTTCGGCTAATGAAATAGGAATCTGGAGAAAAGTTTGAGAAATTTTTAATTAGATTAAGAAAACAGGCTGATAAATGTGGTTTTGCAAATAAGGACGAAAGCATTATCGATCAAATTACAGAAAAGTGTTACTCTAGTGAACTTCGTAAAAAACAGAAGAAAGATGTTTAACAAATCGTGTAATAGGTGTGGGAGCTTTAAGCATATGCCTCAATCAATAGAATGTCCCGCAAGGAAAATTAAATGCCATAAATGTGGTATAACGGGACACTTTCGGAATTATTGTTTGACAGGAAGGCTATCTAAAAGACAATTTTCAAGTTCAAATGATCCTACCGTCACAAAAAAAGCAAGGAGGGACGAAAAGGAAGAAATCGATTATGTTTTTCATATAGATGAGGACACTAATATTAATTGTTTGGTAGGTGGTGTCAAGACGTCATTATTGATCGATTCCGGATGTAAATGTAATTTGTTAAGAAAGAGGAATAAAATAAATGTTTTACATAGATAGATCACCGGATAAAACATTTTACGCCTATGGTAGCGCTAAGCCACTAAATATTTTGGCATCGTTTAAAACTCGTGTCCAGGTCAATGACAAAATTGAGGTTGCTGTTTTCTATGTGATAAAAAACTGGCACTAAAGATACCTTGGGGAAAGTAACGTCCTTAGCACTGGGCGTTCTGCGATTAGGTGTCAGTGTAAACGCCGTCGAGTCCACATCACATAAAAATATAGCAGCATTTCCAAAATTTAAAGATAAATTTGGCGACACTCACTGAGCCGTTCCGGAAAATACTAACGCTAAAGCTGGGAAAACATGCCGACATTGGAAAATTTTGGACTACAGACCAGGAAAACGCATTTTACAAAATGAAGAAAGCTCTACGCAGTATGCAGTCATTAGGATATTATGATCCGGCAGACAAGACCCAAGTTATTGCCGATGCTAGTCCTGTTTGGTTAGGGGCGGGGCTTATCCAAATTAATTCTTAAGGACCTAAAGTAATAGCATTTGGAAACAAGAGTTTAACAGACTGTGAAAAGCGTTACTGCCAAACTGAAAAGGAAGCGCTAGCCTTAGTATGGGCTGTAGAACATTTTCGAAAATATATCTTTATGGTAAAAGTGAGTTTGAACTGATAAGCGATCATAAACCATTAGAAATTATTTTCGGAAGAAGGTCTAAGCCTTGCGCCCGAATCGAAAGATGGGTTCTTCAATTGCAAGCCTATAATTACAAAATAGTGCACCGACCAGGTAAATCGAATATAGCTGACCCCCTTTCAAGACTTTGTACTTCTAAACATAATTCTCAATACTCAAGACCCGTAGCCGTATCGCTCAACGATATTGAACAATTTTCCAAGCAGGATTCCGAAATCGCTAAACTAAGGCAAGGCTTATACTCGTATACCTGGGATCCTACCATCGCAAATTATAAAGTATTGAATCGGAGCTTCAAGAGGTAGATTACATGATACGCCATAAAGACAACTCAAAGGCACTCAGGCCGCACCACAAGAGGATAATCCACGATATCAAGGATGCGACTATGCTACCACCCGAGACATTCCTATCATGGTGTTGTTCTAATCTGGAAAGGTGGAGGGACAAAGATCGAGACCACTTAGAGATAAGCAAGAGGGCAGAGAGGGTTGCGTCCTATGTCACACAGGTGGCTTATACCCACTACTACAAGACACCTCCTCCTGATATACTTATGACTCAACTGCCCACCTCTCACATATATGAACATCTCTCATCTGTGTGGGAATCCGTGATTGAAGAAGTCTCCCAGTCGTCACAAGCACGCATGGAAGTAAAGATAGGATCTGTCCAAGTGGTTTTTGATGCAGATCTGTGCATAGTATGGGTGAAGACTAACCAGTGCTATGTTGTTCCCTACTCACTAATACTTTGTTTTGCGGACATGTGCTCGTCATGGGCTGCTGTACACATATACTCTACACTTTACAACAACAAATACCCAGGGTACTCTTTAAACATAGAAGTGAGAGAGTGCTTAGATCGTATGAGATTCATGCTAGTTCAACATGGGCAGTTAGCATATAAGCTTTTGAAGATGTGGCCATCCCTCGCTATAGGAGCAATTTTAAGAGACTTAGAGCACTCTGATGAATTTCTAAAAACAATAACTCAAGATCTTCCTTTCTCTTTAAAGGCAACTGACTTTTACAAGCATGAAGTCAGCACCATAATGGGGCCCACCCACGCCATGATCAGACTAGACATCATAGGGTTATGGAAAACCATGGGTCACCCGATAGTGGACATGGATGAGACTACCAAGTCCTGGATGAATAAAGGACTCGTTATGAAACAGGACCTAGGAGAAGCTGCAGAGGACATCTGTAACATGTTTAAGAAGGAGTTTTGCAGACAGTTTTATAAGAGCCATAACAAATGGCCTGCCGTATCACTAGGTTTCAAACTAAATCCTCACATCCGAACGTGTATACTAGAGAATGAGTGGGGGGAGACATGAACTCTAAAATGGGACCCGAAAGAGTTCTCTCACATCAGACTCCTGAAAAACTTCGAGTTCAATCATCATGTCGACACAATAGACATCATCTCCGACAAAGCCATCATACCGCGTGCAACAGAGTGGATCTATGAGTATGACACGAAAGCATTCCGGACGATCCATGGGAGGTTTCCCTCAGGTCCTGCTCCCACCTCAAAGAGCGTGATCATTCACTTTTTAATGAGTGAATCCTTTGACTGCCCTAAGATAATTGGTCTGATCGACAGAGGAATCATTCCTGAAGAGTGGAGGATCATGGTTGCGGTCCCGAAAGAGAGGGAGTTCAAGCAGACTGATGCACGGTGTTTTGGTAAGATGACCTTCGAGATGACGGCATACCAAGTTGTCACAGAGTCCAACATTGCTGAGACTATATTTAAGTATATTAAACACCAGTCCATGACTCTCAGCGAAGAGCAGCTTACCAAAACACTGAATAGGATGAGTTGCCCAGGAGGAGACCACGATTACATCTACATTGTGATCGATTTCTCCTCATGGTGCACTCATTTTCGATCTGAACTTGTTGACCCTCTCTTTCGGGCTCTAGACGATCTGTTTGGTGTCTCTAACTTGTACCAGTTTACACACAGATTCCCCTTGATTTCAAAGTTATTGTTTCAGGATAGGTACGCCCCCCCTGACCAGAGTTCCTCTGGTGAACCGATTGAGGGAGCCCGCTGCGTGCATGGTCCTGAGGCATGGCTTGAAGGATTGCGGCAGAAGGGATGGACTCTAGCTTCAATCATGATCATCCTGTTAGCGGCTTACAAATGTGACACCACCGCTTCCTTACTTGTACAGGGAGACAATCAGGTGATTGTGCTCAGGATCCCATCCAAGCAGTACTTGAGGGAGCGTAATCTAACCCCCGACGAATACACTGTGCAGTTTCTCCAGGTGTTGGAAGAAACATGTACAAAATCTGGTATTGTCATCAAGGTGCCGGAATCTTGGAGATCGCGCAGACTCCTTGAATTCGGAAGACGTTACTTCCTAGATGGCGTTCAGGTGAGTGGGGCCATTAAGAAAGCAACAAGAATAACAAGCGAGGCCAACCATACTATCCTCACTATCAATGCAATCATCGCTGGTCTCTTTTCCAGCGGAGCCTCGATTGCTGGAGATGATGAAAGCCCCATACCGGCCTATCAATTGACGGTATATGAGGCTGCGAAGACCCTATGTATACCCATACCCACACTATATATACACATACACCACCCAGACCCATAGTTATACCACATTCCTGCACTACCTGCAGGAAGGTGGAGATCGCTTCACGTTGTATATAGATTAATTGTGCGCGTACACCTATCAAGTAGAAGATGAATAGAAATTGGATGTGTTTAACGATTCTTAGTAGAGCTTACTGTCAGAGTTTGTGACATTTTATATTTTTTCGAAGTAGCTCCTAAGATTTGTTACTTTGTTTTTTGGTTTGTTGTTGTGTTTTTTTTTGTTTTGTTTTTCTTGTGTTTATTATTGTGCTTGGTCGCTGATAACTCACCATCATCATCGGAATGCGGTTAATTTGCAGCGGGAGTTTAGGAATTTGTCTGGCCGACGCACTATTCGGAGCGTCACTCTTGGGAACATACTTTGTGGTAGATTGAAGGCCACCATACCGCAGCCGATGATGGGTGACTTACCACCCGACCACGTCAGAGTCATCCGACCATCCGCTGGAGTCGGAACCGACTTCGCTGGCCCCCCCTCCTCGTCAAGCCCTCCGACCTACGCCACGCGCGTTCACATCGGGCCTATCTGTGCTTTTCGTATGCCTCGCCACTAGGGCCGTTCGCTTGAAACTTGCAAGCGCCTTCTGCACTGAAGTCTTATGGCCACGCTGGGTCGCTTCTTATCGCGTCGCGGTTTGCCAGACCGGATCCGGTCGGATTGCGGAACGAATTGTAGGGGCACGGATAGATATTTGAAGGAGGTCGTCGAATTTCTGTTCAGAAACAGGACTTATTTAGGTACTGCGATATCCAAGAAGAGCATCCAAGGGAAATTCGACTCTCCGGCTTGCCCACGCTAGGGCGGTGATTTGAGTCGGTGGTTGGGGTTGCAAGAGCGCATCTCCTTCGCGCTAGTGGCCGAGATTTTGGTTGGAGATTCGGTCTTGCAACGTGCCGTCGCGGCCCTATCCCGATTGCCAATTTACTTCCGGACATAGGTCATTATGTCCGGGACGGGGGTTTGTTTACGCATGATTGTACAAGTTGTGTCATTTGAAGCTTGCCAGACTCGCGTCTCGAGCGGGGTGAGAAAACGGTTGGCGTTGCGCGGGAGGCAGGGGCTCAGCGTGCGTACGGCACAGCAAGCGCCCCAGTCGGCAGGAACTTTGGAGGGCTACAGCCATGCCGGTTAAACGTCGGGCGTTAATAATAGTTGCATTGAACGTCGAGCCTTACTCTGTTATCTTAATTTGTTTTCGTGATAACGAGGCCGGAATAATATAATTACTGTTGTAACCGTTTAAGTATTGTTTGTGACTGGTATACGGTTGTTTTGATTGAAGGCCTAAAATGTAAGTTAATTGTGCGCGCCATTTTGAATTTACTATTGAATATTTGGGTCTAGTCTAGACCGCCTCGAATTTAGTTGTCTGTTTTGAACGTGTTACATGACAAGAGGCCTAATTTGAGTTTAGAGTGATTAAAGAAACTTTTATGCCGTTAATTGCAACCACGAGTTATTAGTGCGTTGTTTGATAGCGTGATAAGACTTTTACTTTATCGAGAGAACGCCTTGTGGTAGACCCTACACTTCTGGAATTCGGTTAGTTTTGTGTTACGCAACTCTAACCTTTATAATTTAATTATTCATAGGTCATTGGACTCTCCCCTTTGTTACTCGTCGAATTGGGCTACTGTGGGCCCTAGCTCAATCGACCTTGTCGGGGTAACTCAGGGCCGTAACAGAATCTTTACCCGACAATTAATCTCATTCATCCGATTCTGAGGAAGAGAATAATGTTGAGACGGAAGTACATGTCCCTTCTGAGGAAAGTGAGGAAGAAGCTTAAGACTCTTCGGGGGACGAATTGTTAGTTTCACGTCGCGGGCGTAATCGAAGGTCAGTGTTAAATTCCGATGATGATACTATAAACACGGATCAATACTCAAACATAAGTACCGCAATTACATCCGACAGTTATTCAGCCGAGCCAGCGTAACTTGTACGGTAAGAACCGACACAGATGGTCAACAAATCCTCGTGACCCGCGCACACGTACAAGTAGTCGTAATGTGATACATATCGTACCTGGTCCTTCTGGATTGGCTAAAGAGGTCTCGGAGCCAAGGGAACTATTTCAGCTTTTTGTGACGGAAGAAATGATCGATGCCTTCGTGCAATTTACAAACGCAGATATTGATATAAAGAATAATAAGTACAAACTTTCAAAATTCACTACTTCTCAGACGTCGGCTAATGAAATCAAGGCTTTACTGGGTCTACTTATTCAATCTGCTGCCCTGAAAAGTAACCATTTGCCAACTCGGATGTTATTTGACACAAAAAAGAAGCGCAAACACCTATAAGAGCTGCATGAGTGCTGAAAGGTTTGTATTTTTACTAAGATGCTTGAGATTTGACGATAAAAACACAAGGAAACAAAGAAGGGTATCTGACAAACTGGCTCCCATTAGAGATTTCTGAAAAAAATTTATAGATAACTGTCAGCAATGGTACAAGCTAGGTTCACACATTACGATAGATTAACAACTTCTTTGTTTTATAGGACGCTACCCTTTCAGGATGTACATCCCCAATAAACCGAACAAATATGGTTTGAAACTGGTTATGATGGCGGATTGTAATACGAAATATATGTGCAACGCTATACCTATCTAGAAAAAAATACTAACACCGGTAACGAACGATTGGCTAGTTATTTTGTAAAAGAGATAGCTAAACCCATATATGCATCAAATCAGAATATCACAATGGACAACTGGTTTACGTCAGTTACCCTGGCCACAAAATTGCTAAAACCGCCTTATAAGCTGACAGTCGTGGGTACATTGCGAAGCAATAAACGTGAGATCCCGAAAGAAATGCAGAACAACAAAAATAGACCAGTAGGCACTTAGATGTTCGGCTTTGACAGAGATATGACTTTAGTCTCATACAAACCAAAATCAAATAAAGTCGTATACATTCTATCTACGACTCATGGCCAACCTGCTATTAGCAACGGCTCCAAAAAACCGGAAATTATTGAATTTTACAATTAACTAAAAATAAGGTTAGTGAGTTAAGGTTAAGTGAATGGACTAGGAAAGAGAACAGATATACTAAAGACAGAAAACACATGAAATCTGTTAAAAATGTGAAAGAAACCAAAGCTGTAGAAATAGAACATTTAATAAAAGATTTTGAAAAAGAGCTGATTCTACTGAAAAAGCATGTATACAGGTTATTGTCGATCAGGGAGATTTTTACGAAGTGCGGCTATTTTATTTTTATCAAGCTTTAATGATTTTTAATGACAAAACCCAAAATTTTGGATTTAGTTGTAAATCGTGGCCAGTTTGAAAGACAAATTAATTTTCTTTTTATTTTATTTTATTAAAGTAATGTGTAAACAGTCTTATGTAATATGGTTCAGGCATCTGTGTCATGAGATAAGTTTTTTTACAGATATTTGAAGTCAACAAAAGTTTTTAAAATTTATTTAAAGATTGAGGAAAGCTGTTATTTGACGGCATTAAAAAAATACGGATGGTGTTGTTTTCGTTCAAACATTTTTTAAAACATGCCTGGTTATTGTTCTTTCTTTTGAGGCATCAACTATGCGAATAGCTCACAAATTATTGAAATTGGAGCTTATAAACCAAATTGAGGGAGATAGTTAAAAATGTCAAGCAAGGCGATATGACGACGTTAGTGCTTTAAAAAATTACTTTTAATGTTGGAAATGATTACATAACAGAGTTCAATTCTAACAGTCTTACCAATAAAAATATCTAAAACATCTGTTTAACAAGTGTGTACTTATACATTGTTTAAGCTTTGGGTAAGAGTTACACACGCTCTTTACCAATAACCGTTGTATATCAAAAACCATTGGCAACATTCATCAAAAACGTTTTGAAACTCAATTGTCAAATTGTAGAGACATTTTGAAAACACATAAATATGTAGCTTATAAATTCTCTTTTTGTAATTAATGACACATAAAGAGCATTGCCCATTTTCGGCCATGGAACGCCCAACAATGTACATTTGTTAAAAAATTATATCTTTATTTATGGTTATTAATCGCGGTATTCATTTATCCTCAAACAATGGGAAATTTTTGCACAAATTAAAAGTACGTGAAAAGTAAGTTTGTGAATAAAAAAAAGTGTTGCCAATCGCAAAACACATTTAAAAAATCGATTCTCTTTTTCGATCGATTATTTACGGTGTCATCATTACAGTGCTAATATAATTTTTAAATAATTATTATGTTATGATAATAAAACAAGCGAATTACTAGCTGATTTCCAATGAATTCTTTAGAGAGTAATAAAACGCTACGGCACAATTTAACTGTTAATCTTAACCGATCTTCTTTGAAAACAGATAAGAACTGTTATTCTTATCTGTTTTCAAAGAAGATCTGTTAAGTTATTCTTATCTGTTTATAACAATACATTTAAAATAGAATCATGTTATGATAACGAAACAAGTTAGTTTCCAGCTGATTTACCATGAATCCTTTAACCTTTTGAGCGCCAAAGTCGCCTATACTTGACCAACACCTGCGGGCCCTGAGCGCCAACGACGTCTATAGTTGACAAAAAACCCGGCTCTCAAAAAATGAAATATAGATATTGGAAAATTATTACAGGTATTTTAATTATACACTCCTCAAAATAGGAATAACCCAGCAACATGTGAGTATAAAAAACAAGTCTTCTAGAGCCACAAGTACTAAGAAACATTGAACTAATAAAAATTGATTTTTATCTAAGCAAATACTATGTCCAGCACGCCAAAGTCGTCTATGGTTGATCGCTAGTGTCAAACGCGGGAAGCATAGATTTCTTGAAAACTATCCAAAATTCAGCTCAATGGTGTTTTTTTTCTATTATTATTGATATTTGAATAAAATTAAAGGTTAAAAACATAAAACTATAATTAGCTACATGAATAAAAAAATGTTATCAGATCACCTTCACATAATAAATCTAATATCTCAACTCTAGCGCATCTTTAGCGCGTCATCGCAAATCAGTTCACTGGGCACCGTGATCAAGGATAGACGACACCCTAATGATGTCATAAGTGATTACCGAGAAAAGTAGAGCAATGCAACATGAACGATTCTTCAGAACTCATTCGGATTTTGGAAAGCGTCGATGATGATGAATTTTGTTTTTTGATTGATGAATTGAATTTTTGATTGATTGGTGAACAATTATGTTTATTTATTCCATGACCAAGATTTTAATATTATAAGGCTGATTTACCTAGTGCGAATAATTATATACAATTGTTGATTAATGAATAATTATGGACCTTTTTTTAAAAATAATACAAAATTACAATTAATGTTTTTTTTTACTTAAGGTGTGAAGAGCAATTTTTCATTTTGTGTTGTGCCATTTTCTTTCTCAGTCTCAAAATCATCTAGCAAGTATCAGCATCATATCAAATCCCCATTGTCATAAGAGTGTAAGACTTTTCTTCTGTGCTTCACTTGGCCTACGCCTTCCCCGACACATAAAATATTATGAATTGATGTCTGTATATTTCGGTAAGATCGATTTTGAAATCGATACACAACATTCTAAGAATGTTTCAAAAAGGAAGGTCAGCTACGCCATTGTCATCCAGTCGTGACAGTGTCGTCATTAGGATGGAGAGCAGTGCTGTGTTTTACTACTATTTTATTGTTGTTTGTTTTTATTTATGTTTATATGTACAAAGCACATATATAAAAAGAGTGGATGACAGATCATATATTGGCGACGTTATCGAGACCATCGGTTATATTGTGATAATGGTTATCTGTGGTTCAAAGTCGGCGATGCTTAAGTTATTTATTATTGAAAACGGCGGTCCACTGGGCCGTACGTGGGTTAAGAAATTGAAAATAGAAATTGTTGAATGTCACAATATTAGCGACTCTGAGTCGGTAGCAAAAGCTTTGAGAGACGAATTCCCTGAAGTGTTTGCAGAAGGTTTAGGTACATTCAAGTCACCTGTATCGCTGCACCTCAAGGTTGAAACTCCTGTGTTTGTGAAGGCTCGGCCACTGCCATTGGCACTGCGCCCGCGAGTCGAAAGCGAACTCAAACGGTTAGAATACGAAGGGGTTATTTAAAAAGTCGAAAGGTCAGAATACGGTACGCCTATTGTCCCTGTTATTAAATCCAATGGCTCAATCAGAATATGTGGGGATTATAAAATAGCAATAAATCCGATTTTAAAAGATTTTCATTATCCTTTACCGCGGATTGAAGAACTTTTGCGACCTTGGTGGGCGGCGAACAGTACACAAAACTTGATTTATCAAATGCGTTCCAACAATGTTTATTAGATAAAAAATCACAGCCGCTGATAGAAATTACCACTCATATCGGGACGTTTATTTACAAAAGAGTACTTTTTGGAATAAAATGTATTCCTGAAAACTTTTAAAAGATTATGGAGGAAACATTGAGTGGATTGCCTTCAACGGCTGTATTTGCAGATGATATATTATGTGTAACTGGAAAGGATAAAACTACCCATTTAGCAAAATTGAGAGCAGTGTTAGAAAGGTTAAAACAAAATGGGTAAAGAATCAATTTCAGTAAATTTTTTAAGGATTGTGTAACGTATTATCAGAAGTGGGATAAAATCATGCCGATTTTACCTAAGGAGGAAACGGAGGGTGTCCGTACCCGAAGTCAACGCCAGCAGGAGACGGACCAAAGAAGATTTGGTGGTGCAACGCCGCAGACGTCGGAGGGCCAGCCGCCGGCTGCAGGCCCGTCAGTAGCTCCTACATCCGCAGCACCTGACTTAGGTGCTCTGATGGTGATGCTGCAGGAGCAGGCTCGCCGACAGGAGGAACAGGCTCGCCGACAGGAGGAACAGGCCCGCCGACAGGAGGAACAGGCGCGCCGACAGGAGGAACAGGTCCGTCGTTTGGAAGAGCAGCTGCGGGGCGGACAGGAGGAACAGGCCCGCCGATTGGAAGAGCAACTGCGGGGCGGACAGGAGGAGCAGGCCCGCCGGCAGGAGGAACAGACCCGCCGGCAGGAGGAACAGGCCCGTCGGCAGGAGGAACAAGCCCGTCGTTTAGAAGAGCAACTCCAACGCGATAAGGAAGAGCAGATGCTCCTCATGAAGGACCTTTACGCTATCTTCGGAAAAGAGATACGGGAGGTGAAGGATAAGGTTGCTCAACATGACAACCGCCAGTCGGAAGCTGAAACCCGAATCGACCAAGTAAACAATCGGGTTGAAAACGTAATGGCTGACGTGAAGAAAACGCTGGACGACCTCATACTTGGGGGTGGAACAACAGCTCCCGTAGTAGCTACAACACCTTCGCTATGTGGATTCAAAGTGCCGCCGT
Source organism: Parnassius apollo (assembly GCA_907164705.1). Taxonomy (NCBI): domain Eukaryota; kingdom Metazoa; phylum Arthropoda; class Insecta; order Lepidoptera; family Papilionidae; genus Parnassius; species Parnassius apollo. The sequence continues at coordinate 6,364,235 of CAJQZP010000088.1, read as the reverse complement.
TCGACGGGACCTCTTCCTGGTCGGCCTACAAAATCCAGTTCGAGGCCGTCATGGAGGCAAACGGCTGGAATAAAAGCCAAGCCGTGACCGCACTCACCCTAGGCCTGCGCGACCAAGCCTTAACTGTGTTGGAAGCTCTCGGTAAGAAAGTGACTTACGAGCAGCTCCTTGAGGCCTTGGAGGCGAGATATGGCGACGCTCAACTGGAACACGTCTTTCGCGCGCAGCTTAAAGATCGCGTGCAGCGCAGCAACGAAAACCTGCGGCAGTGGGCCCTTGAGGTGGAGAAAATGGTTCGAAAAGCATACCAGTCTGTACCTGCGTTCATTGAAGGGAACCTGGTTCAGACATTCATCGACGGCATCCGCGACCTTGAAGTCAGAGCTGCTGTGAGACTCGGGCACCACGACACGCTTAAGGACGCCTTGGCCCATGCACTGGAGGTGGAAGCCGTGCGGCAGGATCATCGTTCCCATCGCATCAGGGAGGTTGCAGCAGCTACAGTACGCGACCGCAACAAAGGATACAGCCCTAGGTGCTATGGCTGTGGGGAAAAGGGCCATCTTCGATCCAGCTGCCCTAAGCGAACCCTAGAAATGGAAGGTGAACGACCTCAGGAGGGTAGTGCGGCCAACAGCAGCAGGGAAACGAGTAAAAGCCAGAACTGCGGGGCGGGTGCTGGCTGATGTTAAAAGAGCCCCAAGGATCTCGATCTCACAAACCCATGATAGGAACAGTCTAATCATCAAGGGCGAGGACAACGGAATGCCGTGTAAACTGACCATAGACACTGGAGCCTCTCGTACGGTTGTTAGTTCCCAACTAATAAGTCAGTTCCTTGGGGACTCCGCATACAATCGAGAACGCATTAATTTGGTAACAGCCACCGGTCAGCGTATACCCGTCTGTGGAGAGAAGGAGATGGAGTTGAAACTAGGCAACGTGATCTATCTGCATAATGTCATCGTGGCTGATATAATGGACGACTGCATCCTTGGCCTAGACTTTATGAGGAATAATTGTTGTGAGATCGACGTTAAGCAAGGTGTTTTGAAATGTGGACAGGATGAACTTTTTATAGAAGGTGCGTTACCAGGGAACGTGCACAGCATTAAGAAGATTGTTGAAATAATACTAGTTTTTACGGAATTTATCGCGTATATTTAACTTTTAATACCCGACGTTTCGAACGCTTTACAGCACTCATGGTCACGGGCAGGACTGAGATGTTCAACGTCCATATGTCATAGTTAACCGCGGTTACTATAGATTAAAATTTAACTTTTGTTCCGATCTATGCAGTATGAACTTATGGTATCTTGAAGTCTTGCAGTTGTATGCTTGGGTTGGGATTTAAAGCAGATGGTAGCACCCAGCCATCTTCTCTATTGAAATTAGGATGTTTTTTGATTTCAATAGCCTCGCGAATCATCCTTGGAAGGAATCGGTGTTCTTTAGCGAGGATCTGCGGTTCGGCTCACCTGTATCTCCCATTGTCGCCGACATATTCATGGAAGACTTTGAGGAGAAAGCCCTGCTTAGTTCTCCCATAAATCCAAGGTTCTACAAGCGGTACGTAGACGACACTTTCACAATTCTACCTTTAGATAAAGTAACTGCATTTTTAGACCAACTTAACTCTATAAATTCTAAAATTCAGTTCACAATGGAGTTAGAGGCAAACAATTCCTTAGCTTTTCTAGATGTGTTAGTAATTCGGAATCCTGATAACACCTTGAGCCATACTGTGTATAGAAAAAAAAACCCATACAGATAGATATTTAAACGGTGATTCTCACCACCATCCTTCACAGTTAGCTACCGTGGGTAAATCTTTGTTTCAGAGAGCACGAGGGATCTGTGACAGTAAACACCTGGCTGCAGAGCTCCACCATGTCAAGCAAGTTTTGCATGACAACAAGCTTCGAGTCCCGCGCCTACGTCACAGTGAACGAGTGAAGCCGGCCACAGTCGAGCGTGTACCTGCTGTACTGCCATATGTTAGAGGAGTCACTGACAAGATTGGCTACATCTTGAAGCGCGCTTCCTTCAAAACATACTTCAAGCCGCTGAAGAAGATTGGTCAGTTTTTACCATCGGTCAAGTGTAATGTCCCTCTGCAAGATGCAGGAGTGTATAAGCTTGATTGTGAATGTGGTCTCTCCTACATAGGACAAACTAAAAGATCAATAAAAACCCGCGTTAAAGAACATATAGCTGATGTGAAGAATCGACGCTCCGGGAAGTCTGCAGTCTGTGAACACGTACAGGATCGCCCCCGTCACTACATCAGATTTGATAGACCGCAGATCCTCGCTAAAGAACACCGATTCCTTCCAAGGATGATTCGCGAGGCTATTGAAATCAAAAAACATCCTAATTTCAATAGAGAAGATGGCTGGGTGCTACCATCTGCTTGGGATCCTATAATAAATAAAATTAAATCCCAACCCAAGCATACAACTGCAAGACTTCAAGATACCTTAAGTTCATACTGCATAGATCGGAACAAAAGTTAAATTTTAATCTATGGTAACCGCGGTTAACTATGACATATGGACGTTGAACATCTCAGTCCTGCCCGTGACCATGAGTGCTGTAAAGCGTTCGAAACGTCGGGTATTAAAAGTTAAATATACGCGATAAATTCCGTAAAAACTAGTATTATTTCAATGTGTAGTGTTCGCGTAAATATAAGAAATCATTAAGAAGATTGTTCTTCCGCCGAGATCAGAAACGATTGTGCCGGTTAGTCTTCCTCGAAACGCTGGGCAAGCTCACCGTTGTGTAATTGTGGAAAGGGTAAACAATGACCTTCCATGGAAAGTAGCTCGAACTTTGGTCAGGACCACTGACATCTCAGGAGTACGTGTGCTGAACCTTTGTGACCGGAAACAGATTATAGAAAAAGGCACGCTGGTTGGTACTTGTGAGGAAGTGGATTGGTTACGTCGGTGCCGATATCTATCGAGTGAGACCCCTAGCAAGGGTGCACAAACGAGAGTGATCACACTTTTGGAAGACTGTCGCAGCGTTCTCTCCCCGAACGAAATGGTCAAGGCAAAGAAGTTGTTACTCAAGTACGCCGATGTATTCTCATCAAACGATGCTGACATAGGAAAGACTGGCTTAGTTCAACACAAAATAAACACAAGAGAAGAATTGCCTATCCGTCAGCGGCCAAGAAGACTGCCGGTAGCACTTGAAAAGAAAGTAGAAACCATGATTGAAGGAATGGTGAAGGATGGTGTTATTGAACCTTCCTCTAGTCCATGGTGTTCACCCGTGGTGCTGGTAAAGAAGAAGGATGGCAGCATTCGGTTTTGTGTTGACTACCGCCGTCTGAACGACGTTACGAAGAAGGACAGCTATCCCTTGCCAAGAATTGATGACACGCTGGACATGCTTACAGGAGTAAAATGCTTTAGCACACTGGATCTAAAAAGTGGCTACTGGCAAGTTGAAATTGACCCTAAGGACAAGGAGAAAACTGCGTTCTCGACGGGAAAGCGTCTGTGGCAATTTAAAGTAATGCCGTTTGGGTTGTGCAATGCTCCAGCAACATTTGAAAGGCTGATGGAACTTGTACCCACCGGGCTAATTGGTGATGCCTGTCTGGTCTACTTGGATGACATCATCATCGTGGGCCGTACATTTGAGGAACACCTTCAAAACCTGGAACGCGTGCTCATGAAGATTCAGAGTCCCAACCTCAAGTTGAGTCCGAAGAAATGTTCACTATTCAAACGGCAAGTCAACTTTTTGGGGTATGTCGTGTCGGAAGAAGGTATCCGCACGGATCCAGAGAAAATCGCAGCTGTAAAGGATTGGCCGGTTCCAAAAGACAAGACGCAGGTTAGAGCATTTTTGGGTTTGTGCTCCTATTACCGGCGATTTGTGAAGAACTTTGCAGATATAGCCAAACCTCTCCATAAGCTAACCGAGGAGAAGCGACATTTCTGCTGGGACGAAAGTTGCAACATCGCATTCCAGGAGCTCAAGGACCGTCTGTGCAAAAAACCTATTTTGGGATACCCCGATGCAAGCAAAGAATTTATAGTTGACACAGACGCAAGTGATATAGGACTTGGCGGTGTGTTGCCTCAACGGAATGGTGACCAAGAGGTCGTGATAGCGTACTTCAACAAGTCATTGTCAAAACCGGAAAGTCACAAGACGCGAATTGCTAGCTGTGGTAAAGTCGTTGTGTGCAGCATTTTAGCAAATATCTTCTGGGGCGGAAATTTCACTTAAGAACTGACCATGCTGCACTAAAATGGCTATTGCAGTTTAAAAATCCAGAAGGACAAGTTGCGAGGTGGATTGAACTACTGCAGGAATATGACTTTGAGATCGAACATCGCAGCGGGAAATCTCATGGCAACGCAGATGTAGTTTTTGTTGCTATTTTACCAAACACTATTCAAAGTAATTTTAACAACGTTAAATACATTTTAAAAAACCTTTAACAAGTTGAATGCCATGACGGACACCATAATGTCCGACAGCATACTTTACCCCGGGACCGCACCAATAAATCGTTAATCGTCCAAAAATCGTTGAGGTGTTTTTTCGCAAATATTGTCAGGAAATAACTCAAAAATAATGGGCGACTTACGGAAACCGCGATTTACTCATTATTTTCCGAGTTGTCAAATGGCAGACACCAGCGTCCGTCGCGGCCTGGGAGAACGTCCAACCGCCTTCACGTGCACGGGTCATGCTGTCGGCTCACCCCCGCGCTACGCCACCTGCACCCGCGAGCCCCAGCGAGACGCTTCACTCGTTAATTTGCTTTTGAGCTCGCGTAGGAGAATATATCGTCATTTTAAAAAAATTTGGGTACCGTGGAATTATAATGGAAGAATTCGAAAATGTTGAAGTGACCCAAGCAGATTTAGACCAAATCGAGAACATTGAAATAAACTTGTTGAATTCAAGTTTTAAGGTGTCTTCTGAAGATGGGATTACGAGATTTTTTTTAGTATCACAGCCGAATAAACATCCTCTCGGAAAGTGAGGTGGATCAGAAAATACTGCACTTGATTTACCAGAACACACTCAAACTGATGGCGGTGGATGGGGACCTCCAAAAGGTAAACAACGTCGTTTGATTCCATTTAATGACATTTCGGGGCCATTGCATGCGGTCCGTTCCACAATGGTGAATAAGTCTCCAGCTGATTTCTATTCGCTTTATGTCGCTGATGTTATGTTACATTATATAGTTTCTGCAACTAACAACTACGCTATTGAACAAATAGCCAAGAAAACTAAGGGCGCGTTCCCACCGTGTCGTGACGACAGATAATCGTGTAGTAATACATATAATGTTAAATCTATACACAAACAAATTTTAATTTTAAGTCTATTTTACTTTTACAGCTACACAGATATCTACAAAGTGGACACATATTCGAGATGCATTTATGAGATCTCTGAAAAATGAAAAAGAAAAAAAGCGATCTGGTGCAGGCGCAAAAACTACTAGGCCGTATGTTTATAAGAATCAGCTGTCTTTTTTATTAAAAGTTACTGAGCCCCGTATGACCTCTGATTCATCTAATGAGCCTAATAATTCTATCTCTGATACATTAAGTGATGCAGCACCTTCTACTCAAAAGAAAACTAAGGCTGACACATTAGATGATAAAATGTCACAATTTTTAGATTATAAATTAAATAATCAAGAACACCCACATGTGTCCTTTATTAAATGAATTTTACCATCTTTGGCATCATTCGACAATGATTACAATTTTGAATTCCAAACGGGTATTATGCGACTGATTGAAAAAATTAAAAAGAAACGCCTTCGTAATGATTTATATGATACTTATGCAAACTATGGTGACTACCAAAACCATTTATCACAACCGACAGGATATTTTACACAAGATCCAGGTGCATCAACTTCGACTAGCAATCAAGTTATGGAACCGGCTGCATCACCAAATTCAGTCTATACTAATTTGTCTGATAGCACACAAGATTCTTTTAATTTTGACAATATATAATTTAAAGATGTCTTTACTTATAAAACGTGTAACTCTAAAATAAATCTCTAAATAAATAAATGTATACATTAATAAAGAATTTTCATTTTATTTACTTACCTTAAAGTTATCACTAGTCTTTCTTCGGCACTTATACAATTTCTGAAATGTGTGTTTTCTCTTCTAAGATTGTCTGCAAGTCGTGCCAGTAGGCTATCAAAGGTGAAAACAGTCATTCTTAAATACTCATAAAACTTTCCATCATCACTTTTTAATTCTTCTATAAAACTCTGACATAATCCTAATGGAATTCTTTTCATTAACATTGGATGTACCCAGTACTTTCTTTTCATTTCTTGCTTCATTTTCCTTCTTTTCAAAAAGTAATACATTATTAAAATTTCATCTTCGTCCATTGAACTCAGGAGAGTAAACGCACTAGTAATCACCAAGCGAACGCAGAGGCGACTAGATTTGTAGCTTGCTGATGATGCGAGCGATCTGAGCGATCCAATGGGAACAGCTAGATACGACAGTCGCTAAACGATAAAAAATGTTGACGACAAACAATCGTTATAATGGGAACAGGCAGAGACGACAGTCGTCGAACGATAAATTAGTCGTTACGAGATAGTGGGAACGCGCCCTAATCCTCCAAAATTATCGGACTATTGGTCGAAGGACGAAGTCATCGGGCATCCTTTTCCTAGAACTGTTACGTCACGTAACCGTTTCGAAATTTTGCTTCGCATTCGCATTTTTCAGAAGATGATGAACAAAACAAGTCCGAGAGTCTTCATCGTATTAGGAAGCTGATGAACGATTTGAATGTGTCTTTTCGGCAACATTTTACTGCAAATGAAGATATTTGCATCGATGAGAGTATGGTGCCATTTCGTGGTAGAATCATATTCGGGCATAAAAACAAACAAAAGCGGCATAAGTATGTTGTCCAACTACTCAAATTGTGCTCTGTTCCTGGATTTACAAACAAAATAGATGTCTACACTGGAAAAAACGACATTACAAACACAACACCCACAAATGCTGTGATGGATTTGTGTGAAGACTACGTTGACAGGGGGCATACTTTACACACCGACAACTGGTATAGTAGCACGGATTTAGCGCAAAGACTTTTGGACAAACAAACTCACTTGTCGGGACGGTGAGGAAAACCAGGCGGGGGCTTCCTAAAAAAGTCATCAGCACCAAAACTCAAGAGGGGCCATTATTATGCTGAAGAGTCGAGATGGAATAACGGTGTTAAAGTGCGATGTACTTGTGTTATCCAAAAAACACTCTGTGCGCTTCGTCGAGATCACAAAACGCGGAAAAGTTGTAAGGAAGCCGCAAATCGTCTTAGAATACAACAAAGCCAAAGGAGGTATAGATTTAGCAGATCAGATGGCTTCTTATTCAACCCCATTGCGCAAAACAATCAGATGGTATAAAAAAATTGTATTAGATATGAATATAGCTCTGATCAACGCCCATGTTTTGTGCCAATCCGTAAATAAAACAAAAATAAGAATTACAGATTTTAGGATAGCCATAACTGGTTTTTTAAAAGTAGATTCTTAGACATTATAATTTTATATATTTTTATCTTTCTAATGACAGGCTGTGCCATTTCTAAAGATTTAAAGGATTTAGTTAGTTACTTTTTATCAAAGTTTACTTTGTTGGTTGGTTGGTTTTATTGGCTGACTTCTGAAGACTTAAATAAAAATTATTAAGATAAACTATTGTTGTAATTACCTACAGAACCCATCCATTACTTATTTGATACGTACTTGACTGAAAACGATTATAATTCTAACGACTTAACAGTGCCCTAAAAAGCCTAAAAAATAATTTCTACCTATAAAATTAATGAAAATTGAATGATTCAATACTTACTTTATGTACGTACAACATTTTTGGAAACAACTTGTTGAAAAGCCCATAAATTCTAAGTCCTTTCGAATTGTTTTGTGCCAAGTGGCCAGGTTGAACTGTAGGGCTGCGCGGGTCACTTCCATTAGTAAAAACAGTCGAACCGTTCTCCGCCGGACCCCTAGAGGCTTCTGAAGGGATCGACACATGGTCTCCGACGCGGCTCCCTGGACTCGATATACTGGCGGTCACAAGGTGTCCGTCGCGGCCCACTGGGCTGAACATAATTTTTAGTCTGGCGTTCAACGTGTTAACAATATTTAAGAAATTACACTAACCTTTAGACTCTACACATTTTTTCAAATAAACATTCATTCATTCATTCCAATAATCGGGCAATCAACTTTTTTGCCATCAGTACTAGTTGTCACCGAGACGTCATTTTGTAACGGTCAGCGAGGGCATTCTTGAAACAAAAATATAGTAATACACAAAATACTACTGGAGACAATGTTATTTTTTCCATTTTATGTATGGTATGATTTATTAAACGCAGATGATTTAATTTATTATACGCTGATAGAGTTACTCGCTGTTTAGTACTTACCTTTAAAACAATACATGCACCACTTAATTTGTGTGCTTCGATTCAATTAAAATCCCACTTAAACGAAATTGATGCACAAAATATGTACTACAGACTTGAGACGTAAGGCAAACCTTTCGATTTTATTCATCATTAATAAAAAACAACTTTGCCGGCAGTATACGCTGATGGAGTGACTCGCTGTTTAGTATTTCCCTTCAAAACATAATGCACCAAGTTAATAGTTTTGCTTCAATAACAATTGAAATCCTACTCAAACGAAAAAGATGCACAAAATACTTCAGACTTGAAACATAAGGCAAATCTTTCCATTTTATTCATTATTAATAAAAAACAACTTTTCCGGCAGTATATTATTGCTGATGGAGTGACTCGTTTTTTAGTATTTCCTTCAAAACAAATAATGCACCAAGTTAATAGTTTTGCTTCAAAAACAATTGAAATCCTACTCAAACGAAAAAGATGCACAAAATACTTCAGACTTGAGACATAAGGCAAATCTTTCCATTTTATTTATTATTAATAAAAAAACAACTTTTCCGGTATACGTTAATAGAGTGACTCGTTGTTTAGTATTTCCCTTCAAAACAATGAATGCACCAAGTTAATAGTTTTGCTTCAATAATAATTGAAATCCTACTCAAACGAAAAAGATGCACAAAATACTACAGACTTGAGACATAAGGCAAATTTTTTCATTTTATTCATTATTAACACTCCGTTACACGCGCGGGGCACAGGCGTGCCCCAGCTGCATATTTTTGTCTGTAAATCACAAAACTTAACAGCCAGGATTTTGATTTTTTAAGTAGCTGTTGCATATATCTTCGCGTGAGCGTCAGTGACGCGTCGACTGTGCCGGCGCTCGGACGTGCTCTGTGTAAGTGTTTATGCATCTTTGGGGCACGCCTGTGCCCCACGCGTGTAATTACGTAACTAGTGGTACGCGGCTTATTTGGTATTTATTATGTTTTTTTTTTATTATTTTCAAGATAATTATGTTAAAAATCTGTGTAAATTTGTTAAATTCATATTACTGTTTTTATTTTTCTTTATTGGTGGTATGATTTTCGTAATTAAATTGGACATTTTTCTTGTTTTAGGTATTTTATCTTGTAAAGTTTGTCTGATTATCTGCTAAGATGGATGCACAGTCACAACGTGTAGCTAGATGGTTGGAAGAGACGGACGAAGAGGAGGAGAATGATTTGGAGGACCTGCCGAGTAGCGAAGATGAAGAAGATTGTTGTTTAGAAGAAAGACACGATTCTGAGTCGGAGCAAGAAAGCGATGTAGGGGAACAGATAATCCCAGATACTCCATCTGCATTGCAGCCGTTATCAGAGTCAAGCTCAGACGAGGATGTTCCATTGGCCAATTTAAGGATTTACAAATCTAAGTCAGGTCTTGAATGGCAGGCCACACCATACAGAACTAGCGTCCGATCCCAAGCGTCGAACATTCGTAGTCGTATTTGTGGCCCCAAAAATGACGCTTCAGCTTGCAAAACTCCAATCTCTTGTTTTGAATTATATTTTAATGAGGAGACAATAGATATTATTACAAGATGTACAAATATATATATCGACAAAATAAAAACAAAATACCAAAGACAAAGAGATGCCAAGAATACAGACTATACTGAAATCAGGGCAATGATTGGGATGTTACTCATGATGGGTGTAGAAAAAAGTGGTCGAAGAATACTGAAAGATTTTTGGGACAATAGGTTTGGAACTGCAGTGGAGGCTATTTATCTCACAATGTCTCAAAATCGATTTGCCTTTTTGCTAAAGTGCATTCGATTTGATGACATCCATACAAGAGATTCCAGAAAGGAAATTGATAAACTCGCTCCTATCAGACAAATTTTTGACATTTTTGTATCGAACCTACAAAAGTATTATACACCGAGTGAGTATCTCACTCTAGATGAGCAACTTGTGGCATTTAGAGGACGTTGTGGTTTCCGGATGTTTATTCCCAACAAACCGGACAAGTATGGTCTTAAACTTTTTGCCTTAGTAGATGTTACGTTTCCTTATGCATACAACTTAGAAATTTATGCCGGTGCTCAACCTCCTGGACCTTTTCAGGTCTCCAACAAAGTGAAAGACATTGTTCACAGAATGTTAAAGCCTCTCGAAGGTATGGGAAGCAATGTGACCATGGACAACTGGTTTACCAGTATACCGTTGTTGATGGAACTAGAAATGAAGAAGATTACTGCTATTGGGACACTGAAATCTAACAAACCCGACATTCCACTCAATTTCAAATCATCCAAAGGTAGACCCATCAACGACTCCTTATTTGGTTTCCAAAAGAAATGCACTTTAGTGTCTTACGTACCAAAACCAAAAAAAGTAGTTTTAGTGGCATCAACCATGCACAATGATGGTACGATTGATCTTTCTACCGCTGAGAAAAGAAAACCTGAAATAATTACTGAGTACAACAGGACAAAATGTGGTGTTGACGTTTTAGATAAAATGTGCAAGCATTTCAGTGTAGCACGAAATAGTAGACGTTGGCCCCTCACCCTATTTTTTGACATGGTAAATATCGCTGGCATCAATGGCATGATAATTGACACAATGGTCAATCACAATTACCAGCGCAAATCTCGACGCGACTACTTACGTTCGGTGGCTATAGAACTTATAAAGGCTCAAATGCGACAGAGACTTATGACTAAAAACTTACCTCGGACTATCAAGGAGAAGATCATGATGTTTTTAGAAGTAAAAGAGAGTAATTTAGTGCCTGAAGATGAAGTTATACCAAAAAAGAGAACCAAAACAGCCAGATGTTACGAGTGCGGAAGAGCCAAAGATAGATCGACCAGAACATTTTGCCAGAAGTGTCAGAAGCCTGTGTGCAATGACCATAAATATCCTGTATGCCTTGGTTGTTATAATAAATATGTAACCGAGCCCAAAGAATAGTCGGATTATGTCAAAAATCTTAATTATAAGTATAAGTGCCATTTTTCTTTAGTTTTATCAGTATGAAGCCAAATACTTTTTATTTTTTGTTTTAGTACAGAAGTGTCTATTTTTTTGTTGTTTTTTGATAAGTCAATAAAGGCTGATTATATATAAAAACTATAATATTTTATTTCTATTCCTATGTTACTAAAAAAAATCACAATATTTTGGGCCACAATTGTGCCCCGCGCGTGGAATCGTGTCACTATTTTAAGCGCGTTTACTGGAGTGTTAATAAAAAACAAATTTTCTGGCAGTATACGCTGATGGAGTGACTCGTTGTTTAGTATTTCCCTTCAAAACAATGAATGCACCAAAATATATTATATAGTTTTGCTTCAATAACAATTGAAATCCTACTCAAACGAAAAAGATGCACAAAATACTACAGACTTGAGACATAAGGCAAATCTTTTCATTTTATTCATTATTAACAGCTTGACTGCCCATTTCGCACCGGTGCGTAATGCGGGAATGAGCGTGGAGGGCGCTTCTCGCACCGGTGCGGAAAGATAGGTATACAAATTACAAAGGCCACTATGCCGCGGGCTTTGCGCGTAGAGCATCGTTTGTAGATTGGTCTTACGAGTGAATTTCCGGCGATTTTTTTACGTGAAAGCGGTTTTGTATTACCTGTTATTGTTTGGCTTATATCTGCACATTATTATGGATAGTATTGCGGGTACTTCACGTACAAGAAAAAGGAGTTTGTAATGAATTATGCTGAAAACAACAGTGATTTGGAAAGAGAATTATTCGCCGAAAGTGACAGTGATGAAATTTATTATCCCGACTATGATGAAGAGGAGTTATCGTCGGAGGATGATTGCCAGCCGCCTACGTCATTTTCTGTAACTGATATCAGTTTACGTAGCCCTGTACAAAAACTGCCACAGTCCTCACCCTCGCAATCGCCACCTCATCATCAAGATGATGATCAGACAACTGATAAACCCTCTGCTGAAGAGTCCACTTCTCACTGGACTTCTGAAGGTGATATGAGACAATTTAATTTTACAAAAACTAATCGGTTTCTTGGAGAAATCAATGGAACAGAGCCAACTGATTTTTTTTACTTTTTTTCGACAAATAGTTTCCTACTATGATCTGTAACGAAACCAACGCGCAAGCAGAAAGGTTGTTTTTGTCGTCTGGTTCTGAATATTCTAGGATTACCCGGTGGAAAGAGCTCACTGTCCCAGAGCTAAAAAATTTTTTTGGTTTACTGTTTCACATGGGAACTGTTTCTATGAATAGAATACAAGATTACTGGAAGAAGGACAGGCTTTTTAACTTTCCTATATTCGGACAGCAAATGGGCAGAAACAGATTCCTTCTAATTATGAGATGTATGCATTTTACCTCAGAAACAGAAAGTAAGGATCCCTTGTTCAAAGTACGCCAAGTGATTGATTATTTCAATACTAAAATGAACGGTTGCTACTATCCTGACAAGGAATTATCGCTAGACGAGAGCATGGTGCTATGGCGAGGACGTGTCAGCTTCAAACAGTATATGGCTGCCCAGCGCATTACGCGGTGCAAGTAAGAGATTTTCTGACTTTCTGAAGCCTTTATAGCGTACTGTTACATCCCTAATTTCACTGTCACATCACTATTTGTTGAAGTAAAATGCTGACTTGCAATTATTGCTGGTTCATTCAAATGCAATATTGAAAATCAGCAATAATTTTGCTATAAATACGCGAGACTTTCCTAAATTCAGTCAGTTGGTTGTTCTTCAGCTAAACTGCTCTCCAGCTACGGACCCGGTTCTTGCCTGCCGGCTGGTTATCAGTGAAAGCTAAGAATACACTCCGGGTCTACTCTGCCCTTCACTAGGGCTATCGCGCTGTTATAATCCAAGTCGCGTATAAGTTTCATGTAATAGTAGAAATTCTATGTCCGAACTTGTGTAAAAATAAAATATTTAATTAATAAATAGTTGTCGAAATTTCAGTACTGTGTTTTTTTTATAAGTGCTGAATAGGACAATCTAACATTTGGTGTCAGAAGAAAAGGGATTTCTGAAATCCCTCGGGTCGCCTACTCCTGACGACGACCAGCTCCACACAGAAATCGGTCCAGACTCGCGATCCTGAACTAGCAAGTTGGCCACCTGCTGTCTTTGCCTGTCTTCCTGACGCTGTAAAAGGCCGCCGCCAACCCTAGTCATCGCAGACGACTTCCTTACAATACATCGCGGCACTTGGTTTAAGCATCGACCCGTACCAACCGCAAACGCTGCACATTTCATCACTTCCGCCGCATCGTCGCACCGTCACCCGACACCGACGTCACCGAGCCGCCACTGCTTCCATGAAATCGCTGTATCTACTAATAATACTGTGAGTGTTGTTATTCGATTCACGTTAATTTATTTTTGTCATTTGCATTATTTTGCGTGTGGATATTTTATAAAACTCTTAATTTCCTACTCCGTTTCACGTAATTAATTAAATTAATTCTTTAAAAATGGTTAATGAAAGTAGTAAACTTGAAAAGAAAAACGTTCAGTCGTGTTCAAGTTTGCAGACTGTAGGCATAGAGGAATTAAATCTTTCAATTCTCACTAAATTTATTTTAAGGCATACGATGGCGACAGGAATAAATTATCACCATTTATTAGAAATTGCGAAAATGCTTTAAACCTAGCTACCGCATCGCAACAAAGTATCTTATTCAAATATATAATTTCCCAACTAGAAGGCAAGGCTGAGTCCGCCTGCTCTCTTAAAATTTTTGAAACCTGGTCCGAATTGAAACAATTTTTAAAATCGACATTTGGCGAAACCAAACATAGGGATCACTTACTTTTAGACTTACAAAGTTGCAAACAAAAATCGAACGAGTCTGTCACACAGTATAGTTTACGAATAGAGACATACCTCACACGTTTACAGACGGACATTACACATTCCACTAGGGACCCTGGTGAAATAAGAGGCAGAATCGCCAGTACAGAAGACTTGGCGCTACATACCTTTTTACTGGGCTTACCTAGCCACATTTCAAATATCGTAAGGTGTCGTAATCCTATCTCTTTACAAGAAGCTATAAATCTCGCTATCCAGGAAGAAAAACTACAAAATTACATTCAATCTACTAGACCTTCCGAATATAGACCAAAATGTAAATTTTGCGGCAAGTTAGGCCATTCAGAAAAAACATGTTTTTTAAATCGCCGTCATATTAACAACTTTCAAAATGAAATCCCAAATCAGGCTCAACCTTCTACGTCTTCAAACTCGCAAAATAATAACTTTTGTAGATTTTGTAAAAACATAGGTCATGATATATCTCAATGTCGTAAACGCCAATTTAACAACTCTCGTAAAAGTAATAACTCTACCAATCAATTTCAAAAACAGGTACATAATCTCACACCAATAAGCGATTTTGATAATAAATTTGATAATTCAAACTCTGAACTAGATGAAAATTTAAACTAAATAAGGTTCCGGTTACGCGTCGTACGGAATCTTCAACTCAAACCGACGCTTTTGATCTCTTAACGAGACAATTTCTCAATACTAAATCCACTGAATCTAATACTAATCCTACTAAATCCTCTGAATCTACTAATACTAAATCTATTATAAGCACTGAATCCAATTCCAAATCCACAGAATCTAACATTAAACCTAGAAAATCCACTGTATTATCTAATACAAAATCTACTAAATCCACTGTATCTAATACAAAATCTACTAAATCCTCTAAATCAAATACCATGCCTATTAAATCTAATAAGTCTACTAAATCTACTATATCAAATACTCCTACTAAATCCTCAAAGTACAATGCAACTATGTTATCTACCATGTCATACAATGAAAATAACAATTTAAATAATGTTTCTGATTCGTATTCCAAATTATTTGAAATTAATTATAACAATAAAATACATTTGCCTCATGTGTATATCAAATCTAAATATTCCGATAAGTTACTAGTTCTTTTAGTTGATTCCGGTGCAGGTGTATCACTAATAAAACAATCCTCAATGCAAATTCAACCAAAACTAGTTTCAGAAATTGTTCAGTTTAAAGGAATCGACAAAAATACGGAATACTTAAAAAGTCTTGGTCACTTTCAATTAGATTTTATATTTCCAAATAATGACGTTATTTTCGGCAAATTTCATTTAATACCAGATTGTGTCGATGTAGAATTTGATGGTATTATGGGTAACGATTATCTCAAGTCTCATGATTCTAAAATAGATTACAGGAATAAGATTTTAGACATAAATAATCATGTTCTACAAATTCATTTTTCCAAACCAGAATATACTATTCCAGCACGTTCTGAAATGATTGTAGAATGCTATGTTCTAAATCCCGAAGTAACTACTGGATATATCGATAAGTATGAAATTCAGAAAGGTGTGTTTTTGTCTAGTTGTCTCGTTACACTTAAACAAAACAATCATGTCGCTGTATCAATCCTTAACACTAATACTGAAGATGTCAAAATAAAATCTCTTTGCGTAGTTCTAAACCCTTGTGACTTCTTAGATGATTATTTACATAGTATTAACACTCTAAATCTTTCTAATCCCATCAATCAAAATACTATATCAAATAGATCCTGTGAAATTAAGAAACAAATACGAACTTCACATCTTAATTCCGAAGAATCAAAAGCCTTATTTGACTTATGCTCTGCATATTCCGATCTGTTCTATTTAGAAGGAGACATTCTTACTTGCACCAGTACCTTGGAACACAAAATTAAAACTACTAATTCACAACCAATTCACGTCAAAACTTATAGATATCCAGAATGTCATAAGGAAGAAGTTAATAAACAGATACAAAAAATGCTCGATCAAAATATAATCAAGCCTTCAAATTCCCCCCTGGTCTTCTCCGATTTGGGTAGTTCCTAAAAAACAAGACGCTTCTGGTCAAAAGAAATGGCGTATAGTCGTAGATTATAGGAAACTAAACGACGTCACTGTCGGAGACGCTTATCCCATCCCTAATATCACTGACATCCTGGATCAGTTAGGCCATAGCAAGTACTTTACTACATTGGACCTGGTGTCAGGTTTCCATCAGATTCGCATGGATCCAGAAGATGCCCCTAAAACAGCTTTTTCTGTTCCTAATGGTCATTTTGAGTACACTAGGATGCCTTTTGGGTTAAAAAATGCGCCAGCTACATTTCAAAGACTTATGAATACAGTCCTCGCTGGTCTTCAAGGTCTCCACTGCTTCATATACCTTGATGATGTAATTATATACTCTCACTGCCTCTCTTCACACATAGAAAAACTTAAATTAGTCTTCGATGCTCTCAGAAAGCACAATCTTAAGTTACAACCAGATAAGTGCGAATTCCTACGACGAGAAGTTGCGTATCTCGGTCATATCATCACTGATAAGGGCGTCTCTCCAAACCCTGACAAAGTCAAGGCCGTATCCAAGTATCCAACACCCAGAAACCCAAAGGAAATAAAATCATTTCTCGGGCTAATAGGATACTATCGAAAATTCATAAAAGATATCTCCAAAATTACTAAACCCCTAACTTCACTACTTCGTAAAGATGCTTCTTTCAATTGGACTCAAGATCAAGAAAATGCTTTTAATACTCTTAAATCAATGTTATCTAGTGCTCCTATTCTTCAATATCCTGATTTTTCTAAAGAATTCATTCTTACTACTGACGCTTCTAACTATGCTCTAGGTGCAATACTTTCACAAGGAAAAATTGGTGAAGATCTTCCAATCGCATATGCCTCTCGAACCCTCAATAGAGTCGAAGGTAATTATAGCACTACAGAAAAAGAACTTTTAGCTATTTTATTTGGTGTAAAAACCTTCCGACCCTATCTTTATGGACGCAAATTTAAAATTGTGACTGATCATCGCCCTCTTGTTTGGTTATTTAATTGCAAAGACCCTAGCAGTAAATTAGTTCGATGGAGACTTAAGTTAGAAGAATACGATTATGAAATTGTTTATAAATCTGGGAAAACTAACCTCAACGCTGATGCACTATCTCGCCCTCCTATAATATATCCTATCAATGATATAGATCTTACTAACGATATTACATATGCCAAATTTATTCGATCTCGTTCTATTGATCTAGACTCATCTAATCCTTACTGTGAAGAAATTATTAACCTCCTAGACGACAAAGAATCTTTTATAAATTCCGAGAAAGAACTATATTCACTAAAGGATACTAAGGTTAATAATAAATTATATATCCATATGTTTACTAAAATTCATCACTATGATTCCTGTACTTATAGAGAATTATTTAAGGTGTTAAACTGTCTCCGAAATGAATTAATTATATTCCATCCTGATGTAAAAGAAATTTCTATGTCTGATTTTTCCAATCCATTTGACAAACTAGAATTTATTATAATTTACGAAATCATATCTTTTATCTTTCATAACACACATATTAAAATTAATATCTACCACAATAAACTCATTTATCCTAAGCCTAACGAAATTCCTACGATTTTAAGAGATAATCATGACTCTCCCATTGGTGGACATATTGGTTCCACACGTTTGTATAATAAACTCAAAGATTCTTTTTTTTTGGAAAGGTATGAAGAATGATATTGAATCATATGTTAGGCGGTGTCCACAGTGCCAACAAAATAAAGCTTACGTGCTTGCAATAAAGCTCCGATGGAGATAACCTCTACATGCCAGGAACCTCTCCAAAGAATAGCAACTGATATCATTGGCCCTTTACCCGAATCAGGTCTGGAAAAATACAAATACTGATTTAACAAAATACTCCATGGCTTACCCTATTAATAATTCAACAGCTGAACAAACAGCTGACTGTTTGATAAAGTTTATTTCTCATTTTGGTATTCCTAAGACTCTTTTATCCGACCAAGGTGTTCATTTTATTGCCGAAGTATACAAACAAATAACTTCTCTCTTCAAAATAAAACATCTTTTTTCTACTCCATACCATCCTCAAACTAATGGCGCTCTAGAAAGAAGTCACGCCACATTGAAGGAATACTTGAAATCTTACGTGAACGACAATCAAGATGATTGGCATAAATATCTCCCAACTGCTCTTGTATCATATAATTCGTCTGTTCATTCTTCTACTAATTTTACACCACATGAATTACTATTTGGTTGTAAACCAAACCTGCCAAGTTCCATTTATGATATCGAACAACAGTCACATACCCTGATTATATAAAAATTTTGAAACAAAAGCTTATAAATACTAGAAACATAGCCAGAGAAAATATCCGCCGTAGTAAAGAGAATTCCAAAATTTATTACGATAAAAATACTAGAAATATTACTTATAATGTCGGAGATATGGTATATCTAAAGCAGCATCATAGATTACGCAAAGCCCTTTCTAGCATTTGGAAAGGCCCATATAGAACTATTAAAGTACATAACAATAATAACGTTACTCTTTTAATTAATCGTAAACATGTCAGATATCATTTTGATGAAATTAAACCAGCCCATGATAATTCCCTTCCAGGGCCGTCGCGCCAGGACTCCTCGCAGAACCAGACATGATTACACCAATAACTAATAGTCCAGGTCTTTTCTACGATCCGATTAGTGCACTGAAATATTACGAGGGTGGATTGAAAAGTACTCGGCCTAACCAAGAAAATAAACACATACTAAATCAGTTATATTTTTATTTTTCTACATAATCACCATCAAGTTCAATACACTTTTGCCACCTCCCCTTCCAAGCATTTAGACCGTTGAAAAAAAATGATTCTTCCTTAGAGTCAAAATATGCGTCTACAGCTGCTTTGACCTCGTCGTTTATCGAAAATCTTTGACCTCCCAAGTGCTTTTTTAGGTTAGGGAACAGAAAGAAGTCTGATGGTGCCAGATCAGGTGAATACGGCGGATGCGGTAACAGTTCAAAGCCACAGTTGTGAATTTCAGCCGTTGACTGTACTGACGTGTGAACACGGGCGTTATCTTGATGAAACAGGACTTTTCTTCTGAGCATTCCTCGACGTTTTTCTTTTATTTCCTCTCGTAAACGACGTAGTAAGGTGCAGTAGTAATCAGAGTTTATAGTCTGACCCCTTTCAAGATAATCAATCATAATCACACCTTTCGAGTCCCAGAATACTGAAGCCATCACCTTATTT
Organism: Parnassius apollo; assembly: GCA_907164705.1. Classification (NCBI taxonomy): domain Eukaryota; kingdom Metazoa; phylum Arthropoda; class Insecta; order Lepidoptera; family Papilionidae; genus Parnassius; species Parnassius apollo. Next base: position 6,344,624 of record CAJQZP010000088.1, on the reverse strand, counting down.
GCCGACAAAATCGACTTAGCCTTTTTAGGGGGTGGTGAACCAGGTCTTCTCCACTGTTGATTGTCGTTTTGTTTCCGGTGTACAGTAATGAACCCATGTTTCGTCCATAGTAACAAAACGATTCAAAAAATCATCTGCATCGGCTTCAAATAACTCCAAACAGTCGCGTGAAATAGTCAATCGCGTCCTTTTTTTGTTCAACTGAAAGCAGTCGCGGAACCCACCTCGCAGACACCTTGTGGAAACAACTGGAAAGATTTGAGTTCGTTCATAAGAGATGTCTATAATCTCGGCTATCTCTCTCATTTTTAATCTGCGGTCTCCCATTATTAAATCAAGTACTTTTTTAATATTTTCGTCAGTAGTTGACGTCGAAGGCCTTCCAGAGCGGGGTTCATCTTTCACACTCTCTCTACCACGCTTAAATTCTGCTATCCATTTTTTGACGGATGAATATGACAGAGCACAATCGCTTAATGTACTGACCATGTCATCATGGATGGCTTTTGATGATAGCCCCTTCTTATGGAGGTACTTAATGACGGCACGCTGCTCGATTTGCTCCATTCGCGGAAATTATGTCCGATTACTTTGTTAATAAATTTATAAAATCACAACTAATTATCGCACACGTTTCGAACTTCACACAATGAACTAGTCTGAACTGAACTAAATAATGTGGGTAGATTTGATTTTTAGAATTGAATGGATCTGTGTTAGGCCGAGTACTTTTCAATCCACCCTCGTATAATAACCATTGGAAAATAGTTACATATTCTGATCTATCTTATATACAGCCTCATATAGAAACATTACAAAGAATTCTAGAAACATGTAAACAAATCTGTAATACACATCAATCTACTAAAGTCAAAACTGATTGCTGGAATATCCTAAGTCCTTTAGAAAGTCTTTTTATCAATGTTCAAAATAATTACATCTCTTTATCCCATTTAACTAATGCTAATAATACTCACAAATCTAAAAGGTCTGCCTGGATTGGTATAGGGGGTCCAATCTTGAAACAACTATTTGGTTCTCTAGACGAAGATGACGCTAAGGCTTTTACTGACGCGATTAATGCGGTTCAAGACGATCAAAGACACCTGGCTTCAATTATGAAGGAAAATATTCACTTAATAACTTCTACCATTTCATCTTTTAACAATACTATTGCCAAACTTAACGAAAACGAAAATATTCTAAATAACAATATTCGAAATTTAGGCAAAATTTTAGACACTGTTTCAGCTAATACCAATAAGTTAGAAATAATATCACATTTATCAATGACTTTTAGTGCCTTAGAAAGTTCATTAATGATACTCAATTTTAACCTTGAAGATCTAATCAATGCTATTCTATTTGGGAAACAGAATGTAGTTCATCCATCAGTGCTAAGTCCAATACAGTTGTATAACGAACTAAATTCGAAAAATAATGACATCCTTTCTAGTTTTCCTTTACATTTATCTCTTGAGAATATTCATACAATAATGGATGTCGCAGAAATATCTTCATTTATCAACAAAAATAAACTAATATTTGCCATTAGAATTCCTCTAGTTACTTTTGTAGATTATAATTTATATCACATATATGCTTTACCAACTCCACACGACATTCAAAATCCAAATACTTTTGCATTAATAAATCCATCCGCAAAATTTCTAGCTGTGACACAAGATAAATTAACATATTCCGCGTTACAAGACTTAAGTGAGTATTTTAACTGAACATGTGAAAGGAATACCAAAATCCTGTAATTATAAGATTATATTAGGTGAAATAGATTTATGGCAAAGACTTAATAACAATAGATGGATATATGTCCAATCAGATATATCTAAGATATCTATAACTTGTGATGGTAAAATGAATGACTATAATATTGTTGGGACAGGTATTTTAGACTTACCTAAATATTGTAAAGCTTATCATAAGCTACTACAGTTTGTTCCGTCTCAAGAATTCGAAATTAAATTCTATGTTCCTAATCCAAATTTTAATATTATAAAAGACGATTGTTGTTCTAAAGCTACTGTAAATCAAACATTACCATATTTAACTCCTATTAAACTATCTCATGTGAATCTTGATTCGTTACAATATGCTTCACATAAGTTAAATCAAAATGAAGCAGAACTGACTAAAATCGAAAATCAACCCTACCATATTAAGTACAGCCATTATTTTAGTATAATTACTACCCTAGTATCTGTCTCTGTATTTGGATATTTTTCTTATAAACTGTATAAATGTCTCTGTCTTAATAATCGAAGAAACAGTACATCCTGTTGTATTAAAATTGTCAATACCTGTATGACTAAACCTCATACAAATATTCGAGCAAGGTCCAATATTGAAATGGCCAATACAAATTATGATACAGAAAGTACTGATTCTAATACACCAAGGCGAAACCTTGAGTTATTGTAAAACTTAAATGTACACTATAATTATCATTTTTTTTATTGCATTAGTATTATATTCCATTAGTCTTAAGTTGAAAGTTCTCTCCTCAAATTTATAATTTCTATATCGTTACTTGGATTATACTCACATACTTCTTCTCTATTCCGTATGTTCCGTTTTAAAGGGGGGGAGATGTTACATCCCTAATTTCACTGTCACATCACTATTTGTTGAAGTAAAATGCTGACTTGCAATTATTGCTGGTTCATTCAAATGCAATATTGAAAATCAGCAATAATTTTGCTATAAATACGCGAGACTTTCCTAAATTCAGTCAGTTGGTTGTTCTTCAGCTAAACTGCTCTCCAGCTACGGACCCGGTTCTTGCCTGCCGGCTGGTTATCAGTGAAAGCTAAGAATACACTCCGGGTCTACTCTGCCCTTCACTAGGGCTATCGCGCTGTTATAATCCAAGTCGCGTATAAGTTTCATGTAATAGTAGAAATTCTATGTCCGAACTTGTGTAAAAATAAAATATTTAATTAATAAATAGTTGTCGAAATTTCAGTACTGTGTTTTTTTTATAAGTGCTGAATAGGACAATCTAACAGTACGAATGCGCCGATGGGGCGACCAATTATACAGCCATCTCGCTACTCGATGTTGCAGAATGCAATGTTGAAACGGAGATAATGGACGAAGAATCAATTACTGTCCAATTACTTCAGCCTCGCGAAGGTCGCCAGGTCCATGCCATAGCATGTAAATTCTCTATCTCATACATCGCCGTTTGGTGCGGCATGAACAGCCATAGCTCTCTACTCAAGAACGGTTTGGTTTCGCGTATCATGGAGGTTTCACGTGATGAATGCCGTGTTATTCATGCGCGCGGGACTTATTCCGCCTTCGGCAAAACTTGGAGCCGGATTCGGCCCAACTCAACGACTACTATGCAAGTCACCTTCTCAGGGACCGTGACCCATGAGGGAAGCTGCGAAGGCGGATACTTCTCCGACGGGGTCAACGCTTGGGATAAAGCTCTCGTTGAGGGCAGTATCTCTATATCAATCGTAGATTACTACGCAACTCTTAGATTTGACAAAAAGGAGGTCCGTCTGCAGAATGGCTTCTCATGCGGAATGGACACTTCCAAGTGCATCGATCCCGACAATGGATACACATTTTGGGATGTATTTACCGACGATGAGTGTGATAGTAGATCATTTCATGTTTTATACAGAGGACAAGCCAAAAGAGCTAAGGTCTACGATAGAAAGAATCCTCAGCTTATCACGTATATATACTCAGTTTCGACAGAGAATTCTCTGTTTACATTGAGCTAATTAAAAAAATATTATTTAAGATAAGAAGGTACCTAAAAAAATTGTACTTGTGTAGTAATTCCTTTGTGTAGTGGTAACAATTATTTTTTTTGATTATTTAATTCATTCATGTATTATGTGTTCGGTCTAGTTTAATTTAGTTTAGTTTACGACGGGCTGTTTTCCGCAACTCCACGTCTAAGCGCGTATTTTGCGTGTGGGCAGGAATAATATGCTTATTCGAGCCATGATATCTCCCCGAAGAAGCTCAACAGTCCCTTGATGTTGCAAGCAACTTCGGGGGAGCGATCCCGGCGTGCCGAGATGTTTAGCCCTGTATGAAGCGACTTCTGGACATGTCAGCAACACGTCAGCCGCCGTTTCTTCCTCTCCCATGCATGCCCTGCACAGGGGGCTGTCAGTAACACCTATGGTGAACAAATGTTTGTTAAAAGAGCCATGTCTTGTGATAGCACTTGTTACTATCCTGATCTGTGGCTTGTTCAGTCTCATTAGAACCTTGGTTAGACGACTGTTTATTTCAGGTAGGGCCTCCCCAGCTTGTCTACAGTCTACTAAATTTTACCAAAGCTGAGCGTGTAAATTATTGAAGTATCTACGTACCAGTGAACGAACGTAGCCAAAGGGGATTGGTATTATTGGTTCCGGCCCTATAGTTGCTAGGGCCGATCCCCTTCTGGCCAGTTCATCTGCTGCATCGTTGCCTCTAGATCCACTGTGGCCCTTGATCCATTTGCAGAGTCACATTGTTGTGCTTACATACCTCATTCAATCGTTGATGGCACTCGTATATCAGTCCCGAGTTCGTCACATTGCAACTTAGAGCTTGTAGTACCGCCATACTGTCGGTCAGTGTTCTGATGGAGAAGTCTTTCACCTTCCTAGCATCTATTGCTATGGCCGCTTGGATGATACCCATGCATTCAGCCTGGAAGACTGTGTTGTGGGTACCCAGCGGTGTGCATATGGTGATATTAAGGTCTTCAGAGAAAGCCCCAGACCCCACACCTTCATTTGTCTTAGAGCCATCCGTGAAAACTTTGAGCTCTCTTAGACCCAATCCTTCCAGATGGTCAGTTTCCTTCAATTGTATCCTGTACTTCTTATCAAATAAAAATTGTTTTGGGATCCTATCATACTTGGCTTGTAAGATAGGAATTTTTGAGTAAATTCTATCGATTATATCTGTATGGGGGACTCTACTCTTACTTAAAAGATTTAGGGTCTTGAGTCTAATGGCAGCTAAAGTTGCTTCTTGTTGTATATATAGATGAAGCGGTGTTAGCTCCAGCATAGCCTCGTAAGCTGCTGTTGGTGTTGTCCTTATGCAGCCCGTGGCAGCCATACAAGCTAATCTCTGGTAACGCTGTAGCTTTTGTATAGTGGTGGCTTGTGTGTTTGGTCTAATTGGTAACTTTAATAAATACGATAGATTTCCGTACCGTACCAACCAGATGATCCAGACGGATTTTCAGATTAAATCTAACGTGAATTCACGTCCAATACGCAGTAAATATAAGCATAATTTATATACACCTACAATTAATAATTATATGTATTTTAAGAGCACCTTTTGCACAGGATCATCTGCCACCTGATATAAAAGGCATGGACTTGCCAAAATTTAAAATACAACTCAAGAAATGGTTAATACATAATGTTTTTTATAATTTAAATGAATATTTTAATAGCAAATAATTTATTCTAAGTTTTGGTTCTCAATTATTGCATACCCGATATGGGTAAAACGTGTAATATTTAATTGCAATGTCACCCGCAAATTGTACATACACAGTTTATTAGCAATAAATATTCTGATTCTGATGTTTCGTTCAAAACCTATGCCATCAGTTACTTCAATTATAGAAGAGATATGCATTTTGTTTGGTTGTTTTTATATATATTAATATACCTACTTTATTTTTCTTCATATATCTATTTCTGCATATATCAATTTTATAGGTACTATCGCCTGCGAATACTTTGAAAATTATTTCACAGAAAATTTATACGAAAAATTCGCATTGAATCGAAATGTTTACTACATCTAAAAACGATGTGCTGTAACAACCGATTACTTCAGGTGAAGTAAGAAAATTCTTTAACTACTGGTACGCGTATAAACTGACTCGAAGAAATAACTGTCAGACACTATGGAAATCGATGCTTATGCTGCAGGAAGCAGTCGTAAACGTATCCTGGATGCGGATGACAATAACAAAGAGATATCGGGCCCTAAGAGGCCGAGAATCAACTTACAGGATGTCTGGCGGCAGGTTAATGTTTTTAAATACGATTATTTCTAAAAGTAATAAGCGGTGAGGGGGAGGGTGGCGTCATTAGAATCACGGATCGTGCGGATTTCTCAGTCACGATGTCGCAGTGGTCGGGTGTTCATCGCGCGTTCGCCATCGAGGCATTTTTCAAGAGTGACGATTCTTACGTGATTGCCCGTCGACAATTTTGTTCACGTTGTACCAAAGGTATTCGGCGGATAAGTGACGGACCGAGTGTGAATTTAATTCGTTCCTGGGTGCAAAGGTTCCGTGCAACTGCTTCGGCTTTGAACACCTCACGGCCAGGGCCTAGTCAGTCTTCAAGGACTCCCGATAAGATTGAACAGGTGGAACGGAGTTTACATGAAAATCCACGACTTTCAATACGGAAAAGGGCAGGCTCATTGGGACTTCCAAGAGCCACCATTCACGAAATTTTGAAAAACGATCTGAAGTTTCCTCCTTTTAAAATTCAAATAGTTCAAGAATTGAAAGAAAATAACTTTCTTCGTCGTAAAGATTTTTGTGAAGCGATGTTGGAGCGTTTTCGTACGGTAAATTTCAATTTTTTGAGCGACGAGGCTCATTTTCATTTAAACGGGCACGTTAACAAGCAAAATTGCCGTTACTGGTCTCAATGAACCCGTAACCCTCGACTGAAACACCAAAAACCATTGCACTGCCCCAGGGTAATTGTATGGTGCGCTTTATCTACGAATGGGATAATTGGACCTTTTTTTAAAATGCCCGGGGTCAGGCGATAAATGCCAATAGTGAGAATTATTGACGCATGATTACGGATTTCTTTTTGTGGAACCTGCGAGCTCATCCATCGTTCTCATCACAAACGTGATTCCAACAGGATGGTGCAACCGCACACACGACCAGAGCTTCGATGGATTTTCTTCGAGAAGCTTTCCCTCACAAATTGATTATTTGCTTTGGAGACATCCCGTGGCCACCGAGATAGCTCGACTTGACCCCCATTGATTTTTTTTGATGGGGCTACTTCAAAGATAGAGTATACATGTGTTAGTGTATACTCTTTCTTTCAGATACACTGAGGTCCCATGCCCCAATATTATAAAAAGTACAATGAAAATATGGGTGGAATGGATGTTAGCGAGATGATAGCCAAGTAGCGATCAAATGTTAGAAGCTATGCTTCTAGCATCTGATCGCTACTTGGCATAAAACCCAAAAGTGGCCTTTGAAAGTATTTATGCAACTCTTTGATATGGCGCTCGTTAATGCTTGGTATTAATATCGCGAAGCATCTTTGTAGAATAAACAGAAACCTTTGGAGTTTCTTGATTTTAAGCTGTGTTATATATTCTTTATTTTAAAAATATTTCGTCAGTAAAATTCAGGTCTGAAAGGGTTAAACGGAACTATAAAATAAAAAATAAAATATATACTATCTGTTTGTTTCGAAAATACTCTTACCTCCCGCCGCGCATCCCGCACTGCACCGCAAGCTAAACCCGTTTAGTACCGATTGCATTGCAAGCAAGTACGCCCGTGAGCCACGCGCTCTTCGCCGTCACGTGTTAATTTATTTGTTATTGTGGTTATTAGTTGTGTTTTCGAGTACATAGCTGTTGTATTGGACGGACATTTCACGTACCATTATGAGTAAAAAATGAACAAGAATCTGGAATATCAGTTTCCAAAAGAACTGGGCAGCGCAGGTTGGCAGAAGAAGGATTAACATGCCATCGTCCTGTAAAAAAACCTCACTTGACTGAAGCAATGAAAAAAGCGACTGGCTTGGGCTAGGAAACATCGACAAATGACAATTGAAGACTGGAATAAGGTCAGTTTACCTTATTTTTGTTGTTTTTTCCTATTTGCTATTATATTCGATAACATTATTCAACATTACAATTTTTTTTTCAGGTGTGTTTCTCCGATAAATCAACTTTTGAAATTTTGGCCGACAAAAGTAGCTTCGTCAGACGGCGCCCAGGTGAAAAATATCACCGCGACTGTATCGTGGAGAGGGTGAAACACCATGTCAAAATAATGGTGTGGTCAGTCATAAGTGCTAAGGGTGTTGGACGGCTCTACGTTGTCCAGGGCACCATGAGACAACACCGATATAAAGAAGTGTTACAAAATCGATTGTTGCCAACACTCAGGGAATGGTTCCCTGATGGTGAGAACTTCACCTTTATGCATGGCTCAGCACCCTGCCACAAAGCAAGAAGTGTCACCAAGATTCTAGAAGAGAATAACATTCCAGTCTTACCTTGGCTTGGCAATTCTCCTGATACGAATCCCATAGAAAATCTTTGGGAGATCACTAAAGCATGAATTGCCAAAAAAATGATAACCACCAAGGTAAGACTGATTGAAAAGCTAATAGAGGTTTGGCATCACAATCCTAAAATAAAAAAAAAGTGCTAAAAATGCATAGAAAGTATGTCCAGACGCATAGAAGCACTAATTGCAGCCAAAGGAAATGTTACAAAATACTGACCAGTATAATTCAGCAACATCTTTTACTCATTTAATTTAATTTTAATTATTTTTAATTACTTTATAATATTTCTTATTACTTTTATGACATATAATGTCTATTATTTTGTGATAAATAAGCTATGTATGTATACCTACCAAAATAAACACATTAATTAATATGTCTTAATTTGATTAAATGTAGTTTTTGTTGCTATTTTACCAAACACTATTCAAAGTAATTTTAACAACGTTAAATACTAGGTGTCTCAAAAGTAAGTTCACATTTGCTTATCTTGTTACGCGAAAGCAACTATTCTGAGGGGCGCGGGGGGGTATGTCAGTCGGTAGTCTGGCTCTTGGGAATTTAGTCGCTATGGAGCGTTTCTCTGGTGCGGACCGTGCGTTGTGCGTACGTGAGTTTTACAAAAACGGTAATTCGGCGACTGTAGCGCGTAGAAAATTCTGCAGTATTCGACATATTCGTCACTTAAATGATGCGCCTAGCACTCGTCTCATTGCAAAATGGGTTGAGAAGTTTGAAGAGACTGGGTCAACTCTGGAGAAACCAAAATCTGGGCGACCAAGAACATCAAGAACAGCCGAAAACGTGGACAGTGTTACTCAGTCTATTCGAGATGATCCAAACCTCTCGATTCGGAAGCGTGCTGTTGCTTTAAATGTGCACAGATCTTCATTATGCCGCATTTTACACAAAGATTTAAAGCTGCACCCGTACAAAATTCAGTTAGTGCAAGAACTGAAGCCTCAAGATGCTGGTCAGAGGCTTGCCTTTGTAAATCAGATGATTGAGCGCTTTCCAACGTTCACCAACATCTTGTTTTCCGATGAAGCCCATTTTCACCTGAATGGGCATGTAAACAAGCAAAATTGTCGTTACTGGAGTGCAACCAACCCAAAACAAAAACATCAGAAACCGCTATATTCACCCAAAGTCACCGTATGGGCAGCGATGTCGGCGCGAGGAATTATCGGCCCTTACTTTTTTGAAGATGGAAGGGGACGCACACTCACAGTGAATTCAGAGCGTTATGTGGAGATGTTAGACGAGTTTTTCGTACCCCAACTGCAAAACTTTCCTGGTTACAACCAAAGAACATGGTTCCAGCAGGATGGAGCAACTTCACACACGTCCAACAGATCTCTGCCTCGAGTTCGAGAAATTTTTCCGAACAAATTAATCTCCTGGCGAGGTGACATAAATTGGCCTCCACGGAGTCCCGATTTAACGCCTATGGATTTTTTCCTGTGGGGTTATGTCAAATCAAAAGTTTACGCTAATAAACCGACTTCCCTGGCACAATTAAAAGAAAATATCCGTCATGAAATGGCAGCCATCACGGAGACTACCTGCCGAGCTGTCATAGGCAATTTTAGTGCCCGACTAAATGAATGCCGAGAGCGCAACGGTTTACATTTGGACAATGTTATTTTTAAAAAATAAATTCCCAAACAGTGTACTTCAATATAAAATAAACATTTTTTCAATAAAGCTAAGACTTTTCTTTTAAAAAAAGATTTAAATGTGAACTTTCTTTTGAGACACCTTGTACATTTTAAAAAACCTTTAACACGTTGAATGCCATGACGGACACCATAATGTCCGACAGCATACTTTACCCCGGGACCGCACCAATAAATCGTTAATCGTCCAAAAATCGTTGAGGTGTTTTTTCGCAAATATTGTCAGGAAATAACTCAAAAATAATGGGCGACTTACGGAAACCGCGATTTACTCATTATTTTCCGAGTTGTCAAATGGCAGACACCAGCGTCCGTCGCGGCCTGGGAGAACGTCCAACCGCCTTCACGTGCACGGGTCATGCTGTCGGCTCACCCCCGCGCTACGCCACCTGCACCCGCGAGCCCCAGCGAGACGCTTCACTCGTTAATTTGCTTTTGAGCTCGCGTAGGAGAATATATCGTCATTTTAAAAAAATTTGGGTACCGTGGAATTATAATGGAAGAATTCGAAAATGTTGAAGTGACCCAAGCAGATTTAGACCAAATCGAGAACATTGAAATAAACTTGTTGAATTCAAGTTTTAAGGTGTCTTCTGAAGATGGGATTACGAGATTTTTTTTTAGTATCACAGCCGAATAAACATCCTCTCGGAAAGTGAGGTGGATCAGAAAATACTGCACTTGATTTACCAGAACACACTCAAACTGATGGCGGTGGATGGGGACCTCCAAAAGGTAAACAACGTCGTTTGATTCCATTTAATGACATTTCGGGGCCATTGCATGCGGTCCGTTCCACAATGGTGAATAAGTCTCCAGCTGATTTCTATTCGCTTTATGTCGCTGATGTTATGTTACATTATATAGTTTCTGCAACTAACAAATACGCTATTGAACAAATAGCCAAGAAAACTAAGGGCGCGTTCCCACCGTGTCGTGACGACAGATAATCGTGTAGTAATACATATAATGTTAAATCTATACACAAACAAATTTTAATTTTAAGTCTATTTTACTTTTACAGCTACACAGATATCTACAAAGTGGACACATATTCGAGATGCATTTATGAGATCCCTGAAAAATGAAAAAGAAAAAAGCGATCTGGTGCAGGCGCAAAAACTACTAGGCCGTATGTTTATAAGAATCAGCTGTCTTTTTTATTAAAAGTTACTGAGCCCCGTATGACCTCTGATTCATCTAATGAGCCTAATAATTCTATCTCTGATACATTAAGTGATGCAGCACCTTCTACTCAAAAGAAAACTAAGACTGACACATTAGATGATAAAATGTCACAATTTCTAGATTATAAATTAAATAATCAAGAACACCCACATGTGTCCTTTATTAAATGTATTTTACCATCTTTGGCATCATTCGACAATGATGACAATTTTGAATTCCAAACGGGTATTATGCAACTGATTGAAAAAATTGAAAAGAAACGCCTTCGTAATAATTTATATGATACTTATGCAAACTATGGTGACTACCAAAACCATTTATCAAAACCGACAGGATATTTTACACAAGATCCAGGTGCATCAACTTCGACTAGCAATCAAGTTATGGAACCGGCTGCATCACCAAATTCAGTCTATACTAATTTGTCTGATAGCACACAAGATTCTTTTAATTTTGACAATATATAATTTAAAGATGTCTTTACTTATAAAACGTGTAACTCTAAAATAAATCTCTAAATAAATAAATGTATACATTAATAAAGAATTTTCATTTTATTTACTTACCTTAAAGTTATCACTAGTCTTTCTTCGGCACTTATACAATTTCTGAAATGTGTGTTTTCTCTTCTAAGATTGTCTGCAAGTCGTGCCAGTAGGCTATCAAAGGTGGAGACAGTCATTCTTAAATACTCATAAAACTTTCCATCATCACTTTTTAATTCTTCTATAAAACTCTGACATAATCCTAATGGAATTCTTTTCATTAACATTGGATGTACCCAGTACTTTCTTTTCATTTCTTGCTTCATTTTCCTTCTTTTCAAAAAGTAATACATTATTAAAATTTCATCTTCGTCCATTGAACTCAGGAGAGTAAACGCACTAGTAATCACCAAGCGAACGCAGAGGCGACTAGATTTGTAGCTTGCTGATGATGCGAGCGATCTGAGCGATCCAATGGGAACAGCTAGATACGACAGTCGCTAAACGATAAAAAATGTTGACGACAAACAATCGTTATAATGGGAACAGGCAGAGACGACAGTCGTCGAACGATAAATTAGTCGTTACGACATAGTGGGAACGCGCCCTAATGCTCCAAAATTATCGGACTATTGGTTGAAGGACGAAGTCATCGGGCATCCTTTTCCTAGAACTGTTACGTCACGTAACCGTTTCGAAATTTTGCTTCGCATTCGCATTTTTCAGAAGATGATGAACAAAACAAGTCCGACAGTCTTCATCGTATTAGGAAGCTGATGAACGATTTGAATGTGTCTTTTCGGCAACATTTTACTGCAAATGAAGATATTTGCATCGATGAGAGTATGGTGCCATTTCGTGGTAGAATCATATTCGGGCATAAAAACAAACAAAAGCGGCATAAGTATGTTGTCCAACTACTCAAATTGTGCTCTGTTCCTGGATTTACACACAAAATAGATGTCTACACTGGAAAAAACGACATTACAAACACAACACCCACAAATGCTGTGATGGATTTGTGTGAAGACTACGTTGACAGGGGGCATACTTTACACACCGACAACTGGTATAGTAGCACGGATTTAGCGCAAAGACTTTTGGACAAACAAACTCACTTGTCGGGACGGTGAGGAAAACCAGGCGGGGGCTTCCTAAAAAAGTCATCAGCACCAAAACTCAAGAGGGGCCATTATTATGCTGAAGAGTCGAGATGGAATAACGGTGTTAAAGTGCGATGTACTTGTGTTATCCAAAAAACACTCTGTGCGCTTCGTCGAGATCACAAAACGCGGAAAAGTTGTAAGGAAGCCGCAAATCGTCTTAGAATACAACAAAGTTAAAGGAGGTATAGATTTAGCAGATCAGATGGCTTCTTATTCAACCCCATTGCGCAAAACAATCAGATGGTATAAAAAAATTGTATTAGATATGAATATAGCTTGATAACGCCCATGTTTTGTACATGTAATGAAGATTTTAGGATAGCATAACTGGTTTTTTAAAAGTAGATTCTTAGACATTATAATTATTTTTTTCTAATGACAGGCTGTGATTTTAAAGATTTAAAGGATTTAGTTAGTTTTTCAAAGTTTCTTTGTTGGTTGGTTGTTTTATTGGCTGACTTCTGAAGACTTAAATAAAAATTATTAAGATAAACTATTGTTGTAATTACCTACAGAACCCATCCATTACTTATTTGATACGTACTTGACTGAAAACGATTATAATTCTAACGACTTAACAGTGCCCTAAAAAGCCTAAAAAATAATTTCTACCTATAAAATTAATGAAAATTGAATGATTCAATACTTACTTTATGTACGTACAACATTTTTGGAAACAACTTGTTGAAAAGCCCATAAATTCTAAGTCCTTTCGAATTGTTTTGTGCCAAGTGGCCAGGTTGAACTGTAGGGCTGCGCGGGTCACTTCCATTAGTAAAAACAGTCGAACCGTTCTCCGTCGGACCCCTAGAGGCTTCTGAAGTGATCGACACATGGTCTCCGACGCGGCTCCCTGGACTCGATATACTGGCGGTCACAAGGTGTCCGTCGCGGCCCACTGGGCTGAACATAATTTTTAGTCTGGCGTTCAACGTGTTAACAATATTTAAGAAATTACACTAACCTTTAGACTCTACACATTTTTTCAAATAAACATTCATTCATTCATTCCAATAATCGGGCAATCAACTTTTTTGCCATCAGTACTAGTTGTCACCGAGACGTCATTTTGTAACGGTCAGCGAGGGCATTCTTGAAACAAAAATATAGTAATACACAAAATACTACTGGAGACAATGTTATTTTTTCCATTTTATGTATGGTATGATTTATTAAACGCAGATGATTTAATTTATTATACGCTGATAGAGTTACTCGCTGTTTAGTACTTACCTTTAAAACAATACATGCACCACTTAATTTGTGTGCTTCGATAACAATTAAAATCCCACTTAAACGAAAATGATGCACAAAATATGTACTACAGACTTGAGACGTAAGGCAAACCTTTCGATTTTATTCATCATTAATAAAAAACAACTTTGCCGGCAGTATACGCTGATGGAGTGACTCGCTGTTTAGTATTTCCCTTCAAAACATAATGCACCAAGTTAATAGTTTTGCTTCAATAACAATTGAAATCCTACTCAAACGAAAAAGATGCACAAAATACTTCAGACTTGAAACATAAGGCAAATCTTTCCATTTTATTCATTATTAATAAAAAACAACTTTTCCGGCAGTATATTATTGCTGATGGAGTGACTCGTTTTTTAGTATTTCCTTCAAAACAAATAATGCACCAAGTTAATAGTTTTGCTTCAAAAACAATTGAAATCCTACTCAAACGAAAAAGATGCACAAAATACTTCAGACTTGAGACATAAGGCAAATCTTTCCATTTTATTTATTATTAATAAAAAAACAACTTTTCCGGTATACGTTAATAGAGTGACTCGTTGTTTAGTATTTCCCTTCAAAACAATGAATGCACAAAGTTAATAGTTTTGCTTCAATAATAATTGAAATCCTACTCAAACGAAAAAGATGCACAAAATACTTCAGACTTGAGACATAAGGCAAATCTTTCCATTTTATTTATTATTAATAAAAAAAACAACTTTTCCGGTATACGTTGATAGAGTGACTCGTTGTTTAGTATTTCCCTTCAAAACAATGAATGCACCAAAATATATTATATAGTTTTGCTTCAATAATAATTGAAATCCTACTCAAACGAAAAAGATGCACAAAATACTACAGACTTGAGACATAAGGCAAATCTTTTCATTTTATTCATTATTAACAGCTTGACTGCCCATTTCGCACCGGTGCGTAATGCGGGAGTGAGCGTGGAGGGCGCTTCTCGCACCGGTGCGGAAAGATAGCTATACAAATTACAAAGGCCACTACGCCGCGGGCTTTGCACGTAGAGCATCGTTTGTAGATTGGTCTTACGAGTGAATTTCCGGCGATTTTTTTACGTGAAGCGGTTTTGTATTACCTGTTATTGTTTGGCTTATATCTGCACATTATTATGGATAGTATTGCGGGTACTTCACGTACAAGAAAAAGGAAGTTTGTAATGAATTATGCTGAAAACGACAGTGATTTGGAAAGAGAATTATTCGCCGAAAGTGACAGTGATGAAATTTATTATCCTGACTATGATGAAAAGAGGAGTTATCGTCGGAGGATGATTGCCAGCCGCCTACGTCATTTTCTGTAACTGATATCAGTTTACGTAGCCCTGTACAAAAACTGCCACAGTCCTCACCTCGCAATCGCCACCTCATCATCAAGATGATGATCAGACAACTGATAAACCCTCTGCTGAAGTCTACTTCTCACTGGACTTCTGAAGGTGATATGAGACAATTTAATTTTACAAAAACTAATCGGTTTCTTGGAGAAATCAATGGAACAGAGCCAACTGATTTTTTTGACTTTTTTTCGACCAACAGTTTCTTACTATGATCTGTAACGAAACCAACGCGCAAGCAGAAAGGTTGTTTTTGTCGTCTGGTTCTGAATATTCTAGGATTACCCGGTGGAAAGAGCTCACTGTCCCAGAGCTAAAAAAATTTTTTGGTTAACTGTTTCACATGGGAACTGTTTCTATGAATAGAATACAAGATTACTGGAAGAAGGACAGGCTTTTTAACTTTCCTATATTCGGACAGCAAATGGGCAGAAACAGATTCCTTCTAATTATGAGATGTATGCATTTTACCTCAGAAACAGAAAGTAAGGATCCCTTGTTCAAAGTACGCCAAGTGATTGATTATTTCAATACTAAAATGAACGGTTGCTACTATCCTGACAAGGAATTATCGCTAGACGAGAGCATGGTGCTATGGCGAGGACGTCTCAGCTTCAAACAGTATATAAAAAACAAACGCCATAAATATTTATGCATATGGAATCAAGTTATACATGCTCACTGAACCCGATGGATTGATTCTAAAGTTTCGTGTATATGCTGGTGTAAAGATGCACAGATTACTGGAAAAGGACACGCGGAGAAAGTTGTCATGCATCTTCTAGAAGAAAAACTGGGAAATGGACATGAAGTTTATATGGACAATTATTACAACAGTTATATACTGGCAAAAAAGCTGCTCGAGAAAAATACATACTGTACCGGCACTTTACGTAAAGATTTAGGCCGCGTTCAGACGACACGCGCCCGCCCCGCCCACGCCACGCGCTTCTGCACCCGCGTCAAGCTCGCTTTGAAATTTGTTGATTTTATTTGAGTCTTTAGGCACATCAATGGATCTCAAATTGCATTTATTGAATTCTACCCGCGCACGCCACGCACACGCCACGCGTCCACCCCGCGCCCGCCTCGCGCTGTGGCTAGTGTTGTATTAACTGTGATCAAGTGTAGTCGCGTGGCGTGTTTTTTTTTAATAAATAAAATGATGAATAATATCGATAAAGAAATATTCATTTCTTTGATGGAGGAAATAAATTTTTGTCAAAAATAGCCCAACATATGGATACTGAGTCAAATATGCAACCAACCTTTAACACTGAAAGTGAAGACAGCCATGATACACTGGTCAGAAAAAGGAAGAAAGAACAAGTTCATAAAGAAAAAGATTTGAGTGCAGTAGATAGAAGAATGATTCAATTTATCGATTCTATGCAAAAAGAAGAAAAGAAAACCGATGACAGCAGAATTATGTCATTTTTCAAGAGTATTGCTCCAACAATAGAGAAGTTCAGTGACGATGAAGTTGTCGAATTTCAATATCAAGTTATTTCAATATTACGGAATTTTAAACAAAGAAATATAAATAGCAACACATCAGAATCTCAAAGTATACACCTGCAAGAATCCATCCAACTTCAGCCAACCTATGACACTGAAGCTTATGGATATTCTACTGCACCTGGACCTTCTAACGTGAGAAGCCAATCTAGACTTACTACTTATAGTTCCGAACTAGAATTTGACTCTTACACTCGAGTTGGTCAAAGTCAACCCAGTGTGCAATCCAGTATGAGTGACGACCTCGACTTTGCGACGCTGAATAATTAATTTTATTATATTTCTACTCCGACATCTACCGCTATGATTCAAGATAATTATAGTATTTGATTAGTGTAATTACTTTACCTTACATTTTCTGAAATTAAAAAAATGATTAAAACAAAAACCTGTTTTATTATATATGGTCACGTTCAAAAGAGTAGTCATAGTACTATAGTTTGAAATAATTTATTCAAAAAGGTCATGTGCTTTATTCTATATGTTTGTGCTTGTTTATATAAATTATATACCTTTTAGAAATACAAAAATATTTCAAACTATACGCTCACGCAAAAATTTTAAGCGAAATCATGACTACTTACCTCAAAGTTACAACCAGTCTTTCGGCAGAAGAAATACTATCTCTCATAACTGTGTGCTGATGCTCCAGTTTAATATTTAAAACAGACAGTAATTTATCAAAAGTCCTTTTAGTCATTCGAAGATAGCCATAAAATTCGTCATCATAATGGCGTAATTCCGCAAAAAGGACATGAAATTCGCCATGCTTCTCTCTGCGAGTTAATATAGGGTGAACCCAATATCTTCGTGTGGAATTAATCTTACTGTCTTTTTCTTTCTTCCATTGTTTATACATATAGTATATAATTAGAACTTTGTTTGACTTAGTCAAATCCATCTTATTTCAAACGTTTTCACGTTGTCACTACGTCTACTGAACAAAGTAGTCCAGTCACTAGTAGTTTATGCGTGCGCGGGATGTGCGCGAGGCGTGCGCGTGGCCAGCGCAGGTGTAATGCGGGCACAACGCATGTGCGGGTCCTGCGCGTGGTCGACGCGTGTCATCTGAACGCGGCCTTACGAGACAGTTCTAAAGAAGTGACACAAAAGGTATTGAAAAAGGGCGAAAACATATCATTGTTTCGAGACGGAATTCACATAGGAAAATGGAAAGATAAACGCCCGGTTACATACATAACCAATCAGTATGCTAATAATATGGTGCCAGTTACCAACAGACGGAGACAGATTACTCAGAAACCTGAAAGTATAGCTAAATACAATACATACATGCCTGGAGTAGATAGGCAAGACCAGCTTCTAGCATTCTATCTATGCGAGAGAAAAACCCTTCGCTGGTACATGAAAATTGCCGTACATATCTGTAGGTGAAAGTTAAAGAACCTTAAGTCCATTTTTGGCTGTTTTCATGTTTTTACAGATTCCGATTCGAAAAACTCGAATTTATACAATAGTAAATGACATTAAGTCCTAACGCCGTATTATTTTAAATTAGCAAATGTAACTGGATATTAAGTCCCTGAGTACATAAAAAGTAAACAGTCGTAAAGTTCTTTAATATCTTTTAGCGTTCATTTATAGACGACATTTCAGTGTTAAATGACATTATGTGGGACTTACGATTCTTTTGCACTAACTAGCGCATTGGCGCACGTCTTATTTATGTTTACCCCCCCGCCCGCTACTCTTGCGTTGCCACTGGCCACAACGGGCAATGCAATCGTGTCGAAGGCAGAGAAGATTTGCGTTTGATTTTAAACTACGTGTAATTTGTTGTTTTCGTTCATATAAATGAAACAAAATGTTTACCGGACGAGGAAGGAAACTTGTCAATATGATAAAATTATCAGGTATGTAATTTAAAGAGTTTTTCTGCCAATATATGCTACTTTTTCAACCTTGTAACGACATTTTGCAAACACCTTACTTTAATAATAATATCATACTTAAGTTAATAGGCCTAATTACTATCAAAGCAATTTTAATGAATACTGTAATGTTGTTGTTGTTGTCTTGCGATAACCCAAACTGTCAGCAAAAATAAATTGTATTTTATTTTATTTGAAAAATATATTTAATATATGGCGCACGTAAAGGCAACATTTATACTCCCGTTTCTTATGCTTATATTCTCGTCGAATGTCAGTTGAATGATAGTTAATGAAACAAAAATGTATGTCAAAATCTTGTCATAAACTGATTGAGATGAAACTTGATATGTATATGGAGACCTGTATGAATGCATAGTTTACTTTTTTATCGTGATATTGTCATAGAATCGGGACATACGCAGGAGAAACCGCAGGGCGCAACTAGTAAACTATATCTGTCAGTTCTGCCCCGGGTGCCAGCTTTCTACGTATATTGCGACATACTTTATCATCATTTTGTAATAAGTATGATGAATGGCGTTGTATCTAAATAAATTATTTACACATAATTTTTTTTTAGATGGTGACAATATAATAAAAGAGAATCAACCAGGATGTTCCAAATGGCCTGATGTAACAGTAGCTGAAGGGCAAAGCAGAATATTCGAACCGATGAATGAGATACTATCTCGCTCTGTATTACCTCCTACACAGTCATCACAATCTGATGATAACACCAATAGAACAGGCGAAAAAAGTGATACTTTGAGTGAGATTTTATCGACAGATGATGATGATTATATTCCAAACACAAGTGACTCAAGCGATTCTATTCCTTCGAAAAACAGACATAATGCAAGACCTCCTGTTACTATAAACGAAAGTTTAGAAATAGATACAGAAATAGGTTCTGAAGTATTTGTTGAAAAAATAAAAACCAGAAAACGGTTAAAAAGACCAGAAACATGGAAGTGTAATCTAAGACGTAAAAAGGCAATATCGGGCAAATTACATGAAACACAAAAAGGAAACATAGTTTCTGCTAAGACTATCAAGACCTCTTGTTCTTGCAGAAAAGGATGCAGTAACAAAATCAACGATAAACAACGAAGACATATATTTGAAAAATATTGGAATGAAGGAAAGACGTGGGACATGAAACGACAATTTATTTTGACATGTGTTCGGAAAAGAGCTACAGAAAGACGAAGAATACGCAAAGAAGACTCTAAAAAACAAAGAAATCATACTTTAGAGTATAGATTTCTGGTTGATCAAAACGAAATCGGTGTTTGTAAGACATTTTTCTTAGGAACTCTGGGTATATCCGAAACGGTGGTTCGAAATACAATTAAAAAATCTAGCTATGGAATTATAGAAGAAGACAAAAGAGGAAAAAAGGAGCCTCCAAACAAAACAAAGACTGAAGTAATAGAAATGATTAAAAAACACATAGAATCATTCCCTAAATATGAAAGTCACTACAGCAGAGAAAAAACAAGGCGTGAATATTTAGGTGCACATTTAAATTTAAAATTAATGTATAAATTATATGAAGAGGAATGCACAATAGAGAATGTTGATAAAAAAATGATTGCAAAAATTTGGACATACAGAAATATTTTTGATACTCATTTTAATTTAGGATTTAAACCACCGGAAACTGACACATGTGACGATTGCGATCGTTTTGTAATTCAAATGCGTGGGTCTGAGGGATCCGAAAAAGAGGCACTAAAAAGCAGATATGATGATCACTTGAAAGAGGCAAAGGCTAGATATGATTTAAAAGCTTTTGATAAATTGGAATGTATAAATACTACAGCTGGTAAGAAAGTAATTACTGTAGACTTACAAAAATGTTTACCAACTCCTTTGTTGACGAACAATCTTAGTTTCTATCTTCGCAAGTTGTGGACTTTTAACTACACAATATTAGATAGTTTCACGAACAAAAGTACCTGCATTATGTGGGACGAATCCGTATCAGGCCGTGGAGGGAACGAATTATCATCGGGCTTAATCAAATGGTTTGAAAAAAATGTTTCAAACACATCTACCAAAGAGGTTACAATTTGGTCCGATAATTGTGCCGGACAAAATAAAAATGTTCATATTATAATGTGCTATTTATGGCTACTAAAATATATACCGAATTTGCAAGTTATTAACCACAAATACTTAATGAAAGGTCATACCCATATGGAGGTGGACGGTATACATTCTATTATAGAAAGGAAAAAAAAAAGACAACCGCAATTTTCTATAATGACGCCGTGGGATTGGCAACAATTGATTAGGTCTTGTTCTTCGGATAAAGCACCGATAGAAGTTATCGATATGCCAAGGGAAGCATTTAAAAATTTACTTATTCTCCAAGAAGGTACCTCATCTCCCTTTGTTCATCGCAAAAAAAGGAGATATTGGTCAGTCAGTGCCTTACTCTGATATAGTATGGATGCAATTCAAGAAAGAAGACTATGGCACAATGTATTACAAAACTACTTTTAAACAAAATGAATTTGAAAAGGTGTCTTTGATAAGAAATCGAAGAAGATCTTTGGGCGATTTTACCCTACCCGCACTGCAGCCCATAAGACAAGATAGTAAGCCGATCACGACTAACAAATATCTAGACTTGCAAAAAGCTTTGCAATGGGTTCCGCCCATTTTTCACGACTTTTATAAAAAACTGGTTCATGATGGTACAGCGCGTGACCTAACAGAACCGGAATAATTTTTTTTGATTTTGATTGTGATTGATTTATAATATAATACAAATAAAGTTGTTAAAATACTGTTTTTTTATTGACATATCTAAATATTTTAGCAAAATATTCAATTTTAGGGGTTAGGTACTACAATATTACTATTTTACCCTTTTGTAATCAATTTTATCAATGATATAGGGACTTAACAAACATAACAATACTTAGTTATTGTAATACTCACCAAAGTTAAAGAACATTAAGTCCAAAAAAAAAACCTTAGGAGGCTTTAGTGGGTCAAAAATATATCAAAGGTCGTAGTTAAAGAAATAAATTATTCCTAGGTTTTTATTTCACATCGATCCGATATCTACTTTTTTATAAAAGCTATCTTTAATATTTCCATGATGTTTTAGTCGTCATTAATAGGATCTACTGTAAAGTTTATACATTGTGACTTAAGGTCTTTTACCTTTCACCTACAGATATATTTCAAATGCTATCCATCAACTCATATAAAATATATAACAAATATTCAGGCCAAAACAAACTGAATCTGTATGATTATCGTATAAGAGTAATAAGTTCCTTGCTGCCACAAAAACCATCCGAACCGCTGCCAATTTCAACAGCAGGTGGATCATCATCACAGCATCGGATTGCAAAAATCACGGACTTGAGGAAAAAAGGTACAGTACAGAGAAAGATTTGTCGTCAATGCTACAAAAATAACAAGTGTGCCGATTCCCCGTGGCACTGCATAACATGCGAGAATAAGCCCGGGCTTTGTGTCGAATGTTTTGACAACTATCACAGGGCGATTGGAAATTGAGTTTTTGATTTTTTCTATTATTAATAAATGTTAAATACCAAAAACCTACTCTTCGCACCTGTGCGTAAAGGGACGCACAAAATACTTCAGACTTGAGACATAAGGCAAATCTTTCCATTTCATTAATCTTAATATAAAACAACTTTTCCGGCAATATACGCTGATAGAGTGACTCCTTGTTTAGTATTTCCCTTCAAAAAAACGAAAAAGATGCACAAAATACTTCAGACTTGAGACATAAGGCAAATCTTTCCATTTCATTTATTATTAATATAAAACAACTTTTCCGGCAGTATACGCTGATGGAGTGACTCATTGTTTAGTATTTCCCTTCAAAGCAACAAATGCACCAAGTTAATAGTTTTACTACAGTAACAATTGAAATCCTACTCAAACGAAAATGATGCACAAAATACTACAGACTTGAGACATAAGGCAAATCTTTCCATTTTATTTATGGTTAAAAAAAACTTTTCCCGCAGTATACGCTGATGGAGTAACTCGTTTAGTATTTCCCTTCAAAACAATGAATGCACCAAGTTAATAGTTTTGCTTCAATAACAATTGAAATCCTACTCAAACGAAAAAGATGCATAAAATACTAGACTTGAGACATAAGGCAAATCATTCCACTTTATTCATTATTAATAAAAAACAACTTTTCCGGCAGTATACACTGACATAGTGACTCGTTATTTAGTATTTCCCTTCAAAACAATGAATGCACCAAGTTAATAGTTTTGCTTCAATAACAATTGAAATCCTACTCAAATAAAAAAAGTGCACAAAATACTACAGACTTGAGACATAAGACAAATCTTTTCATTTTATTTATGGTTAATAAAAAAACTTTTCCCACAGTATAAGCTGATGGAGTAATTCGTTGTTTGGTACCTCCCTTCAGAATATTGAATTAACCAACTTAGTTTTTTTATGCATAAAATATTACAGACTTTAGACAAGTCTATTTATTCCATGACTCGCTGATTAGTAAATATTTCCGTTCACAACAATGAATTCACCAAGTTAATAGTTTTACTACAATAGCAATTGAAATCCTACTCAAACGAAGAAGATGCACAACATACCACAGACTTGAGACATAAGGCCAAATAAAATAAATTAAAAATAATTAAAAATAAGAATAAATTGTAGTGATTGGAGAAGAATATTACACCAATTATTTTGTTTCATCAGAGTCAGGATTGGATATTAATAACATTGCAATAAGCACATCCCTTTAAAATATTTTTACACTTTTCGAGATGTATACACAATTTGAAATCAACCTTCGCATTTATCCTATCAATCTTTTTACTGTCACATAGACCGCCATTTTTTTATTAATTTCAACAATTGTATTGATAACAACTTCACAAACCTACGACTGCGAAATGACCTTACCTTACGAAAGTAAAAAATATGGATCAATCAAAGCTCTTCACATTTTTTGAAAAATATTGTAACTCCACAAAGACATAAATTAAATAATTTAAAAACCCCCGACACAAAAAAACTGATGATCAAAGGGCTAAACAGATTTTGTTTAATTATAGCTAAGAACACCCTTGATCAAGTCACCTTCCAACCAAAAACGACTAAATCAAAACCGATTCATCCATTTGGGCACGTTTTAAACGACGACACAGACAGACACACAAATTAAACTCATAACACCCCTTTGTTTTCGTCAGTGTTAGTAAATACAAAATACTATTTTCGTATTGTATTTTCGTGCCTTATCGATTTGAGCGGGCAAATAATTGAAACTCCAAAAAAATATACATTTTACTGATGAAACTTACACAATGCTTTGTAACATAACACACTTTTATGCCCCAACACAGTTGTATGTAGTTCCCCCTAATAATGATTATCAAAACATTGATATTATGTTACAAAATAAGACATTAAATTTTGATCAAAAAATCAACGAAAGACAATATACATACATTTCAACTTATAATACAAGATATTATATAACATTTTGTTTGAAAATTCAACATAGAAAATTAGAGTTTTATCTTTATCATACTTATCGTATTCGCTATGTAGTCGGCGTAAGAGTCCACTACTCCATATCATGCCAGAGGACTGTGAGAAACGAAACAAATGAAGCACAAGCATCTTCTTGATAACATCTCAGTTATTCGAATCCCATTACAGCCCATAAAAATCCACTGCCGAAATAGGGGGATAATTTCGAGAGAGGTTGGTACCGCAATTTTTTGTAAGTTTTAGTCATCATCATGAAGATGCTGCTGGTCATATTGTTTTCTTCTGTCGCTTCTTGAGAATGCCACGGGAGGATATATGTGTAGAATATATCTCTCATCCTATAATACAATCTATGGAAGAGACCAATGTGCAGAATTGAATTATGAGTTTAAAACTTATGTTCTTATCATACAATATTATTTTGTCATCTATCATCACCCTATATATATGCATATACAGATAAAATACCTTTATATAAATATACAATATGATCTTCCTTTTAGTCTTTACCTCTTTTATAAATTTGTTCTTTTATGTATAAAATATGTTTATTTTCTAAGACTAACAGGGGGTGATTGTATTTTCATTTACTATTGGATAATGATATTCCATACCACATTCATAATTTGTGTTCATTCCTCAGGCTTCATCCATGTATATAATCCCTATATAGTATTGAAAAATACTGGCCTTTCCGCTATTTTAAATAAGTATTCGGTATTTACGGTTTGCCTCATTTTTTTAAAAAGCTATGAGTTTTTAAAATAACTTAATAAAAAGAAAAAAACGGACTTCAAAAAACTAAAAAGAGAAAATCATTTCTTTTTCTGAAGTTGGGGCCAAGACATAGTTTATATTAGAGTTAAAGCTCCGACTTCAGAATGTCAATTTTTTATTCTTTTAAGTCACCTTTTACATTTTATTAAATAAGTTTTTTACCCTTTTGAATGGAATAAGGAATATCACAATCTCAATATTGTCTTAGTAGTTATATCTATTTTGGCACCCATATGGGGTGGAATATACCTAGCAAAGCTTTTTGTTAGAGCGGATCTCCCATGGCGCAAGAAAACTATTCTTCCGCCGCCCCAACCCCCCCCCCCCCCCCCAACGCGTGTTGGCGAATTTCACGTCTTTGAAATATTTTTTTTCTTATTTCTCAGACATGCAGGTTTCCTCACGATATTTCTTTGACCGCCGAGCATGTGGTAAATCAGCACTTAAAATTGCAATTAACAATTTCATCGTTTGCTTGCGTACTGCGAATTTTACAACAGGCGTTAACCATCTGAGCTACCGCGGAGCATTAACCTATGTACCACAAACATATCTACACACATATTAATAAAATTAAAGTCTGTCCGTTATTTTGAAATAACTAGTCCTAATTTTAAAAATAAAATTTTAAAAGGTTTTTACCTTTTTTTTGTTAACTTTTTCAAAATTAACACTGGTCTTCATATTTTAGAGCTCTAAAGAGGACTCAATTCTTTTGGAACAATGCCCCTGTGGCATACCCACATCACATCATCATCATTAATCATCAGAGATAAAAACAAATTATTAGCAAGAGCATATCATGCAAAAATATAAAACTAATTAAACAAACATTTCTTACCAGAATTTTTATGGCCTAAATACAAAAATATTATAACTATATGCATCACCACTAGTGTCAAAATCTGTGTTCACTGTTGTTCACGCAGTTTAATACATTTCAAACTTTCACTTGATTCTTTCACCATTTCAACTTTTTGTTTAACGCCAATATCATTGTTTCCCTCGCTTCCCTGGAGGCTTCTGAAGCTGGAAAGCAGAGTTTGAGTCAGTTTGCGACGTTGCTCCAAAACTACCGAGATTTAGTGATGTGTTGTAATTACTCTGCGGTTGGGGTTGCCAGTTTGATCCTGTAATGATAAAAAAAAAACAAAACTGAAAATACTATTCTTTTGTCTTCTTTTTTTTGTGGAATCTTAATTAAAATTATCTCTAATTTACACGGCAAGTGTTTGGGAATTCCCGACAATTTCAAAGTCCCGGGACACGAGACAGCCTATAATCAAATTCCCGGGATTACCCGGGACTTCGACACTTAAGAACATTTATTAAAAAGAAAATTAAATCTTAATAATTTTGACGTTCGTTAACTTCAGTTGCTACAGTCTTAATAATTGCTTTGTTTATTTCCTTTAATCACACACACATTCACTTTTAAGCAAATTAATCTAATAGTTACAAATCGAAATTAGTTAAAAAACATACTGAATCTTAATAACTTTACTATTATCTAGTAATTCTAGTATCTAATATTGGTCATAATCACAACATTGTTAATTCTCATAATCACGGATCTGTTTCATAATTAAACAATCTAAACATAAATAATAAACTACAGTTATAAATCAGTCTTTTAAATAATCAACTCTCAATCAACAACACATTAATTAGAGTTCTTATAGGCTTTTAAAAAATCAGAGCCTCAACAGCCTTGTCCGACAATCTGTTTCTGATTTTTGTAATAATGTCACCGGACAAGGAGAATACTCTCTTGTTTTCGTCAGATGTCGGTTTAATTGTGTTTAAGGCTTTATACAGAAATTGTTAATTGGAATTTTAAGTGCTGATTTACTACGCACTCGGCGGTGAAGGAAAACATCGTGAGGAAACCTGCATGTCTGAGAAATAAGAAAAAAAATATTTCGAAGACCTGTGAAGTTCGCCAACACGCATTGGGGCTGTGCACCGGACTATTCCTTGCCCTAAAACCCTCTCAGAAATGAGATGAGGCCTGTGCCCAGCAGTGGGACGTATATAGGCTGTAATTTTACTTTACTTTTACAGTAGTTCCAAACTTTCTGCGGTTAGTCCAAACAACTGAAACTCCTTTTTTAATGTAGCTCTTTTTTTTCCAGAATCTCGTGTATATTTTCTTAGATATTTTTATTGCTTATTCCATTTGATTTATAAAATACTCATCGGGCTCGTTGTGTACTTGAGAGCTGCTAGTACTAGATTCAGCGCCATTATTTCCACATCTGGTGTCCGGATACAGGGATATTTTAAAATATCCCTATTTATTTTTGTATTTTTATTTTGCAATTAGTGCAGTTTTACTAATATTCGAGGTAAAAAGTCCGTGTTTTGAGACAGTGAGGAGGCCATTGCGCAAATATTTTAACAAGCATTTAACTCGTTGTGATCTTCTCTCTTCTAGGTGAACTTTCAAAGTTTAGAAGAACCGCTTTGCCAAATCATTATTAGTCGTTGTCGATTGAATCTTTTTGAGCAACACGTCAATTATTGCTTCGGCTGTAAATAATGAAGCGTTTTGTCGGCCTAAGGCTTCCACAGCTATCTTTACTGGCTGCAACAAATCAACAACCGACTACAAAGGAAGAAAATTGTCTTCATTCCACTTGTTTAAGATGTTTAAATCAATCAACGCTTTCTTAACGCAATTTTTTATCTTCAGAAGCCGTTCCGCTATCACAATGATTGAATTCCACCTTATTTTAATATTTAATAGTAAACTGAGTTCAAAAGAAACACCACACCACACTCACGTCATAAATGAAATTGACGACTGACTACAGGACAAGTAATGTGGCGGCGTGATGGCAGTGCAGCAATCGCATTTATAGTGTTGTGTACTCAGTAGTTAGTTACGTAGTAAACCAAGTAATTATTCATTAAACTAACAAATGGCGCTAGGCTCCTTCAATTATTTGAAAATAAAAATGATTACATAACAATTTTGACAATCTTGTCTCGTCTCGAGTCTCGAGCAAAAAGTCCCGGGACTCGAGACAACAAAAATTACGAAAAGTCCCGGGACTTCGAGACACGAGACGTCCCGGGAATCAAACCCTAACGGCAACAGACTAGTTTATTTTAATTATCTCCATAGCATAATAAAAATAAGCGACAGCAGCCTAATGGTAGGGTGTGGACTGGGAACTTAAATCAAAAATCAAAATCAAAATATATTTATTTCATCAGTAAATGGTTGTGGGTTTGAATTCAACTACTATCATGAACCACTCCTAATACAAGCATTTTAATCTTACCAGGAGTGGTTAAAAGGAATATTAGTAGTGTTGATAGCATTGCTAGTATTTACGTAAATAAAAATATATTGTATTTTGCTATGGGCTAACAGTCGACAGACAATCTTCGTTTTGCCAAAGAGACCCATAAGTTCTATTTAAAGCTTAAATCCGACAGAATCTCTGAGATTTTTTTAAAGAAATTTGAATTTAGTTTTCAATATACTTTGCAAAACTATACACACAAAAACAAAAATAATTTTATGAAAATAATGATGTTACATCTCACATTCTGTAAATAATAGGTACAGACTAGTAATACCAGTTACAGCGCTCCAAGCAGCCAGAAATTTGTGGCGCAATATATAAGCTTTTACAACAAAGCACCAGAAAATATACAGAGTCTATGAAAACAAAAACAAAAGCTGTATAAATATCATAATAATATGAAGGAATAAATAAATTGATAATAATCGCTTGGAACAAGGTGATCGCTACTATGCTATTTATTATTTAAAGAGCATTGTGCACGCATTTTATGCATGCAATGCATTTTGAGTACATCTGTATTTAACAGGCGATATATCCTTAGTTTAAAAAAAAATAAAAAAAATAAGGATATATATCTTGCAAACCACACTCTTCTCTTATCACACTATATGTGATAAGAGAAAAGTGTGGTTTGCAAGATGATGTTGTGACCAGGATTAAGAAAGGAATGCTTCGGTGGTTTGGTCATGTGGAAAGAATGAATGAGGAAAGAGTGACAAAGAAAATTTATGTTGCAGAAGTGAATGGCAGAGTCGGAAAGGGACGCCCGAGGCAAAAATTTATCAACCAAATTAGAGATTTGTAATTTGTTGATTTGAAATTGACAATTGTAAAAATTATCGTCACTGTTTTCATTTCTTTTAATTTTAATTTTTAACATAATAAGCGTGTGAGACGTGCACTTCTGGATTTTCCAAATAATTTTTGTTCAATTAGCATGAGCTTGCTGACACACTGCCTACAATTACGCACACAAGTCCGCGTGTGTGTATACACACATCACTACTACAAGTACGGCTCGCCCTTTACCGTGAGATAAATTATTATTTATCTATATCTGTTCTTAATATATAGCGTTTGTGAAATTCCTCAATTAACTCACCTGATACTTCAGCTGTGTGGAATGGTGACAATGTACTGCCTAAATATGTGAAAGGAGGTGGACCAGCCAGTTGTTGAATGTTACCTGTAAAAAAAATCTTTGTAGTTATGGCAATGTGCAATGATTGTCATGAGAGAAACCTCATCTTATTGGATGTGGACATACTCAAGCCCCTTAAAACCTTTTGGCCTAAGACGAATGACAATATAAACTTTTCGTCACTTAGCATCAGGTGAACATGCAACTCACCTGATGGTAACCTGGTGATAGCTCGGTAGTAATAGATCCACAAAAAAGTTGTGAGAAGAAAAAAACTTCCGATAAATCACACAATGGTGGGGTTATAATGGGGGTATCCAGATGGTTTGGATAGTATCAGGAATTTTGCTGTGTTGTGCGAAGTGTGACAAGTTCAGAGTCAAGCTATGAGTGATGCAGTGTCAGAGATAGGGACTATCCCACTCAAATCTGTTTTTTTAAAAAAGTAGAAGTGAGGATAACAATTGAACACACATGGTAAGTGGACGCAATGGCCTATAGACATATCCATCGATTATGAATAAAAATACAGACGGGTTGTCATATTCCCTGGGAAAAGCATCTCTGGTTCTTGCCACTCACAATACAAAACACAGCATAACACTACTATTACATGCTGGTACTCTGTGAGAGCATGAACCTTCCCCAATCGAATCGCCCATTTATGCCACTGCCATGATATATTTCACATGTCTCTACCACATACGAAAAACTTTTTTTTTATAGAATAGCGTGACAAACGAGCACACAGTCCACCTGATGGTAAGTGGATGCTGTAGCCTATAGACATCTACATCTATCCTCGATTACAAATCAAAATGCAGATGCATTGTCACTCGTGAGGACTAAGAAGGAATGCCTTGTTTCCAGTAAAAAGGGTCTCCGGTTCTCTACAATCACCATACAAAACACAGCAGCATTTAGCTACTGTTTCACGCTGGTATTCTATGAAAGTGTGGTCCTTCCTGGCCGAGCCGACCCATTTGTGCTACAACTATACTTGTAATATAACTGCAGGATAGCTCTACCATGTGTAAACTGGTTAATATATCCAGGACCCAAAACATAACAATAGGCTAGGCGATCGTCATTTACACAACAGTGTCACTGTTTACATGTCAAACTTAAAGACTAAATTGTCAGGGCGTGTAATATAAAAAAATGCTCACCTAAAGCGACTTTGGGATCTGACAACACAGCACTGCCACCAAAGCTAATGTCAGGCAAGGAACTTGATTTTGTTTTCTTTCTTGTACCTTCTGCATCATGTAAGATCTGGTCTAGACTGGCGCTTGCTATAGATAAAAAATACATTTTAATATTAATTTTTTTTTACCTTGCGGTACCTTTAGGTACCTCGGAGCTAAGTCGCTCGCTGTAAATTTCACAGTACGCGAGCAACCCGGATCTGATCTCTGCCGACACCAAAGAAATTGAAAATTACAATGTTCAGTGCTGAATTACCACCACATGCTCGGAGATTAAGGAAACATCGAAAAAATGCTGGAAAATGCTGGATGTCTAAGCAATAAAAATATTTCGAAGACGTGTTATCTCGCCGAACACGCACTGGCGTAACGCGGTGGAAAAATTGCTCCATAGCTCTCTCAGATTTAACGTGTAGTGGCGGTGCAAGAATATCTACTATCATCCCGTGAGTGTCGTATGAGGCGACAGAGGGAAACTGAAACAGGGAATGGGCAACAGCATCTTCCTGATAACTCTAATTATAAAAAACTGCAGTTACCAACCCGTTTGTCGAGTGTGGCAACTATGGAAAATATCCCCCTATGAGGCAATCTATGGGGGCCTATGTACAGCAGTCGACTTTAATAGGCCGTAACAGCAGCCCTCTCAGATATATGTCGGGCAGTGGTGCCTGCACAGGATGTATCCAACTTCAATTTACTCCCACTTTCAGAGACATGTGGTAGAAGGGTAATAAAATTCGACACCTCATTTGATAAAGTTCGTATCGTAAAAGGCGATTAGGGGAAATATTAAAAAATCTCGTAACCTCTGTTAGATAGCGGTATAAACACCTCTTTTATGTTAGGCGTACAATATCCATACCGACTGTGTTATCCACACGTGTAAGTATTTCAAATAATCCAATTGAGGGAGCATCAAATGAATTTATAGAACTCGAGACGGTAGACAATATACGCTTGCACTAGCGTTTCGTGTAACATGGATGCAAGAGGGCACTGTCACATCCACGGCCGCGTTGATACATTTATTTTAGTTCCAGGCCACCACACCGACGACCGAGGAGCAACATCAAAACACAAAGAAAGATTCCTCGCTGCCCGATTTCTGGCCTACTGGGGTAATGTAACGCCGAAGTTTCATTTTTAACCAACTTCAAAAAAAGGACTTAGGAAAGGAAAAAAAGGACTTCAAAAAAAGGATTGTACTCAATTCAACCGTATGTTTTTTATATTTGTTACCTCAGAGCTCTGTTCTAGGTGAACCGATTTTAATGATTCTTTTTTATTTGAAAGCTGATGCTTCCCATGTGGTCCTATATAAACTTGATCAAGAACTGAACAGTAATTTTGATCTAAGCTTAATAAAGGGTATTTAATTAAATTCACCGACAATGTTTTCATTTTATTGATATTGAAGTTGGGTGTACAAAATTTTTAATTTTATCACTTGCATCTAATTGTAGAAGGTTACCTTTTGGGAGAAAATGACATGAAGTGTATTATTATGAAGTATTATATTATAGAAATTTTGTGACAAGAAAATTTACTTTTATGTACTCACGTGAGGGTCTATCAAAAACATTTGTAGGATCCTTCAGTATGTACTTTCTGAGGTTGAGATATTGCTCCTTCTGAGCTTCCACCTGCGTGTGCACTGCTTGTAAGCGACCAGCCAAAGCCACAAGAGACTCATGCATACGTCGAATACCGAGCGTTAATTCTGTAATAAAATAAAAGAGTAAATTAATGATTTCTTATAGTTACGCGAACACTACACATTGATAAAAACTAATTTTACGGATTTTATCACTTTTATTTATTTTATTTTTAATACCCGACGTACCGGTTGCTTTCCAGCACCCATGGTCACGGAGAACCGAGGTGACTGACGTCCCGATGTCAAAGTTAACTCGGAGTACCTTCAGCTCTTTAATTATTGTCGGGACGTCAGTCACCTCAGTCCCCCGTGACCATGAGTGCTGGAAAGCGCCCGAAACGTCGGGTATTAAAAATAAAATAAATAAACACGATAAAATCAGTAAAAGTAGTTTTAGTCAAAGTTTAAATTAAATTTTGAATGACACTACCTACTATATTTATAATATATAATAACCAAAGAAGAAAATATAATTTAAAACATTTATTATACAGGGTTATTTTGCAATAACCGACCAAATTTGCAGAGAAGGTTCAGAATAAGTAATATAGCCAAATAGTGAAGAAAAATTAATTAAAAAATTCTCAAACATGTTGTCCTTTTAATGTTTTAAATTCAAAATTTGTGGTTATGCATTAATGTAACTGATTTTACTGCACAAGCACACATTTGTTACGGTCGATCTGTATGTAAATACGTTGTTGCCCATAAATCACATTCAATTCGGAATAATTTCAATTAAAGGTCTTACATACATAAACACTCACGTCTGTCACCCAGAGGGGTAGGCAGAGACTACAGACTTCCATTTGGCACGATCCTGACACACCTCTCTCGCCTCCTTCACATCCATACACCTACGCATACATGCTCGTCGGTTAAGGGTACCAAAGAGTATAATAAGTATATACAGGAAAAGAGAGCCCTCTGACGACATTTTATTGCAGACAAAATTGAACTACTAGCGCCTCCTACAAATTGAATCCGAACTAATTCGCTATATATAGCTCTACATATACCTCTTCTATATTATGTGTGATATTGTTCTTTAATTCGTATACATACTGAAACAGTTTTACTGCCTACTTTTTGTAATACTGTTTTTGATATTATTAAAATTACGTAAAACAGTTTCAGTAAGTACACTGGTATTTATGGGGTATTTGCAATGAAACAAGAAAGATAACGATGAGCACACGCAAAAAGTAACCACCATTTTGACTTTCATTTTCGTTTGAATATTTGACGTTTTGAAGTTTAGGGTGGCCAGTATCATAGTTATCATAATCGATTGATTTCATGATGTTAAAGTTTTTATTTTATGTGAAAATAATATTTGTTATAAACAAAATCACCAATAAATTTATCGTACATTTAATTTAATTTTTAAGTTAATTTTAGTTTCTTTTTAAAAGTAGCGACATCTGTGAAGACCTTAGACCAATAATAAACATAATGTTTTCGGAAACAAATTATGGATGGCGCTACCTTCAATTGAATTCTTGTGGTTCAAGGCAACTGTCCTACCCCTGAAGGGTACTCCTAATTTGGCCCGTTTTTAAAGGTCTTATTTACTCATATTTTCGAAAACTGCAGTAAAACTTAAGTTTAAAATTTGGTTACTCTTTGAATAATAACCCCGTGTAATTGTTGGTGCATCTGTTAATGATTGCGAAAGTTTTGAACAAAATGGCACAGAAGTAAACTGAAACAGAATATGGGCAGCAGAATCTTTCTGATAACAACTTAACCTCTCAAACACTTCACAACAAACTTCGATATTCCGTCAAAATTCAAGTGGTCAAATATGACCGCAGCCACCCACAGCACTTTAACCCATAAAAACTTATTTTTAGAGATCAATAAGAAATTTTCTATCATCTACTAGTAGAATAAAAAACAGTTAGTCTATGGATATTAGTTTATATTCTACGTTCATTACGTACGACATTTTCATTTGGATGTTGTGTTGATTTTTGAATTTTTCTAGTATTTTATTATAAAAATAATTTCGAGTAATAGGTATATAGAAACAATTGTGAATTTTCACGCTGCCGACATCCGCTTGGTAATTTTTTTTGTTATCAAAATACAATAAAATCTTTTTGTAATCAAGTAAAACCTAACTTTTGTTCAGACCAAAAGATAGAAAATTATGTACCTATAGATTTTATAATGACAAACTTCTTCATAGTAAAGTAGTCTCTAAATATATGTTTTAATGGTTTTGAGTACTGTGGGTGGGTGCGGTCGCATGCGACCACTCGGGATTTGCCAGACGCATGCGACTGCACGGGAATTTTATAGGGATTGAAGGGTTAATAAGCAGGCGCCAACCAGCCCGCCGAGGTGCCTGCCTGTACGAAACATCTAAGGGGGGAGGCTTGTGTTCAGTAGTAGACTTTTGACAGGCTGTAATGATAGATATTACACAAATATTAAACGGATAGCCAGTCCAGACAGACAATATATATATATATATATATATATATATATATATATATATATATATATATATATATATATATATATATATATATATATATATATTTATTTAACCTCAATTAAGAATCAAAACGCAGATGCGTTGTCACCCCTGAGTACCAAGATTGAATGCCTCTTTTCCAGTAAAAAAGGGTCTCCGGATCTCTACACATACCATACTGTGGGGGGGTCTTTTTAATATCATAACACAGCATTGTTAAACTGCTATTATACGCTGGTATTCTGTGAGAGTGTGGTCCTACCACGGTCGAGCCGAACCATTCGTGCTACAACCATAATATAGCTGCAGAGTGGCTCTACCACGTTATAAGTGATTAAATTACTATCACTTAACAAGTTTCTGAGTAAAAATGATCAATTACATTGTGAAAAAAAAAATATTTTATAAGGAAATGTGTAAACATATGAGTATGTACAGTACGTACTGATACTGTCTAGATAGTACCAATAGCGAAAACCCGCTAATAAAGGTAATATATCGTTATATTATTCGAAATACTTCCTAAAAAAATGTTTCTTAACAACCCAAATATAATCTACAAGTTTGTCAAGCTATGAAGCTTTCACTTCTGATGTGCCAGTCCTACAACAGACATTTTTTGCAATTTATGACATTTTATCATTGATGATTTTTAATCCCATTCTTTAACTGCATGAGTAGTACACGTATAATATTAATAAACTGTTACGAAATAATGTGATCTCAAAATTACTATGCGGCAAGGCAAGGGGATTTGACCACCGGACCTTCCTACAGAATCTGTCTTTTATTACTTATTTTTGTAAATTATAATATTGTTTTAAGACATAGTATTTTTTGTTTATTAAAAAAACAAATGTATTAATCATTTTTTTTAATTTTTTTTTTGGCGTTGGGATTCATTATCTAGAGCAGCCTACATGACATATATAATAATATTAATCTCAGTTTTTGTTATTAGGAGTAGTCGAATTGAAGACATAGACAGATCAACATTTCTCATTGACACCTTTTCCAACATTATATGTATGAAAAACTAGTTTACATAATAGCTGATAAGCTACAAAGGAAAGTGTTCAACGAACCTTGCTCTGTAAGCAATTTAGGTGAAGCCTGCATTTGTTTATCAGCAACATCCATCTGTCTTCGGAATGCAATAAGTTGTTGTTCCAATTCAGCAATTAATTCTTTAATGTATTTTGGTGGTGCACTTCCTTCTAGTTCCGCCCCTGTTAACAGAAAAACCAACATTTTATTTATTTACTATGATATACAAAACAGACATACAAAGCAAGATAAAAATAATATTACTGCATATATTTCACTCGCGTTAAGAAAATAGTGAGTCATCGTTGTCCGTCGGCCTAGCCATGTCCCTGGACCAAAACCAATCCGCATATAGCAACGGTTTATTTTTATTTATTCATTCTCTATTGCATTATTTGCACCTTCTAATAGACGGTTGCTGTGGCCCATAGACATCTACATATATCCTCAATTACGAATTCAAATGCAGATGATTTGTCACCCCTGAGGACTAATATGGAATGCTTCATTTCCAGGAAAAGGGG
Organism: Parnassius apollo; assembly: GCA_907164705.1. Lineage (NCBI taxonomy): Eukaryota > Metazoa > Arthropoda > Insecta > Lepidoptera > Papilionidae > Parnassius > Parnassius apollo. The sequence goes on along the minus strand of CAJQZP010000088.1, from coordinate 6,308,091 downwards.
TCTCCGGTTCTCAACACTCACCATGTGTAACAGAGCAGCATTAAGCTGCTATTTAACGCTGGTATTCTGTGAGAGTGTGGTCCTTCTCCAGTCGAACCGACCCATTCGAGCTACAACTATACTACTAATATAGCTGCAGCATGGATCTACCACGTACAATGCATCCTTAAAACAAAAGAATACAAAGGACGGACTTAATGCCTTGAGGAATTCTCTACTAGGCAATCCATGGAGTAATGAGTATTTGGCATAGGTGTAGTAATTTATTCTGGTGATCCTGATTAGAATACTGATCCTCCGACCCTTGATACAAGTGCAAACTTTCAAGTCTACAAGTTGTTGAAAATTACGTTAGATTTAATTACATAGATATATAGATAGATACACGGGAAGCTAATAAAGGAGTTTTAAAAATTAACATGATTTGAGATGGTATAAAAGTGAATTGCTAGTTCATCATCAGATAAAAGCGAATAATTTTTAAGTTATTTTAATAAGAATAAAGGTGGATTTAATAAATAATAGCAGAGTTAGACTAGTAATTTTTAAGAATTAAATTATATCAAATTATTAAAATTAGCAGAAAAAACTTTTAAATGTGACTGTGAAAAGAGCACAGTACTAATACTGATAATTATTTGCTGATGCTGCAATAGGACAATACATTAGGACCCACCGACAATACATTAGGACCGACCGACAATACATAATATTATTTCGTATAATGGCAAAAACCTTAATACAAACTTACCGGGTGGATCTCTAGCTGCCGCTTCAGCAGCAGCGAGAGCATCAGCGGCTGCGGCTCGGAGCCGCCTCGACTGCGCGCGAGCTTTGTTCGTCTCTCCCCGCAACGCTAATGCTGCACGCAATGTCGCTTCTGCTTCGCGACCCACCTGGTACATGGACAAATGGATATTGGTACACCAGTAACTCGTGGTACATCCACACTGCAGCTATATCATGGTTACAGCACAAAGGTCAGCTTGACCGTGGAAGGACCATGTTTTCACAAAATACGAGTGTAAAATAGCAACTTGATGCTGCTGTGTTTCATATAATGAATGTAGAGAACTGGAGACCCCTTTTACAGGAGGCATTCTATTTTAGCCTGCACCTGTATTTCGATTCTAAATCGAAGATAGATGTACTACGGGTAACCTCCACCTACCATCAGGAGGACTCTGTACTCGTTTTTCACTCTTTTTCTATAAATAAACGTTTTGTATGGTGAGTGTAGAGAACCGGAGTGCCTTTATGCTGGTAATGATAACGAGGCATTCTATCACAGCCCCCAGAAGTGACAACGCATCTACGTTTTGATTTTTTTTTTTTATAGAAGAGGGGGCAAACGAGCATGTGGCTCACCTGACGTTAAGTGACTACCGCCGCCCATGATCAACCGCAACACCAGGGGAATTGCAGGTGCGTTGCCAGCCCTTTAGAAAGGAGTAAGCTCTTTTCTTGAAGGTCCCCAGGTCGTATCGGTCCGGAAAAATCACCGGTGGTAAATTATCCCACACAGAGGTTGTACGCGGAAGACAACTCCTTTTGAAACGTACAGTGGTGGACCGCCAAGCATCCAGATGGTGTGGATGGTATCGGGACATTTGCCGTGTAGTGCGTTCACGAAATTTGGCGGCTGGGATTAATCCGAACAATTCCTCAGAGCACTCCCCGTGATAGATGCGATAAAATACGCAAAGAGATGCAACATCTCTTCGCAGCGCCAGTGAATCGAGCCGATCGGAAAGCACTCGGTCGTCGACGATTCGAGCCGCTCTGCGCTGGATGCGGTCAAGTGGAAGGAGCTGGTACTGGGGAGCCCCAGCCCAGAGATGGGAACAGTATTCCATGAGCGGCCGAACCTGCGCCTTGTAAAGTTGCAGGCGGTGTGCCGGCATGAAATACTGTCCCGCTCTGCTGAGCACGCCAAGCTTTTTAGAGGCCAATTTGGCCTTCCCTTCCAAGTGACCACGAAACTGCACGTCACTCGATACGTCGACGCCGAGGATTCCGATACTGGCTGAGGCAACAAGGGGAGTGCCTTGAAACTGAGGGGATACGACAAAGGGGTTCTTTTTAGCGTTTAACGCGCAAACTTGTGTCTTCTGGGGGTTAAACTGGACTAGATTTAGTCGCCCCCAATCCGAGACTCTGTCCAGCAGAGACTCGACTTCAGACACAAGTTTGTCCCGGCACTCAGAGACGTTTTCCCGAGAAATATTGGCTCGGCCGGTGTAAAGAGCATCACCAGTGCTGTCATCTGCATAGCAATGAATGCTACGGGTTTGCAACATATCATTGATATGCAGAAGAAACAGCGTTGGCAATAGCACGCAGCCCTGTGGAACACCAGCATTAATAAGCTTGCAATCGGAGCTTGCACCGTCTACAACGACCTTGATGCTCCGATCCGCAAGAAAACTGGTGATCCAATCGCACAATTTCTCGGGAACCCCATAGGAAGGGAGCTTCGAAAGAAGCGCTTTGTGCCAAACCCGATCGAAGGCCTTCGCAATGTCCAAACTAACGGCCAATGCCTCCCCCTTGGACTCTACTGCCTCCGCCCATCTGTGAGTTAGGTAGACCAGAAGATCACCAGCTGACCTACCACGGCGAAAACCGTATTGGCGGTCACTAATCAGCTGGTGATCCTCAAGGTACCTCATGAGCTGGCAGTTTACAATGGACTCCATTGTTTTGGAGAACAAGGAGGTGACGGCGATAGGCCGGTAGTTGGACGGGTCTGAGCGGTCGCCTTTTTAGGGATCGGATGGACGAAAGCCGTCTTCCATGATTTTGGGACTACGCCTAGGGAGTAGGAGTACCGGAAAAGACGCGTTAAAACCGGTGCCAACTCTGGAGCACACGTCCTCAGCACAATTGGGGGGATTCCATCAGGCCCACTCGACTTATGGATGTCCAGGGAGAGGAGTGCTTTGCGAACCGAGCGCTGAGTGAACTGCACTTCCGGCATGGAGCACTCACACCGCGGGATGGTTGGCGGCGTACTCCCCCCGTCATCGAGAGTCGAGTTAGACGCAAAGAAAGAGCCTAGAAGATCGGCTTTCTCCTTTGCGGTGTGGGCCAGTGAGTCGTCCTCCCTGTGCAGAGATGGAAGAGATGGCTGACAGAAATTCCCCTGGACAGCCTTGGCGAGAGACCAGAATGCACGGGTTCCAGAAGGAAGACGAACTAGTCTCTCGCCAATTCTGCCTATGTGCTCTGACTTTGCCTTGGCAATGACTCTTTTGAAGGACCTAGAAGCGGAATTATACTTCTTTTTTAGAGCGCTGGTGTTTACATCCCTGGACGCTGATGCGTCAGCCCAGGCTCGGTAGCACTCCTGCTTATAGCATGATGCTATTTTACAGGGGCGACATGGCTGAGATTTGCCTCCAATGGGCACCACAAAGGAAGGAATAAAAAGTTCCATACCCTGAAGTACCACATCAGCGACAGAATCCGCAACAACGTTGGGATCGTCTGGCGAGAAGCAAACCCGCCCCCAAGGGTAGGATGCAAAGAAAGACCGCATCCCATCCCAATCGGCTGACCTATAGTGCCAAACACGGCGGCAGCCTGCAGAATGCAACCGCGATTTCAGCGTGAGTGGCACCACACTCCGGACAAGACAATGGTCCGAGGAGCCTAAAGGGGCGTCGACGGAAATCTGATATCCGTCCGGGTGAGAGGTCAGCAGAAGGTCCAACAGGGAAGATGCATGATCCTCCACATCTGGAATCCGCGTAGGCGAAGTAACCAGTTGTGTCAGACCATATGCCAAGGCAAAATCATGAACAGATCTCCCCGCATGATCGGTTAAACGTGAACCGAGCCATTCGGCGTGATGGGCGTTAAAGTCGCAGAGGATCACGATCTCTGCGGAGGGGATCTGCTGAAGCAACGAATCTGCAGCCATTTGGACGTGGTCGAACAGTCGGTCTGTTTCGGCATTACCGCTATGGGACCTATAGAGGCACCCGTAGACGCGCGGATGGTCGTCGCTGTCTACGCGTAGCCAAAGAATGGACAGGTCCGAACCTTCAAGTCTGTCGAGGCGTCGAGAACAGATGTCCTCTCTGACGTAAACGCAAACTCCAGCCCGAGGCACAAAGGAGTGTTCCAGTTTGTACCCCGGGCAGGAGAGATACGAGACATCAGCCGGAGAGGACACCTGCGTCTCGGTCAGAAAGAGCAGAGCCGGCCTCGCCGTCTCGAGATGGTAGTGGACGGCGTTTAGGTTAGAGTGAAGTCCCCTGATATTGCAGAAATTCACGGACAGCGTGGCAGGGGTCGCCTTGGTCTTGTTGCTCCGTTTGCCCCGAGCAGTTTTAGTCTTGAGCGGAATATTGCCCCCCCCCCCCCAGAATACGCGGGGCAGCCTGAGCACCCACGCTCAGAAGTGGAGAAACATGGTCGTGGATGCTCAGCGAGCGATTCTCCAAGGGTGCTGGTACCCTCCTGGGGTAGTCTATCATTTAATTCCGCTACCATGTTGATGGGGGGGGGGGGATTTGGGCTTCCGGCCACCTGCACTCACCAGACGAAACGCGGAAGCAGAGCTTCCACTTCACGCCGGTATTCTGTGAAGTCGTGGTACCACCCCGGTTTGAGCCGGCCCATACGTGCGACAGCAAAGCTGCCGCGTGGCTCTACTACTGTTAAATTCTTAATTGAGAATAGGTATAGATGTCTATAGGTCGCAGCATCCACTTACCATCAGCTAGACTGCGTGCTCATTTGTCTCACTTGTGTCTTATAAAAAGAATCCAGTCTGTTCAGCTGTAGTTGATAAATATTATAAAATCATCTCGAAATATAGACGTCGCTTACATATCGCTATCTGTGACGAGCGTCGCTTATGTATGTATATGTAATATGTGGCTTACAATTATTATTATGGCCTGGCTACAGGCTCAGTCTTGCCTGCGAGCATGCCTGCACACCAGTTTGCACAGGTAAGCGCGCGCATGTAGGCGGCAAGACGGTAGCTCGCGCAGGCGACTTGCGTAATGGAGTGCTGGATGCCGGGCTTAGTTTGCACGGTTTTGCCTGCGAACTTACTTGAGCGTGTGGCCGGTTATTCAAGCCGTGCTTCAGTCCGTCTAAATTATTTTTGACGACACATGTCATAATATCTTAAATTTAAAAAAATTAATATGTACGCAATTATTCTAGGGATTTTTAACTGACTTCATAGGATTGTACAAATCGTTGCCGGTGTTGTGGAAAGTTGAGTAAGGAATATTCCGACAGGAACAAAAGAAATGAGGCTTAACATTTATTAATTGAAAAACTAAAAGAGGTGTGTAAATATAACCCAAGTACCTTTTTAATGATGTTGGATTAACAACTTGTTACACTTGTAATATTGTTAACAGACATCCAAAAATAAAGCAGGTTATCAATTCGATATGTATGTATGTAATATTGTAGGAATTGCAAAATATTCGCATTATATGTGCAATAATATACAGCTCCGTTTAAAAAAACCTCCTCTGGCCACATCATGACGTGACGAGCTCTCAAAACACTTTGAGGTTTTTGTCACACAGTCCAGCTTGCGCCAGCTTACCTGCACGAGCCATTGTACAGTCATGACTGCACAGGCCTGGACTGTGCAGGCAAGACGGAGCGTGTAGCCGGGGCATTAAACAAGAGGCCTTTTATATAATATTATATCAGCTTAGGGGGCTGCAATTTATTAAGAGTTTAGGATTAGGAACCCTGCTTTGTTACTATCACCAAACAGACTTTATTTATTGGATAAAAGTTATTCTATTTAATTCAAAAATTAATGAGATCCACTATGAATAAGCATGTTACCTTGTGTAATGGTTTAATTGAAACCCGCATAACTTCCGAACTAAGAGACTTCTGTTTCTTTACAAACTCTTTGAAAGAATCGACCAATGTTGAGATTTCATTCGGAAGCTTCGTCTGCTTTGGTGGCTCAGCTGCAAAAATAAAATTACTTTTTTTACAAACTTCGAAAAAAAAAAGGAATCTCTTCTTATTATACTGCACTTTATTTGCACAAATGTTAAGTGATTTCTTCGCCGATTTTTAACCAATTATTAAATATTACACATGGTCCCATTTAAATTCAAAGAAAAAGTTCTACCAGTTGTAGCAACATTTGTTTTTATAGGATAAGGGTTACAAACGAACACACAGTCCAGCTGATGGTAAGCGGATGCTGTGGCCCATAGACATCTACATTAATCCTCTATTAAGAATCAAAACGCAGATGCGTTGTCACCTCTGAGGACTAAGATGAAATGCCTCGTTTTCAGCAAAACAGGGTCTCTGGATCTCTATACTCACCATATGAAACAAAACAGTATTAAGCTGCTATTTTACTGCTAGTATTCTGTGAGAGCGTGGTTCTTCCTCAATCGCGCCGACCCATTCCTGCTACAACCATAATATAGCTGCAGCGTGGCTCTACCATATACAGATGGCATATCTCCCTATTAGACAATGTTTTGTAACTATTACATGCCAGCACTTGACTATTATCTGATGGTATGTGGCAATGCAGCCGAAGATGCTCTGAGTTACCTTTCACAAAGTCTTTTCACTATTACTATGAAGACACCTACATTATAATCTGATGGAAAAACAGATGCTGGCAAATTATTCCACTTCCTTGAAATAATACTAGTTTTTACGGAATTTATCGCGTATATTTTAACTTTTTAAATACCCGAAGTTTCGAACGCTTTACAGCACTCATGGTCATGGGCAGGACTGAGATGTTCAACGTCCATATGTCATAGTTAACCGGGTTACCATAGATTAAAATTTAACTTTTGTTCCGATCTATACAGTATGAACTTATGGTATCCTGAAGTCTTGCAGTTGTATGCTTGGGTTGGGATTTAATTTTATTTATTATAGGATCCCAAGCAGATGGTAGCACCCAGCCATCTTCTCTACTGAAATTAGGATGTTTTTTGATTTCAATAGCCTCGCGAATCACCCTTGGAAGGAATCGGTGTTCTTTAGCGAGGATCTGCGGTCTATCAAATCTGATGTAGTGACGGGGGCGATCCTGTACGTGTTCACAGACTGCAGACTTCCCGGAGCGTCGATTCTTCACATCAGCTATATGTTCTTTAACGCGGGCTTTTATTGATTTTTATTGATTGGCAGTACAGGCAGGGTCTTTTTTCTATACACAGTATAACACCTTGAGCCATACTGTGTATAGAAAAAAGACCCATACAGATAGATATTTAAACGGTGATTCTCACCACCATCCTTCACAGTTAGCTACCGTGGGTAAATCTTTGTTTCAGAGAGCACGAGGGATCTGTGACAGTAAACACCTGGCTGCAGAGCTCCACCATGTCAAGCAAGTTTTGCATGACAACAAGCTTCGAGTCCCGCGCCTACGTCACAGTGAACGAGTGAAGCCGGCCACAGTCGAGCGTGTACCTGCTGTACTGCCATATGTTAGAGGAGTCACTGACAAGATTGGCTACATCTTGAAGCGCGCTTCCATCAAAACATACTTCAAGCCGCTGCAGAAGATTGTTCAGTTTTTACCATCGGTCAAGTGTAATGTCCCTCTGCAAGATGCAGGAGTGTACAAGCTTGATTGTGAATGTGGTCTCTCCTACATAGGACAAACTAAAAGATCAATAAAAACCCGCGTTAAAGAACATATAGCTGATGTGAAGAATCGACGCTCCGGGAAGTCTGCAGTCTGTGAACACGTACAGGATCGCCCCCGTCACTACATCAGATTTGATAGACCGCAGATCCTCGCTAAAGAACACCGATTCCTTCCAAGGATGATTCGCGAGGCTATTGAAATCAAAAAACATCCTAATTTCAATAGAGAAGATGGCTGGGTGCTACCATCTGCTTGGGATCCTATAATAAATAAAATTAAATCCCAACCCAAGCATACAACTGCAAGACTTCAGGATACCATAAGTTCATACTGCATAGATCGGAACAAAAGTTAAATTTTAATCTATGGTAACCGCGGTTAACTATGACATATGGACGTTGAACATCTCAGTCCTGCCCGTGACCATGAGTGCTGTAAAGCGTTCGAAACGTTGGGTATTTAAAAAGTTAAAATATACGCGATAAAAACCGTAAAAACTAGTATTATTTCAATGTGTAGTGTTCGCGTAAATATAAGAAATCATTATTCCACTTCCTTGCAGTACGCATTATGAATTATGAATCTATGGGGGAGTCCTATGTTCAGCAGTGAACTTTTGATAGCTCTGAGAACTGAAAAGAGAATCGTTCATATGAATGAATATAAATTTGGAACTTACTTTTTCCATCTCCTGTTGTAGAGTTTGCTGTACCGGTCCCAGTTGGTGCTACTCCACCAAGACCCAAACTCGGTGTTGCTAAAATCAAAGTTAACTTGAAAATTCCCTTTAAGTAGTTCTATTTTTTATTTGTTGTGTTTTATGTGTATAACAAATGTATAATTTAAAAAAAATGTAAAATATAAGAACATTAATCTCGATTTTGCAATATATATAAAAAAAACAAAACAAATTAAAAGACCCAAAAATACCTGAAGTTGATGGTTGTGTGCCAGATACATTTGTTGTGCCTGTGCTGAGTCCTGCAATAAATTTTATAATATTCACGTTAAGTCACAGCCAAGGTAGGAGATACATATAATAAATCCTTTGAAACTACCCTACATTCCATAACTGTTTCAATAACAGTTTATTTTTGAGTAGGACTAAGGTAGGTCAGTGATTTTCATTCTTTATTTCATAGAACTAAATAAGATTCTATTTATAAATGTCTTTTCATTTTATGTAACATAAACATAGAAATAAAATATATGTGTCCGTAATATCTAAATAACTGTCATATATTGAGCTGAGGGAATTATTAGAATGGCATTAAATAATAATAATAATAATTTTATTTCAGACCACGAGTCCATTACATATTATAATATAACAATATTGACCTGAAACTATGTTAGTATTGTAAGTAGTTCACATCATTTTAATCCTATGACTATGCCCACCCTGTGATTCCGTTTTGGACAGTCATATCCTACAGTTATCACTCTAAGGATGCTATTACTACTGTTTAGTGGGCGTTGCGAGAGTGAGGTATTATTAATGCAAGAGTAAAACATATATTTAAAAAAAAATTCTTTGCTAATTTTCAGAATGGCTGGACAAATTGTATAGATAATTCATGAATAGATAGAGTAATGCCAGCATTGATCTAGGCTTTATTTTACCTAAATAACTTAGATTTTTTTAAACGATTCTAGGTCTTTGATAATTTTAAATCTAAGTAACGCTACATTTATAGACCCATCCAAATAAAGCTATGGTCACTAGTCTTAATAATAATATGATAAAGACTGAATAATGTGAAAATTTTGCGAAATACACAAAAAGTACTATTATTCATGAATTTCGTTGAATGTATATAATGCAATGTCCGTGTTTGTCTGTCCCATTTGGTCACTTATAACTTGAGAACCATGAGATGGATTATGATCCAGTTTTTATTGCACGATTGCAAGATTTTATTGCGGGATCGGGGAGTACTTACATATACTATCCAAATACCATCGCGTCCGATCGACTCACGCGCCCCGGGATCCCCGGTTAACGCAGCATCACTAGTTTTTAATACAATAATAACAAAAGGGATCTTATCATGACAACCTGTATTGCATTTGCTATTATTCTATACCTATTAAACTTAAATTCACTTTTATATATATATATATATATATATATATATATATATATATATATATATATATATATATATATATATATAATCGTAATCTCGGAAAAGGCTCCAACGATTTTCATGAAATTTAGTGTCCAGGGGGGTTCGGGGGCAATACATAGATCTAGCTAGGATTCATTCTTCGAAAATGTCGTTTTGTCCATGTTTTCAGGCAATGAAAAACTGCTACAATATAAGAAGGTAAATTTGGACACCGTTTTAATGATCGTTATAGCTCAAGTGGATATCGGGCCGTCGCGAAATCGTAGTGCCATGGTTCGCGTTCCGTCTTCGGTCCGAATTTTTATCTTTTTTTTTTCCAAGTTCCCTTTTTCTGTGAAAAAATCTATTATTTCGAGCACATTTTCAGTATTTTTTTAAAAATACGAAAATTTAAATTAAACTAATTGCACTCATGACCTTTTATTCAAATAACAAGTTCAGTTGTTTCTATTATGTCAATAAGATCAAAAAATATTATCCATAATTTATCAGTATGTAATTTGTATCTAAATATAATTTCCAAAACACACGATTTCCAAAAAAAAATACAGAGGAAAGCTCGGTCATCCAGGTACAATTTTCTTAATTATTAATTATTCTAAGAAGAAAAAGAATGTTAACATACTGATAGGTACTGGACTCGTTCCTTTTAAAGATTAATTTTCGATATTGTTAAATATTTTATAATAATAATGTATTTATTATAATTTTAATAAGTAGAAATAAAATATATAAAATAATAAAATATCTATAACAATTGATACTATAGTCTTCAATAATTATTAGGTTTTGTATTAGAAAAAAATGTTACAAATATATTTTTGATGGTTCTTCCCAGGACAAAGGTTACCGATCCAGTAGACATAAAAAAATTCAACTGCAATAAGCACTACTATGTAATACTCTATATTTAATAAAACCATTCCGTTTCATTCTATTTTTGTGATACTATAGTATTTTAAGTGATTTGCACTGTTTTTTTACTAAGGTCTAATAATGATCAGAAAAACACAAAGATTTATATTAATAAATAATATACTGAAGTTATAATGTCTTCTATAGTTGCTATATCCTAAAAACATCTAATTCAATTATAAAAATCAATACTACATACAACTTCGACAACTAACAATACTAAAACCGTAAACAGAGAAACCTATAGACAAATTGACGCCTTCTTTCGCATTCGCACACGAAAAGGATAGATTTATGCATACGTCTTGCATAGAAATGAGATAGAGCGGTGTGATTGTTTGTCCCTTTCTCTGTGCCGGTTTTTTTGTTTAGCAAAGTCTACAGTTTGCTAAACAACTTTAACAGCGTAGCGATTTAAGGAGTTTACAAGTTGGTTTAAGTGAGAAAAAAGTGTTTTGTGAGCTTAAGATTGGTGAATCTTGTTCAGTTCAGTTCTTAGAACAATTAAAATTTTTATCTAAATGTGTTTAAAAGTCATAAAGATTATTGTATAACCTAAAAATTCGTTATCGTTCTTTCTCACTCGAGGCCACGCTGATCATTAGTCTATAGGTTTCTCTGTCTACGACTAAAACCCTAAGCACAATGAATTTTCTCACCCCTAGAAGGACTTAAGGTATGATAGCAATCTCTCGTAGCACTTTTAAGAACATAGCCACGTTTCCTATTATTCTCTTCAATATGTTTTGGTGAACAACAAGATTGGGCATGGACTTCAAAAGGCATGGGTGGTATAATTTGAAACGATTGTGTTAAGGGAATTGATGGAGAACCAGGTGAGGTTGGATGCGGAAACATGTTTAAACTGAAAAAGGAAATTTTGTATGTTTATTTTCTATTTTGACAAATTTGTATGAATTTTATACATGGTAGAGCATGCTGCAGCTTTATCATGGTTGTAGCCCGAATGGGACAGCTTGACCAGGGTAAGAACACGCTCTCACAGGATACGAGCTTAAAATTATCTAAAGGTTACTTAGGTTGTGTCTCATATGGTGAGTGTAGAGAAACGGAGACCCTTTTTTACTGGGAGGAGGTATCCCATCTTAGTCTTTAGGGGTGACAACATATCTGCATTTTGATTCTTAATCATTGGATTCTTAATCGTTGGACCATGCTCGTTTGTCACCCTTATTCTATTAATAAAAAACTGTATTCTCACTCATAGATATATAGTTTTGACAGATCTGGAAGTACTTCCCAGTTATACTTTATAACATGACTACCAACACTCAAAAAGAACTAGTTTATTGTCACCTCCGGCACCAACCAAGTTCCTAATCCAAAGCTTAGCGTAGGTAGTAGTAGGTAAATAAGTTGTTTCAAAGTTTGGAGTCTGTACCAGGTCTTTGTTGTGACATTAAAAAATAGGCAATCTCACTTAGAAAATAGCTTTTAAATATTCTTTTAAAACTCTGTTTGCTGGTATAAAACAAGAATTTATATGCTTAGAATTACAAACACAATAAACAAATATCAGGGTGGTAACAATGTTTCACATAATAATAGTATTCTGTTAGAATTTAGATTTCTTACATACATTTAATTAGTAAAATAAGATCTTATTTATTTTCTCTGTTACGACTCTATTGACCAACTTGACAATGACTGAATTTTATTAACAGAAACCATAAAGGAAAGATGAAAGAGAATTCTGTATGTGACACTTGACTTCAATCTATGGTTCACCACCTTTTTTAACTAAATTGGTGAAACACCATATTAGAAGTTATTAAAAAAATATCATAAGTTAAATATGAAGTTTTCCTAAATACCACTTTTTCTCAATATTTGAGGTAGATAAAGTTTAAATTTTTAAGTTATCACTTATCACATAGCTTACGTAAGAAAAAACATACCAAATAAACTAGTGGTTGTTGTCGCGGTGCTGGTGCCACCGAGTAACCCAAAACTGGTCTGCGTAGCTGTACTGGTACCAAAGCCAAAACCCCCTAAACCTCCCAGTCCTGTCTTAGTAGTAGCCAGAGCTCCGAAATTCAGACCTGAACAAACATAAACATATGATATGCAAACTATTTAAAATACAAAAAAAAAAAAACAGAATTACATATATCAACAGATACCGACTGATACAAGAATAATATATTTGTTAGGAATTGTACCAAGCAAGTGCCATATTGTTTTTTGTAGACTTTGAAAAACATTATAATTTCGATCATAGCGGCCAGTTTCAACAGAGACCTAACCATCTGCGCAGAACGGGATTATAGTGCATGATTGTGCGCACTCTGCTGCACTCTCTATTCCCTCATTCCCATAGTCCAATGGGATGACGAACAGACATGGCCAGAGATCTGCAGGGGTGCAACACCGCCAACTTTCTGACTCAAGAACGATTGCGTTTACAACTACCAATGGCACGCGTACTATCGATGGCACGCGACATATATTTTGGGCACGCCACCGATCACAATTTTCACAATGAAGTATTGTATTACGAATGAACGCGAGGAATCCTAGTTACATCGTGGACTACCATTGCTAATGACGCATAGTTCGTTCCATCATCATCATCATTACAGCCCTTCAGAAGTCCACGCCTACGCCTCCCCAAAGAATGCATAGTTCGTTTATGCATAGCATAATAGTCAATTTCGTTGACACAACTGTATTTAAAAATGTGTTATATTTAGGAATGTACAACCCCAATATGATTATTTGTCATCTAACCTGCAACAACAGAAGTCATACTAATGTTATTTCAATATGAATTACATGTATAACTGAAACATTTATTATTATACATTGCAAAATGTACAATTATTATTGTACATTTATTATTATACATTGTGTAATGTTCAAAGTAAAGTTCAAAGTTCAAAAATTTTATTAAACTATGTTTGTATAACAAGGGTTACTATAATATTAAGGAATTTATGAAAGATAATAACCCCTGTAAGAGTGATCGCTACCAAGCTATTTCTAATTTGTCTTGTGTTGTTAATTGTAAACATGATAGTAAACTATTACTTGAAAAAAAAAATGTCCCGCTGGGTTTCTTGCTGGTTCTTTCCAGGATAGGTTTTTTTGCTTGCTTGTATTGTTTACAATCTCAACTCAAAACTCTTTATTTATTTTTTGTATTAAATAAAGAGTTTTGAGTGGATAGTTGTTTATTTACCTATTTATTTATTGATTACCTAATTATTTCTTTTGAAAAATGGTACGTTAATACAGCTATACGTGGTAGAGCCATACTGCTGTTATATTAGAAGTATAGTTGTAGCACGAACGGGTCGACTTGACCAAAGAAGGACCACGCTCTCACAAAATACCAGCGTGAAATAGTACCTTAACGCTGCTGTTTCATATGGTGAGTGTAGAGACCGGAGACCCTTTTTACTGGAAACGAGGCGTTCCATCTTAGTTCTCACGGGGACAACGCACCTGCATTTTGATTCGTAATCGAGGATAGATGTAGATGTCTATGGGCCGCAGCAACTACTTACCATCAGGTGGACTGTGTGCTCGTTTGTCACTCTATCCTACAAAAAAAAGTGACCTGACAAAATCGATAAATGTCAAAAAAAAAAAAGTAATTAGAATGCACGAAAAGCAACAGTCTACATCAGTGACTGGGCATCCACAACTTTCTCTGCCACCAAGGCGACGCCACTTAGGAATTAGGTGAAATATTTGACACATTTCGTAAATTAAGGTAAATTTGACTTTCAAAAATGTGAATTATATTTTAAATTAATTAAAATTTTTATTCTTATAATGATTGAAAACCTACTCATATTCTTAAAAATAAAAGAAAATTAAAACAAAGTTTAAATGTGCAAAAAATTAAACAGTGACTTTACAAACCGAAAAACTTTCATTTGAAAGACTACTAACTCACTCATCTATGGTGGCACTGTGTACTAACACTCACTATAACTTCCCCTCAGTACCAACTAGCAAATATCTGGAGTGTGGAAAATATTATCCCTCGTTTTTTATGGGATAGTGTGACAAACAAGCATACAGTCCAACTGATCGTAAGTAGTTGCTTGGCCCATTGACATCTGCATCTATCCTCGATTACAAATCAAAATGCAGATGCGTCGTCACCCGTGAGGACTAAGATGGATTGTCTCGTTTCCAGTAAAAAGGATCTCCGGTTCTCGACACTCACCATACGAAACACAGCAGTATTAAGCTACTATTTGAAGCTGGTATTCTGTGAGAGCGTGGTCCTTCCCCGGTCGAGCCGACCCATTCGTGCTACAACTATACTACTAATATAACTGCAGCATAGCTCTACCACTACACTGCAGCATGGCTCTACTACTACCAAATCAGAGTAATATACTTTGTATTGCTACCAAATCAGAGTAATATACTTTGTATTGTATTAGTTAAGAAGCACTTTTCTATTAATACACCATATAAAACTTAATATTTGTTTAAATACAATATACAAACAAATATAATTGTATATTGTATTTAACGGTGTTAATATTTGTTTGTATATTGTATTTAAAGTAAACAAAGTCAATGGTGCCCTGAATGCATTAGTCAAAAGGCAAGGCGTGGTGAAGAGTGTACGCCTTGCAATACATAACGCAGTGTTGGTACCGACTTTGTTATATGGCTGCGAAACCTGGGTATGCCAGAAGAAGCATAAAAGCAAGTTGAATGCAGTGGAGATGCGATCTCTTCGTAAAATGTGTGGCGTTACCATAGCCGATCGAAAGCGAAACGAAGAGATTCGCAATATGGCAGGATTGAAAGATGACCTTATCACAAAAATTGATAGGGGCGTACTCCAATGGTTTGGGCACATTGAGCGAATGAGTGAAGACCGAATGGTGATGAAAATATATAGAGCGAAAGTAAATATTAAAAGGTGTCGAGGTAGACCGAGACTAACTTTCGAAGACCATGTGAGCAAATTGCTCGAAGAGGGGAAGGTCAAGAGTACTCGGATACCTAGACGTGCATTTATGAAGAAGTTAATGAACCTGAAAGAAGCGAAAGAGGTATGTAAGGATCGTAACACTCGGCGATCTGTTCTCTCTGGCTACCCCGTTAGGGCTTGTGCGTGAAGATAAGTAAGTAAGAGTTATTGTATTTAATGCGCTGCAGTAAAATTTTGTCAAGATATGCTTGCACTTTCGCGAAGGTTATAGGCATAGTCGGACTCGGTGGGTGGCGCTGTTGTAGAACCCAGATATCACAGGAGCGATGCCAGGGCGAATCGCTAGTAACTGATAATTATTAACATTTTTAAATATCAATTAGAATGTTAAATGAAAAAGATAATTTGCCAACTTAGTAAAATGGCTTCACTTTGTTATAACAAAAATGGGTTAATGATTATTTTTATTTGACTACTATTTTAAATAATAATAGCCATGTGTTGCCAGGCTTGGTAGGCGGATTGGCAACTGCAGTTTTTTATTATTTTCAGTTATTGTCATTTTTGATGGGATAATAAATGATTTACAACATCCACAGGATGATATGGGGTACAATTACACCACCACTACACGTCAAATGTATTTCAAACATATAAATCTTCCTTATAATGTGAAATGTTGATTCACAACAAATTGCTTACAAGTTAATGAGGGTGGCTTTTGTTTGGAAATAAAAATTGCATGCTGTGTAAAATGTATGGACACACACATTAAACAGTATGTACACAACATACAAATAGCTATTACCTGTTGAAGCAGTAGTGGTGGTAGCGGCACCAAAATTAAGTGAGCCAGTGCCCAGGCCTGAGGTTCCAAACGAAGGAGTGGTTGTCGCCCCAAATGCTGGTGTGCCGGAGGTACCTGCCAATATATTTTATTATTATATATACACTCTCACAGGAACCAGTGTAATATAACAGCTTAATGCTTCTGTTTCATATGGTGAGTGTAGAGAACCGGAGATGGTTTTTGCTGAAAATAAGATATTCCATCGTAGTCCTCAGGGGTGACAATATGTCTGCATATTGATATTTAATTGGGGATGGATATAGGTGTCTGTGACCCACAGCATCCATTTTTCATCAACCGGTCTTTGTCACCATTATTTTATAATAGAAACTGATGCATCTACCCTAATTTTTTTTTAATTTTAGGGTGATTGTTATAGACATGCTGTGTTCACAGAAGGCCTATTAATTCGTCCTTGCTTTTATTATCATAACAACAAGCCCACAACTACAACTCAGTGCATAAATAATAATTTGTTTCTTTAACATTTCTGTTATACATAAAAAGATAATACGAGGTCGGATTAATTACATATAAATTAATTAAGCGAGATATTTCAACCAAACAAATTGAATTTCTATATTCAACCAATTCTAAGAAATACATTTTGACAGCTGTCAGACTTATTGCACCAAGCATGCCAACCAATTGTTTTGGTTAGCATGCATGCATGGGAACGCACAAAATTCTAAAAAAAAAATCAAATTTTTTTAGAGTTGGTAATCATTTACAGTTGAATAATACCAGAATAAATAATAAATAGATAATTTAAAACACAAGATTCATCAATTTCTTCGAATTTGTTGTTACTGCTTATTTCTAGAGGCACAGTTATAAAAAATTTGGATTGAAATTAGATTAAAAATAAATTTATTCAATCACTTTCAGTAGAACTAGTTGAGCTGTCATTGTTTAGTTTAATTACTATTTGAATTACAATAATGTAGTCAAAATTAATATCTCTTTCAAAGTCATCCATAATGAATATTTTTGTTTTTTCTACCACTTTTGCCCAATCATTCTTTGTGACATGGGCACATGCTTCAACGAATATAAAAGAAACAGTTTAAAAAAGTTAAAGCCGAGCCACAAAATAAGAAGACAAACACAAAATTAGACACAGTAAGAGTCCGAAATGGCGGGAGATTGAAATTACGTAGTGGTTTTTTCAGCGTGGTCTTGTATAAGAGTTTTTTTGCCTACACAAATTTACGTTGACAAAGTAAAAAAATAAACTTGCTTTATTCATGATTCATGTAATTTAAGGAATTTTAAAATAAAAATTTAATTAAACTAATAATACATTAAAAAATTAATGATTTGATTATTTGAATATTTTTACCGATTATTTGAATATTTTTGTCAATTATTCGCAGAACAACGAATTTTAACCATCCAAACCTACAATAAAGTACATAGCGACATATCATTACACATCAAGTAAACAAACAACATCAAGTAAAAAAGTTATACTGGTTATTTTTTTAATATTGTGCTTTGTTTGAAAGATTTGAATTTAAATTAGTGATAAAAACTATACAAATTGTAATGAAATATTGATAACTTCATAATTCTTCGGATTTACGTAAAAGGTTAATTTAAATTCAGTGAGTATGTTTGTGCAAAGTTATTGCGGAATGATTAAAGTGAAACGTCAAAAGGTATTTCTTAGATTTGGTTGACTATTAAGTGTTAAGACTATTTTCCTAGGAGGATAGAACTAAGAGTATGTCTGGGTTTCTGCAATCCTTTAACATATATTTCTGCTGCTAAGCAGCAATGTAATAAATGCCAGCTATAGTAATGGAGAGCCAGTACAATTGAGGGTGTGAAACGTTCTATGGAAGCTCGTAAGTGGCGACTTCTACTATAGCTCTTTGTACATCATAGCTTTTTTGTTGGATGTTGGTGGTAGATATCCATTAGCTGCAGTTTCCACTTACTATCTAATTGACCGTGAGCTCATTTATCATATTACTAAAAATGAAGTAATATCTATCGTCTCATATATAAATAAAATGATAGAGGTTTGCAGTCATGTGCTCATCACATAAAAACTACTGGATAGATATCAATTAGGTTTTCTAGGTTTTATTTCTTAGACACTTGGCCCTTTGCTAAAATAAAATTAGTACTATATCTTCATTTAAAATAAAGTTATTAATGTTTTAAGAAACAACAATTTTTATAAGCACTATGTGTTCAGTGATTTGAGATTTCTTGCCGTATTAACCATTACAAATATATAAATTCCACTATAACTTAGCTGAATATTGCTAGCTAGCTGTTTTTCACATGATCAACTGTATGTCGCTGGCTCTCACATTACAAACCCAGATAATTAATATAATTAAGCTACAGAGTCACAAAGAAATTTTGTAAGCGAAGTATACTTTTGATGATTTTTCCTTCACACATACGAAAACTTTGTGCAAAGCGGACAAAGTCACAGGTATCAGCTAGTAATCACATATGAACAAACTATTACTATTGAGTTATTGTAACGATTAACAACCATATTGTTGCCCATCTCCTTGTTTTAACTATGTCAACTCTCCAAAACCAATGGAATTATGTAGGGTTATAGATCAACCCATCTGCCAAGTATGACAAATATAACAAATACTATAAGGCAATCAATTCAGGAGGCCTATGTTCAGCAGTGGACTTATGACAGGCTGTACCGAAAAATACTTATATGACCTAAAATACAATCTATCCATTACAAAAGATTAGACTGAGGTCCTAATTGTAATTTCCATGTACTTCATTCATAAATCCACAATTTGAGATCTAGAACTCCTTAATATCTTGAAAACTATCCATTTCCACAATATAACAATTTGGGATTAGATTATCAGGAGATTTGAGCATCACAAAAGATCAAGAGATTAGAGCATCACATAAGATTTTAAAAACGAATTGTTATAACTACTATTATAAATCATATTAGGCCTAAATCAGTACCAAAGGTTTAACCCGTCTAGCACCTTACCATATTTCTTTATGTGCCAACTATTTGAGCCTATATGAAAGGTCGCCTGATGCTGGCAGGCACTAATGTAAACGATGATATCTTTTTAATTTTCTGTGCCAGTCATATATAAAACTTATACATATCAATAGTGATGAATGTGTTATAATTATAATACAAATAAGTATTTACATACCAAAAGCTGGAGTTGTAGTAGATCCAAAGGCTGGAGCAGAGGTACTAGCTCCAAATCCAGTAGTAGAGGCCCCACCAAAAGCAGGACTTGTAGACGATGCACCAAAAGCAGGAGTTGTCGTTGCCCCAAATGAAGGCGCAGCAGAAGTAGCCCCGAATGCCGGCGCAGCAGAAGTTGCCCCGAATGCCGGAGCGGCAGAGGTCAACCCAAATGCAGGTGTGGTTGAAGATCCAAAGGTGGGCGCAGTAGAGCTAGCTCCGAATGCAGGAGTTGTTGTAGCCCCGAAAGCAGGGGTCGTTGCGGACCCAAAAGCTGTAGCGGCAGAAGTTGTTCCAAATGCAGGCGTCGAACCAAGACCAAAGCCTGTCGTCCCCGTGCCAAAAGCGGGAGCAGCAGAAGTATTGTTAAAAAGGCCTGTTGATGGTTGTGAAGTTGCTGTCAAACCAAAACCTGGCGTTGCCGGTCTGAAATGAGTAAATAGACAATTTGAGGTTATAATGTCACTTTCAAAATTGTTAAAATATTACATATGTCTGGTTAGAAATAAAGAAAAAAAAGTCTGGTTGTACATAAATAAGAGTGCACAAGTAAAGAGTTTTATTATATGCTTGATTTATTATACTAACTTATTTGCTCCAAAATTAAAACCACCCGTAAGCGATGTATTAGCGGGAGCACTCGAAGGAGTTCCAAACGAAAAAGACATTTTGAATCAGACTGTAACAGCTAACAATTATTAATTGCATAGAAAACAATAAAAACTATTTGGACCGTTACACATTATTTCATTGAAAGAGAAACCCATAGATTACTGGAGAAACCATTTTAGCTTTATTACTCTATGAAGCAAATAGTCAGTGCTGCCAGCCCGGGAATTTCATTTTTCCAGTATCAGTGGAAAATAGTAGTTTTTTAATTCTTAGGAACAATTAAAACAGCAGAAACATTTGCATGATGTTTTTTTGTATCCATCATAGTTTGGTGGAGCCACGTGTTTAAGGCTGCCGAAAATCTAGTTCCCCGGTCAAACCTCAAACCTATTACGCGAGTTATTAACTAAAGTGGACTGTATTTGCGATTGCTTCTATGCTTATGTAAAAGCGACTACTATAGCATGCGGTACAATGCACTCGCTCTTCCCTAAACTAAAACTATTACTTGCCAAATCGATGAAAGGAATCCTGCCTGATGGGGAGAATACAGAATTGGAGCGGTTAAACAATTATTAAATATTAATCAGGCAGTAAATTAAGGAATGTTGACTCACCGGGGTTTCTTCTATCCTGTCGATCACTATAGCGACTTCTGTAACACTCCGGAGAGAGGCGGTGCGCGACGATATCTCACACGAGGTGAGGCGGGTTCCTGGAGCTCGACTGCTTCCAGGCCAAAGCGGTTTCCACTAGTGAGGTGTTTCCAAACGAGCGCGCGGGAAGAGAGAGCGCGCGTCGGTCGCGCGTGTCTTATATATCCTCGGGTCTGATGATTACGCGATGTTCTAGAATCGTCTTCTTTCCCCTCCCACCCCATCACCCCGATGTGTCGATAGGAGGGTACGAATGATATCGTTTGGGAAAGGGAATAATGATTCGGCAAGTTCCTACCGTCAAAAATAAAAACGCGAATGGTTTTCCGCGCAACCATCTCCCCCCGCCCTTGAAGGATTTCCTTCAAAAATAACTAAACAACTAGAGCTAAGATCAACTAACAAATAACTAACTAACGCTAAGATTACCTAAATTCAACTACAATTTTAATCTAGAAATCTAATTTAAATTATGGAAGAGGCAAGGGGCACAAACGGACAACAGGACGTAGGTAAGACCCAACCGTGGTCTTAACGCGAGCTATCCTAATTACTCCGTCGGAACCGGGAAAGACCTCCTCGACGATTCCTAACGGCCAGTGGAGAGGCGGCGTATTCTCCTTAGTGAGCACAACTACCGTTCCTACAGCTAAAGGCTCTGTCGCTGTGTTCCATTTTTGCCGAGACTGCAAAGTATGCAAGTATTCCATCCTCCATCGTTTCCAAAACGATTGCACTAACCGATCTAATAATTTGTGGCGTGCGGAAATGCTAAGTCTGTTCTCATCCATATCCGCGGCGGGCAGATACCTTAGAGGCGTTAAATTCAAAAAATGTGCTGGAGTTAGAGCCAGCGGTTCCGAGGGGTCGCTAGATAACGTCCGACAAAGTGGGCGGCTATTCATTACGCATTCAATTTGAGCGAGCACCGTACTTAGCTCTTCGAAGGACAAAATTTGATCTCCTATTACTCGGTATAAGTGGCTCTTTAGACTATTAATATTAGTCTCCCAATTGCCCCCAAAATGACTCGCGGCTGGGACGTTCAGAGACCACTCAATGCGGTTCTCGGCTAGAATGTGAGCGAACTCCGAATTATAATACTTGCTAGCTAAGAGCTCATGTAGTTCCGATAGAATACGTTTTGCACCGACGTAGTTCGTACCGTTATCCGAATATAATTTACTTACAGGGCCTCTGCGGGATAGAAATCTTTTAAATGCACCCATAAAGCCTGCTGTGCTTAGATCACCCACGAGTTCTATATGCACTGCTCGAGTAGTTAGACATACGAAAATGCAGACGTAAGCCTTTGTGGATCTTATACCGCGCCCGCGAGTGAGCGTGACCTTAAACGGACCAGCAAAATCAGACCCGGTGTGCGTGAAGGGCTTTACTGATTGTATCACTCTGCAAGATCTAAGTTCCGCCATTTCCGGAAATGACGGCTTGGGGCGTGCCCGAAAGCAAGCTATACATCTGTGCACCCGATTGCGTATTAAACTACGTGCAGAAAGAATCCAATAATTCTGACGCAAGATCGACATCAATAAATCGGGGCCAGCGTGCCAGTTCAATTTATGATGATAATCGACTAATAAGTTCATGATATGGTCTTTACGCGGTAAAACTATAGGGTGCCGTTGGTCGAAACTCAATTGCGAGTTGGACAAGCGGCCACCTACCCTTACAATCCCATCCTGTAAAAATGGCTTAAGGCGTTGAAAGGCGCGACTACAAGCTCTATTCGATTGTAATCTTGTAATTTCTTCGGAGAAGTGCGCACGTTGAAGTTCACGTAATACTAGCGACTCGGCATAGTTGTAATCGGATGCTAAGATATACGAACGTCGCGGTAAAAGCTTCGCGAATCGACAAACGTAAATTACGCTACGCAATAATTTCGACCAAGAGGACAAGCGGTTCGCCAGAGTAATAATTGGAGAAACCTCGCTCGAAACGCTCGCCACTAGAGCGTGTCTCCTCTCTTCCGGCGGTTGTGACACTGACGAAGGTTCGAAATCGGTTATTGGCCACTGTGAGGGATCCAAGTGAACCCAAGAAGGTCCATGGAACCAAAGCGGGTGGTCCATTATTTGCATCGGGGTGAGTCCCCGGGATAGACAATCGGCAGGGTTTTCCTTACCGGACACGTGATAAAAGTTCCGCGTTTCTAACTCGTCTTGGATCTTGGCCACTCGGTTCGCGACAAACGTATCCCAACGGTGGGGTGAAGAATGAACCCAACATAAGGCGACGGTGGAGTCGGAAAAGGCAAATATCCTTTTTATGTGAACTCTATCCCTACATGCGCCGATAACTGTGGTAATAAGCTTGGTGAGTACTAATATTGCGCAAAGCTCTAAGCGCGCCAGAGAGACAACCTTACGGGGGGAGACTCTCGACTTAGAACTAATGAGGCTAATCGAATTTCTACCATTATTCTGGACATGGAAATATACAACGCCCCCCGCCCTCTCGCTGGCGTCTGCAAATCCAACGACCGTTATGCTGCTATTTCTATCGACATTTATATGACGCGGTATTTTAATTTCTCTTAGTAAAGGAAGTTCCTCTCTAAAGCGCTGCCACAATCGAACAATGCTGTCAGGCGGCGAGTCATCCCAATCACATTCAAATAACCAAAGTTGTTTAATCAAAAGCTTAGCGTACAATACCACAGGAGCTACGAAACCCATGACGTCCCATAATCTAGCAACGCATGACAGTATTGTGCGCTTTGTGCATTTCTCTACGGGCGGATTTATTTATTTATTTATTTATTTATTTGCCATTACGTTACATTACGTAACATTGGTACGTCAAAATTACAATTACAATTATATAGATACAATAATATAGTTAAAATTACAAATTATACAATTACAATAATATAATTAAGATACATCTCATTTACAGTACATTATTTTATGTGTCAAACAAGTCAAAAAATGAACATTGCATATATTCTTCTATGTTGTAAAAAGCGTGATTTAAAAAGAATGTTTTTATCACTTGTCGGAACGCATTTAGCGGAAGTCTTGTTATTTCTATTGGCAATTTATTGTACATTATAATTTTTATTGCAAAACCTTGCTTGAACACTTTGACTAATCTGGTTCTTGGAACAACTAATCTTTCGCGATTTCTAGAATTGTAGTTATGTACGTGCTTCTTCATTGGTAGTTTACTTTTTTCCTGGTGTACTTCTAGAAGCGATCTATAAATATATAACGAAACGACAGTCATAATTTTCGCTTTTTGGAAATAGGCTCTAGCTGATGTCGATCTTTGCAATCCATGTATAATTAGATCTAGATAGATATATTCTTCTCTAGATAGATATATTAGATCGTTCTTCTCTAGATAGATATATTAGATCGTTATCTATATGGGTTTCATAACTTAAAGTGGAATCGAAAGTACACCCTAAAAATGTAACGTCACTTTTTGTGACTTTATTTGTTTTTTTGCTTGCATAATTAATAATGATACTTTTTTCTGCATTCAAAATTATTCCGTTTGTTTCAAACCAATTTTTAAGCATATTTAAAATATCATTTGTCTTCTTGGATACTTGGACTGCATTTTTATCTTTAACACCAACCTGTGTATCATCCGCGAATAGTGTAACCATCGCCCAGTCAGGTAAATTATTTGCAAGGTCGTTCACATACACTAAAAACAGCAATGGTCCCAGGATAGAGCCCTGCGGAACGCCAATGTAACTATGTTGTGAATCAGAGTTAGTATTATTTAAATTAACTATTTGCGTTCGATTGTTAAGATAAGACTGCATTATTTTCAATTCTTTTCCTTCAAATCCGTAGAATTTTAATTTATAAATTAAGATATCATGCCTCAGACAATCGAACGCCTTAGATAAATCGCAAAAAATGCTAGATACCTTCTGCGATCCATCCAACGCGTCCAATATAAAGTATACTGTTTTTCTAATAGCCATTTCCGTTGATCTTTTTTTTGCGAAAACCGAATTGACAGTCTGTAAATAGATTATTTTTTTCAAAGTAGTCTAATATCCTAGATTTTAAGACAGTTTCTAAAATCTTTGATATAACTGGTAATATACACACCGGTCTGTAATTACCAATTTCAATAGTTTGTCCTTTTTTTGAACTGTGGCACAATTTTTCCTATTTTTAAGCTATCTGGGAAAATTCCTTCTATAATGCAATCATTCAAGACTTCCAATATTATATCAAACATGTCTTTGTTGTGGATGATAAGTTCTCTAATAGTTTTTGTTGACATATCGTATATGTCTCTAGACGTTTTACATTTTAAACTATGAATAATATTCCAAAATTCGGAATTATTTATTTTATGAAAGCGAATTTTATTATTTGTTGGGTTTTTTAAATATTTGCTACATTTTTCAACCTTAACCTCTAAATTTTCCGTAAGTTTACCAGCTATATTGCAAAAGAACTCATTGAAACTGTTTGCCATATTTTTATTATTTGTAATTATGTCCCCATAGTGATTTTTAATTTTAGTAATTTTATTTATTCTTTGTGTTTTAACATGATTTTTTTGTTCCTTAATAATAGTCCAAGTAGTTTTAATTTTATTCGTGGAATTTTTAATTCTAGACGCGTTCCTAAGTTTTTGGGCTGTTTGTAGTACTTTTCTATATATTTTCTTATATCTATTTAGATTGGATTTTCTAATTTTATCTGGATACAAGTTATGCAATATTTCGAGTTTTTGAAGATTATTTCTAGATATCAAAATACCCTTGGTTGTTAGTTTATTCTTATTTTTTATAGGTTTTATTGTTTTTAATGGAAATGCAGTGTAATAACAATATTGTATATAGTCTATAAAAATGTTCATTTTCTCATTTGCGTCAAGTTTCAAATTTACATCCTTTCTTACACATTCAAAGTCTTTACAGAACAAGTAATGAAAATATTTTATATTTTCCTGAGATATTATTCTAGATCTAACCTCAGTCTTCTCCTTTGGTTTAGGATATTTAGAATTCAATTTATACTTTAATTCTATGACGTTATGATCTGATAACTTTACGTCTAATACTTTACCCCTGTGATACTGAAAATCATCATCGTCATTTAAAATGAAATTATCAATACATGTGGAAGACTTCCCTTTGGTTCGGGTTGGCTCATTTAAGACGAATTTACATTTTAATTCACTCAATAGTTTTAAAAATTTGGATACTTTATTATTTGGTTTCAATAGGTTTAAATTAAAATCTCCTGCAATTACAATTCTTTTGTTTTCCCTCCCTATTTTTTCGATAACTTTAGTCATAATATCTTCGAATATTAAATAATCATAATCAGGTCTATATACACAAATAATAACTAATTTAGACGATTTTACTTCAATTGCCGCTAGTTCACAATTCATTTCAATACTCAACTTTACAATGTCATGTCTTATTTTATATTCAAGTGAGTGTCTAACAAAAATAGCTGTACCTCCATGTTCAAATAGCATCCTATTGTAATATGATACAAGTATAAAGCCTTCAATAGTCATTACGCCTAATTTCAATTCATTGGTCCAAGTCTCTGTTAGACAAAGCACATCACAAGTTGTATTTTCTGCTAATAATTTTAGCTCTAGATATTTATTATTAATACTCTGAATATTAGCATGCACAATCGTTAACCAGTTAATGGAGTCTTGGTTGTGTCTAAAAAATTTAGTGAACAATTTAAATTAGAATTTAATTTGATAAAGTGCAAACAAGACGAAGCATTAAAGTGACTATCTTTGATACTTTTAACAGTTTCCTCAATCACTATATTTTTTACATTTACCTTGACTTTTACATTTATTTCAAGATATCTGACATTCTCAGATACCGCAGCTAGATTAAAGAGTTCTTTATTAATAGTAAAGATTTTATCATCATTTATGTTGTCGTATATTATACTTCCTAACAAAATGTTGAATTTTCTATTTTCTTTGCTCACAATTCTTCGAATTTCATCCACATATGATGTCCCCATTTTAATGTCGTAGTTTCCTATTAGTATTACCGCTAAGTCATTTTCTTTCAAATCTTTGGTATATAAATCAAAGTGCTTCAATATTTGTTTATGATTTCCCCCTGTTTGACAGTAATTTGTTATTTTTGTATTTTCCAATTGTTGCATTAATTTGATTGCTAGTCCACTCCCTATTCTGTCCGAAAACATTTCTATTCTTGTCAGTGTTTTTGTGTTCTCTTTTCTTTTTCCGCTTTGTGCCCTGTCTCTTTCTGATGTTTCTATTTTATTTCCTTTTCCTTACAGCTTTGAAGAGTAGTTTTCCTGCTTATGTATTATTTCTTGTTTTTTCTGGACTTTCGTTGATATTTTTAGTTTAGTAAGTGTTTCCAATTCTAATAATTTATGTTGTATTCTATTCTTCTCTATCTTTAAGTTTTTCAGTTCTTTCTGTAATTTTCGAACCCTCTTATTTTGTATTTTAATTTTTTTAAGAAGGTTTTTAGTTGCATATTTAATTTTAGGTTTTAATAGCAATTTAATTCTTTTATTCCTTTTTATTTTAATATTTTGTGAGCTCGGATTATCATCGGTTTGAGTTACTGCGTTTTTTTGAATTTTATTGAAAAGTTGTGTTTTGTTTAAACTGCTAGCTGGCTTGGGTGACATACCGCGTATTTTTTCAGGTCCTAAAGTTTGTATAGCTCTTAGTGATTTAATCACCATCTGGCAGTTTTCTAGTTCCCTTTGCAAGTCATTGTTCTGCAATATCAAATTATCTACTTCTGTATTAGCAGCTTGAAGAGTTTGTTTTAGTTGTTCAATTTGCATTTCTAATTCAATCATCCTTGAGCTATTGTGTATAGATACGTCTGGAAGGCTCCTTAAACTATCACCGTACATAATAACGGAATCATTGGTTATTGAGCCCTCCAAGCATGCTACATCATTTTCGGAATTATAACGCCGCATGCGTCTGAATGTTATGTTGCTATAGCTTGTATTCATCTTAAATTTGCTTACTTTCCTACAATCTATTTATATTCCTATAATAAGGATTTGGTGCTACTGCTTTTCTGTTTCTTTAGGTTTATTCTTTGTAAGTTATTAAAGGCTGTCTTAAAGAAACATACAAAAAGAAGTCGAATTATATCGTGGATTTGATCCCACGTCTTTTTGGTTGTAACGCGTCGCACTCACCACTAGGCTAGCTGGCTTGTTTGATGAATGGTGAATTTAAGTATTATATTCCAGACTAAATTCATTTGAGGTACTAGAGACACTCGTTATTTGTTTTGTTTTGCGAGAAGTTATTAACATTCACCTTCATTTGCAAAAGAAAACAAAATCACTTTTCGTTCAGTTTTTGATCAAAATCTAGTATTGAAACAAAGTTTTTAGCCACTGCCACACCACTAAAGAGTCTCACCACTATTTATGCACGTAAATAATGACATTTTGAGATATTTAGTGCACTTTTTACACTGTTTTCATTTAATTTTTTGAGGACGATATAACAGATCGACCTTTCGCTTCGGGTCCTACCCCATCACGTACATACCTTAAGGCTAAACACGTCGGACTCTGGTGACCAACACAGACCGAGCACCTTGTGTGTATCGGAATCGTCGAATTCCTTTATCGCCGAAAGACGGTGTGATAGTGGGATTGTATCTAAAACCGTACGCGAATTACTAGTCCACTTCACAAGATCGAATTGACCCGATTTCATGAGCCTTATGACTTCGGCGGTGGTTAGGGTGGCCTCCTCCACGCTATCGAGCGAATACACAAAATCATCCATATATAATCCGCTCTCAATTGCCCTCTTAGCTTTAGGATAAGAGGGACTTTCATCGTGAGCGAGCTGTCTCACCGTGCGTAACGCATGAAATGGGCTCGACTTTAAACCAAAACAAACGCGGTTAAATTCAAACACCATTAGAGGTTCCTTTGGGTTGAAGCGATATAAAATGCGTTGGAATCTACGGTCGCATTCACGGACCCCTATGCAAAGAAACATTTGGCGAATATCGGCGGATAGTGCTATACTAAACAAACGAAAATTGACTATTATATTAAATAAACTGCCCTGTAAATTTTGCCCACTATAGAGGATATCGTTAAGCGACAGGTGAGTGCTAGTTTTAGCACTAGCGTCGAGCACTACACGTAATTTAGATGTAAGTTTGTCCTCTCCATTAGACTCCGTGGTGTGGTATAAAATACGACGGTGTGTCTTCGTAGTTATCTAATTTCGAAGCCACAAGCGATATGTAACCTTCTCTTATATATTCGTTAATGACGCCGTCGTAAGCTTCCTTTAAATGGGGCGAAGCGAGCATCCTACGCTCCAAGCTGTAGAAACGCTTTTCCGCCATTTGACGCGAATCGCCGAGAGATAAAACATCTCCTTTAAAGGGTAGCGCTACACTATATCTACCGTCGCGATCACGAACGGTCGTGCGGACGTAAATTTCCTCGCATAACCTGTCATCTGGACTAGCTATAGGTGGGACGTTCACCTCCTCCATCTCCCAAAATTTGCGGACTAACGACTCGAGCGGTTCGACAGCCATACCACAATAAGAGGTTTCCGAAATACTATCTAGGATGGGGGCGGAGCCAAGGATCACATAGCCCAATACGGTTTCCAGTGCGTAAGGCGCGGTATGCGAGGAGTTGCCCCTGACCTTATTGTTTAACAAAAGATAAGGGAAAAGCGATGCCCCAATGAGCATGTCTATGTTTCCAGGAACGGCGTAAGTGTCGTCTGCTAGAGGCAAATTTTTAAATTCAATCATTGCCGAGGTGTCAACCGAAACGGTTGGCAACCGTTCAGTGACCCTATCTACTACTAGTGCATTTATATCAAAGTTAACATTACGATCTATCCGAGAATAAAATTTTAAATTTATATATCCCTGTGTCGCTTTACTAGTACCTCCGATGCCTTTAACTACAGGACATGAAAGTGACCTATTTATTACTAAACCTAAGCGCTGACAACATTGTCGTATTATAAAGCTATTTTGGGCTCCGCTGTCCAGCAGTGCACGGACGCTTTGTTCGTTTCCACGCGAATCCCTAACCAAAATACGCGCCGTACCCAGTAACACGGTCGAAGGAGGTTGTACTCCCATATTTGCCAATGAGCACAGAGCGACATCACCAGGTCGACCGCTAGAATCGTTGACCTTAGTAGGGGTGAATTCCTTATCCGCCTTACTTGACGCCGCTATGTTGCTATTTTCAAAATGTAATAGCGTGTGATGTTTCCTGGCGCACTTGCTATATACGGAACTCGAATTGCATTTTGCAACTAAATGCTTATCGCTTAAGCAGTTCAAACATAGGTTGTTTGTCTTTACTAACTTATAACGTTCGCTTGGTGAATATTTACGAAAAGTCGCACAATTATATAAATTACCGTGTTTATCTTTACATACTATACAAGTATGCTTGAGTGATGTCGGCGTAGCGGTTACGTAAGTTAACGACCCTGCTATTTTAGATGGTTGAGTCTGTCTACGGTCGACGCACCTTTTAATCTCCTGTTTAACGTTCGGAGAGCGCTGCATCACCTTTATTTGATCTCGCACGAACGATGCTAATGAATGAAAGGAAGGCATCTCCGAGCTACGATGCTCCATTTCAAACGCACGCACGGTGTCGGAGTCTAATTTCTTTAATGCTATATGGAGAAACACCACGTCCATAAGGTCATCAAACTTCAAATTCTTAAGTGCAGCCACCGATGCCACAAATTTATCTAGAAACTGCTCTAAGCCGTTGATGTTCGCGGATGATATAGGTTTAAGATCGAATATCTGGTTCAAATATTCGGAAGCTAACATTCTCCTATCTTCATATTTAATTTTAAGCGTTTCAAATATTAATACGTAATTGTTTGCTGTAGGTGTAAAACCCGAGCAGATCGACTGTGCTCTGCCACTAAGTTTGCTAATTAAGTAATATAATTTTTCAGCGTCCGATAACGATGGGTTGTTGTGTATATTGTTTTGAAAACTACTGAAGAAGAAGGCCACGTCTTAATATCACCATTGAATACCGGAATATCTATTGGCGGTAACCTAATTGAGTCACGAGGGCGTACCTGTATTTCCGGCTTTGCTTCGCTTTGAGATTGTAGGAGTTTTGCAGTTCTTTTTTACGCGACACAACATATCTTCGAATGCCAGCAGCGGTTGGTAGTTCACTATGTATTTCGGGTCGCTTTGTAATTCCAAATGATTAATTTGGTCTAATATTCTTTCGTAATCTATCCGCAAAGTATCTATCGTTTCGATTTCATTCAAAAAGGCTTCCCGCACTGCCTCTATATTAATGTTCTTTATATAATTACTTATATTCTGCACACGCGAAAAGAGTATGTCCCTCTTGGCATAAAGCGTTTTAATTTTGATTTCACTTCCACTAACTGCCATTTTAAATTATTATAATAAAGTTATATTAATCACAATTAATCTCACACGCATAAACGACGTAGGATGAACACTCGGCGTGCCGTATTACGTAATCAGATCGAACACCCGTTGCGGTCGAGTCTACGCGTCGTTTGCTAAACCTAATAATTTTATCAAATTGTGGGGTAAGCGTATCAAACGGTTGCTATCACACCGTTTCAATTATTTAATAAGCTTTAAATTTAACCAAATACGAGCGCTATTAAATGAATAATTCTGTTTGCGAGTACCAAATCAAAATTTTAATTTAAACGAACACTATTTAAGTCTATTCCATAAATTACAGAAAAAATTCGACCAGAAAATGGTTGGATAACCACTAAACACCAATCCAGATCCTGCCGAAGTGACCATAAAATGGTGGAGCCACGTGTTTAAGGCTGCCGAAAATCTAGTTCCCCGGTCAAACCTCAAACCTATTACGCGAGATATTAACTAAAGTGGACTGTATTTGCGATTGCTTCTATGCTTATGTAAAAGCGACTACTATAGCATGCGGTATAATGCACTCGCTCTTCCCTAAACTAAAACTATTACTTGCCAAATCGATGAAAGGAATCCTGCCTGATGGGGAGAACACAGAATTGGAGCGGTTAAACAATTATTAAATATTAATCAGGCAGTAAATTAAGGAATGTTGACTCACCGGGGTTTCTTCTATCCTGTCGATCACTATAGCGACTTCTGGAACACTCCGGAGAGAGGCGGTGCGCGACGATATCTCACACGAGGTGAGGCGGGTTCCTAGAGCTCGACTGCTTCCAGGCCAAAGCGGTTTCCACTAGTGAGGTGTTTCCAAACGAGCGCGCGGGAAGAGAGAGCGCGCGTCGGTCGCGCGTGTCTTATATATCCTCGGGTCCGATGATTACGCGATGTTCTAGAATCGTCTTCTTTCCCCTCCCACCCCATCACCCCGACGTGTCGATAGGAGGGTACGAATGATATCGTTTGGGAAAGGGAATAATGATTCGGCAAGTTCCTACCGTCAAAAATAAAAACGCGAATGGTTTTCCGCGCAACCATAGTTAAATTACAGAATTTTCGAAAAGTCCTCCACAAATTTTACGTGTCACATTTATACTTACTTGAATATTTTATACTTATGATAGTTGTACGGATCGTTTTATCGGGACAGTTTCGACTTTGAGTATTAAATCAAAGGAGACGGCATCGCAAGGCACTTTTCTCGTACCTTTTACCCCTCTATAAAAGGTACGAGAGTTCGACTCATACCAGTTACATAAAACTATATATATATATATATATATATATATATATATATATATATATATATATATATAAAAAAATGAAATTCTTCGAAAATCGATACCCCGATATGGTATTTTTAACTACCATTTTTAATTTTTTTTTTGTATCGGCAACCTTAGTAGTACTGCTATCTACCACAACCCTTATAAATCCCAGAATACATGTAGTTTTTGCACAAAAATCAATCAAAATTATTTTTCCCCTTGAAAATTTTGAAAGATTTTTACTTTCAGTCCACTTTTACTTTCTCTCATGGTGGTGAAGAGCACCTCCCGCCCCCCGCCTCCCTCAATTGCATGCACTAACTCCGTCACCACTAGTCCCAACAACACTACACCCGGCACCACTATTCCAGGTAAGACACACAATCGACGACAATACGACACGTGTTTCGCCTCTACACGAGGCATCCTCGGGTGATGTAGACTCTACGGCGACTGACCACTAAGTGAGGGCTTTGTTTTTTTTTTTGCGCCCGAAGCAATTAAAGGGCTACCCTATACGTAGGGAGGCGGAAAATGCATTACGCATACCACGATAGCCGGTCTATCGTGGTTATGAGGGACTCACATCCTACCGGGGACCCTAAGTGATACCCTCTAAAAACCGCCTTTGGGGACAGGCAACCGGCTGATTAAGCTTTATTGTGCCTTATCGTGAGCGACCCTCTTTTGGTAAAAGAGGGCGCAGGCGGCTACGAGCCGCTGAGGGAGTGCCTACGAAGGCAAACTAATTATGAGTAAATAATTTAATTTAATTAGAGTTGGCCTGAGCCGCCAGGGGGCAGTTCAGGTCGTTTGTTAGTTTATTAGGCGGGTCCGAGAGAGAGTTTCTCGGCCTGCGGACTCGATAGCGAGAGGGGGGGTGGGGCTGCATAAGTAGCTGCCTCACGAATTAAATGGTTTGAGTGTGACTCTGAGGCTTTGAAGAAGTTCTCAGAGAGTTTTTTGAGAAATTGTTGAATTGTGGGGAGCTCTAGGTCCCGATGAAGGTCGGCATTACGGACGTACCAAGGTGCGTTCGCAGCTCGACGACAGAAAAGGTTTTGAACTATTTGGAGTTCATTAATAATTTTAGGGTCGGCGTGGGCAAAAACGGGGCCCGCGTAGGACATGACTTGTCGTATACAGACCTTATAAAGGGTACGCTTGTTTCTAAGGGACATTTTACTGTGTAGGCCCAACATACTGTTGAGCCTACTCAGATAAAAACGTGCGTGACGGGTTACTCTTTTGACGTGGGGCCTGAAAGTGAGCCCTGTGTCTAGAGTGACACCTAAATATTTGGCAGTCGTATGCCAGAGGACAGGGGTCCCTAGCATACGTATTGGTGGAGTGTTTTTGAGACGGCGTCGTTTATAATCGAAGTGAACGGCGGAGCTCTTCTCCAGGTTCACATCGATGCGCCATTTTTTGTACCAAGCTCCAAGGTCGTCAACTGACTTTTGAATCTTGTTCCGTATGAAAGGTAGTGAGATACCTTTGCAGTAGATAGCAGTGTCGTCTGCGAAGAGGGAGAGCTGAACATCTTTCGACGAGAGCGGCGAGCGGAAACAGCTGCTATTTATACTTGACGACACAACCACTCCCCACCAAAGTAGCGAGTGACCACGCCATGCGATAACAAACCTGCGACGAATTGCTATGATTAATATTTTTAATTATTATTGTGGGGTATCTATATAGTTTTATCATCTGGTTGGGTTCTATAAATATATAATTATAAATGAAAATGAAAAGATAAATATACATAAATATCAATAACATAAAATAAATATAAAAATACATAAATAAATAAAAGCCCAACCAGATGGAGGCCCTCGGCAGGGGAGACCAAACGGCCGAGGGTTAGGGGGAAAGGGAAAGAAACCGGCGGACGATGCGGGCGGTATCGAGGAGCACCGCCTTCTGCATTTGAGCCCGGAGCGGTCCGCCACGTAGTCCCAGTCGCCTCAGATGACCCGAGAGGCTGACTGGGATTAGCCCGTTTGCAGAGACGACTACAGGAATAATTTCGGTCGGCAGACCACCCCACATGTCGGTCACCTCGTGAGCCAGGTCCAGATATTTTGTTTGCTTGTCTGTTTCGGCTTTCACGAGGTCCTCGTCATACGGAATGGTAATGTCGACCAAAAATATCCTTGACTGTGCCCGGTCCATCAGCACAATATCAGGCTTATTCGCAAGAATAGTCCTGTCTGTGATGATGGCCCGGTCCCAATAGAGCCTGGCGCGATCATTTTCGAGCACGGCTTCCGGCAAGTACTTGTAATACGGCAATTTCCGATCCGGCAATTCACGAGACCGTATTTCAGAGCGAGCTCCTGGTGAAGAATTCTGGCTACTAGGTTGTGCCTGTGCAAGTACTCAGAGTTAGAAAGCGCCGAACAACCGGAGATGACATGCCTAAGTGACTCACCGGGATGGCGACAAGCTCGACAGATGTCCACGGTGCCATCCTTTAGGATGTATCTCCGATAGTTGTTGGTCTTAATAACCTGATCCTGTATTGCACAGACAAAACCCTCGGTTTCCCCGAAGAGATCACCAAAGCGTAGCCAGTGGAGGGAGGCTACTGTGTCTACGAAAGGCTCATGTAGAGCCTTGTAGAATCTCCCGTGGAGCTCCTTCTCCTTCCATACGTTCTCCCGGTCGGAAATTGTCTGCACTGCCGGGTCTTGCCATTGCTTGTTGGCTAAGGATAGAGGGGTAAGTCCTTTATCACTAGAAACGACGTCCTTATAGAATGGATCATCCGATCTCGCCAGGTAGTAATTACGGAGGCTGCACACTTCGCGATTATGCATGGTGAGCGCGCTCAAGAAGCCACGCCCACCATGCTTTCGCGGCAAGTACAGCCTCATTACCGACGATCTCGGATGATGCATCCTGTGGGACGTCATGGTAGTGCGGACTTTTCTATCCAGGGCGTTAAGTTCAGTCTGAGTCCACCTGAGTATGCCAAAGGTATACATGAGGACAGGCATGACCCAGCCGTTATATGCGTGTGTCTTATTCACACCGGACAAAAGGCTGTTAAGCACTTTGGTCAAGCGTGCATCAAACACGTCGCAAACTGACTGTTTCATACCAGCCTCATCGATACCGATATTCTGTGACATATCCAGGTATCGGTATGTTTCAGCCTCGGAAAGGGTCCTTAAGTTGACGGGCATAGATAAGTATATGCCCTCAGAGTTAGCAACCCTCCCCCTTTCAACATGGAGGACCGCACACTTATCCGTTCCCTGCTACATTCCAATAGAATTGCTAAATTCATATGTGATGTTTAGCAATTCCATAAGATGGGAGCGACTGGAGGCGAATAACTTGAGGTCATCCATATAGAAAAGGTGGGTCACTTTTGTACCTCCTTTCCGAAGCTGAAATCCCCTCCCGGAGCCCTCCAGTAAAGTACTGAGAGGGTTCAGGGAGAGGCAAAACCAGATTGGACTCAGACAATCGCCCTGGAAGATACCCCTTCTTATCCTTATGTGGTTCTCCGCAGCCATCATCCGCTCGCCCAGATAGCAAAGGATCGTACTCCATTGCCCCATACACTGCTCGAGGAATTCTCCAACTGTACAGTCAATTTTGTACAGCTGGAGGACTCTCTTTAGCCATGTATGGGGCACCGAGTCGAATGCCTTTCTGTAGTCTATCCAGGCGGCTGAGAAATTTCGACGGTTGCGTTTCACCACTTTGCCAATGACCGCGTCAATGAGGAGTGGTTCCTTGGTTCCACGACCACCGCCCCGGCATCAATTTTGAGCGCGTGACATCACCTGATTTAGCTCCAGGTGACGAGTGATTCTCGCGCTCAAAATGGATGTCAGTGTCTTATATATGGTGGGTAGACACGTGATGGGGCGGTATTTGCTCGGGTCTGTGGTATCCTGATCTTTAGGAACCAAATGAGAGATCCAGTAGTGAAGAGGCTCGGGAGCGACTTCTGATCGAGAGCCTCTTGAAACTGTCGGGCGAGCACAGCGTGACACACTACGAACCCCTTCAGCCAGTAATGATGCAGCCCGTCGAGCCCCGGACTTTTCCAGTTCGGGGCCCTACGGACCGCCTCAGCCACGTCTTCAGGCGTTATGGTGACGGGGTCCATAGGCGCTCCACATACCTCTGGTCGCTCCAATGATTTATAGAGCCTCTTCTGATCACTCTGGAAGAGACGATTCTGGTTGAACCGCCTTGACCTCTCGCTAAATCGTCGAATCCGCTTCCCCCAAGCAGCGATTTTTTGCTTCAGGTCATCTATGCGCTCCGTTAGTTTTTGCGTGATATCCGGCTGGAACAAACTGATATTTGTCCAAGCAAACGCCATCCTAACGGTGCGCATAATCCTCGGTCTATTATTATCCGACCTGAAGCTTGTCAGTCTGCCGATAAGGGCCCTTGCCTTTGCGACACGATCCTCAATTCTTTTTCTCCAGGCTGGGATGGCGCTACTTTTTTGAGTAGCACGTCCAGCCACGGGAAGTTTGGCGCCAATAATACGGCATACTGCCAGTGCGGCGCCAAAAAGAATTGAATCCGTCTCGCAAAGGTCCCGGCTGGCTTCCAAATAGGTCACCAGCATTGGGTTAAGAGCCCGCACGACAGCCCGATTTCGCTTGCTAAGGGGTATGCGGGGAAGTCGCGGTCGATTTTCGAGAGGCATACTGCGCGTTTCCAGCTTCGACTCTTCCAATATGCTCCTCATTTTCTCTAGTTCGTAGGAGACTATTCCATCATCGTCTGAATTAGCCACAAATGGAATGTTGACGGCAGCATCCACATATGCAGTTTGTTGCGCATCTAGTGGCGCCGCATTCCCAGCCGTAGCAATTCCATTCGATGAAGGAATAGCCTCACGTCGTAGTCGCTCGAGTTCGGCGTCACCAAATATGTTGGAGCGCAGGATGTACCTAACTCGTTCTGCCAGGTTTTGCTCAGTGACGGATAGAGATGGCTCCAGCTCTGCAAAAAAGCGATGCATCCGAGCCCGATACGCCAAACATCCAGTTTCTTCCCCTTTTGCCCTAAAATACGCCCGCAGTGCGTTTTCATTCATTGATTTAGACCAACGCATGCGACGTGCTCCACCAGCGGTGGGTGCCGCTTGCTGAGTCCGAGAAGACCCAGCCGACACCAAGCCTTCTGGTGGGGATGATGGATGCGGGGGGCTGCTAGGTGGTCTTGCAACACCCCGCGCTCGGCTGGCGGCCCGCATGCTGTCGCGTCCAGCGCCAGCTCGAATACAATATAAAAACAATAATAATAATAATTATTATTAGATATATTATAGTTATTTATTAATTTTAAATATATAATTTTAAAATTATTAGCCTTAAAGATGTTTAACAAAGGTGAATTAGAAACATTTGTTTGTTCATTCAGCAGTGCATTGTTACCATTATTATTTTTTTAAATCTCCAACTGTTCCAGCACACACAGTCGCAGCCCCTTATTACAAGTATGTAAGACTTCAAAGGAATGGTCGCTAGCTAGGTTGTGACCAGTGTCCAAGATATGTTGAGCAAAATGGGATTTATCAAGATTGCAATTTCTGTACGCGGCCAAATGCTCCTTATAGCGCGTCCCGAAATTGCGACCACGTAAACGGCGTGACATTCGTCACAAGCAAGTTTATAAACACCCGATTTTTGACTAATATTTAACTTATCTTTATTATTACAAATATTCCTAAGCGAATTCTTTGTTTTGCATGCCACGTTAATGCCGTTTTTTCTAAGAGTATTAGCTATTTTTTCCGATATGGAGCCTAAGTAGGTCAAAATACCCACACATCGCCGGACACTTTGAGATCGAACCGCGTACAAAGAATTGCGAAAAACATGCTTTTGTTTCTTTTTAATAAGATTATTAATGAGATTTTTTGAAAAACCGTAAGAGACTGCAGTTTGATAAATTACATTAAGTTCTTTTAAATAATTTTCTTTATTTAATGAAGCAATGAACAGACGGTTGATATAACAATAAAAAGCGGCTAATTTATGTTGCCATGGATGACACGATGGCGCAGGGATGACCGTATCGGTGTGAGTTGGTTTTCGATAAATTTGAAAAACATGCGACTCTTCTTGTTATTGTTAAGTCAAGGAAATTAAGGGAGCAATCTTGTTCCAATTCAAGCTTTTAATTTTTTCATGTACTCTATTTATTTTATTAAGGAAAACATCCAGTTGTCTCCTAGTGCCAGTCCAGCAAATAATTATGTCGTCTACATATCGCTAATAGTTTATTATATTTTGGTTAACAACTATTTGTTGTTTTTCGAAATTAACCATGAAAATGTCCGACTTAGAGGGGACTCCATAGCTAACCCTTCTTTTTGTAGATAGAAACGGTTATTAAACCGGAAATAATGTTGTTTCATACAGAGAGAGGTTAGGTTAAGAAGATCATTTGTTTCCCCGGGATGTAGACGACGTTTTTCAAAAAAATCTGAGAGTATGCGCAAACAGTCAGGGAATGGGACATTTGTGAAAAGACTATCAACGTCTAAAGATAACAACATAGATTTAGGTGGAATACGAATATCTTTAATTTTCTATTATAGGTTTGTTTTTACAGAATTCCAAGAGATCCTCTTAGGAGGCAACCTTGGATTGTAGCTTGTAGAAACCATGAATCTTGGACACCTAAAAGGACTGGCACCATTTGCTCCAAACATTTTAGAAAATCATATTTCATACCCCAAGCTTACAATAAAAGAAGGTAAGCTGACACTGCAGTACCAACCTTGAACTTGTGGGAGGTAATGTTTGGCTGTAATTATATTTAGATTGGATATTTTTATTATTACCTTTGACACCAATATTATTTTACTTGAAAATATTTTAATAACTTTACAAAAGCATTAACCTATCAAATTTAATTCATATATTTATATACCTATTATTACGCGCCATAGTGTCGACGGCACTAGCGTCATCTAGTCTCGAACCGAAGAATATTTGAACTCGGGTGTTTGTTTTTTTGCGGTTTTTTTTTCTCTTGTCAGAAAGTGAATTAGTGTGATTAATTATTAGTGTTTTAAGTTTTAATTTGTGTAAAGAAAATTAAAGTGTTAATTTAGGTAATTTTATCGGCAATTTTTATTGTCACGAACCTAAAGCTCGTAACACTAGTATTGTAATTGTAAACTTAATGTAGTATAATTTTTGTACGCCATAAATGGCAAAACAAGTTTTTTTTTACACCACGATTGAAAGTGAAAGTGGACTCAAAGTAAAAATTTTGATTGATTTTTCTGTAAAAACTACATGTATCCTGGGATTTATAAGTTGTGGTAGATAGCAGTACTACTAAGGTTGCCGATACAAAAAAAATATAAAAAAAAATTAAAAATGTGGTCATGGTAGTTAAAAATACCATATCGGGGTATATATATATATATATATATATACATATATATATATATATATATATATATATATATATATATATATATATATATATATATATATATTGTAAAAAGTTCCAAAAGTTTTTAAAGTCATGAAGATAAGTGTTGGCTTTCCTGGCTTAAGAGTATTAATATTTAAATCACCAGTAATTAAAAGTTTAGTATTGGGATTATTTTTTTTAAATATTTCGCGTAACATTTCGTCTAACTTGTCCAAAACCAGAATTTCGTCTGTAGAGGGAGTCCTATAGAGACAAATTATTAGCAAATTATAAAGAGGAATCTCAGTACCACAAACTTCAAATAACTTTGGCGTTGCTAAACTATTTATCTTATTTAATTTTTTATATGCAATATATTTCTTCACTAAAATACATGTACTGCCTCTAGACTCATCCCTACAAAACGAACTGGCTAATTCATAATTATTAATGTTTAGGTATTTTTCATGATCAGTACGCAAGAAAGTTTCTGAAAGACATATAACATCTGGGGCGTTTCCTGCCTTATCTAGTTCATCCAATGTTAACACTAATACACCGTAACACTAATGTAAAGTTAAAGCAAAACATCTTTCTGGGGAATACTTAGACCTAGGTAGATGTCAGCTGTTTGCTTAAAGTTCACTTTATTAAACTATTATATAGTGTAAAACTTTTTTGTTTTCCTAATTTATTAAATATTTTCTAGATAGTTCATTTAATAACTCTTGAAAATCAACAACTTTTTTTAAATAGCGGTTTTGTGATTGAAGCCTTATAATAAAAACAAAAACTTGGTTAACACCATCTAAAACGATAAACTGATAGGACTTTTCTTTTCACAAATCTTATTTTTAAAATAAGTTAGCTAAACCTCCTATTTCGATTTGCTAAATATTTTAAATTTTATCCTGCATAATGTAAAATATACCTGTAGCAAAATAATAAACTTATTTTCAATAATTTCTAAGTTTTTTTCCGAAGATCATTTCTAAATACTTTAAAAAAAGAATTTCCAATAACACCTTGATATTATTTTTCTATGTATTACTTATAATCAAATAAAAACTTAAGCGGACTATGGTGATTTGTTTATCGATAAAAATATCGACATAGTCCACGCCTTACGTTGCTACGCATTTAGACAGCGCCATCAGTGTATCGACACGTGTACAATTTGATGGTATGCGTAAACGCGATTAACACAAACACAAAAGCTGTAGTGTGCGTTTATAGTGACGCGATTTAATTTTGCATTTGTAGTTTTCAGTTGTGTGTTTTTCTTACGCACCCCCCCCCCTGATGTTGACAGAATTTTTGTTTATGAATTAACGCGCATGGCCTCTCCAGTTGGTTTAATACTCAAAGAGTTTTGATCGTGTTTGATCGTGGTCGTAGAGCTGTTCAAACGATCAAGGTTATATCGAGAGAGCTGTACAAAACATAATATCCGTCTTCTATGTTCGTCCCAGAGTTTTTAAAGTTTAGTTTATAAATAGATAAATAAAAAAATTGTGATGTCAAAAATTGTATAATTGAGATGTGCGCTTAGAATTCAGAAAAAATTTCATATTTATTTTGTCACAAATTCCAGTAACTGTAGCGTTATTGCAGCTTTTCGCTTTTTATTAATAGTTTTATTATGATTATTGCAGCAGAGTACACTACTCTCTTCAAATAATGACAAAGAATAAACAGTATCGTCTTTAACGGATTGTTCTATCGACCAAGTTGCGGACAAATATCTTATCTTGGATACGGATATCTTAGATTTAAAATTTGAAAGCACATCTGGTGCCATAATAATTATTTATTGTGGCACCAGATGTGCTTTCAAATTTGTAAAGCAATTTTTATTTGCTATCTATATTTATGGTGCATATTATGTACTTCGTATTGCGTTTTGACGGCACTGCCAAAAAAGTTTTCTTTTATCTTTTGATTTCTTTGATGGTTCTAAGACATTTAAAATATTTTCCCGTATCAAATACCCTAAAAAAATTGTTATCTGAGAGAACAAGAAATTCCCCAAGCTAAGGGAAAAATACCCTAAGGTGTGCACACCTTAACACAAGGACCCTGAACGGAGTATAATTACCGACATAAGTCGTGAGCACACTTTTTATTGGTCGATACGACGTTGACCATGCTGACGTTCAACGTGATTGGTTCATCAGTCGATTCTCGTCGTCTATTGGTTTCGAACGTATCATTCGGCTTCCGTACACTTCAGAGCAATAATTTCAATGATAACATTTTAATTAGCTTATTTTCGTTAATTGTTTTTGTTACCTGGTTGTTAATTGTTGTTTGTGTATTCCTTGTTATTAATTGTTTTTATTATTTCTTGTTTTTAATTATTTTTGTTGTTATAATTTGAGTATTCAGATTTTGGTCTAAATATACAGAGAAGGAAGAATTCGGTGTTAAATAGACCAATCCCAACAAATGGTCTATTCAGTGTTTAGTTACATGAAATAATTAGGTACTGCGAAAGACATAATAGACGTATATAAACAGACTGCTGAGGTGACTAATGTCTCAGTAGCTACTGTACGGCGCACCGCAACACCAGATTTTATGGAAGGCATATCACCTCTTCCTTCTTGTTAATAAAATAATCAATTCTAACCACCAGATATACATTAAATACTTTATAGTAGATAATAAAATAACGGACACGAATATTACTTTAGAATTTGTCGTACATTTATTTTTAATAAAATTCATTATAAATTTCAATATAATAATTTGTAGTGTAGTGCTCCCACGTTAATATACTTTAGTGTTAAGGTAGAATAATGAGGTAGTCTAATTAAAGTTTTAGTACCGATCACATGCCTCCTCCATTGACACCGTTCCTATATTACCTACGTGGCGACCCTGCCAGGCGGTGCACTGCAACAATGCATGCGCACCGCTGGGCCAAGTTAAAAGGTGGGAAAAAAATACTTAATTAAATAATGAAGATAAAAAAAAATTATATACAGAATGGATGCAATACCGGATTTGACAATAATAAATAAGCCGCCGTGACTGAAATTAGGTCTGGAGGACATTACACTCGGACCACGCTTAGACCAAAATTATAGGTACCTATAAATGGAAATTTGTGAAACAAGTGATAGGTGGAAAGCCCATTGGGCACGTAATCACCAACCAAATATCAATAATATGTTAGATATTCGTTCCACGATTGAAAAGGGAAAGAAGTAGTTGTATTCTAGCGGGCATCACCCAGAAGGATGTGAAAATTGAGCCGAAAAGAATAAAAACGAATTTGGGAGGTCAATTCGCACCTGTGTGATTTTTAATTCCATTTAAAACTTTAACAATTTTAGATTTTTTAATGTTGTTTTTGCTTTAAAAAAAAAGTTATGCATAAAATTTTCTGTATTTAAAATATGATTACATTGAAAGTATTTATTAGATAATTCACGATTTAATTGTTTTTTTTTATATTTATATTACTGAAACAATAAGCACAATGCAATAATTATAAATTAATCAATAATCTAGCACTTGATTTTATATTCA
The DNA here is from genome assembly GCA_907164705.1 of Parnassius apollo. Lineage (NCBI taxonomy): Eukaryota > Metazoa > Arthropoda > Insecta > Lepidoptera > Papilionidae > Parnassius > Parnassius apollo. The sequence continues at coordinate 6,264,484 of CAJQZP010000088.1, read as the reverse complement.
ATTTTATTCAGTTATAGTTGTATATTATTTTTATTACTGTGTCCTGCAAAACATGAATGAAATACTCGGAAACAAATTCATCTATCCACCCCAGACGGGGTGAATAATACAATAGGAATTCACTTTTATTTACTCTTCCGACTTTATACCCCAAGTATAGTTCAACTCATACACTTTATTTATTGATTTTTAATAACCACAAACTTAAACGAAAATTGTATTACGTATTTATGTTACCGTTACCGTTCATCATTATCACTATCATTACAGCCCTTCACAAGTCCATTACTGAACATAGGCAAGTGCCAAGGAATGGCACAAAGTACGGTCCTGTGCCACCTCCATCCATCGACTTCCTGCATGTCTTATCAGATGGTCACTCCATCTAGTGGGTTGCCGCCCTACATTACGCCTATCGGTACGGGGCTGCCACTCGAGAACCTTTTTTCCTCATTGGTTGTCAGTTCTTCGAGCTATATGGCCGGCCCATTGCCACTTTAGCTTACTAATTCGTGGAGCTATGTCGGTTACTCTGATTCTACTGCGGATATCCTCATTCCTAAGTCTATCACGCAGAGAACCCCGAGCATAGCCCTCTTCAAAGCTCGCTGAGCAACCTTAAGCATTCTCATACGGCCTGCAGTGAATGACCACGTCTCAGATCCATAAGTCATCACTAGCAACACGCACTGGCTGTACAACCTAGTTTTCAGGTTATGAGGTATACTTGACGAGAAGATGTGTCGTAATTTCCTGAACGCTGCCCAGCCTAATTGAATTCTTCGATTGACCTCTCGGTCGAAGTTGGACTTACCTAGTCGGACTATTTGAGGTAAACTTTCGTAGATTAGTGCTCCAAACAACTACCGACATAGGTGTGATATATACATTATACATGATCTTTGTTTTGTCCATGTTCATCTTAAGACCTATCCGTTGGGAGACACAATTGAAGTCATTGAGCATAGTGCCTAGGTCCTCCAGCGATTCTGCCATAAGGACTATATCGTAGGTAAATCGAAGGTAAGTAATGTATTGTGATGACGGATTTTTTTTGAATTGATCTTCTGGATCTTAATGGATCGTAACCCTTAATCTGATCACGATTTAATCATATTGCATTGAATCGATCTTATTCGATCTCGAAAAATCGTATCGTAATTTTATAAAAATAACTTGAACGGTCTGATGTGTAGTTGACCGTATTATTTCAAGTTAACCAAACTACCAGACTGGCTATCACTTAATTATACTAGCTGCATCCCGCGGTTTTACTCGCGCTTTATTATTTTATATACAAATTATTATACTTCCCAATATACTTCTCTATTTGAATTGGATTTTGTTCACAAGTTAATTTTTTTAAATTTTAAGCTCGGAACTCCAATTTTTTTCTAAAATAAAAGTAGCGCAACTCCTTTTATTTTAGAAAAAAATAAACATGTTAAGGGAGTATTGTTACTCCCTGTAACATCGGATATCTGCGATTGATAATTCCGTCACAATCTGCCCAGCCGTTTCCGAGATTGGCCGGAACAAACAGGCAGACAGAAAGACAAAAATGTTAAAAATTTACTTATTGCTATTAGCACCGTATATACTTCGATACGTATTTAGTAAAAAGCTGTTATTTTGACATGACAAGAACACTTTAATTTCATTTATTTGAATAGAAGATAGATACTTAGATATGATTTCGGCAATTGCTATAGTAGAACTTTCTTCACTTTTGCTTAGCTCGGAATAAGAGCCTACGTGATAACGTCCGAGATGATTTTTAAAATTGGTAGAGTTTCTACTAATTTTATGTGTGAGTAGACATATTTAATTTGATATCCTGGATAAATACGTTACATTTAATGTACGTACATTTGCAATCGTTTTTTAAATTTCTTTGCCACAGATGTGTTAGCGAAAAACTGGGCGTTAATTGCAAGCATTCCAAAAACGTTACTTTTGGATATTTTGGATTATTTTATCTTCATTTTAAATTGTTTTATGCGAATCCTAGTACTCCTTTTATTTTAGCGTTGATCTTTCAAACAAGAAGAATGTATTTATTTTTATAGGTATGATAATATCTACTAAGTGTCTTAGGCCAGTTTTTATCGTGTTTCTATAAATGACTCTACACAGCCGAGGGGGAAAATCAGAAGAAAATAATACATGAATCCCGACTGTCCACCCCGTTTCGGGTGGATAGATGAACACGCGTTTCCGAGTACCTACTCACACTAGGTTGGATTTTTTTAGGGTGTGTGAAGGGAATACCCCCACAGAGTACTTTTTATTATATATTTTTAGATCTGATACTGATACCACACATGCCACCTTGGGGATCAAACAACCCTACCTTACCACCTACACCAGTTGCAAAAACATCTTGCTTCTTAATATACTTCTGACGTAGCAGATCAAAGGATTTATGGCATCCGTTGGTTTTTTAGGTTGGTTCTCTTACAGCACACAGTAGATCATTGCGCCATTATGTACTATAGTTCATAAAAGATAGCTTGATCTCTGCGACAGCTGTCAGTAAAAATCACGGCATGCCCATAAAGTATGCCATTGACAGGTACTGTCTGTACTACTAAGAAATTCAGGACTTCATAGGCGTGATTTTTACTGACAGCTGTCGCAGAGATCAAGCTATCTTTTATGAACCATACGTACTAGAGGCGACACTGCATTCAGCTACTCTGTTCCACTCAACTGCAGTGCATACACCGCACTTTAATCAGTCACTCAATAGGCGCTTGTAGAGTTGTCACGCATCGTGTTGATTTAAAAAAAATCTCTTGGTAAAAATATGCCGTCATATATACTTAGATATTGCACAAATAATTCAAGAAATGTCAGTAAAAACCAAGGAATTACTTTTCATTGGTTAGTAAGATACTTAATCAATAAAAAAGTATCTAGTGTCATGGAATATAGATTATGAAATTAATATGTTCAGATGCGACATTTCTATAGGTAATTAAGTATAGGACGAATATATTATTATACACATTTTTTGTAGTTATTTATTATATATAAGTTATAATTAGGCTAAAATTTTCATATTTAAGTCTGCTTATTATTCTTTTATTTTATTTTTAGGTTTCCACATCAAAATCAAAGTGGAATAAATTCGTCCATTTTTAACTCTCGCGTGCCCAGCATTTATAAACGACTCATTCTAATTTAAAGAAATGTATTTGTAATTTAAATGTTATATTAATAAGTTTTGTTAAACATACATTTAGTATGTTTTTTTATATTTGACATAGATACCTTTTAAAATATTCAGATAAAAATATCATTAAAACGTAATTGTGATATAATATTATGTAATATTATATTAAATAAGCTAATATAATATACAAAATAAATGACAAAATTTAAATATATTGAAAATCCCGTCACAATCTCCGTTTCCGACATTGGCCGGAACAAACAGGCAAACAGAAAGACAAAAATGTTAAAAATTTACTTATTGTTATTAGCACCGTATATACTTCGATACGTATTTAGTAAAAAGCTGTTATTTTGACATGACAAAAAGACACTTTAATTTCATTTATTTGAATAGAAGATAGATACTTAGATACGATTTCGGCAATTGCTATAGTAGAACTTTCTTCACTTTTGCTTAGCTCAGGATAAGGGCCTATGTGATAACGTCCGAGATGATTTCTAAAATTGGTAGTGTTTCTACTAATTTTATGTGTGAGTAGACGTAATTAATTTGATATCCTGGATAAATACGTTACATTTAATGTACGTACATTTGCAATCGTTTTTTAAATTTCTTTGCCACAGATGTGTTAGCGAAAAACTGGGCGTTAATTGGAAGCATTCCAAAATCGTTACTTTTGGATTTGATTTTGGATTAATCTTTATCTTCATTTTAAATTGTTTTATGCGAATTAGTACTCCTTTTATTTTAGCGTTGATCTTTCAAACAAGAAGAATGTATTTATTTTTATAGGTATGATAATATCTACTAAGTATCTTAGGCCAGTTTTTATCATGTTTCTATAAATGACTCTACACAGCCGAGGGGGGAAAATCAGAAGAAAATAATACATGAATCCCGACTATCCACCCCGTTTCGGGTGGATAGATGAACACGCGTTTCTGAGTACCTACTCACACTAAGTTGGATTTTTTTAGGGTGTGTGAACGGAATACCCCCACAGAGTACTTTTTATTCTATATTTTTAGATCTGATACTGATACCACACATGCCACCTTGGGGATCAAACAACCCTACCTTACCACCTACACCAGTTGCAAAAACATCTTGCTTCTTAATATACTTCTGACGTAGCAGATCAAAGGATTTATGGCATCCGTTGGTTTTTTAGGTTGGTTCTCTTACAGCACACAGTAGATCATTGCGCCATTATGTACTATAGTTCATAAAAGATAGCTTGATCTCTGCGACAGCTGTCAGTAAAAATCACGGCATGCCCATAAAGTATGCCATTGACAGGTACTGTCTGTACTACTAAGAAATTCAGGACTTCATAGGCGTGATTTTTACTGACAGCTGTCGCAGAGATCAAGCTATCTTTTATGAACCATACGTACTAGAGGCGACACTGCATTCAGCTACTCTGTTCCACTCAACTGCGGTGCATACACCGCACTTTAATCAGTCGCTCAATAGGCGCTTGTAGAGTTGTCACGCATTGTGTTGATTTAAAAAAATCTTTTGATAAAAATATGCCGTCGTGTATACTTAGATATTGCACAAATAATTCAAGAAATGTCAGTAAAAACCAAGGAATTACTTTTCATTGGTTAGTAAGATACTTAATCAATAAAAAAGTATCTAGTGTCATGGAATATAGATTATGAAATTAATATGTTCAGATGCGACATTTCTATAGGTACTTAAGTATAGGACGAATATATTATTATACACATTTTTTGTAGTTATTTTTTATATATAAGTTATAATTAGGCTAAAATTTTCATATTTAAGGCTGCTTATTATTCTTTTATTTTATTTTTAGGTTTCCACATCAAAATCAAAGTGGAATAAATTCGTCCATTTTTAACTCTCGCGTGCCCAGCATTTATAAACGACTCATTCTAATTTAAAGAAATGTATTTGTAATTTAAATGTTATATTAATAAGTTTTGTTAAACATACATTTAGTATGTTTTTTTATATTTGACATAGATACCTTTTAAAATATTCAGATAAAAATATCATTAAAACGTAATTGTGATATAATATTATGTAATATTATATTAAATAAGCTAATATAATATACAAAATAAATGACAAAATTTAAATATATTGAAAATCCCGTCACAATCTCCGTTTCCGACATTGGCCGGAACAAACAGGCAAACAGAAAGACAAAAATGTTAAAAATTTACTTATTGTTATTAGCACCGTATATACTTCGATACGTATTTAGTAAAAAGCTGTTATTTTGACATGACAAGACACTTTAATTTTATTTATTTGTATAGATGATAGATTACGATTTCGGCAATTGCTGTAGAACTTTCTTCACTTTTGCTTAGCTCAGGATAAGGGCCTATGTGATAACGTCCGAGATGATTTCTAAAATTGGTAGAGTTTCTACTAATTTTATGTGTGAGTAGACATATTTAATTTGATATCCTGGATAAATACGTTACATTTAATGTACGTACATTTGCAATCGTTTTTTAAATTTCTTTGCCACAGATGTGTTAGCGAAAAACTGGGCGTTAATTGCAAGCATTCCAAAATCGTTACTTTTGGATTTGATTTTGGTTATTTTATCTTCATTTTAAATTGTTTTATGCGAATCTATTGTACTCCTTTTATTTTAGCGTTGATCTTTCAAACAAGAAGAATGTATTTATTTTTATAGGTATGATAATATCTACTAAGTGTCTTAGGCCAGTTTTTATTGTGTTTCTATAAATGACTCTACACAGCCGAGGGGGAAAATCGGAAGAAAATAATACATGAATCCCGACTGTCCACCCCGTTTCGGGTGGATAGATGAACACGCGTTTCCGAGTACCTACTCACACTAGGTTGGATTTTTTAGGGTGGGTGAACGGAAAAACCCGCACAGAGTACTTTTTATTCTATATTTTTAGATCTGATACTGATACCACACATGCCACCTTGGGGATCAAACAACCCTCCCTTACCACCTACACCAGTTGCAAAAACATCTTGCTTCTTAATTATACTTCTGACGTAGCAGATCAAAGGATTTATGGCATCCGTTGGTTTTTTAGGTTGGTTCTCTTACAGCACACAGTAGATCATTGCGCCATTATGTACTATAGTTCATAAAAGATAGCTTGATCTCTGCGACAGCTGTCAGTAAAAATCACGGCATGCCCATAAAGTATGCCATTGACAGGTACTGTCTGTACTACTAAGAAATTCAGGACTTCATAGGCGTGATTTTTACTGACAGCTGTCGCAGAGATCAAGCTATTTTTATGAACCATACGTACTCAGAGGCGACACTGCATTCAGCTACTCTGTTCCACTCAACTGCGGTGCATACACCGCACTTTAATCAGTCGCTCAGTAGGCGCTTGTAGAGTTGTCACGCATTGTGTTGATTTAAAAAAAATCTCTTATTAAAAATATGCCGTCGTGTATACTTAGATATTGCACAAATAATTCAAGAAATGTCAGTAAAAACCAAGGAATTACTTTCCATTGGTTTGTAAGATACTTAATCAATAAAAAAGTATCTACCTTCGTGTCATGGAATATAGATTATGAAATTAATATGTTCAGATGCGACACTTCTGTAGGTACTTAATTATAGGACGAATAAATTATTATACACATTTTTTGTAGTTATTTATTATATATAAGTTATAATTGGTCCAAAATTTTCATATTTAAGTCTGCTTATTATTAATTTATTTTATTTTTAGGTTTCCACATCAAAGTCAAAGTGGAATAAATTCGTCCATTTTTAACTCTCGCGTGCCCAGCATTTATAAACGACTCTTATTCTAATTTAAAGAAATATATTTGTAATTTAAATGTTATATTAATAAGTTTTGTTAAACATACACGTAGTATGTTTTTTTATATTTGACATAGATACCTTTTAAAATATTCAGATAAAAATATCATTAAAATGTAATTGTGATATAATATTATGTAATATTATATTAAATAAGCTAATATAATATACAAAATAAATGACAAAATTTAAATATTGTTCTCGATATAATTTACCTATTTAACAATACAATCTACTATTACCTACGGATCATTCTACCTATGTTTATTCTATGATAAAAAAAACCAACCACGCGAACTCTGTTAGTAGCTCACATTTTTTGTTTTGAAAGTTAGCTGTTCTATAGTCCGTTCGCGTTAAGAAAATAGTGAGTCATCAGTGTAACTACAGGGTAAAGGTGTATTCACAGTGGAGTAAAAATTTTTTTTCAAACATTTAATTAAGTTTAATGGAAAAAAATTACTTAAATCACTAATCAGTATCGCTAGATTCTCCAGTTACGTTAATTATGAAAGAATTTTGTTCTGCAAGTTCCATGATGTCATTCAAATTCCACATGGTATTTTCTTCGCGTATCACGTGGTCGCAGCACTTCTTCCAATGATTAGCGTCTATTAATGCTATTGCGTCATCTAATAATTTTTTATGTCACTCATTTTGAACGTGGAGTTATTGGCACCAACATAATTTTTTATTTGGGCCCAAACCAATTCAATTGGATTAAGTTTGCAATGGTAAGGCGGTGCATTGAATGACTTGACATCTATTAAATATTTATTATATTGTGGGGCGATTTCGGCAACTTTCATTAATAATTCTATTTTTAATAAGTCATGTACATGGATTTGCCTTTGCTTTGCAGCCAATCTATTATTTGCTGCTTGTTCCAGCTGGTTGTTGGTATAGTACAGTACGTAGATATTACTTCAATGCAGTAGGTACATTTTTTAGCTTTACAGTCGCGGAAGAAAGATTTTGTGCATTATACCGTAGTTTTTTTACCATATAATAACAATTTATCTATGTATTGCCTATTTATCTATGATGTATTGTAAAATTATCTATATTTCTGACATAGAAAAATAAATTCTGAGGAGTTTATAGATTATCAAGAACTGAAAAGTAAATTTTACCTGACGTTTTAACTTTCAAAAATACTTTCTGTCAAATATAGCTAACAATGAATTATTTAGCATGTGCTGGGAATCTTTCCAATTCTTGTAAAGTCATATTCAAGACGACGCCAACTCCAGTGGCAATTAATTTCGTAACGATAAAACGTCCAAAATCTCCAATGAGAAAGCCTGAGCCACCTCCGGTTATACTTTATGACGAACTATTTAGGAGGCTTTCAACGGGCCGCATGAGAATCGAATCTGGATACAGTCAGGGTGCTAAAGTAATTAATTTTCTAAATTTTTGATTGAATTTTCATGATTTTTTCATGTTGCAATCAAAGGAAGCACCAAGTTAAAAAGAAATAAAAGAACAAAAAATTGTTTGTATTATTGCTCTCGATTTTATTTACTGTTAGTTGTTTGTGGTACGGTTTCGATTATATAATTATTCTTCATCAATAAAAGGATAGGGTTTAGTACATATGTCTTATATTATATTCTTTCTTTATTCTACAATTTAATGTACATCGTCTGAAACTAGATGGCGTATCGTCTTGTTTCAGTCGGCGGTAAGATTAGCTTACATAAATTTCAATAAATTTTACTAGATGGCGCTTTTAATTTTTATTATAATACCTATATAAATATTACATCAAAACAATTGATTTAAAATCAAAACAAAAATAAACTATAGTTGTGTTTATAAGATTTAATATATTATCTTAAGTCTACTTAAGTTAATCTAGTTAACCGTGTAGTAGTGGTGTAAGAATATCCACTACCCCATATCTTCCCGAGGGTGTCGGAAGAGGTGACAGAGGGAAAATGAAACAGGTGATAGGCAGCAGCATCTTCCTGATAACAACTCAAAATAATAAAAACTGCTGTTGCCAACCCGCTTGCCAAGCATGGCAACTCTGGCAAAAAATTAAGGCAATCAATAATTATACGTCGTAGAGCCATGCTGCAGTTATATTAATAGTGTTACGAGCTTGAGGTTCGTGACAATAAAAATTGCCGATAGAATTACCTAAATTAACACTTTAATTCACTTTACAATAATGAAAGTTAAAAAAACACTAATAATTAATCACACTGATTCACTTTATTCCGCTCCGAAGCTTCGCGTGTCTCGCCAAATTCAATACTTCCCCGATCGCGTATTGCAGCGCCTTTATATAGGGCTCTTCCACGAAAACATCCAGAATATTCCAGAATATTCAAGTAAATATGCGCGCCAACCGACCAAGCGCAGAAAGATCGAGTGTAGAGCTTCTAGAAAGTTTAGTTCTTCAATTTGATACTAGATGGCGCTGTCGGTTAAAAATTAGTTATGTCATTTTATGGAAAGCTCTCTACTCGCTCTGTTACCCGACAATAGATGGCGCTAGAGGTAGCATGCCATGAGATGAGATGTCAACTTAGCCGTGCAACAATAGTATAGTTGTAGCACGAATGGGTCGGCTCGACCAGGGAAGGACCACGCTCTCACAGAATACCAGCGTAAAATAGTAGCTTAATGCTACTATGTTTTCTATGATGAGTGTAGAGAACCGGAGACCATTTTTACTGGAAACGAGGCATTCCATCTTAGTCCTCACGGGTGACAACGCATCTGCATTTTGATTTGTAATCGAGGATAGATGTAGATGTCTATAGGCCGCAGCAACCACTTAGGTACCATCAGGTGGACTGTGTGCTCGTTTGTCACCCTATCCCATAAAAAAAATCTATGAGGGTGGCCCAGGGAGGCCTATGTTTAGCAGTGGACTTTTATAAGCTGTAGTGGATGAATCTAGTTTAGGGAGATCTGATTCTTATCTAAAATTTAAGTAAACTATTTTGTCTAATGGACTGAATTTAACTATTAATGACACAGAACAAAAAGTATGTATATTAAGGCAGTGGAAATATTAACATTAACTGAAAACAACTTTATATTATATAATTTTTTTCTAACGCCGAGCAAGGCTCCTGTACTAAATATTAATACTGCTATATAAAGCTGCAGAAACCTTATTATACCGTGACAAAATACTTATCTTTATCATCTGTATTTTCTCTTTTCGACGTGCTATGACCGTCTCGGCGTCCCACAGGACCAGCTTCTAACATTAACGAGTTGTAGCTTGTAGCCTTTCAGCGGAATACTGCAGACCAGGATATTATAGCCTACTTGTAAGTTATTTATACAGTAGTTATCGTATTGTACGTAATCATGGGCGTTATTGGGGGTAATTTATAGGTACCTTTTGTATTATATAATATTAGGTGTTTACCTATGAAATAGCCTTTATATTGAACTGGCCACATTAAAATGTAATATGTTCGAATTGGAGTTTTAATTATTCCAAATTTAAAATCGTTCCAAGTTATTCATTTGTTTCTTTTCGGCTCTTTCTATTGAGGGCACCAATAAACCTCTGCACGGTTTTCCGCGCCAGAACTTTGGATGATAGTCCTGGTCCGTATCGAATGTCGAATATAGTCAAAATGCTAAAGTCTGCTAGAACACAATGGATAGCGAGCTCATACTGCTGATTTTGTCATACGTAATGTATTAAACGTGACAAAATCTTCTAAATATAAGTACAAGAGAGGCGCGTGAAGTTTTAATTAGATGATCCCTAACATAAATTATTTTTTCGCGAGGTTAATAAATAATAAGTTGTTAATATTGTATCCCGTACTTGTTTGTGAACACGCTGAAGCACCGTCAAGTTCAGATGAGAAGTTAATATGGACGATAGTTCCGTTAGTTGGGCTGCCGGAAAATACATTTCTAATTATTTTCAGAAGTTTTAAGTCTGCATAAGGAAGGTATGTCTGAGAAAGCTAACTAATTTATCGTATTATATTTTATTTACTTGTTTAGTCTTTATTGTAAGACACCTTAACCTCAAGGTTACAAATTCCAATGGACAGACATAAAACATAATGCCTTATGGCGTTCTTATGCAAATTTTATGATACCGGATGGATTTGACTTTTTACTTTTGAGAGATACGAGGATCGTCATGAAAAAATTAACATTTTGAACTCATACGGAATGTTACAGAGTAAGATATAACCTTTTTTTCAGAAATGATGGAAGGAGAATCCATAAATTAATAAGTATTAGTTTATGGATTCTCCATGAATGAACGCTAAGCCAATTGCGCCGTGGAGCCGTCGATTTTTTTTCAATTATATTTGCAAACAAAGGGAAATTAGAAAACATGATCGGTTAAAAAATAAATGAAAATATCTTAAGAGGACTCGAAGGGAGGAGGCGAATCCCTCCCCCCTCACGAAAACGGTCCATTTCACAATTTTTGGAAATGTTGTAGATATAAGTAATGAAAAACTAGGTTCGAACGTTTTTATTGTAATGAAATGTTGCGTACGATATAAGTTATTAGCATCAAATATTTATATTCTTGCCTTAAAAACTTCCAGGAGCGTTTTAAATTTTTTTCATTTAAACTTAACAGAATTAGTGAAAAATAAAAACGTGCAGGTCTAGATAAAGGTGCACTGTATCTAATGAGACCTGAATTGTCTCATGTCGTAAGGACTTCGGGGCTGGAAACGTTATCACCCGAAACAATATTTTTAAAAGGAAATGTAGGCAATTTCCACAGAATAAATAATACCTACTACGTACAATTGCCAGACTTGCAGGATACGGCGATACGGAGCGAGCGGTTTGAAACTTTGAAACATATACCATTTTCGAAAATATCTACCTACTCGCGCCGCGAATGGACACTTCACAATCCTCTTAAAATGACCTTTAAATTAATTGAATTATAGAAGCGAATACCTTGATATAATATCGAACTTGAAACTAGGAGTACTAAATGGTAATTTTAAACACACGGTAAGTAAGACATCTGCCGTATCCGACATGTCTTCGCGATGTCCTAATTAAAAATCTCAGGCATTAAACTTGTATGGGATGGTGCTCCTAGATTTCTGCGACTTTGTATTATTGAGATCATAAATGAATCATTCAAAGTAAAACTTCAGTGTTACAGACGTGTTAAAATTTAGTGAATTATTATTGGCAAATTTTTTTTTTTACTTTTACTGACATAGACTCATTCACAAACGCTTACCAATAGTCAATTAAAAAAAATACATTTTAACAATGAAAATTTAAATTAATGTTTCAAATATAAATGTGTATTATCTATATTACAATATCATTTGTTGAAAGTTTTCTGTGTGGAACTTGTCGACTTACAAATGACTACGCGTTATTGTCACCATATAATACGCTTTTCTAATCGAAGTATTTGTAATCGTGTAGTGGTCCATCTACCAACCACCAACCAATCTACCACTCCATATCATCCCGTGGGTGTCGATAGTGGGAAGTGGAACTAGAAATAGGCAGCAGCTTCTATTTTTTTTTGTCAAGAAATTCTCAGTAGCAGCCTACATTCAGGAGGAAGTTGGCGAATTTTCTCCCCATACGTCGGAAAGCACGTAAAGCCATTAGTCTCATTTGATATAACAGCTGTCGGTCCTGCGTCTTATCTCTCTGCGGTTGTGTTTGGATTGCCCTCCCATTGGAATATGAGGGGGAATATAGCCTGTACTTGCAGACACATTGTTGCACTATAATTCCTGTATTCCGCATATGCCTAATCTCCGCCGAGTCTGGCAGCTGTGATAGAAATTCGGTCTGAAGGACATTATTATTATTTAAGTAACAAAACGCTACTAGTGCTTGTAGTGTTTTGTTATCATAAGAATAAGTATATATGGATTGAAAGTTCGGCTGCCGCATGTAGCTAAGCAGTTTTTATTAACATAAGAACCTTTTCAAAAACGTTCATTATATTATACTAGACTCTCGTAATCTATATTACCACAACCACAATGCCGAACATCACTTAGATACTTAAATATTGTTGCGCGCCTCAATTAATGCCCGGTATATGGCGGTAATTATTAGCGCCATCTAGTATCAAGTAGCAGAAATAGGAGCATCAAGATCTTTCTAGAACTTTCCCACTAGCGCCATCTTGTGTCGAATGACGAGGGATTTTTGGAAGATTCTTTGCTAGAACTTTCAACATTCTACTCGAACATTCTAGATGTTTTCGGTGGAAAAGGTCGTATATAAAGTCGGTAAGGAGCACGACCAGGGCAGTATTGAATTGGCAATACATGCGAAGAGTTGGGAGCGAAATAAAGTGAACTAAAGTGTTGATTGTCACGAACCCTAAGCTCGTAACAATATTAATATTTGTTTGTCCGTATTTTATACAATGCCACACCGTTCATCAGATTACTGTAAAACTTTGTCAATATAATTATTGCTTGCACTTCCGCGAAGGTGGTAGGCATAGTTGAACTCGGTAGGTGGCGCTGTTGTAGAATTTAGATATCACACGTGCAAAGCCGGACAGATTCGCTAGTTATTAATAAAACATGAAAAATACGTATACAATTACAAAGTTCTAACTAAATTGATGCACATAAAGCACCGTTTAAGCGATATCAGCAATAATGGCGCAATAAATTGGTAGCACGCTTCTGTTCTTCAGCTGATAGCTGTTCCAATAAATTCCAGTGAAGTGATCGCTCGCCGAGGGCGCCGGCCATATTTGGATGTCTTTTTAAAGTTTATGCGCTGCAGGCAATTATCGTTTATTAAAGAAAGAAGAGCACTTATAAATGTCACAAATGAAAAATATATTACCTGGGCTATGACTTCATTCTTATGGTGCAGCAACACTTTGTCATTTCGCTTTTGGAGTACTTTTCAATCGTAAAATATTGAACACATCGAACGCGAAGCGAAGATGTAGTGCTGTATTGTCACGAAATCAGAAAATCGTAATACACTCCACTTAAATCACTTCCAATAACTTTATATTACACTTATATAATTAAAAAACTACACCAATAGCAATAGGAGACTTCAAATAATACCTCTGACGTACTTATAACATTATTTATTTCGATTATTATTATAAAAGTTAATTGAAAATAATTTTACTGGGATTTCAGTTGGTTGGTATAAATGTGAATAAGATATCTTTCAAGAAACTGAACTTATCAAAGAACTTATGGAAAAATTTGCTTTTCCACAAAAGCTTTCTCTGAAATGGCTATGTATTTCACTAGATTTTAGGACGCTGGCCATTATGATGATGGCATGTGTATCTTTATAAATAAAATTCCGTTGTGGGTGTGTTAGTAATAATTAATTTTTTTAGAAATAATCCGTGCAGTACGTGAAGCTAAGGCGAACCGCTATTATAAATATATAATAAATTCAATCTACGTTGGAGTGTTGAATGTATAGTAGTATCTTACTGAGGTAGACTTAACTACTTACTTAGTCTTTAGGGACTTAAGATCACAGCTTGCATCAGAAGCAAAATACACATATGGCATCTTTGCTAGCTCGTTGCATCCTCATTCTAGACTATTATGTAGTGCTTTGAACTAACTGAATATATCCCGACTTAGCGTAGAGCGCAAACAAAAAAAAAAGCTGCAAATATATAATAGTGATTGACAACTCACAAAATAATAAAAAAATATAAAAACAAGTGTGCTTATGACCACACTACTGAAGTAAAACTTCTTTAGCACCATCTGTATATCTTAATATATATAAATTACGTGTCACGTTGTTTGTCCGCGATGGACTCCTACACTACTCAATCGATTTTAATAAAATCTTCACACCGTGTGCAGTTTGGTTCAACTTGAGTGATAGGATAGTTTTTTTGCCCATGAGTGACCCACAATTTTTTTTTTTGCGAATTTAAGGATTTTTAATAGAACATGATAAAGGGTCGTCGAAGAGGGCAGAACAACGTCTGCCTGGCAAGCTAGTATATATATATATATATATATATATATATATATATATATATATATATATATATATATCATATATTAATTTTCTACAAATATTTAAATTTATTATCGGCTTCCTTCCATAATTTGTTATGATTCACCCGAAAAAACATGAACTTTAAAATGAATTTACAATTTTATTCACTTTACACGTAGAATATTTATTTAATGTATAGAAGAAAATATTACTAAATAAAATTGTCCAAAATGAAATAAAACTACGAAAAATATCTGGTTATGAGAGAAAGAGAGAAAAAAATGTGCGCGCGCACTGCTCTCTCTTCCTTATATCCCCCGCTCAACTCCTGTTCGCCTTGCTCGATCACATTTTTCGTAACACTTTCGTCACGCGTTCGCCAGCTTACACCCCAAGTAAAGCGTGCGTAAAGAAGTTTTAGTTCAGAAACTGCGGTCGCCAACCCGCTTGCTAAGCGTGGCAACAATGGCATAATCCCATATGAGGCAATCTATGGGGGAGTCCTACGTTCAGCAGTGGACTTTTATTGGCTGTAATGGTTAGATGGATGAATCGAATCCCTGTTTGTGAAGTTTCATTTGTTTCAATATACACTTTGATTTTATATATATGTGTACAATAGCTGAAATCTTCTAGTTGAAATATGATATTTTATCTTTAAGAGAAGAATAGTCTAAGCTGTCGCAGACTTCATTCGCGCTAGAGCCAGTTCCCTAAGGGACACAGGAGTACTGCGTTATTACTTGTACGAGTTTGTTGTAATAAAGCTACTACATTTATTGTTATAAAGCTTCCACAGCCCCACTGCGAGCGTACTTGGTGAAATGTCTAGTTGAACCAGATTTATAGATTTAAATTATTACAGTGGGAATACTTTTTACGTGTTAGAGCCATGCTACAGCTGTAGGGGAGAGTGGGGGAATCGCGGACACTTAATATTACAATGTAAACTATTGTTAGTAAAAGTTAACTATAGTTTTTATTGTAATATTAAGAACTATAGTTAATATTATAATAAAAACTATAACTTTAGTATATTTTTCAATACAATTAAACCTTGGTATATATCCTTACGAAATTAGCATAATCTTTTATTTTTAACAAATCAACTACTATTAAATATTTAAAAGCAAACCCAAAAGCTTGCTGTCCGTAATTACCCGGTCCATATCGGGTAAATACTGACTCCAATTGGGGTAATTGTGAATCCTCTGGGGTAATAACGAACGATCTATTATTTCTAACAAAATCACAAATATTAACATCAGACGTGGAGACCACATAGGGTATCCAGTCCACTGAGGGAGACAACGCATCCAAAAGATAGGAAGAGAAATTTGGGCCGTGCTACAGTCCCTTCAGCGGTGCCAAGTGGACTGTCAGTATAACGAAGTGCTGAAGTATTTTTACAGTAGGGCTACGATGGCTACCTGAGTACAGAACCAGAGTTCGAAACCTATCCAACTGCAGAGAGGTGTAAGACAGGATGACGTTATATCCCCGAAACTCTTCACCGCTGCATTGGAAGACGTTTACAAGCCACTGGACTGGAAAGGATACGGTATTAACATCAATGGCGAGTACATCACTCACCTTCTATTTGCTGACGATATAGTCCTTATGGCAAAATCGCTGCAGGGTCCTCCCTAAACACTATGCGCAATGACCTCAATGGTGTCTTCCAACGGATAAGTCTTAATATGAACATGGACAAAACAAAGATCACGTTTAATGTCCATGTCACACCTATGCCGGTAGTTGTTAGGAGCACTATGCTCGAAGTTGTTGACGAGTACGTTTACCTGGGACAAATAGTCCGACTAGGTAAGTCCAACTTCGACAGAGAGGTCAATCGACGAATTCAACTCGGCTGGGCAGCGTTCGGGAAATTACGACACATCTTCTCGTCAGGTATATTTCAAACTCTGAAAACTAGATTGTACAACCAGTGCGTGTTACCAGTGATGACTTACGGATCTGAGACGTGGTTCTTCACTGCAGGCCGTATGAGGACACTCAAGGTCGCTCAGCGAGCTGTGGAGAGGGCTATGGTCGGGGTTTCCCTGTGTGATAAACTCATATCCGCAGTAGAACCAGATTGACCGACATAGCCCAACGGATTAGTAAGCTGAAGTGGCAATGGCCCGGCCATATAGCTCGAAGAACCGATAACCGATGGAGAAGAAAGGTTCTCGATGGCAACCTCGTATCGGTGGGCGTAGTGTAGGGCGACCCCCCACTAGATGGAGTGACGGCCTGGTAAGACATGCAGGAAGTCGACGGACGCAGGTGGCTCAGGACCGTGCTTTGTGGCATTGTTTGGGGGAGGCCTATGTTCAGCAGTGGACTTGTGAAGGCCTGTAATGGTGATGATGATAAGGAAATAAGTATCTAACGACCTATCCACTTACAGTATTAGTGATAACAAACATGTCGGTAGTGGGGGCGAAATTAGAATTTGAGCTGAATTACTATAGCCCCTTAAGAATCAAAATTCTGTTTTTGTTTTTTTCGTTTTTTTTTGTTTGTTCAATTGTCATCAGTGAGGCCTAAGATAGAATGAGATAGAATTTTGAGAGCGTTGTCCTTCCCTACTCGTGAAGCCTATTCGTGTTACAACCAAAATATAATTGCAGCGTGGCTCTACCACGTATAAAATCTATCGACATCGATACCCTGCATGACGTCTTAACTGGTAACCGTCTAGTGGGTGGCTGCCTTAACATTCGCTTACTAGTATGAAGTTGGATAATAATTACAAGTCAAAAACTCATTACTTAATGGACGTCTAGGGTAATATTCAAATAACTAAGAAATGAAAATTGTTGAAGCATTTAACCTTTTACAATATCTATGCAAAATTGAACTGACTTTTCTCAAATATATCTTAATCCAGAAGCGAGCGGATCCGTAGGCGCTCTCTGAACAAGTTTAATTGACTTTCGAGATTTTTAATTATGAACTTGCGGAGACACCGACCGGAACGAATCTTGGTCGGTCATCTATTATGGTTTTACAATTCTAAAGATAATGTTTTTTTTTAATTGGTTCGGCTTTCATCTCTGTTAATAAGTGATTTGAAGAAGTGATTAAAATTATAATTTGAGGTTGGGACACATCTTAATTTTTTTATAGAAGTAAACGAGTACACACAGAGCTACGCTGCCGCTGCCGTGTCTACAGCAAGAATGGGTTGGCATTCCCAGAAACGAACCATACTCTGATAGGATAAAAATAATGTAAAAGAGCAGCGTCAAGTCGAAGACCCTTTTTAATGTTAACGAAGACTACAATGAAATACTCATTGTGGCCTTCAGAGTTGACAACGTATTTGCATTCAGATTCCTAATCGAAGATTTGTAAGTTTTTATTGACTATATCTACTTATCAGGTGGACTAAGTGCTCGTTTGTCTCCCTTACTTGTATAAAATAAACGCGTACCGTTGCGACGATTCCTTGCCAAAGGTAAGATGCCAGAATTCCATAACGGTTAAAACGACATCTGCTCCGAACTCGTCCGATTACGAGTAATTTGTAAGGGAATGCTTCAGTCGTACATCACTGAAACGGCTGTTGGGCGAACGCTTGCAACGGATTAATCACAGTTATTTCTTTTTAACTTTCTTATCTTTTTTTTTAAACGTTACCCCTACACTAGGATTTTCTCCTGTGTCGTGGGGGCAGTTTACAAACATAAATTGAACAAGGACAATCATCCAGACCCGAAACAATTATTTGAAGGCCATACAAATACTTGTTCCGTACGGAATTCGAAACTGCAGCCCTCACCGTTGTAACTCTTTGCTAAGCCACTGTACCTCGGAGTCTTCGAACGTGGTTGGTCATTAGTTAAGCTTTGTTAATAGCCGTAATAGATAACAGTATTGCGATGACCTTAAAATTTTGGGACAGCATCAATGAAATTCCGCCAACAACACCGAACTAACTGCTCTGTGACTCTTGTAGAGAGAAACGAGAGAAGTCTTGTGCCCAGTGCGACGTATATATACGTTATATTTTATTTTACCATACTGGTCTGACGGTCAATGACCCCAGAGTCGATATGATCGCACTAGTAACATAACACGAAAAGCATATAAAAATGCATCATTTGTAGACATATTAAAGACATTTAACATAGTCTCACTGTCAAGACGCCGGGACATTCTGTATTTGCAACTATTATATAAAATATTCAGAAATAACTTAGATTGCCCTTTATTAGTAGGTAAATTTACTTTTTTGTATCCCAAGTAGATATCCTCGTCAATGAATTACTCCTTTTTCACAGCCCCTTCATATAAATGTACTAGGATTTAATTCCCCAATATCCAGACTTTGCAGACTTTTAAATGCTTATAATAATGTAGATATTCACCAAAACTTTAACGTTTTTCCGCAGAAAATGTATTAATATATTTTTAGCTATTTGGTAATTACTTCTAGGAAATGTTGTGAACACTAAGCATGCGGTGTTTAACTATTATTGAATGTGCACTTAGTTTATATTACTGTCAGAATTAAGCATAGGTATCACTGACCTCTACATATACAAGTACGCTGGACTGGCTATACATCGTGACATGATGAAGCGATTTGATTTCCGCCATTTTGGCGCTGACAGCAGAAGTGCACGTCCACGGAACTAATAATAGGGACAAGACAGTGTACCAAATTATATCGATAAAAATTCTATATCCTACCTATACCTAAATAAATAGAATGGACTCTATGCATAGATGGACTCTACCCGTAACGTTCATTTAATTTATGTATCACATTAATATAATGCAATTATCATTCATCATCATTAAAACCCTTCACAAGTCCACTGCTGAACATAGGCCTCCCCCAAGTAATGCCACAAAGCACGGTCCTGAGCTACCTGTATCCATCAACTTCCTGCATATCCTACCAGGTTTCGACTCCATCTAGTGGGGGAACGCCCTACACTTCACCTGCCGGTACGAGGCTGCCACTCGAGAACCTTTTTTCCCCATCGGTATTCGGTTCTTCGAGCTATATGGCGGGTCAATTGCAACTTCAGCTTAATAATCCATTGGTCGATGTAGGTCACTCTGGTTCTGCTGCAGATATCCTTTTTCCTAAGTTTGAACCCATGAGCATAGCCCTCTTCATAGCTCGCTTAGCGACTTCAACCTTCCTCATACGGCCAGCAGTGAAAGACCTTGTCTCAGATCCATAAGTCATCACTGGCAACACCGACTTGTTGTACAAACTAGTTTTGAGGTATTCCTGACGAGAAGCTGTGTTGTGATCTCCCGAACGCTGCCCAGCCGATTTGAATCCGTCGATTGACCTGTCGGTCGAAGTTGAACTTACCTAGTTGGAATATTTGTCCCGAGTAAAAATACTCGTCAACAACTTCAGGTAAGTGCTTCCAAAAACCACCGGCATAGGTGTGACATGGACATTACACATGACTTTTGTTTTGTCCATGTTCATCTTAAGACCTATCCGTTGGGAGACACTATTGAGGTCATTGAACATAGTGTGTAGGTCCTCCAGCGATTATGCCATAAGGACTATAATGTCAACAACTCGAAGGTGAGTGACGTACACTCCATTGACGTTAATACCTTATCCTTTCCAGTCCAATAGCTTGAAGACGTCTTCCAATGCAGCGGTAAAGTATTTTAGAAATATTACGTCACCCTGTCTTACACATCTCTACAGTTGGATTAGTTTTGTACTCTGGTTCTGTACTCGGATAGCCATCGTAGCCTTTAGATCATTCAACTAAAAATTATTAAGATTAAACTATCTACACAAAATAAAAATGAAAAACATAGTTTCTAAAGTAATTTATTTTCAATCGTTCATTTAGTTCTAGTATTATAAAGAGAAACAAATCAGCTGCTATAATAACGCTTATTCTAATCAAACTACAGGTCTGTCTATAGACAGTAAAATATTTTCTACTATATAAAAATTTATGTTTGTTCGTATTTTCTACGATGCCATACCGTTCATCAGATTGCGGTAAAACTTAGTCAACTTATTGGTTGCACTCGTGCGAAGGTTATACGTATGGTACAACTAACTGACACTAGGTGGCGTGCGTTTATTATACTGACTATTTATTTGAAAGTTATAGAAAGTTATATATCATTCTATTTCAATGATTGTATTATCATTTCTAATTATACAATATAACTGTTCCACATTTTTAACGATATTTCCACAATTATTCCTTTTGCAACAGCAATACGCCGGGAACGAGCTAGCAAGATAATATTAAAAAAATATAAACTTTGAATTACATAGTTATCAGTTATTTATAACGTCATTTTCTAAATTAAAATTACAATATTAAAAAAAAATAACTGAAATTATCATACAGTCCTACTTTCCGTGGTATCGTCCCAAGAATGCTGGCTACGTGTCCTCTCTGAATGGCTATACTTAGCCTTCAAGTGAGGAAGCAACAAACTAAACAACTTCTTATTACCAGCAGCGATGATCAGTCGCAGATACAGTTTTTTAGGAACTACACCGCACATTCACCCTACGGACCAATAGTCTCTACAGCAAATAGCACAAATATGTACTCATACTATTACGTGCCTGCAATTGAGAGAGAATTAAATCTCTAGATCGCACTTACTAAAACCTCATGGTGTTCTACCTCCGCTGCAAATTGTTAGGGCCACGGTCACGGTCACAGATTGCAGACTTTGAACACGTACAGGATCGCCCCCGTCACTACATCAGATTTGATAGACCGCAAATCCTCGCTAAAGAACACCGATTCCTTCCAAGGATGATTCGCGAGGCTATTGAAATCAAAAAACATCCTAATTTCAATAGAGAAGATGGCTGGGTGCTACCATCTGCTTGGGATCCTATAATAAATAAAATTAAATCCCAACCCAAGCATACAACTGCAAGACTCCATGATACCATAAGTTCATACTGTGTAGATCGGAACAAAAGTTAAATTTTAATCTATGGTAACCGCGGTTAACTATGACATATGGACGTTGAACATCTCAGTCCCGCCCGTGACCATAAGGCCTCTGCCTCGAATCTTGCGGGCAGCGGGACGGCAGCGGCGGCGGCGCGGGAGCGGCAGGATCTTATGCGTAAAATCAAATGGACCGACTCTCGAAAACAGCGGCTTGGCAGCGGCGCGGGGGCGGGTAACGAGCGGTGTACTCCAGTCAAGCGGTGACCGCCCGCGCGTCCGCATTGCATTGTTGTGCAATTAATTTTTGTGACGTTTCGAAATGTCCTCGGACGTGCAAGAGGAAATTATTTCAGCAATTTTTGAGAGAACACCGATATGGAACAGCAAAGATGTGAACCATAAAAATAGAAGAGTAATTAACCAGTTTTGGGAAGAAATTAAGAACGAACTGAATATTGAATGTAAATATGAAAATGATTTATTATGTCAACAAAATTACTAGTAACTAATGCGATTATCTACAAAATATTCTTTGAATTTTTCACGTATATATTGTGCTTGGTAAGACGTTCGGGAGTTTGTTTGTGATCTTATTTGTATTATTTCTTGATTCATGTTGACATTAGTATAGGCAATATCATTATCACCGTCCTTATCTCGGATAATGTTATGCAACAAACAACTAGTTTTAATTAGTAATCTTGCGTGACATTTGTTTGTCTCTATGGGTGTTCTGAAAATATGCCATTTGGATCTTAAAATTCCGAAAGCACACTCAATAGTCTTCCTAGCCCGCGATAACCGCTGATTAAATAATTCATTTTGTGCATTAAGTACGCTTTGAGGATAAGGTCGCATCAAATAGGTTTTGAGTGGATATCCTTCATCTCCAATTAAAACCATTGGTAGTATAATATCTGATCCGGGTAGATATTGTGGACGGGGTATATTGAAGTTATTACTTTGAAGTAAATGGTTCAAATTAGAGTAATGGAATGTCCCTGCATCGCTTTGTTTTCCTCTTCCTCCAACTTCTATACAAATGAATCTTTTGTCAGCATCCGCGACGGCTTGTAAGTGCATCGAAAAGTAATGTTTATAATTATAATGCGATGATCCAGCAAAGTTAGGATTTTTTATTCGACAATGTTTGCCATCTATAGCTCCGACGCAATTAGGAAATTGACATTTTTCATAGTATTTTTCAGATATTCTTTTCAATAATACTTCTGTCGGTTTTGGCATATGTAAATCCACTAAATTTTTCCATATAGCTCTACACGTGCTATAAACTATGTTGGTCACCGTTGTTTTTCCCATTCTGAATGATAACGACAGTCTTTTGAAAGACTGCCCACTCGCCAAAAACCTGAAAATTAAAGCATAGGTATGTTAAAGTTATCTATGTAATATACAGTCTGTTCATTCTTTTGTTTCAGTGACCGATTTAAAGAAAAAATGGAAAAATATAAAAGATCACTATAGAAAGGAATTAAAAAAAAATCCTGCTCCTCGATCAGGAGATGCCGGATATGTTAATCAATCCTCGAATTGGCAATACTTTTCTCAATTGAGTTTTTTGCGAGATGAAATTCTACCAAATGTTACTGAGGGTAATTTAAGCAGCACTGAAACAAGTAATCAGATAAGTAAAGATTCTATTGCGATAGAAGACATCTCTGTAGAAAATTCTCAAGAAAATACAACCGGTCGTGATGAAGAAGCTTCTATTCATCCACAACAAGCTTCTACATCCTCACAAGGAGCTTCTATATCTTCATAAGAATCTACATCATCGCAAGAAGCTTCTACACCTTCAAGAGAAGCTTCTACTTCACAACGGTCAAGGAAAAAGAAAACAGCGAATGACATAAGGACTGAATTTTTAGAATTGGAAAAGAAAAGGATAAGACTGTTGGAAAATGATTTATCAAATCAAAGTAGAAACGAGACTTCTAGACATGAGAATAAGTCAGACGACTACTACTTTTTTATGAGTTTGCTTCCACAAATGGAAAAATTCACGCCAGTACAAAAGTATAGAGTGAGACAAAAAATTAATCAAGCTCTTCTAGACGAGATAAGTGTAAATGAAGAAATGTACCCTTCTAATGAATCATATATGTGTGGGTATAATACTCAACACTAGGTATATCAACCTTATAATAAAAATACTCTCAAATAATAACAAAACTGTGATTGTAGAAATAACTAATCATCGTACAAATGAAAACTGTGATTTTAGAGATAAATGACTGTTACTGCGATTTTAGTTATAAGGTTATAAAGTTATAATCATCAATATTTGAAAGTGTTTCAAAAACAAACTGTTTTGTTACTTATTTCATACGTAACGTACCTATTTTATATTAAAAAACGTATTCGTCATAAATAAATGATTAAAGCTGATTAGTTTTTAGTAGGTATTTCATTAAAATGATTGCATCTGCTGTCAAATTATTTACTAAATTAGTGCACCACAATTTTTTTTGACACTATCAATAAATACAATTGCAAATTACAATTTCGTTGCTTTACTTACCCTAGCGTCAAGTATAATTTTTCTGCTGGAGATATACCTCTATATCGTTTTGGATTAATTACAGACTCTAAATCGCCCTTGATAGCTTCAAGAATATAGTCAAAAGTTTCTACGCTCATTCTGGTGTAGTCGTAGAATTTGTCGGGACAGTGTCTCTGTTCTTCGTAATTTCGTTAAAACTCGCCTTTTCTTTTCCTTGCCATATAGTAGGGATTCACTTCTTCTTTTGCCCACAGTAAATCGAGCGTTAGAAATAAATTTGAATCAAAAAGATGTTGTCGCCGTTGTTCAGACATTTCGTTCGCAAATAAAAACAAATATCTCGACAACACAACCATGAATACACAACTACGCCGCTATAGTGTCGCGCGACCTGCCCGCTAGTTTCGTGAACGGGTCTGCGTTGCCCGCCCCGCTCCCGCGCCGCCGTCGCCGTCGCTCCGCTGCCCGCAAGATTCGAGGCAGAGGCCTAAGTGCTGTAAAGCGTTCGAAACGTCGGGTATTTAAAAAGTTAAATATACGCGATAAATTCCGTAAAAACGAGTATTATTTCAATGTGTAGTGTTCGCGTAAATATAAGAAATCATTCTGTATACTATATCGCAGTGTAGTCCGAAAAATTTCATAGGTTGATTTAGACTTCTTGATTTAGAGTCCTTAAGCGTCGTGAGCTTGACTTTTAAAGTAAGTTAGTAGAGTCATTATAGCGTACGTAATTCAGCACGAATTATTTCAGGCTCTGTCACTGTCACTGTCAAAGTAAAATGTCTGTAATGCTCAATGATATCAAAATGAAGAATAGGCCCATCTAAATATTTTACTCATAACTTTTTTATACAAGAAAAAGTAACGCATCTGTCATAATACATACGTCATATCATAACACGACGTAACCAGGGTCGGATTTCGTAGTACAATTATTATCCTAATTGTACCATTATTTGATAGTTCTTGGTATGTAGTATCGTAATAATACTAAGCGAAAATACTATAATTTTACCTAAGGGTCGACTTGTATTATTATTGGGTCCTTTTACTTTTTAATATTAACCCTAAGATATTGACAATTTCTGTACTGTACATGAGTACCGCGTTTTTTAATAAAATTAGAATTAGCCCCGTTTCTGGTCAATCGGTGCTCGATCGATGCATTTATGTTGCATCCTTGATACAACTATAATGAGGGGCTACCACGATAAAAACTCTAAGCTCTAAGCAATCGGTTTGAAAACAGAATTTGAAAATGAAATTTTCAGATTCAATTATGCAGATATGGTTTCTTTTGTACTCTTTTCATTTTACCCTTATTGAATATAAAATATATTAGGTACCAATATTCAAAATTTAACTTACACTAAGTTCTTTAGACAAAAATGAAACAGAAATAAAAAATAAAACCGGCAAAAACGTAACGTATAGATAAACTAGACGCGTGACGCCAAAATCCCGGCACATGGGAAAAAAGAAACATGAAACGTCAAACGTGATATAATTTTTGAAAAATAGTATCAGTACCTAATTTTATTTTCCACGTACAATATTTTGAGGGTCTGAATTCAACCCTGGCCTAATCTTGGCAACGTAACTAAAGTAACTGTAAAATAAAACTTAAAAAACGCGTTTATATAATAATTTAATATTAACAAAATGAATATAAGGTTATTTTACCGATGATACGATATTCCATGTTCCTATTTAATCTTTGTATCGTAAATTTTGCACCCTTTTACCACGAAAGTAGATATATTTATGACAGGCAAATCTGTTTTGCGCGCGCACCTCTGTCGACCGAGTCGTATTGGCCCTAAACTGTAATTTTAGGACCAGCGCACTGGTCCGTTTTAGTTGTTCGGTCGGACCAGTCCTTACGCTAGTAATATATAAGTCAATGGTAATGCGGTTTTGTGTATCATAATTTTGTAATCTTAAATTACCCTATCCCTTGGAAAATCACAATTCTTTAGAGTTTTTTATTATGAGGAAAAAGTAAGCCCATTACACTGTTGACGAGGTACGTCCAGTTCTTAGTTTTCATGGTATACAACGCGTCTGCTTTTTAATACATAAATTCCATTTGATTACAATGTAGGTGTCTTCAAGACAAGAATCAATAGGCTTTTGATAAGTTAAGTCCTGGTACCAGGTAGAATAGTAGCCAGGCATTGGCTTGGCATAGTTTAAACAATGATACTATTCAGGTAGATTTCTCCTCGTTTGTCTTGTTTACGTATGGTGAGTGTAGATCTCCGGAGACCCTTTTCTTACTGGAAACGAGGCATTCCATCTTAGTTCTCAGGGGTGACAACGTTTTGATTCTTAATAGAGGATAAATTTAGATGTCTAATGGGCCATAGCATCCACTTACCATCAGGTGGATTGTGTGCTCGTTTGTCACCCTTATTCTATAAAAAAACAACTATTAAAGAGAAGACATGTCAGAGGTAGCCTTGTCAGCTAGTATGTAATATCAGAGAAGCGGTACCAATCACAACATATAAAAATAAGTAATTTGTGAGTAAATCCACAAAAATTTACAATAAAATCCCTAAAACTATGGTGCAACAAACTCATATGAACACTAATTTTAAGAAAGTTTGTAAAAAAAAAAACTCCTATAAAATAGATTAATGTATTGAAAACAAGGATGTGTGGGAATTTCTATACGTGGTAAGGCCACCTTTTTTTTTTAACATGGGGAAATGCCTACGCATACCCGCCTCGCGGGGGCAAGGACGGGTTATGTCGGACTCGCACCGACTAAAACCCCATGGTGTTCTACCTTCGTCGCATATTGGCAGGGCTACGGGAACGCTTTCGCACACTTCCGCGGCTCTACCAGCGACTGCCGCCCCATGGCAGCACCTCCTCGGGAGAGGAATATTCCTCCCCGTTCTCCTTCCCAAGTAAGGCGCACCAGAACACATGGCACGCCTTCCTCCACGGCCTCCAATTACATCTGCGCAACAGACGCCCCCACGTCCGATGCGCGAAGGCCATTGGGCCAGGAAAAACGAGCACTTAGAAGTACTAGCCTTCCCGACCCCAGCGGCGGATCTGGTCTATGGCTCCGCCGCCAACCAAGATTCGGCTACGGAGAATAGGGAGAGCGGCGCCTCGCAATATCGACAATCCTCTCCCCCCGCAGTCCCATCACCACCGCATCAACGGTGCGGCCCCGTTTGAGTCGCGGAGGATAGAGCGAGTGGCGCATCGCCATACCAACACTCCTCTTCCTCCGCGACTCCACCTCGGCTGCAGCGTTAGAGGGTGCGGAGTCCCCACTCCCTGTAGTCCACCAGCACACATCCGAAGTGGGCTCCCCAAGCCCACTCGGAGTGGCCACCTCAGGCCGGCCCTTCACCTCGGGCCAGCCACGTGGGTTCCTCTTTGTTCACCGTGGGAGACCAAGCCACGGCTACTAAGCCCCCCCGCCACGACAAGGCGGGAACCCGTTCGGGGGGGAGGCGGGAACCCGTTCGGGGGGGACGCTATATTATGGTTGTAACATGAATCGGTCGGCTCGATCGGGGAAGTACCACGCTCTCACAGAATACCAACGTAAAATAGCAGCTTAATGCTACTGTAGAGTAACTGTAGAGAACCAGAGACCCTTTTTACTGGAAACGAGGCATTCCATCTTAGTCCTCACGGGTGACCACGCATCTGCATTTTGATTCGTAATTGAGGATAAATGTAGATGTTTATGGGCCACAGCAACCAATTAACATCAGGTGGACTGTGTGCTCGTTTGTCACCTTTATCCTATATTAAAAAAACGTACAGAAGTTGCACCCGTTTGAAGTTCAATTAAACAAACAACAAGCTAAACTAAACCTTATCGCGGCGCGCGAGTATCCGTATGGCTTTGCATATTTTGAAGGTGAAAATATGCAATATTTCGTGGTTACCAAGGGCTTTCAACAAAGAGTAAAAAATACAGTACGTATATAGTAGTACCTTTAGGTTATTTATCTAATTTACAACTGTTTAATTTTAATATAATGATACCTTTTTACCGTCTCTAATGGTTATTTAATTTAAGAGTGGAAAAAACTCGTAAATCTAACGTATAATTTTAAGTAAATACTGGAAAGAAAAACATTGACACGGAGTGATAAATTTAAAATTCGTCACAATTTTTGTAGATTATTTGCTAGTAAACATAATAATGATAAATTATTATTTTTTCAAAATTGTTAATGAATGTTTTTTTTCTATATTATACATATAAATTACACAGGAAATAAAGTAAATGGGCTCTACACTCTATTGTAAAAAGTCAGAATGTGATCAAAAAGGCACGTATGGCAATTGGGATAGAGTTGGGTGTGGCAGAAGATGCACGAGAGTAGAATAAATGCAGTAGAAATGCCGTCGCTAATGAGTATGTTACAGCTGAATCTGAGTGACAGGGTGAGAAGTTGTGTGATAAAAGAAGAGTGTGGTTTGCAAGATGATGCTGTGATGAGGATTAAGAAACGAATGCTTCAATGGTTTGGTCATGTAGAAAGAATGAACGAGGAAAGAGTGACAAAGCAAAGAGTCGGTAAGGGACGTCCTAGGCAAAAGTTTGCCGCCTGAATTGGCGATATATTGAAAAGGGGCCAAATTAAGTGTACCCTTAACTGACGAGCATGTATGCGTAGGTTTATGGATGTGGAAGAGGCGAGAGAGGTGTGTCAGAATCGTACCAAATGGAAGTCTGTAGTCTAAATTACACTAAAACATAACTAACTATTTTTTTCCTATAACTAAGTATACTAAAGAATAAACAAAAATATTTATACAAAAAATCTATTTACACATAGTGTAAAAAACATTGAAGTTCACTAGTACGTCGCTCGCCTAAACCGCGCTAGCCCTTACTGCAACCCAACCTGGGGTTTCGCGTGACTGTAGGCATTTATTTCACGCAGGTACCAAGAATCACAGAGGCCTGCCCAAGCCCAAGACATTCAGTGGGTGTCGCAAGAGGCGAAAGAGGGTGTAATAGTGTTGATATGAGGTCCACTGTTAACAGATTCCGAGTGGTTTAGTGATATAGATAGAAATGAAACTACTATTTTATATGCCGACGAGTGGTGTATGGAGAATAGAATATGGAATATGGAATATGCTTTTACGTCAACCCTGCCTATATTTATATGTCCGGCTACGTCGCTATTTTACCTATAATAACAATTTTTATTTGCCTAGCCAATTACAATTCTTACATTATGACCAATAAAGATTAATCAAAATAAAACTATTATGTGCGTTCCATTTTCCGGCATGAGACTCGTGTATATCTTCTCGTAGCTAACGTCGCTGGACTGGGCTATAAAAGTTGTGCAGGCCGGCGCGCGCGCTTCCGCCCTCCTTTCTGCCAAGGAGGGTCGCGTTCGTATACGGCTTAGAGATCTCCAGTTAGACCGTTAAGCCAGTCCCTAAAAGGCGGTGTTTAGTGGGTAAAAGTCTCCACATAACCACGCAGCCGGCTGCGTGGTATGCTATGAGCATTCACCGCCTCCCTCCCCCGCTTTCCGGAGGTTTGCCCATATTTGCTTCAGGGCGCAAAAAAAAAGCGCGCACACGTAATCGGCGAGCGGCGGCGGCGTGGGACACAGCTCCGGAACAGCAAGAAGAACCGAAGCTGCGGCGTTGAAGAAACGGCTCAAAAATGGTCGACGGATACATAACGATAGCGGCGTGTGAATACGATGTGGAGCTGAATGATATTTGCGGCTGTTTCTTGTTTCTTTATTAGAAAGTTAAATATATACGTCAAATTATCTCGCATCGATATGCAGCAATAATATCTCAGTAGCCGGGGATAATTAGAAAATAAATGTTTTCTTCGCCTTCTGTGTTATGGTAGCAGCAGGGTATATATTATTTAGGGTTGATTAGCCTGGCTGCTACAAGGGAAACTGAAACAGAACGTGAGCAGTAACCAGCAAAAATCTATTATCAAAAACCATGGAGAGGCCTATGCAATGGACTTTTTATGGACTTTAATGGAAAAAATAAAAAATAATAATTGAAATCTATGTTTTTATATATTTTTCTGGTATCTTTTGCTATATTTTGGAGGTAATCCTTTAAATACACACAGTAATTATGTCCTCACGATCGAATTTCGGTCACGGCGGTCTGCCTCAACTACCATCTATCTACTAGCCATTGGACTAGCCATCGGACTAGTCATCAGCGCAGGACAGAATTATAGTGTCTAAGTGTGTGCACAAGCACAGGTGCACTCTCTCTTCCCTCAATCTCATAATTAGATTGGACGGTAAACCGACTCGACAGGAGAAAGATCAGGCGCAGGACCAACGGCTTTACGTGGCACGGGGGTGAGACACCGCCAACTTCCTGACTCCGGGCAGCTACTGAGAATTTCTTGACGGAAAACTAATAATTGATTTTTGGCCCAACCTAGTATTCGAACCCAGGACCTCATGATCAGCAATCGCACTACTACAGCCACTACACCAACAAGGCAGTCAGGATAATATAATATTGTTATAATATTATAATAATTTTGTAGGTATTTTGATAACTAAAATATGCATGAGTGGTGTTTTAAGGCGTATTTTCGTAGTGTGAACATTCTGCACCTCTGGCGTTAAATACATGAACACAATTAACTTCAACATCACTTAACACATTGC
This sequence comes from Parnassius apollo, assembly GCA_907164705.1. NCBI lineage: Eukaryota > Metazoa > Arthropoda > Insecta > Lepidoptera > Papilionidae > Parnassius > Parnassius apollo. The sequence continues at coordinate 6,233,397 of CAJQZP010000088.1, read as the reverse complement.
TTCCTGGACCGAAGTGTAACTGTATGCATTTCATTTGAGCCGTATGTCTCTTCAGATAGGGGACAGTTTGAAATGAATACGAAGCGCGAAAACCTTGCGCGACCAGCCTTTGTTGTCTGACTAGACTAAGGGCAGGGGGATAGCGTTTTGTTTTATTTGGCTAGACGCGATTGCGATGTGTGGGTGTGTGCGTGTGTGTGTGCGTACGATCGATGAGTCACCATGATGCACTTACGGGATTGTTGGGTTTTTAGATAAGCGTTTCATTCTACAAGTTTCACTTCAAACCCTTTTACTTTGTATGTATCAAGTAGTTTAATAGCGAAAGGTACGGTTTTTTCTATTTTACTTTTTTGTAATTTTTGCGCCTCCTCCTTCATCCTATGTTATCCGTCAAGATAGGCTTGAGACAAGGATTCCTCACATAATATCACACTTTTAACTGGATATAGGAAGTATCCACAAGCTCTATGATGTTATATTTACATCCCTAGATACATACTCACGCCTATCACCCAGATGGATAGACAGAGCGCACGAACTTCCATTTGCCATGACCCTGACACACATCTCTCGCCTCGTTCACGTCCATATACCTTACGCATACATGCCTGTCGGGGTCTCCATTGCCCTACTCTGCCATTCATTCTTTATTCATGACCAAATCACCGAAGAATTATTTTCTTAATACTTGTCACAAAATCTTTTTGCAAATAGCGCTTATCTCATATTACACAATTTCTCACCATTTCCTTTAGAACCGCCCATAATATACTCCTGAATAGGCTCGGCTTATATTTTTATTAGGCTTTAACCTAAGTATATACCGTGTTGAAGCCGCTGAGGAGGACGATGTCTCAAAAGTTTTCCCGGCACATCGTGATAAATTAAATCATGACAGCTATGGTGCTGAAGGCAGCAGGTGCAGACCCCGGGAAGTGAAGCAAAGCGTAGCAATGGGGGCCCCGGTTGCGATCTTCTGTCTGCACTGATGATGACCAATGTGGAGTTTTAGATGGTTAAAAAGTATAAACCGCGTAGTAGCAGCGTAAGAGAATCCCATTTTCTTACCGTGGGTGTCTTAGAAGACGATTAAAGGACCAGGAAAATCTCATCTTTTCCGATAGATGGCGGTAAAACCATTTAGATGTAAAATATCCAGATCAGAGAGGAGCAGCAGCGTCAAAGGTGCAAGAAGTCTAGTACACTGGTCATCGATTCGCCCGCTCAGCATGACTATTATAGCAAGTCCTTCTTACAATGGGAGTGGCTTTTGAACTTTAAAAGAAGTAAAACGTTAATATAAGGTCTGATTAGAGAGTGTTTGTTGAGATCGGCGGGGGCGGCGGTGTAGCGGTGCGTTCGCTTCATACCTTCATAAGAGCACACTAAACTCAAGTTCAAAATCTGCGTGGCTTATTTTTACGTAATTATTTATAGCCAGTTTTATCCAGCTAGTGCACATCTCTTATTTTTTATACGTGGTAGAGCCATGTTGCAGTTATATTAGTAGTATAGTTGTAGCCCGAATGAGTCGGTTTAATCGGGGAAGGACCACGCTCTCACAGAATACCAGTGTAAAATAGTAGCTTAATGCTGCTGTATTTCGTATGGTGAGTGTAGAGAACCGGAGACCCTTCTTACTGGAAACGAGGCATTCTATCTTAGTTATCATGTCTATGGGCCACAGCAACCACTTACCATTAGGTGGACTGTGTGCTCGTTTGTCAACCAATCATATTAAAAAAAAAGATTTAGATTTTTAAAAAACTGTATTATATTTCTTAATTTATGTCTATTATTTTTAAAATTTACTTGAGGTCGTACAACTTTCTTCGTCTAGGTTAGACGAAGTATATGAAGTGATACTTAGTAAATATTACATATATTGATATTGGTCTTGTCACTCTCTATAGGAAACAGTAGCATTATTCTGCTGCTTCACGCTGATATTCTGTGAGAGTGTGGTCCTTCCCGGTTGAGTCACCTCTTCGAGTTGCAGCCAAAATACGCTGAAGCGAGGCTCTACCACGTGAGGCCAGCACCGCACCTGAAATCCCCATGGTGTTGTAGTTGTTCATAAGTGGCGATCGACACTTATTATCAGGTGACCCGCATGCACGCCTGCACGCTGTTCTATAAAAAAAATCTTAAATGATATTTGTTATAGGCTCGAGCGAAGATAATCGATATCGATTCGATCGATTGATTCGTCATCATCATTATTACCTCCAGTCAAAATCTGCCCCTGGATTTCCCATAAATGGCCACATAGGAGGACAATTTGTCACAGCTCCCGCGCAAGGCAGGCGAGCTGGCAATCGCAGATTTTATAATTATTGAGTTATTGTAAAGGAGATGCCGCTACCGATCTTCTATTATAGTTTCCTTCTGTCGCTTCTTACGATGCCTATGGGATAATATCTGGTAGTAGATATTCTAACGCCACTCCATAGCGCCATCTCGTCATCATTACAGTATGTCAAGTCTACTACTGAAATATGCCCAATAATATTTTATCAAAGGAGCGATATTTGTCATAATTGCCATGTGCCAAGTACCAATTGGAAAAATTGGAAATCAAATAAGTATTTATTTATTAATGACCTCCTTGGTCTAGTGGTTGTAGTAGTGCGACTGTTGATCACGAGGTCCTGGATTCGAATCCCGGGTCGGGCCAAAAAATCAATTACTGAGCTTTTCAGTCAAGAAATTCTCAGTAGCTGCCCGGAGTCAGGAAGTTGGCGGTGTCTCACCCCCGTGCCTCGGAAGGCACGTAAAGCCGTTCGTTCTGCGCCTGATTCTCTCTCCCGGGCGTTTCGGTTTACCGTCCCATCGGATTACGAGAGTGAGGGAATAGAGAGTGCACCTGTGCTTGTGCATACACTTGGGCACTATAATCCTGTCCTGCGCCAATTAAATTCAGTCTGGAGGACATTATTATTATAGTTATTGAGTTGTTATGAGGAAGGTGCTGCTACTTGATTTGCTTGCCACACTACTTCACTGAGAATTCAATATTGAGTATCATGACCAAACCACTAAGTTTCGCAGTTGTCGTAAGATTTAATGACCTCTATAAGCAGTTAATGCAAACAGAAGCTGAGCGTCATAAAATTTTTCAAATGGAGACAGTCCGTACTGCGAACGACAACAACCTTACAATTAAATAAAACAAAAGTCAAGTCTGCAATCCTTCGCAGCCGATTGTTTACGTTTGTACCAACGGTTTTGTTTACCCTCAGTTGTTCAAAAGGTGCATAGTTCCCCGTACCCGTTACAGTGACGGCTAGGCTGGTGCGAAGGGAGAGCGCTCGTCGGCTGAACGTCGCGTCGCATCGATCGACACCTGTGGCGGTCGCGGCGGCAGACTTCCCTGTAGCGTTAGAACGTAAACTGTCACGTTTTGATTTTATTTAAAATACCTTATCGGTTATCTTTTTTTTTTAAATAAGGAATATTATTTTAATTTTGTTGTACTGTGAACTTTGCCAAAAACATCAATTTACCAAAAACATTTTTATTTTTATTTTACTGTCTGTTCCGGCGACGGGGCAAACTGAAGATCAAGCAATAATTTAAACTAATAGTCGTCCAGTGATTGAAAAAAGTTATGTGAATAACGAACATAACAAATCACACAAAATTCATCAAAATTCGTCAGTAATTGTTTTGTTAGAAACATTTTAGAACTACGCTGTATGACTGGTTGATCACAGACTATTATGTGTTTTACAATTGACATTGGTATTATGAATATAAACAATCAATGTTTTACTTTATTTAATGTATATGTAACACAAATTATATACAAATTTTAGCGTTCTGCACTCCATTTCCATTTAAACTTTAACGATTTGTCTTCAAGTAAATGTTTTTTTTCTTATTGCGATTTCCTAATACTAAAAATTAAATAATATATTTTAGACTGGTGAAAGTAAACATTTTCAGTAATCGCCACAAATAACACACGAGTTACATCAATACGTGATTATGGTACCATTTCTTCTTCCTCTTCAACAGCCTTTAAAAGTCAACTGATCATGGGCGCCTCCTGTTGTAGGGAGTAAATCCAGACGTCTCATACTTCTGACGCTGCTCTCTGTTGCCTAACAAGGAGATATAATTACTAAGTTTGGCGCCAGTTTATGTATTTTAGGTTTGACGTGTACAGTAGGGTCTATTATAGACTGTAACGATATGATGAATGAGGAATCATGACGAACGAGGCATCGAAGCCTTTGCGTGCAGGTGAGGTTAGCATTTTAAGTAAATTGATATGTAAACCCAAGTAACACATACGAAGGCGATTGAGCTGATATTGAACTATTAACTAGAAATTTAACTGGCAGCTTAAAAATTAAAGAAGTATGCCGCCGTTTAAACTGCCGCTATCGTCGATGAGTGCCTTTCTACTTTTTCATCAACTTGATCTTTCCAATGTGGATCTACTCTCGACATTCTTCTGGTTTAGAAATTCTGAATACGCAAGACTTTTTTTTAACTTCTTGTTGCTTTCTGTCGGTTTGTAAAGTTGCGTTACAAATGGTTTAGTCATTCTAAAGATTTGTCCGGATAAACAGACAGACAGATAGACGGACAGACAAACCATTTTAAAAACGGTTTTTCATGTCTTAACGCCATACAAATAACCCAATAAAAGGCATTCATTTCTATATTACATACAGAAACTTCAATTATATTTATATTTGTATAGATAAATGCTTCTAAACAACTTGTTAGGAAGAATTATCGCAAAATACCGCGCACAAAACGCAACGTTTGAGTGAGACAGCAATATTATTCATTGAAATGTCTTTGTCAAGATCAATATTACAAAATATGGACTTATTTTATTATCTTTCTGCGCGTGATTCACTTCCACAAATCAGTCCTTATCCAATTTCAGAAAGACGATTAAGAAACTAATAAGATTATAAAGTGGTTTAAGACAGTAGTCAATAGATTTGAACGCGTAATAAACAATTGTTATAACGTAAAATTTACGTTCTACAGCGACGCGTCTGCATTTTATTGCATTACCGATCCTTTGAACAAACCGTTTCAGTCGGGGAAATTTCTCAGACGTATAAATTACGCCGTCTCACGCTTCTTAAAATGCTTTCAGTAACAGAGTAATGAATGTCTGCGCTTCACTGTAATTAGTTTCGGGAAAACATCGCCTTCGTCCGATGAAATATACCAAAATGAATACACCGTGAATAATTGCGCAGTTTTTCCTATGGAAATGATTTGAAATTGCCTAGACCTTTTTGTGACACGAAAGCACGTTGTGTAAAATATTACATTTTACTTATAAGTTCTTCATTCATACTTTAGTAATTGAATTTTTTCACTACATAGCTTTCATGGATGAATAAAAATTTTCAAAACATTTTTGTATACTTGTGATCCGCCCCGGTTTCGCATGGGTGATTTCTGGACCTTGGCAACAGTGCCATCTATATCATCATATAGGTCCATTGTGAATTTAAACCAACTTAAATTTCAACTTAATCACACACATGTAATTTCATTGAAATCAGTCCAGCAACTTAGGATGAGTTCAGTCACATACACTCGGACAGAAGAATATATATAAATATACATGGTATTAATTTTTATACGTGGTAGAGCCATGCTACAGCTGCGTTATAGTTGTAGCACGAATGGATCGGCTCGACTGGGGATGGATAACGCTCTCACTGAATACCAGCGTAAAATAGCACTTCAAGGCTGCTGTGTTTCGTATGTCCGAGACTCCTTTTACTAAATGCGAGGCATTCCATTTTGGTCCTCAGAGATGACAACGTAACTGCGTATTGATTCTTATTCGAGGATAGATGTGGAGGTCTATGGGCCACAATATCCGGTTACCTGTGTGGTGGGCTGTATGTTCGCTTTTCACTCTTATTCTATAAGAAAAATACAATATACATAAAGTGTTGCCAGTAGCTTCACTTCACCGCTTTGTTCGGTTTGCATCGTCTTTCGTAACGCGTACAACAAAGGAGTTGAATAAGTTATCGGCGTCTGTCTTTATCAGTCAGAAGAAGTGGCAACGGGTCGGCCATATAGCTCGAAGAACTAAAAACCGATGGGAAAGAGAGGTTCTCGAGTGGCAGACTCGTAAATGTAAGCGAAGCGTATTGCTGCCCTCTACTAGGTGGAGTGACGACCTTGTGTTCTGAAGAAATGCTGGAACTCGATGGATGCAAGTGGTTAAGGATGGTGTGTAGGGACATTCCTTGAGAGAGTCCCATGTTCAGCAACGGACTTGTGAAGGGATGTAATGATGATGATGTTCTGCCTTTCCATTCTATTACAATATTCAAGGCTAAGACAGTGCAATTTATAATATAGGGCTGCATCACCGCTTATCACTCATCATCACTTGCTTGTAATTAGTTTTAAAAAAATTATGCATTCGCGACAGACACAGAAACAGAAACTTTTTTATTTAATGTAGATTATAAACAATACTTACTGAAAGTCAGTTTTTTCATTTACCACTGGTTCGCAAAAAAAAAACCTCTGTCCTGGGAAGAACCAGCAAGCAACCCAGCGGGACTACTTTTTTTTTCAAATAGTAGCTTACAATCATATTTACAATCAATAACACAAGACAAATTAGAAATAGCTTGGTAGCGATCACCCTTTTTTTTTTCTTTACTTGTATTTTTGACATTTAGTTCATTACTTACATTTTTTGTCTATTCATGTTGGCACTGGCTGTGTTCCTGACGTCACATCGGCTTGTTCACTTTGGCTCGTGTAAATGCACCTTGGCCACTTTCTCTTGAACTTGAACCCAGTCGCGGACGCACGCATCTCGATTATTATCATTGTAGCAAAGCTTACTTAACAAAATAAACCTAAATACATACAGTATTTAAATAGAAGATATTTTATTCACTCGAATATTTTACCAAGATAATTCGTTTAAAGGATTAAGGCTGTCTTTCTCACATTAATAAATTACATATAGTATTAGGACAACAAATCAAAGTCAAGAATTAGAGTAACAAATCAGGAGATGGGCAGCGTCTTCCTTATAAGTAATAAAAAAAACTGTTGCCAACCAACTTGCCAAGCGTGGCAACAATGGCAAATATACCCCCTATGAGGCAATCTATTGGAGAGGCCTATTCAGCAGGGGACTTTAGTAGGCTGTAACGAAAACGGTAATAGTACTACAGTTCATATATAAATTAATATTTTTATACTTCACAGTCATACAAATAATTATGGACGACACACACGGTCAGTTCAACCGATCAGTTTAAACTAGGACTGTTGATCTTTTTTAAATATCGGTATTTAAAACTTATATATAAAACTCCGATATTGATATATTTATAATTATCGATACATCGAAAATACTATATTTTATAAAATATCAACAGTTCTAGTTTGAAATGATCAGTTGAACTGACCGTGTGTGGCGACCATTATAGTCACCAGATGTTGCTAGTTGGAACTGGAGTTGCCAGTACTTAAAACCGCAAAGCCGGTCAGACCAGCGATCTTAGCCGGACATTTTGATCAAAAGGCCGGACATCCTTCATTTTTTCGTCTTAGTACAAACATGACATTTTTTTAAATAAAACAATGTTTTTATAAATCATAAAATCTTCTTAAATTATTATGAAATAACAATAAAACTGAATAAATCAGTCCTCTTTATTATTAATCATTTAATATTAATTTCGATATTAAGTATGGTAAGTATATGAAAAATGTAAAAAGGTCAAATTTAAAAAACCTAACAAAAGCCGGTCAGGCCGGACACCGTCTAATTTGGTCGGACACGCAACCAAAAAGCATGACGGTGTCCGGCTTTATCCGGATGCCTGGCAACGCTAGTGGGGACTAAGGTGAAGTTATTTGTTACGCAGTACGTAGGTTACAATGACATCTTCATTAAAAAGTTGCGATTCAATTATAAGTTTTTCGGTTCAGTTTCTAGCCTATTCATATAAGGTACGTGAGGGTAATAGCTTTGACGCCCTATATAACCAAAACTAGGAAGAAGACAGAAAAAAAAATACAAAGTCGTATACTATAACTAATATAACACTTCGGAAAATCAACTTAAGAAAAAAATAACTACACTACACAATACTAAAATCGACTAAAATATTTACTCTAATGTCAACAAACAAAATGGCGTCGATAAAGCAGCTCCTTTTTGACCCTTTATTATTTGATTTACTTATTATGAGCTATCGTATCACAGAGGCATCTATGCAAAAAAGGCTGTAGTTTTTTCGTAATAAAAAAGTGACCATATTAACCGAATGGCCATATTACCCTCACGTACACAAAATAAAGCCTCAGTGATGTATTCTTGAATTTATTTAACATTTTTTAATACTATTACTTTTAGGAGTATCCGTAGCGTGGTTTATCCATTTCTAATCTAATTAATATAAAATATTACTAATATTTACAAAAAGAAACATTCATATGCACACTGTTCTAACAAATGAACTTCGCTGTTAAATCTGTCAAATATTTTACCTCATTTATTAGTGGCGTCATTTCGTGATTTTTCGTGTCACCTGTGGGCACGAAAAATCGTGGATGCCCATCATTGGCGAAGATCGTAACATATTGTACAAATAAACATATTTGAATAAAACCTTTTGAAGTCGGCTCAAAATAGAACATTGATTACCACTTGCTTGTAATTAAATAAAACAGAATAGTCGAATGTATTTGAATATATGAATGGGATTTATCAAATGCGGTTCACGTAAAATATCGATTTCACGCTCTTGTTAGCTCCATTCATTATCCGAAGGCTTCGACTAATGAGAAGTAAGGTATACAGACGTAACATTACACTCGACGCCCCATGTAGCTTAGGTTTAGATATAATTTTGCTAGCTAGGTAAAAGGGATTGCTATGATCAAGCAAATATCTTTTACATTTGTTCCTAAAAAGCCGTGGTTGCTCTGTTGCATAGCACTCGTTATAAATTTCACAGTACGCGATCAACCCATATTCGATCTTCCCCGGCACCATTGAAATTGTTAATTGTAATTTTAAGTGCTGATTTTTTCTATAGGATAGGGTGACAAACGAGCACACAGTCCACCTGATGGTAAGTGGTTGCTGCGGCCCACAGACATCTACATCTATCCACGATTGTAAATCCAAATGAGCTGAGATCTATAGACCGTACTTTGATTTTGCTCAGACTTTACTTTCGAGCTAAGACAATGTCGGTATAATAGAGCTAACTTAGAAGTCGTGCTGAGTGTGCGCTTAGCAAAGCCTCAGTAAACGAAATCGACGACTTACGTAAAACTCAGGATATTAACCAAAAGTATATTTTAAATTGTTTTTATGTTACTCTAACTTATTTTGAATTTCTTAAAATCTTTTTTATTTGTAATTTTTGCACTCTTCTCATTCGTTCCACAATCACACCACAATAATCGAATCAGCATAAAAAATAACAGTAATTTTAGCCAAAATTATATTATTATTAAATTTATAAAGTAGATAGAACTCTCCCTATGTTCTCCGGTACATCACAATGTTCTTAAACAAGCCTGGGTTACAGAAAAGCTCAAAGAATGTCAGGTCCAAATTCCGAAAGCGTATGTCGAATAGGTAGGTTTGTATATAGGTAGGATCGGAAGTCTAAGTTCCAAAGCCAGTCGTAAGAAAAAGATCAGACATTTAAAATATAAATAAAAACTTTAAATGCACACAATATCTATAAATAAACCAAAAGCTTAATTTTTAAAACAGTGATTTGACAGCTTGACCGGCTGACCAAACGTTCGGATTCTTTCTGGAATTTAAATTACAATTAGTGAAATGTAATAATAACTTATTCATGATTCACAATTTGGATTGTTCTCGATTTTTAAATATTACAATTTTTTAATTTATTAAATTTAAAAATCTTAGTTTAGCTTAATCTTAGCCCGATACAACTATAAATTCCGAATCAAAGATTATCCTAATCATATACTCAGCTAAGTTTTTCGTAAGTAAAGTCTGCAAAGTCAAATCTGTCTATAGATCTCAGCCTAAGATGGAGTGCCTTGTTTCCAGTAAAAAGGGTCTCCCGTTCTTTACACTCATCATACGAAACACAGCAGCATTAAGCTACTTGCTGGTAATCTGTGTGAGCGTGGTCCTTCCCCGGTCGAGCCGACTCACTCGTGCCACAACTATGCTACTAATACAACTGCAGCATGGCTCTACCACGTATAAAACCGGATTTACCACGTGCTCGGCGGTGAAAGAAAACATCATGAGAAAACCTGCGTGACTAATAAAAAATTTTTCGAGGATATGTGAAGTCAGCCAACACGCACTGCGGAAGCGCGGCGGTCACTTCTTTGCCCTAAAACCCTCACAAAAATGAGAGGAGGCCTGTGCCTGGCCTGCAACGTGTATAGGATATAACAATTATCATTTAGACGAACAATGTTGAATTCTAAAAGGCTGGGGCAGAATTGTACAGACCATCTGTGTATCATGTCCGCTTAAGGGTCATCGGAAGATGATGTTTACCGCGCCACACCTAGACTATGTCTGGAATCCTGAACACAGAACGGAACATTTATAATTTATTTTCTTTTATATGCTTGAGGCATAAGAACATGCACTCACGTACACATTTGCATCTAAAATCATTTACTATCAATAACATGGTTTAAGGTACATATGTATGTGTGCGTCCAGTAGTGAACTTTTAGAAGCTGATAAAGAAAGAAAGAAGAAAGATATATGCGTGAGTGCGTGTCAAGAAATGCACCATGATTTTGCGACATTTGAAATGTTCGCAACGCTCCGTCTGTTTTTCTGTTTTTGGTCTACAATGACAAGCTTAATATTCAAATATCGAATACCAGCTTTACGTCCACGTAATAACGTCCGGACAGTCATGACTCAACTTATTAAGTGATCGCATAATACGGAGAACTCAAGCTATCTCATGGAAACTTTCTCCAATTTCGGAAAAATAACGATCGCAGATTTTAAGTTCGACTAAGGCTTTTCGAATAGAGAAAACACTCTAACAAATCTGACTTTTCTTACTCCCGTGCATTCATCCTCCTCCTTCAATGAATTATTTTCTTGTGGAACTTCTTCCTACTACATATTTGGAGTGCACAATCATTTTTTCCTTCAAAAATCTACTCAAAGCTTATTATTTGAAATTGTTGTAATTACCGTCAAACTTCGTGTTATCATATTGTGTTTTTATTATTATTATTTAACTTAAGGGTATAATTTTATACAACTCCATCCTAGCCATTTGTTTTAAACAATTCTTTGCGTAATTAAGTCATCTGGAAGAAATCGCTTCCACCGCCTAGTGTACCTTTTTATTTCTTTAATTTTGTTTCTCTTTTAATTTATATAACAAAGGACATAATATTGAATTTGCGCCCTCCTTCCCTCTGCCAAGGAGGGTGGCGTCCGTATACGGCTTAGAGATCTCTCGTCAGATCGGTAAGCCAATCCATAAAGGCGGTGTTTAGTGGGTAAAAGTCTCCACATAACCACGCAGCCGGCTGCGTGGTATGCTACGAGCATTCACTGCCTCCCTCCCCCGCTTTCCGGAGTTATTTGCTTCGGGCGCAAAAAAAGGACATATTGATGAATAGAAAACTGCATCAAAGTAGTTTACAATTTTATAACAGCTATTAAATATATCATTCCCTATTTTGCCGTTAGGGATGGTGTATTCGGAAAACCTTAAATACGTGTTAAGTTTCTAATCGAAAGCTTATAATATTGTTGTCAAAGATATGACGAAAACATAAAAGAATTAAAACATGGTAGAATTTGGAACAATATTCCATATTTAATTTTACCCCTTGGCTAAAAATTGCTTAGCATTGTCAAAAATACTGAAACAAAAGTTTCTTTAATTTTTTATAGATTCACATTTAGGAATGAATAACTTATTTTACACTTTGAGGGTTTAAATTTTTCAAAATCCTGTTTTAGTTTATGTCTACGTAATAAAAGAAGCTATATTGTCAGAACTTCATACTTCTAGGTTCAGCAGTTTAAACCCTCCGTCATATCAATATTTTTCATATTATACAACTTGCTCGTTTAAAACCAGGTAGATTTTGAGAAAATGTTAAGTTTATTGTTTTAGTTTATGCATCAATTTTTGAATTGAAAAAATCCATTAATTAAGTTTTTTCCATATATATTTGAACAGCCTTCTCAAAAGAGATTCTTTTAAAAAATCGCTTAATTCGAAATAGTAAGTTTCAAATCAATCACCGCGTAAAATATAAAGTTTCATACAAACTGTAAACACCCTTTTTCATATCCTTAGGGGTGGAATTTTTCAAAGTCCTTTCTTACTGGGTTCCTGAGTTATAAAAGGCAGCTACTTTCCAAATTTCAGATTCCAACACCCAGCGGTTTGTACATATGTTATAACATATAATGAAATATCTTTTCCATTTGGAATAGCTTGCCACGCCCCGCATAACAGCTAGATCTCAAATCTTGCTGTATAATATATTTGGGACGATTTTTAGCGTCTGATACATTTCTTAGTTATGGAGCCAATAACTAATACAAGTCGCGAAACGTAAGTCTAGCGCAGAACAAAACGTGGAGAGGATATTTGCGCATATCGTATTAGTACGCCAGTAGCCGTAGCCGTACGCAAGTAGCAGTAGCCAATCAGCACGTGCGAACAATACGCACGCTAGCTCCGCCGCCCGCTTACTATCCTACGGTATACCTTATTTTCGAATTATGATTATGTGCAATAACGGTCACCGCTAGACTTTCGTGCCGCTACTTATAATACGTTAATATTTTACAACACAAATGAGATGGGCTGATGATTTTTTAATTTTTTTCTAATATAAAGTAATCTACCGAGAGTACAATAGAGTATTCACTTATATACCATTCGCCTAGGCGTCGAACTCGTATGAACGTTGTTTTTACTCTCTGGGGTACGAGTTGGTACAGCATCTGTAACTAGTGATGGATTGAGGCGAGCATAGAAGCCACTTGCTACTCGTTCTCAATTAGTGCTGTAGCAAGTTAAAGTGGTCGAACCAGATTTTAGTGCAGAATTTCATAAATGAAAGTCAGCTACATACCAGAGTAATATATCTTAATGCTGCTGTGTTTCGTACGGTGAGTGTAGAGAACCGGAGACCCTTTTTACAGGATACAAGGCATTCCGTCTTTGTCCGCATTTGAATTTCGATTCTTAATGGAACATAGATGTAGCTGTTTATGGGCCAGAGTATCTCACTTTTGAATCAAGTTCTAAAAATGTAGCTAATTTGCACATCTTTTTTTATAAAACTAACTGGCTATTGCAGTTCACAAAAACTGCAGCCAACTTCAAAAAAAGAAGACTGCAACCATTATGCTGATGCTGAAGCATACCATTGTGCTGAGCGTAGCTGCATCTTTGAATAACTTTGACGCATCAGTAGCAGAATGGCGAAGCAATTGGTTGCCACGCTTTGTGCTACGGGCTCGGTTCTCGCATGTTCTCCAGTAGCAATGTGATGATCATATAGCTCTAAGAAACGACAGTCGATGGAGAAGAAAGCTTCTCAAGTGGCAGGCTTGTATCGGTAGGCGAAGTGTAGGCGGCCGCCCACTAGATGGAGCGATGACCTGGTAAGATATGCAGGAAGTTGATGGATGTAGAAGACTCAGGATCGGGCTTTGTGGTGTTCCTTGGAGCCTGATGATCATGATAACGATGATCGCGTTCTCAGAAACAAATTGCGGTCATGGCACCCAGTCTCAACGTAGAACTGTGTAGGACAGGATTTTAGTGCCCGACTGTATGTGGAAACACAGGTGCACTCTCTATTGCCTCACTCTCATAGTCCGATGGAACGGTAATTCCACACGAACGGAGGGAGATCAGGTGCAAGCCCAATGGCTTTACGGGTTTTCCGAGGTACGGAGCTTAAACACCGATAACTTCTTCACTCCAGGCTACTATTGAGAATTTACAACAAAAAAACTTTTACTCCGACCCGGGATTCACTGGACTTATGATTAGCAATTGCGGTTACAAATACTAGACAACGAGACAGTCGTACGTAACAAGTATAATATGTGTAAGAAATTCCTAGTGTAGGGTAGTTTTTTAAAACAAAGAAAACTATTTCAGTATGTAACTGTAAAACTGAGTAAGAATATCAACGTATATAAATTTGCATTTAGTTAATTGGTACCTATGCAGTTTAATAGAACTCGCGCTTACGATATCATATGAATATTCATTCCGTCGATTAATTGGATGGAATAGTGGACCGAAGAGACGCCGTGCGTCGAACGTATTCCTGTAAAACAAATAGAATGAAAGCGTTACAAAAACCTTACATGTATCTTATATCATATGTAAATAAGGTTGAGTATAGTAAATTAATACAATATTTAATCCGCAATCTCATTGTGAAAGGATCGAACGTCTTTACAGTTTAAGGCTGTGAAATTTATGTTTAATTGAAATGAAACATGTGCGCTTAACTTTAAAGTCCATATTCGTTCGAAATTAATTTAAATTATAGAGTAATTGAAATGCAAACTGAATGATGATAATTGATTAGACATAGAGCAGGGATTATAAGTGGTAAAGCGTTGCTGCAGTATAATGTAAATGGTAAATCGGTGCTGCAGTGAATTATGCTATTATGACTGCAGCATACGGGTCAACCCTATCTGGGAAAGACCACGATTTCACAAAATTTATTAGTTCATTTTTGTAGTGAAAAGTTCTCTGAAATCGTTATGATTTGAAACTCGATCAAACGAAAAAGCGACACTAATAAGAGACAAACATATACATCTATAGGATTTAGTCTGCGAGAGAAAGGGATAGAACCTATCGATATATTATGATCGCTACCATGCTGTTCCTAAATATTTTCATAATGATTATATTAAATATTATATTAAATATTATATATATATATATATATATATATATATATATATATATATATATATATATATATATATATATATATATATATAGATGATATTACCATTTTAAATCTCAATATTTCGCAAAAGAACCCCTGAATCGAAAAGACGTTATAACATATTGTTTTAGTGTTTTTGAAATACCTATTCAACGATACCTCACGCAATGGAAAAGATGGAAAAAAATCATCCTCCGTTTACTTGTATGAATATTATATAAGTAAAATTAACCATTTTATCCATCTTAGTATGGTATATATTTATCCATTTATAATAATCCAAGATTTCATAACTTCAGGCCATCTAGCGTTTGTTTTACCTACCATCACCTTGGGAGTCAATCAATTTTTGTTCAATAAAAGGAGGCTATTTTTTATTATTTATTACACTAAAATTTAGTCTAAAATAAGTATTGTAACTATTGTTCACTATAAAATTTTACTTTTATCTTTTTTTATTGTATACGGGTGACAAACGAGCACACAGTCCACCCGATGGTAAGTAGATGCTGTGGCATCTACATTTAACCTCGCTTAAGAATCAAAATGTATGATCACCTGCGATGCGATGTCACCCTTGAGGACTAAGAAGGAATGCCTCGATTCCAGTAAAACGGGTCTCCGGTTATCTACACTCACCATACGAAACACAGCAGCAATTACACTGGTATTCTGTGAGAGCGTGGTCCATACCCGGTCGAGCCGACCCATTCGTGGTACAACTATACTACTAATATAACTGCAGCATGGCTCTACCACTTCTAAAACATCATCATCATCATCATCATTACAGCCCTTCACAAGTCCACTGCTGAACATAGGCCTCCCCCAAGTAATGCCACAAAGCACGGTCCTGAGCCACCTGCATCCATCGACTTCCTGCATATCTTACTAGGTCGTCACTCCATCTAGTGGGGGTCGCCCTAAACTACGCCTACCGGTACGAGGCTCCCACTCAAGAACCTTTCTTCCCCATCGGTTATCGGTTCTTCGAGCTATATGGCCGGCCCATTGCCACTTCAGCTTACTAATCCGTTGTGCTATGTCGGTCACTCTGGTTTTACTGCGGATATCCTCATTTCTGAGTCTATCACGCAGAGAAACTCCGAGCATAG
This sequence comes from Parnassius apollo, assembly GCA_907164705.1. NCBI lineage: Eukaryota > Metazoa > Arthropoda > Insecta > Lepidoptera > Papilionidae > Parnassius > Parnassius apollo. The sequence goes on along the minus strand of CAJQZP010000088.1, from coordinate 6,217,312 downwards.
CCCTCTCCATAGCTCGCTGAGCTACCTTGAGCGTCCTCATATGGCCAGCGGTGAAGGACCACGTCTCAGATCCGTAAGTCATCACTGGCAGCACGCACTGGTTATACACTTTAGTTTTCAGAGATTGAGGTATACCTGACGAAAATATATGTCGTAATTTCCCGAACGCTGCCCAGCCGAGTTGAATCCGTCGATTGACCTCTCGGTCGAAGTTGGACTTACCTAGTCGGACTATTTGTCCCAGGTAAACGTACTCGTCAACAACTTCAAGCCCAACAACTACCGGCATAGGTGTGACATGGACATTGAACATGATCTTTGTTTTGTCCATGTTCATTTTAAGACCTATCCGTTGGGAGGCACTATTGAGGTCATTGAGCATAGTGCTTAAGTCCTCCAGCGATTCTGCCATAAGGACTATATCGTCGGCAAATCGAAGGTGAGTGATGTACTCGCCATTGATGTCACTACCGTATCCGTTCCAGTCCAGTAGCTTGAAACCGTCGTCCAATGCAGCGGTGAAGAGTTTCGGGGATATAACGTCACCCTGTCTTACACCTCTCTGCAGTAGGATAAGTTTCGAGCTCTGGTTCTGTACTCGGATAGCCATCGTAGCCCTACTGTACAAACACTTCAGCACTTCAATATACCGACAGTCAACTTGGCACCGCTGGAGGGACTGTAGCACCGCCTAAATTTCGACGAAATCAAAGGCTTTCTCATAGTCCACATACGCCAGGCAAAGTGGCAGATTGTACTCTTCAGTTTTCTGTACAATCTGCCGCAGGGTATGTATGTGGTCTATGGTACTGAAGCCTTTTCGGAAACTGGCTTATTCGGGAGGCTGGAAGTCGTCGAATCTGCGTGCGAGAAGATTCGTAATGACTCTCGAAAACAGCATCTAGACGCGGCTCAGAAGGGAAATCGGTCTGTAGTTCTTTATGAGAGTTTTGTCGCCTTTCTTAAAGAACAAGACCACCGCACTTCTGCTCCATGCCTCTGGAGTAGTGCCGCCATGGAGGACGGAATTGAAAAGCTTCTGAAGGACTTCAAGTACCAGTGTTCCACCCGCTTTCAGAAGCTCCGCTGTAATTCCATCCTCGCCTGGGGCCCTGCCGTTTTTAAGGTGCTGGAGAGCCATTCTAATCTAAATCATCGACATACGGGATATCATCGGAATAGTGTCGGATAAGACTTGCTCTTGGATCGTTATTCACACTTGCGTGTGGCTCCAACGATGATGTATACAGCTGCCCATAGAACCTCTCAATCTCACTCAAAATCTCAGGTGTCCCGGAAACGATGCTGCCACACTCAGTCTTCAGCTTTGACAGTTGGCTTTTACTGGCAGACAGATCTCTGGCAAAGACTTTGGAGCCCTGGTTCCGCTCGATCGCTTCTTTAATACGAGAAGTATTAAAGTTGCGTAAGTCTCGCCGCATGCATTTGGAGATCTGTCTGTTCAGTTGCCTGTATGCTGTCAAATCTGTTGACGATTGTAGTCTCATCTCCCGTCTAACAGCTATGAGATTAAGAGTGTGATCGGAGAGTTTTTGTGTTCTTCTGCGGCGGGTCTTGCAGAACTTAGCTCCGACCGCATGGACAGTTTCCACGAGCTTGTCATTCATATCGTCCAATGAATTGCAATCTTGTAGGCACTGAAAGCGGTTACGTAACTCGAGCTGAAAGTTTTCTGGATTCTGGATTAGAGCACGAGGGGGACGGAGCGTAGACTTCATTAGACGAGACCTCTCCAACTTAACGTTTAGGTTCAGTGTGCCTCTAACCATTCGATGATCGCTGCCAGTTTTCACCCTTGCGATCACTGAGACATCGCTGAACAGTTACCGTCTGGTCGTCATAATGAAGTCAATCTCATTTTTTGTCGAACCGTCGGGGCTCGACCAGGTCCACTTCCTGTGGGGCCGCTTCTGGAAGAAAGAGTTCATCATAAAGAGTCCCTCTTTCTCCATAAAGTCGGCCAGCTGCTGGCCCCTTCGGTTCCGTTGCCCTACTCCAAATTTCCCTAACTTCAGCTCACCGTTTTCTCTTGTGCCTAGTTTTGCGTTGAAGTCTCCCATCAACACCGTGTAGTGAGTTTTGGAGGAATGCATGGCTTTGGAAATATCCTCATACATTTCCTCCACCTCCTCATCGGGATGTGCCGAGGTTGGTGCGTAAACCTGTATGACCTTCAGCGAATACCGTTTGGTGATTCTGAGTATCAGGTACGCGACCCTCGTCGACACACTCCCAAAGACTTGTGGACGATAAATCCAACACCTCTTTGGGACAGATGGTCGCCCTCCCGGTGATAGAACAAGTTGCCGGATTCGAGAATCACCGTGTCCTCCCCCTCTCTTCGGACCTCGGATAATCCTATAATATTCCAGCGCAACTTGTCTATCTCTTCTTCCAGCTCCAGGATCTTCTCGTCAGTCCTCAGAGTGCGTGCGTTAAATGTTGCCAGGTCGAGTCGTCGTAGGTGGCAACCGAACCCCCACCGGAGATTCTTAGCACCCCCTGCCTCGCCGTTACCATGGTCGCCACCGTAGCCAGGAATAGCGGGGCCGCCGGGGTTGGGGGCCGTTTATTTGTGTAATTATTCATGGGGGGTATATTGCCATAGTTGCCACGCTTGGCGAGCGGGTTGGCAACCGCAGTTTTTTTGTCGTACAGTTGCTGTTACCAGGAAGATGGTGCTGCCCATCTCCTGCCTGTGTCTCTCTGTCGCCTTTTACGACACCCACAGGAAGATATGGGGTAGTGGATATTCTTAACCGCCACTACACGGCATAAAATAGCAGCGTTGCTGATGACGAAGTATTTCATTTTAGACCACGGCACATCCGAATTTTTTCTTAATCGAATTTTTACTCTATGGTAGCGAAACATGAGCTTCGAAGAAAATTCATGAGCAAAATCTTCATACCACTGAAATGCGCATGTTACGTTGAGCGTGTGGAGTCACTCTCAAAGACAAAGTGCGTAACGATTACGTAAGGAGGAGTTTCAAAGTAAAGTAAATTAAAGTTTACTGAGAAGATTACAGAATCCAGGCTAAGGTGGTACGGACACGTAATGCGTAGACCCGATGATTGATGACCATGTCGTGGAAAAGTGCCTTTCCATGGCTCCAAAAAGAAGAGTGAGACCGCACACTAAATGAATAAAAAATTTCCGGAAGTCGCCTTATAGAAGTCGATGCTTACCAGCGAAGAAAAGCCGATCCTGTGTTACGGGAAGAGGCGAGGGCAAAGAAGGAGAGCATGGGCGTAGATGCGTATGGGTCACAGCACCCACGTGTAAAGTAAAATAAAAAATTAAATAAGAATTATTGATAAGAACAGCGTTCAGTGGAAGGAACTAATATTTTTATTATATTAAGAACTTTCTGGAATACCTATTTAAAAGAAACTTGTTTCCCGAAGTGTATCAAGAAGATATAGGAAAAGATTTCAATAATTTCCACAATTTTTGTATTTTGTTGTATGTTGTATGATCTCTGTAATCCATTTTGAAGTTACCATATAAATTTAAATCCATTTGAATCGATAAATTATTTATATAGATTGAAATAATTTAAAGTAAAAAGCTTTACAGTACAAATTAGAATATTTAAAATATCAAGGAAAAAGCAACGAAAAACAATGTATTAATTATTTAGGCAAAAAAAATACAAGTAAAAATACAAACATAAATATGACAGGCCACGCAGAAAGATTTGCGAAAAAAAGTGTTTTTGTACATACGACTGGCATTGGCACTGGCATAACTGGCAAATTATAATTTAATTCGAATATACCGATGTTCTAAGCGAAATTGAAATACCCATCGTGTTTCAATGCGTCGGAAACATTTTCAGGCGATGATTTTTTGATTTCAAATGTCGCCTAAAACCGGACGGTCGTTTGGAATGTTTCAACTTTAAGAGATGAAGAAAGAAGTGGTCGCCCTTTGAAGGCTTTTTATGAAATAAAACATGCTAAAAGTGAAAAAAATTTGATTGAAGAGAATATGCAAATTACAAAATGCAGATTAAATTGGGAAGCATTCACGAGATTTTATACGAATTCCTTCGCGTTAGAAGTGTTGTTATAGTTTCGCGTTGGGTGCCGCACAACGCCCTTACACTAGCTACTAAATTTGAAGCAGTAAGTACTGGTTTAGGCGTCTTTAAAAGTTAAAGTTACCTAAGTAAAGTAAGTTGCCTATATACGTCCCACATGTGGGCTCAGGCCTCCACTCATTCCTGAGAGGGTTTAGGCCCAATGCGTTCTGGCGAACTTCACATGTCTGCGAAATATTTTTTTCTTATTTCTCAGACAAGCAGGTTTCCTCAGGATGTTTTCTTCCACCGCTGAGCACGTGGTGAATCAGCACTTAAAATTATTAATTGTTTATGATTATTTTTAAGGATTTTCAGGACATCGCATTGGTTAAGCTTTTGGGTCACTTACAATCCCGATTTAGTACCGTGCGACTTCCTTTTATTCCATGAAAAATCAGCTGAATGTGGTACAGTTTTCACCGCATACGATAACAGTGTTCGAGCGAGCCGCAGAAGAGGTGTCAGTGGCAGACTGGATAAAGTGTTTCGAAAATTGGTTCCGAGGTATGAAACTTTGCGATGGCGGAGAGTTATTTGGAAAGAGTTAATATTAAAAATATTAACATTAGCACCTTTTTAGTTTAAATAATTAACTCTAAATATTAGTAAGGCAACATAGAAAATCATAAAACATTAAATTTTCAACACGAGCTATAAGAAATACTTTTATGTATTTATGTATTTTAGATAAATGATAAAAGGTCCAATAAAATCTGAACCATCTCTTCCATCTGAACCAATCTTAGATTTGATGGTATTGCTGCAAAGATAAAAATAGTATCTATGTATGGGAGAAATTATTTTTATAGTAACCTATTTTGTTGTTACGCTCAATATTTATTGTGAAAAAAATTATAAAAAGGAGACAAAACTGCAGACCCTTAACTCTCATATCAATTTTCTCGAATATTTGGAAAAGTAATATGTAGGAGAATCAACACTTGTTCACAAATATTATGTGCTAAAACAAGAGCAATTTGGTTTCAGTAAATAAAAGTCTACCTACTATACTCGCAACTTTTCATTATATTCATAATAGTATTGCTCTGAACAAGGATAAAAAATCACACTTCGGTATTGTTCTTTCATGTATAAGGTTTTATTTTTCATAAACTATATTCCGTAGGATAAAAAATCCCACTTCATTATTGTTCTTTCATGTCTAATGTGTTATTTTTCATGAACTATATGTATAATATATTCCGTGTATTGTGACGCTCTTTAGGGGTAGATTGTGCTTAATAGTTGATTTATGAGCGGCTGGAATGACGATGATGTTGATGAAAACTAAAAGTTAAAAAGTAACAGCATACATAAAAGCTTGTTTTTGTTCCTAGTATTTAAAGTATGATTATCTATGTTCATATTAAAGAATTTCGTGTTTTTATACATTACATTTTCATAAAGATGTTGCGATACTGGATAATATGTTGATTTCTTAAAAATTTCTGTGGGAGAATCCTAAAAATTTAAGTTATAAAATGCCTCCACGGCCCTCTTTTGCAAAACAAATGTAGTTTCAATATTAGTCGTGTTACCCCAAAGCAAAATTTCATAGAACATTACGCTATTAAAATAATTAAAGTAAAAAGTAAAGTTACAGTAAAGTCACTGTGTTTTGGGTTTGGGGAAGTGTCCGCCGTGCATGGTGTTGACGAACTTCACATGTCTTCGAAATATTTTTTTTTCTTATAGATGAGGTTCTAGATGTTTGCCGAGAGTGGTAAATAGACTTGCAATTCAATTGGTGCGGTGTTCGCGAGGTTAACCACTGAGCTACCAGGCTCTTATTATAATTATAAGTAATCTGTTTCAACATTAATGGAACTTCTAATATTTCTTATATATTATGATGCAGTCTGTTTGCTAATTTAGATATATGGGAACCCCATTGGAGCTTCGCGTCAATAGGAATTTCAAGAAGAAATAGTGATTTAGAGCACAAAGTATTCGAATACTTATTTTAACATGAGGTACTGCACATTTTAAATATTTTGTTTTGTTGCTGTTTTAAAAGCAAAAATTGTTGGTGTTAAACCAATGCACTAGTTTCGATAGAGCATAATTTATTGCAGTGTAGTGGTAGTGTGAAAATATACACTACCCCATATCGTCCCCTGGGTGTCGTAAGAGGCGACAGAGGGAAATTGAAACAGGTGATGGGCTGCAGCATCTTCCTAATAACAATTCAAAATCGCCAAGCAAGTCAAGTGTGGCAAAGTCCACCATATGTGGCAATGGCAGTGGAGGTCTATGTTCAGCAGTGGAATTTTGCATGCCTGAGGTGCAAAGCGCTTAGGTATGTTCTACTAGCGCCTAAAAATCGAGAATCCGTTTTGTCGTGGAATCGTATCTAACAATCATATTGAACATAAAAATATATAAAAAGCATATTGTCAGAAAGATAAATGATTGCTGAACTTATTTTTTTTTTGCTATTAATTGCTGTTTTGATATTAAAAAGTGGTTTTAGTGGCTTATGGTGTACATTTATCAAGTCCGCATGGATCAAATTCAGAATCAACTCTATTTTTTAATCTATTCATCTATCATGTGTGAAGCCATGGAATGTAAATGGCAGTTTAATTTTGTTTTGTTTAGTTATAATAATTTTTTGCTGGCTGAGAAATTCAGAAATTTTTGGTGTTTGGAGCAGCCTTGTTATAATATATTTTACTAAATACACTTTGACTCATACCGGGCTTGGCCACCGTCGTGAGTAGATTACCGTATCGTTTGTTTACAGCGACTGATGATGAAAGATATCGAATTTTGTAGAAATACAAAATAAAACCAATGACTAAATAATCACAGATTTTTATTAGAATCTATTGTTTGCTAAAAGTGTGAAGTATTTATGTATAAATATAGGTATTGGACTTTATGGAGTGATCTGAAGGTAAACTTCTGTAGTGGTCTGCTAGTGGAAATCCTCGACGAGTAGAACAAGGTGTGCCGAGATTGTGATCGTTATGTTAGTTATTATGAGACCTTACCCCCGGACTTGACGCAGTGACCTGAAGGTATACTTCGGTGAATGCAACTCGAACTCTTCGAAGAGTAATAATAGTAATACATGTGCTGAGTTTGGACTCGTTTTGTTAAAGTGGCGGCTTATCCTTAAGGCATACTCGGCACGTGCCGAGGGGCGCAAAGGTAAAAAGGGTCGCGCATCGGAAGTTTTTAAATAAAAAAATATCGAATCGAACTACGAAGATAAGGTTATTAATGAAAACTTGTGTGTGCTTAAAATACTTAAAAAAATTGACGTATAACAGGAGCGCTTAAGGCATGCGCATTTAGATTTACCTAAAGTTATTATAGGCTGTGATGAATGGACAGAGTTATTTCATAGTCAAATTGATTATCGTTTGAGTTTGAAAATAAAAGAAGTACTCGTATCATCAGCAATATTATTTATTTATTTCTTGATACACCTATCCTTACAGGTCGAACCCAATGCAATAGAGTCCTCTTTTTTACTATAAACTAAATCTTACACCACTAAAAATATTAAATTTATTATTTAGTTTATGCTAAACAAACTTAAAAGATTAATTATAAATCAGTTGATAATAATAACTAAAATACAAATATTAAACCGTAAAAAAAATTATACCATATTAATATGGTTTTATTGTACTATCTAATATATATATATATATATATATATATATATATATATATATATCTATATATATATATATATACATTTCTTAGTTTTATTGTTGGACATAAACTGTTTCAAGAATGCACCTGCTGATATTTATTTTAAGATTTTCTTACTACGAGAGACTTAAGATACTTTCTTACTACGCTAACCTGGCCGGTTAGTGAGCGCTATGTCGATACTGTTAGGTGGTTTTTCTAATACTCGTTCGCCAAAATGTTATCTATCTGCAACGAATAACAAACAACGGCAGAAAATTTTGCGTTTATTACGAGCTAGCTTTTGGTATCGATGGTAAGTATGTGGTGATGTAGCCGAAACTGATTAAGTAACCTTGCTTAGCTGAGCTTAAATCTTAACAAAAGTATAATTTTTGCTATCTTGAAAAGACATATGGATTGGTATGGATTATCCTTTACGTTTGCTACATGGCTTACTGTCCTTAATAATGGATGTTCATAATGGATGAAAATATCGACAACAAAGTCGAGATTACACTACAGTTTAAGTAAGTACACAAAATATGTACAAAGTGCGGTGTAAAATTATTCACTTCCCCTAATGGCCCGTGGGTATCATAAAAGGTGATATCAAAATCATCATCAAAATCGGTTAAGCTGTTTAGAAGTAGAAGAATACCAACACACGCACACCGGATTTTTTTTCTTTGAATTTTGGATCTTGACTACAGCGCCCCCTATAGGGTGCAATTGTGAATCTAAACCACCCAGGGACTCACATAAGCACACCGAAAAATTTCATGAAATTTGGTCTTGACGTTTAACCTCTCAACCACCTAGCGGTCTCATGAGACCGCGGCCATATTCCGTCAAATCCCTAGCGGTCTCACGACCTACTCACAGCACTTTAACCCATAAAATCTTATTTATAGAGACTATTTTTCTATGAAGAAATTTGACATTTTATAATCAATATGAAATACTCTATCCTATAGTGCAATAAAACAAACTGTTATCCTATGAATATTTATTTATAATCTATGTTCATTTCATACGCCATTTTTGCGTGAATGTTATTGTGTTGATTTTTAGATTTTTCCAGTGTTTTACGTAAATAATTTCAAGTAATATATATTGAAATAATTGTGATTTTCACGCTGCCGACATTCGCTTGGTAAGTTTTTTTTTGTTATCGAAATACAATAAAATCTTTTTGTAATAAAGTAAAACCTGACTTTTGTTTAGACCACAAGATAGAGAATTTTGTATAGATTTTATAATGCTAAACTTCTTTATAGAAAAGTAGTCTCTAAATATAAGTTTTAATGGTTTTAAGTGCTGTGGGTGGGTGCGGTCGCATGCAACCGCTCGGGACTTGCCGGGCGCATGCAACTGCATGGAATTTTTATGGCGCTTGAAGGGTTAAGAGTAGTTCAATGAGAAACACACATACAGAAAAATTATAACTATATATAATGATATACCTACTTCTGATAATTACGGAAACGTGTGGTGATGGTAATATAATGTGTTTCTAGCGGCGGCCTAACAAAACCTATTATCCCATATCGTCCCGTAGGTGTCGTAAAAGAGGGACACAAACAAAGAGATGGACAGTAGCGTTTTTCTAAAAGTAACTGAAAAAGAAAATAAAGCCTGCTAAGCGTTGCAATTTTGGCAAATATCCTCCTATGAGACACTATATAAAGAGGTCTGTGTTCCGCAGTAGACTGTTGATAGACTGTAAAAAGTAACTGGAACACAAAGTATGTAATAATTTATTTAATCCCTCGTATATTTAAACTTTTTGTGCTAAAACTGTTTTTACCGCGTTCTTTTTTCAACTACATTAAACCGCTACTGGCAGTTTTCTATTCGATTTCCAAAAAAAAAAAAAAAAACACCGTCGGTAGAATATATTTAATAATATCAGACCCATAACACAGGGGTGAGCAGTGAACACAAAAATCGATACGTCCGTCTGGGAGGGTGCTGCCCTCTCAAATATCCCGTGCATCCGCGTCAAAACATTCTGCATTCCAATTGGGAGAGTGCTCGAGTTTGCCATCTTCGCGTTTACATGAATATTAGATAACTTTTGGCGATGCTTCCAAATATTTATGAAAGTATAATATGACAGAAGTAATAAAGTTAGCTATGTTGACAGAACCAAAAGATTCCATCGCCCTATTACATTTCTTAGGTATTTTTTTAGGGTTATTTGTCGAAACGACATGTCAATCCCATTCCCATCATACGTTATACCTTGTTATATTTTGTCATATGTCGTAAAAGGTGACAGAGGGAAACTAATTAGGTGGTTATGGGCAACAGCGTCTTCCTAATGACGATTAAAAACAACTGCGGTTTCCAACCGGTTTGCCAAGCATCACAACTATGGTAAATATTTTCTTTATGAGGAAATATTTGCCAGAGTTTTATTAGTAATCTATAGGGGAGGTCCATGTTAAGCAGTGGACTTTAATAGGCTGTAATTGTAACTTATATTTATTTTGACTAAATTAAAAGTAGAACTCAGATGGTCAGCGCTCGCTGTAAATTTCACAGTACTCCATCAAACCGGGTTCGATCCCTGCCGGTACCAATGAAATTGTTATTTTGCAATTTTAAATTCTGATTTACCACGTATTCAGCGATTAAGGAACCCTGCATGTCCGAGTAAATAAGAAAAAATTTCGAAGACATGTAAAATTCGCCAACACGCATTGTGGTAGCGAGGCGAACTCTTTCTTGCCCTTAAAGATACTCAAAATTGAGAGGAGGCCTGTACCCAGCAGTGAGCATAACATGTATATAGGCTGTAACTTTAACTTTTAACTTTAAAAGTATAAAAATATAATTAAAAGTTACAAAATAGTCTATATAATTGCCGCATAAAATTACAGTGGCGATTTGGCTAAATCGCCGCAAAACTTTGTTGGCTTCCAAACGGCGATGCAATTACTTCGTTACTTCTATATCAAATGTCACATACCTAGAATAGCGATGGAAAACATCCTCAAGGATCGTCTGAAAAAGCGAGACGTCGAGTACTGCAACCATCAATCCACTTGCTAAGTATGGCATTTATTGCTAAGTGGTAACTTAGACCTCTTCTGTCTAGAACTATATATAGGTAGGTAACCCTCTTAGTTATTTAAGCTGCCAAAAGAGCAGGGATACTCACTTTGTTCCAATCTGAAAGGTATCAAAAAAGCAGGGATTACACTGCTTTGTTCCGGTCAGAAAGGTATAGATAGCCAGTAACAGGCTAGTGGACATTCCATCTGAGTCCTCAGAGGTGACGCGTCTGTAGCCTTCTAAGTGTGAAGATGGCTGCGGGTGTCCTTAAGCTGGAGCACCTACTTAACATCAGGTGAACTGTAAGTCATTTTGTCGCTTTAATTAAATAAAATACGATTGTACTTTACGCAATCGTCGGTATATATTTCACGTATATACGAAGTAATTTTGTCTCACAAGTCTAAAGTAGACAAGAGGTAAAATTAAATATTTTGTAAAATCGCCTTCAATATAATTAAAATGAGAACATCATCAATGTAGTCGAAAACAAATACACAATATTAAAGATAACTCAAAAACTGCTAGTCAGATCTTGATTAAATTTATATGGGACGAGGAGCACCAGCTAACAAATAAAAAAAGAATCATCAATATATGTATATCATCATCATCTATACGTGATAGAGCCATGCTGCAGTTATATTAGTAGTATAGTTGCAGCACGAATAAGTCGGCTCGACCGGGGAGGGTCCACGCTCTCACAGAATACAAGCGTAAAATAGTAGCTTAATGCTGCTGTGTTTCGTATGGTGAGTGTAGAGAACCGGAGACCCTTTGTACTGGAAACGAGGCATTCCATCTTAGTCCTCAAGGGTGACAACGCATCTGCATTTTGATTTGTAATCGAGGATAGATGTAGATGTCTATTTGCCGCAGCAACCACTTACCATCAGGTGAACTGTGTGCTAGTTTGTCACTCTATTCTATAAAAAAAACCACCGGTTCACCCAGAGAAAAGTTATGAATACCTCCTTCTTTTTGAAGTCGGTGAAAATAAATTTAATTACTTGCAGTGTGGTATTTTGACTTATCGACTTCGTAAGAGGCGACTATAAAAGGTGCTAGAAAATTTCATGATCTACGATGGATCCCGTTTATAACCATCTCCATTTTTGATTTCAGATTGTCCTCGTCGAATTTTGATCACGGAGGCCTGTTTCAACGAAGACTTGCCATCTGCATAAGACATTATAGTACTCAAGTGTATTTTTTTATAGGACCAGGGTGACAAACGAACACACAGTCCACCTGATGTTAAGTAATAGCTGTAGCCCATAGACATCTATATGTATCCTCGACTACGAATCAAAATGCAGATGCGTTGTCACCCGTGAGGAATAAGAGAGAATTCCTCATTTCCAGTAAAAGGAGTCTCCGGTTCTCCACACTCACCGTACGAAACACAGCGTTGAGCTGCTATTATTACCCGCTGGTATCCTGTGAGAGCGTGGTTCTTCCCCGGTCGGGCCGACCCATTCATGCTACAACTATATTACTAATATAGCTGCAGCGTGGCTCTACCACGTTAAAAATATGTATGCGCAAGCACAGGTGCACTCCCTATTCCTTCACCCTCATAGGCCGACGGAAAGCCGGTTCAACACGACTGGAGAAAGATCAGACGCAGGTTTTCGCCGCTTTACGTGCTTTGAATTGAAAAACACCGCCAAGTTTCTGACTCCTGTCTGCCACTAAGAATTTCTTGATAGAAAAACCTCTGATTCGAACCCGGGACCTCAAGATCAGAAGTTGAGTTTACGGCCACTAGACCAACGAGGCAGTTAGATGTAAAGTAGTACCCAGGCAGGCGTCATTTCGCCTGCCAAGCGTGGCGTTTAGGGCAAATCCTCAGACAGAAGATGCTCATGCTCACCAATAGGATCTAGAAAAGAAGAATCATCATAAGTAGTTTTGAAGTGAGAGTAGTTTAAAACTTGAAAATAAAATTATGGATCTGAATGACATAACCGCCAATGATAACATATTGATGCTGGCACATGTCAGCGCATGTTTTAATCTCCGCACGTCGTCTACAATCTGCGCTAAGTGCAAATTAACCGAACTCATCGCAGTGCGGGTGTGGAGTGGCTGCGATTTGTAGTGGGTCGCTATATCGTTGTCATGCGATACTTTCTCGCAGGTTTTATAAATTTATTCGTTCAAATAAAACCTTTTAAATTCTAGATGTATGTTTTTGTGTCACTGCTTAAATTAATTATAAATCTCTTAATGTGGCAGAAATTAATGAATAAATACAGATAAATGTGAAAGGTTTTATTTTTAACTAACGATATGCCCCAGTTTCGCATTTGTGATTTCTGGACCTCGACAACAGCGCCACCTACGTATTTATCTATTTGTGAATCTAAACACACCCAAAAATTTCATCAAAATTGATACAGTCGTTTAATAGCATTTATATTACAGACACACGTACTGGAGAATTATATCTATATTTTTTTTTTTTTTTTTATAGGATAGGGTGACAAACGAGCACACAGTCCACCTGATGGTAAGTGGTTGCTGTGGCCCATAGACATCTACATCTATCCTCGATTACGATTCAAAATGCAGATGCGTTGTCACCCGTGAGGACTAAGATGGAATGCCTCGTTTCCAGTAAAAAGGGTCTCCGGTTCTCTACACTCACCATACGAAATACAGCAGCATTAAGCTACTATTTCACGCTGGTATTCTGTGAGAGCGTGGTCCTTCCCCGGTCGAGCCGACCCATTCGTGCTACAACTATACTACTAATATAATTGCAGCATGGCTCTACCACGTTGAAAAATATATATATGATAGATATATAATGATAAACCTACTTCTAATACAATAATAATAATACAGAAAAATTATGTATATAAAATTTACGTAACTTTTTTAATAATTACTTTACAGCTTTGGCATCATCATTATCGTTGCAGTACATTTCATGCGTCTGCTGCTACTTACGAGTAAGGATATAAAATTATTGAATAATTCGAATACCCCGGATTTTCATTACTATTGCAGCACATAATTTTATTATATGCTTACTGACAACATAATCTTAAAGCATAACGTTTCTGCGGAAATATGCTAGATCGAGGTTCTTATTTACTCTTTAATTATTGGGATACAAATTATTTTGTACAATTTATATAAGAAATATTAACTGCTTTTCAAAGTATTCAAAATTACATTTTAAACACTTTTTTAACCGTTCAAACCATTTTTGAAAACATAACCATTGATCTAAATGCATGTTTCCACGTGAAGGTAGAAAGCTGTTACGACCTCCTCTGGCTCCGTAAGTTTCAAACCTCTCTTTCTCATCTTTAATTTTTTTTTTGAGAAAATAAAGAAATCGAAGTGGTGGAATTCCAGACTGTGTGTGGGATGAGTTACAATCTCCAACTTTTCAGAATCCAAAAATAACTTTGTCTTGTTCACAGTGTGCGACGATGCATTGTCATGGAGTAATAGGTTGATTTTTGCAAAGACACTGTGCAAGCAATTGGTGGTGTACCTTGTTCATTAAGTGGGATCGTGCTGACAGGACCCACCTGGTAGAAAAAAAAACTAATCAGCTATGTTTCACCTCCTGTCACATAGTCATAAATAGCATTTGAACGTGATCATACTTTAAAGACATATTTTTACACCAACGAACTCGGACCCGTTTTTGCTTTGGGGTAAGTAAGCTTAATTTTAAATGTTGCTTTAACAATGTTTGCATTAGGCTTATAATAATACCCAAATGTTCTTGAATTTTCTTATAGATGATGTCCCAGTTTTTTTTTTCAATTACTCGCTTGACAGTGACCATATTTTCCTCAGTAATCGGGTTTAGGTCGACGTCAACGATTTTTATTATGGATAGGAACACGCCACGACTAAATTCTGCGTACCAATACTGTCATAATCACTATTGCCCTAAAATCTTTTCTTGTCAATTCCATTTTTGCTACGGATGACATGTAAATAAAGTTAATAATTATTTTAATTAATATATGAATATCTTATGTTTTTCAAAATATAACACACGAAATCAATGAACGGCCAGGAGCGCAGAACTATCAGTGTGCCCTATATATTTCTTTAACACTTCGCGGGAATAACAACACTAACCATGTCTATTCAGCAAAGAGCCGGGGTCCGCTTATGGAGTCCTACTGATTTAATTACATATTTTTTGGTTGCCGTGTAAAGTGATTTACTATATACTCTGTAAAAACTAACTTCACAAATTCAAATAACATTAATAAATAATCCAAAGTGTTGCGGTTTATATTTAAAATGCCATCCTTTACTCTTAATTCCTTGCAAGAAACATATGTAGAATATAATAATTACCAATTACAATGTTTTGAAACATTTAAATAAAAAAACCGAAGTAAAATTGATAAATATTGCATAATACGCCCCCCGATTAAATTCAATATAGAGAAAATCAGTTCCAATATTAACGGCGCGGGTAAAGCTGTTGACACACTGGCGTTGAGTGCGCTCGCCTCGCACTTGTATAAATCGGTTTATAGACAGTTAAACATTAAACTCAGTTTCAATTTATTTTTTTAATATCCGAATGTGAATCTATTTGCACTTGAAATAAACAGTCCTTTAAACGATTTGATAATATAACATATATAAATAAATAACATTTTTTATAGTATAAGGGTGACAAACGAGCAAACAGTCCACCATTTTTCTTATTAGTTTACTGCTGGAGGGCTTCTCCCATTGTGCAGGATTGGCAATCGCTTTCCTCATATCAAGCCCCTATGATTCTGCTATCCTTCGTCTGTCTGTATATTATTTATTATTATTTAGATTATTTATTATTATATCCACTTACTGCTATCACTACAAGATGACAGTTATCATCATCATCATTACAGCCTATCAAGTCTTAAAGAAAGTTTCAATGTCAAAGTCAACTTTTTTTAAATGTTTTTATAGAATAAGAGTTAAATACGAGCGCACAGTCCACCTAATGGTAAGTGGTTACTGTAGCCCAAAGATATCTACATTTATTCTCGATTACGAATCAAAATGCAGATGTGTTATCACCAGTGAGGACTAAGATGGAATGCCTCGTTTCCAGTAAAATGGGTCTCCGGTTCTCTACACTCCCCATAAGAAACAGCAGGGTTGAGCTGCTACTTTACGCTTCCGCTTCCGCTATCCAAGCATCCATACCATCTGGGTGCTTGGATGCTGGGCAGTTCACTCAGCTTAGCATTGGAGTCACGATGATACTCTTGAATTCTTGATTGAAAATATTGCCATTTTATTGACTTACCATTACCATTACCATTACAGCCTAGCAAAAGTTTACTGCTCAATGTTAGGACTTCCCCACAGAATGCTTCGTAGGAGGGATATTTGCCATGGTTTCAGTTCAGTTTTTTTTATTATCAGAATGATGCTGCCCTGTTTCTATCGCCCATACGACACTCACGGGATGATATGGGGTTGTGGATATTCTTATACCGCCACTACACGGTTAGTAATACATGACTACCATGTTGGTCTAGTGGTTGTAGTAGTGCGACTGCTGATCACGAGGTCCTGGGTTCGAATCCCAGGTCGGGCCAAAAAATCAATTATTGAGTTTTTCCGTCAAGAAATTCTCAGTAGCTGCCCAGAGTTAGGAATTTGGCGGTATCACACCCGCGTGCCTCGGAAAGCACGTAAAGCCGTTGGTCCTGCGACTGATTTCTCTCCGGTCGTGTCAGTTTACCGTCCAATTGGATTATGAGAGTGAGGGAATAGAGAGTGTACCTGTGCTTGCGCATACACTTGGGCACTATAATCCTGTCCTGCGCCGATGGCTAGTCTCCGTTGAGGCTGGCCGTCGTGACCAAAATGTGACAAAGTGATATCAAATTTAAAAAATGAGTGGACGGAAAAGAAATTTTTTAATATCAATTTAAGTTTGGAATTCCAAATCAATGACATTGAATTGAACAAAAGACATTGAACTTCAAACTATCCAGTATTATAAAATGTCTACTTGAGATATAATGAAGAAAGGAATTGAAACGAAATTAATCAAAATTAAAAAAGAAAGTGAGTTTCAAAAGAAGTAATTGACAATCATCGCTAAAATAAATTAATCTGAAGCGTTTTATATCTCCTTCATAACTTTAACAAGAGGTCAAATTGAAGAAGGTCAAACTTTCATCTATATAAAAACAAAATCATTTGTTTTTATTTATTAGCAAAGTTCTTGAATTGCAAGAAAGATTCTTGAGTGCGTAACGCTTTGAGTCGAGCTTTGAGTCCAAAGAAAAAGTCTCTGAATGAAAACAAAGATCGTGGTTTCCGGCCTTAATAGGAAAAAAAGTCTTCTATTATATAATAGTATAGTGAAAAAATGAGCTAAAACTCTAACCGATAATAAGCAACTTCGCCTGCAGCTCATAGTCACTTGCAACTTCAGACGCTTTTGTGGCGGCGCTGTCGTCGCGCCACAAGCGAAACTCACCGAAGCCTAAATCGCGCTATCAAAATTCCGAAGGTAATTAGTTGCGTGTTCAGATCACATCGGGTGGTCACCACTGTGGCCGTAGAAGGAAAAGGGGAGATCTCCCGCAGGGCAAGGTGTTTAGCTCGAGGAGCGGCCAACACTCAATATGTTAGTTCGGAGATGTTCTATATATACTGATTATGATTCGGAATTTTGATAGCGCGATTTAGGCTTCGGTGTGTTTCGCTTGTGGCGCGACGACAGCGCCGCCACATCACTTTAATACTTCAGATACTTAGCCATTCCTGAGGATTAAGATGAAATGCATCACTGTCTGCCTGCCTGTTATTACCGGCCATCTTACCGTTGACACTTACTTTTGACGTCTTACTTTTACTGTAGAGCCGTGGTAGCTCAGATGGTTAACGCTCGCTGTAAATATAACAGAACGCGAGTAACTCGGGTTCGATCCCCGCCGGCGCCAATGAAATTGTTAATTCCAATTTTAAGTGCTGATTTACCACGTGCTCGGCGGTGAAGGAAAACATCGTAAGGAAACCTTAGAACACGAGTGAATGCAGGAAATAAAGTAAATGGGGCTCTACACTCTATTGTGAAAAGTCAGAATGTGTCAAAAAAGGCACGTATGGCAATTCACAGTGCTGTATTAGTCCCTACTTTAACGTATGGTAGTGAAAGTTGGGTGTGGCAGAAGAAGCACGAGAGTATAATAAATGCAGTAGAAATGCGGTCACTAAGGAGTATGTTAGGGCTGAATCTGAGTGACAGGGTGAGAAACTGTGTGATAAAAGAAGAATGTGGTTTGCAAGATGATGCGGTGACCAGGATTAAGAAAGGAATGCTTCGGTGGTTTGGTCATGTAGAAAGAATGAATGCGGAAAGACTGACAAAGCAAATATATGTTGCAGAAGTGAATGGAAGAGTCGGAAAGGGACGTCCTAGGTGGAAGTTTGTCGACCAAATTGGCGATATACTAAAAATGGGCCAAATTAAGAGTACCCTTAACCAACGAGCATGTATGCGTAGGTATATGGATGTGGAAGAGGCGAGAAAGGTATGTCAGGATCGTGCTAAATGGAAGTCTGTAGTCTCTGCCTACCCCTCTGGGTGACAGGCGTGAGTATTTATGTTATGTTGATGTAGAACACAGAAGTGGCTGCACAGTTGCTACCATACCAGACTAGATCCAGACTTCTACTCAAAAAGATGTTGAGACTTTTTCCTGGCACAAATTATTTTCTCTTCATTCTGGAAACTGTTTTAAGTGCTATAGTTATAGTCATTTAGCCTAATTTATTAAAATATTGAACGAGCCGATAATACGATTTATTTTGATACGACGTTATGTGATTGTTTAGTTTTATTGCAGTGTATTGAACGAGAGTATCCCCTGGCTACACATGGGTAGAATATCTATTAACATGGCCTTATTTAGATTTAACATAACCAAAAACCAGATTTCTAACGTCTTTTTTTTCTTAAAATAATTCTCCAAGTTTTTCAAATAAAATCTAACATAAATATTACTTTTGGCATTGCTCTCCATCAGCTCGTGAAGTTTAATTACACTCTGTTGAGCCATTAGGACAGCGCGGACAAAGAGAAACAAAAATTCAAAAATAGTTATTCATGTCTGAATGGCATACAAATAGCACTCTCAACTTAATATAAGGTAGATATTTCGATATTACAACTATAAGGTAATAGTGACGACCTGATAAGATATGCTGGAGATCTATGGCCGCAGGCGGATTAGGACCGTACTTTGTGGCATTCTTTGAGAGAGCCCTATGTTCACCAGTATACTTTTGAAGGGCTGTAATGAATCAAATGAATGAAAAGTATAGATTTAAGGAGCCTTTGAAAGGGTTTATGCCTTTCCATGATTTAAAAAGTTCAGAAACATAATTTTCGAAGAAAACAAAACTTAAAACGCTGTTGCTTTGCAAGTGGATCCGCAATCACAGTAGGTCGTTTGAAACTAAGAAATTGCAGCCGTTGTAGAAGTAGTACTAGGTGGTAATGGTTTTATTACGTGGTTAAATCCGTTTCAGCTTAGAAAAGAATAATAGAATAATTTTTTTTATTCAATATAAATTACATATAATTCTTATATTGAAAGTCGTTTTTTACTTTACCACTGGTTTGAAAAAACCTCTGTCCTGGGAAGACCCAGCAAGAAACCCAGCGGGAGCTTTTTTTAAATAAATTTTAAATTCTGAATGTTTACAAAATATTTTAGAAACAGCTTTTTTATAGGATAGGGTGACAAACGAGCACACAGTCCACCTGATGGTAATGGGCCGCACCCATAGACATCTACATCTATCCTCGATTACAAATCAAAATGAAGATGCGTTGTCACCCGTCTGGACTAAAATGGAATGCCTGGTTACCAGTAAAAGGGTCTCCGGTTCCCTACACTCACCATACGAAACACAGCAGTATTAAGCTACTATTTTACACTGGTATTCTGTGAGAGCGTGATCCTTCTGCGGTTGAGCCGACCCATTCGTGCTACAACTATACTACTAATATAACTGCAGCGTAGCTCTACCATGAATAAAACCTTTTTAAGGATCTTAGGAGTCTGTCGGGGTAGATATTACCCTCTAACCATTTCTTAACAGAGATGCGTGCACTGCTGTATTATTAAAGGTAGTGAGGCATTCCATCTTAGTCCTCAGAGGTGACAACGCATGTGTAGCCTTTACTTAAAATTAGTTGCAGGTATCAATGGTTACAGTAGCCACTTATCGTCGAATAGACTGTGGGTTCGTTTGTCCCTTCAATTTCGTTAAAAAAGTAAAAGTTACGGCCTATGTACGACCAACTGGCAAAGCTTCTCTCATTTCTTTTTGTTTCTTCTTGTCTTAGAAATATTTTTTGTTATTTTTTCAGACATGCAGGTTTCCTTAAGATGTTTACCTTTACAGCCGATCACGTAGCAAATCAGTACTTTGAAAGAATTAGTCGTTATAGAATTTAAGAGCGAAGAAGCAAGTAATACCTCATAGTCATCATTATATCTTTTGTCTCTTTCTTAATAAAAATGTAACGCTGCTTATGCTGGCGTAAAAACGTGCCTTAAGTTGAGGAGCCTCGATAATTACCGCATGCGAGCCGCGCCATTAGCCGTAAAATATTGGACGTCTTCATTTTCAAAGTGATTAACCTTCGCCCTAGTTAGTAGAAAGTAGAAAGTTTCGTGCTTTCCATTACTTTATTTTTATATTATTATCGCTGAATTTTTATGCTTTTGTTATTGTAACAGCCTATTGAAAGTGCAATGCCAAGTACAAGTTAGAATTTGCTATAGTGGCAACGCTTGCAGGCTGGTTGCCTGTCGCAGTTTTTTTACGAAAGACTCTGCTGTTCGTCACCTGGGTTATTTCTCTCTGTCGCCTCGACAGACCACGACACCCATGACACCCACGACACGATACTAGCTTCTTACACCGCCACTACACAATGTTTTTTATAGTTTGACAAATATTTTGTAAAACTGCAAAACCAAACAAGAAAAAGAAAATATGAAAGCGGTCTATGTGCGACCCGAAAGGTCCACACGATAACTTCCTACTGAAAAGAATAAAAAAATATCTATGTATATGTTTTAAAATTTTATACAATTTTTATTTTGGAGGCCTAAGTTACATAATTATGCGTTAAATATCAATATCACTCCCAGTCCCATGTCAATATCACTCTTTATTCTCGAGATACAGAGAGGCGAAAATTGAATCCGAACATACATACATACGTACATGTGCACACACGGACATCCTCTAAAAGCCATACTTTTTGACTCTAAAGACCTTGAAACGTGGAGATATATTAAAATTTCCAATTTGCAAAATCGGACTCATTACAATAGTTTCCCACTGGGATGTTAAAAAATTTAAATTAAAAAAAAGAAATTTCCGAGAACGAATTTTTTTTCCGATGCTTTTTATTATTATTGATTTAACTTTTAATAGATATTTTAATATTTAAATAACAAATTAAATTCACTATAGTGAACAATTGAAATTACTGGATTACCGTTTGCTGTATATTGTATTAGAACAGACTAACCGATACTATTGTACCGGTCCATAATTCCACTAATCAATTAACTTCCAAATGAATTTAGAATTAAGCTTTGTTTGAAAGCTGCAGTAAAAGGATTTATTAATAATTATTGAAATGTATTTTCAATGACTTCAATTGTATCCCAAATTATATAATTTTATTACTGTTTAAATAACATCATTTTTATACGTGGTAGAGCCACACTGTAGCTATATTATGGTTGTAGCGCGAATGGGTCAGATGGACCGCGGAAGGACCACTCTCTCACAAAATACCAGCGTAAAATAGCAGCTTTATATTGCTGTGTTTCGTATGGTGAGTGTAGAGATCCGGAGACCCTTTTTACTGGAAACGAGGCATTCCATCTTAGTCCTCAGGGGTGATAACGCATCTGCTATTTGATTCTTAATCGAGGTTAAATGAAGATGTCTATGGATCACAGCATTCACTTACCATCAGGTGGACTGTGTGTCACTTTGTAGTGACACATATCAGTATTTTATTTATTTATTTGTATAGATAGAGTCCACACTGCGACCGTGTATTTTTGCGAATTTCAAATGAATTTGATATATATTTTTAAATTTCACAGATGTGCAGGTTTTCTCACAATATTTCCGTATTAAGAATTCAGGTTCTGGTTGGAATTTGCGCAGTCCGATAGTCCCCAGAGCGTCGTCTGGTAAACATTTGAAGAAAAAGTTAGTATACCCCTGACTGTTTTCCTACCTCCGAATAAATCCGCAAGTAATCGCAAGCTACGCAACCCCTATTCGAAACGCTTAGGAGTGGATATTTCGTCGCCATTTATATTTAATAATAATAGAATCGCGACACGGGGGTGAATACAAAAATCAATACGGCCATCTGGGAGGGTGCTGCCCTATCAAATCCCATGCCCGTGAACCACTGGGAACGCATCTGCATTTCAATTGAGGGAGTACAGGAGGCTGCGGTATCCATTTTACGAATATATGGATTAAGATCTAGTGGCTGCTTTTGTAATAATCACTTTATTAAATGTGTAAGTAATTTATAAGTGGTGAAGAATCGCTACTATTGTATTCTTCTTGTAGAATGGGTCGGCTCGATCGGGGAAAGACCACCACCAGTTTAATGCTGCTGTTTTTGAGATGATGAGTATGTAGGAAACGGAGACCCTATTTACTGGAAACGATACATTCAATCTTATTCCTCAGGGGTGACTACGCATCTGCAATTTGATTCCTATCGGTACTTACCATGAGATGGACGCTGTGCTCGTTTGTCATTGTTATTCTAAAAAAATGTATAGCATTATAAAATATTATTACAAATGTATATATATATTATATATATATATATATATTATATATATATATATATATATATATATATATATATATATATAAATTTATAACAAATATATAATCATTTAAGACTTGTGGATACAATTATCTATGGATAAAAAGACTCAGCCAGCCAGAATATAAACCATACTCATTACAGACTGGATTTTCCGTAATCACCATACATGACAGATACTCGTATTAAGAGGATAGAGTAAGTCAGCTCAAATTCTAATTTCGTCCCCACTTCCCCCGCGCGTCGTATGCTATGTACCGATATGTTTGTAATCACTAATACTGTAAGTAGAAAGGTCGTTAGACACTTATTTCATTAGGTTTATCATATTTATGCCTGTTTCTTAACGCCAAGCCAGCCGCTTTTTATTTTTATCACGGTTATTTCCCATTTTAATTTTACGTCGTACTGTTGCGTAATGTATATTCTGATCGTAAGCGACACAACTTCTCCCTTCAAAAGCCTAAGCGATACTAACGGTGCGACAGGAATCAAGCTCAAGACGCCGGTATTTTAGGTAATTTCTTTTTACAGTGAAAATAATGGTATTTTAAAAAAAGTAAATAACATAAGCACTGCTTTATAGTTAGTTCAGTTAGTATGCAAAGTTTCATGATCTTATTTAAAGTATTTTATGAATAACAGCGGTTTATTGTTTATTTTGGAGGTAACTTTGGATTTTTTTTTCTATCGAGAAAATTTTACGAAATCGTGTTTTCGTCTAACATAATCCTCAACTTTACCATATATTTATTTCAAAATTAATGCTGCAATATTTTCGGCATAACGAAGGATCTTGCTAAGCCATTTGACATTATATTTCCCCTTAAGGGGAAATATTAAAAATACTACCACAAATGGCTCAGCTATATCCTCCGTTATGCCGAAAATATTGTAGCATTAATTTTGAAATAAATATATGGTGAAGTTGAGGATTAATGTTAAGTACTATGTTAGATCATGAAACTTTGCATACTAACTGAAATAACTATAAAGCAGGGCTTATGTTTTTTATTTTTTTAATTACCATTTTTTCACTGTAAAAAGAATTTACCTAAACTATCGGCATCTTGAAGCTTGTTTCCTGCCGCCCGGTCAGTCTCGCTTCTGCCTTTGCAGGGGGAAGCTGTGTCATTTACGATCAGAATACACATTAAGCAACAGGAGACGTAAAATTAAAATGGGAAATAACGGTAATAAAAATAAGAAGCGACTGGGTTGCCGTAAAGAAACAGGCATAAATATGATAAACCTAACGAAATAAGTATATAACTATCTATCTACTTACAGTATTAGCCGTCAGGGTAAATGTATTCTGTGTTGATTACAAACATGTAACATCCTGAATTGTAACTAGAAGGCTGGAAGAAAACAACATGCCCGTAGAATATGCAGTATTACTCAGACACTGCCTTACATCTGGCTACCTATTGTGGAAGGAGGAGTTCTACAAGCAAGTAGATGGTGTGGCGATGGGCTCACCTGTATCTCCCATTGTCGCCGACATATTCATGGAAGACTTTGAGGAGAAAGCCCTGCTTAGTTTTCCCATAAATCCAAGATTCTACAAGCGGTACGTGGACGACCCTTTCACAATTCTACCTTTAGATAAAGTAACTGCATTTTTAGACCATCTTAACTCTATAAATTCTAAAATTCAGTTCACAATGGAGTTAGAGGCAAACAATTCCTTAGCTTTTCTAGATGTGTTAGTAATTCGGAATCCTGATAACACCTTGAGCCATACTGTGTATAGAAAAAAGACCCATACAGATAGATATTTAAACGGTGATTCTCACCACCATCCTTCACAGTTAGCTACCGTGGGTAAATCTTTGTTTCAGAGAGCACGAGGGATCTGTGACAGTAAACACCTGGCTGCAGAGCTCCACCATGGCAAGCAAGTTTTGCATGACAACAAGCTTCGAGTCCCGCGCCTACGTCACAGTGAACAAGTGAAGCCGGCCACAGTCGAGCGTGTACCTGCTGTACTGCCATATGTTAGAGGAGTCACTGACAAGATTGGCTACATCTTGAAGCGCGCTTCCATCAAAACATACTTCAAGCCGCTGAAGAAGATTGGTCAGTTTTTACCATCAGTCAAGTGTAATGTCCCTCTGCAAGATGCAGGAGTGTACAAGCTTGATTGTGAATGTGGTCTCTCCTACATAGGACAAACTAAAAGATCAATAAAAACCCGCGTTAAAGAACATACAGCCGATGTGAAGAATCGATGCTCCGGGAAGTCTGCAGTCTGTGAACACGTACAGGATCGCCCCCGTCACTACATCAGATTTGATAGACCGCAAATCCTCGCTAAAGAACACCGATTCCTTCCAAGGATGATTCGCAAGGCTATTGAAATCAAAAAACATCCTAATTTCAATAGAGAAGATGGCTGGGTGCTACCATCTGCTTGGGATCCTATAATAAATAAAATTAAATCCCAACCCAAGCAAACAACTGCTAGACTTCAAGATACCATAAGTTCATACTGCATAGATCGGAACAAACGTTAAATTTTAATCTATGGTAACCGCGGTTAACTATGACATATGGACGTTGAACATCTCAGTCCCGCCCGTGACCATGAGTGCTGTAAAGCGTTCGAAACGTCGGGTATTTAAAAAGTTAAATATACGCGATAAATTCCGTAAAAACTAGTATTATTTCAATGTGTAGTGTTCGCGTAAATATAAGAAATCATTACTGAATAATTTGTTTCACTTTTATGTTCAGTCAAGTTGTAACTTATTCGATGGGTAACTGTTGACGATTGTAAAATCGGCCTTAAATCAAACAGTGAAGTTTAGTTCCTCATTTTTTAAGTTTTTTTTTTTGAAGTGGGTACATAAAAAAATTATGGTTACACGAATGGTTATACGAAGTCCATACAATTACGTATAATATACGTGGTAATTGAGCTAGCAGTCCTACTTTACCAACTCTTCAACTGACTTCAAAAAAAGATGGAGGTTCTCTATTCGATTGTATATTTTTTATGTGTGTCAGCCCTCAAAACTTTTTCTAGGAGAACCGATTTTGACGACTCTTTTTTATTTGAAAGCGAGCAGTGAATTTTAATTCACTCTGGTCAATTTTTTGTTTTTGAAATCGAATTTTAGTTTACTTTGGAAACTTACAAGTTTAATTACTATAAAGTAACAGTCCTACATACTTAAGAAATACCATACCAATGATCAAAAACCTTTAAAATATTTTATTTAAGTAATTAAATCAATTTTCAGAATATATATATATATGAGTGTTGCAAAATGCGTACCCGTTTCATTCATTTTCGTACTGCCAGACTCGTTAATCCTCTTACGATAGATTGCAATTCGTTTAAAAGTCAATTAATATCAAATTGTTAAAGGCGAATCTAGCATAGAATAATTATTTTTAGCTTGAGAAAACCTATTATTCCATTTCATCACGTGTCAGAGGCAATAATGGCAAAGGATAAAAAAGGTCTAATATCGTAGATGATGGATTTATGATGGTGATCGCTACCAAGGTATTCCATTGTTAATTGTGTAAATTAATATATGAATGTTAAGCTGTTTTTTTTTCAAAAAAGTCCCACTGGGTGTCTTGCTGGTTCTTCCAAAAACAAGGGCGTTTTTTCGAACCTGTGGTAAATTTAATAAAGGAAAACATAACATAAACACTCGCGCCAGTCACCTACAGCTGTAGGCAGGGACTACAGACTTCGATTTGGAACGATCCTGACACGCCTCTTTTGCTTCCTTCACATTCATATGCCTACGCATACATACTCGTCGGTTAAGGTTGTCGGCGATATATTGAAAATGGGCCTAATTTGGCCCATTTTCAATATATCGCCAATTTGGTCGATAAACTTTCGCCTAGGACCTCCCTTTCCAACTCTTCCATTCACTTCTGCAACATAAATTTTGCTTTTTCACTTTGATCAACAATACCAACTAGATGTCGGGTCGGCGCAAGAAATCCATCTCAGTAAATAAGAGCGCACATGAGACGTGAGCTCTTGCACGTGAGAGTGTAGCTCGCAAGGCAATAACGGGAAAAAGAACTTTATTTGTTACATCTTAAGGTTGATATCACACTAAATGTTATTTAATTTATGTCTTTTCATAATTTAAATTCATGCGGACAGTATTTAGCTACGATTTTGTACGTGACCCGTTATCTAGTTGGTATTGTTGATCGAAGCTTTGTCACTTATTCCTCATTCATTCTTTCTACATAACCAAGGAACAGGAAAAGTAACTTCTAATAAGTATTTTTAAAAAAGTTTCTGTTTCTAATCATCTCGCATATGCCAGGTGTAAAATATATCCAGATTGCCGATGGAGAGCAATTTTAAAGTGGCGAAATATTTGCCACTACAAACAGTTGCCACTCTGTTTAAAAACCGCGGCGATGATGACGAATCCTTCCTTGAATGGGACAAGTTCATGTGCATTTTTGTGAATTAATAAAGAAGAGGAATAAGAAGTAGAAGATTTGGAATAACTCACACATAAAAGTAAAGTGCACCACAAAGATTCAAAACATAAAAACTGAATAGTTGAATGTCTTTTACATGGACAACTTTTCTACCTAGGTGTCTGACTGAGTAGGTAGCATCCTGTCCGATCTGAAGTGTATAAAGAGCCGGTATAATAACAAGATGTGAAACATTCCATCTTAGTCCTCGGAGCTGACAAAGGATCTGTAGCCTATTTGTTTGGAGTAGGTAACAGGTGTCCTTGGACTGCTTTTGGTACCTATCATCACGTTTGTTTATCACTATAATTTTGTTAAATAACATTTTCCACCTGTTATATTTGAGAACTGGTTAGTACTCGGGCAAAACGAGTCCGATACCCGCCGGTACCAATGACATTGCTAATTGCAATTTTAGGTGCTAACTTACCACGTGTTCAAAGAACATCGTGAGGAAACCTAGTTGTTTAAGAAATTCAAATCGACAACTTTTAGTGAAATAAGTCTGCCAACACGTATGGAATAGCGGGACGGATTCTTCCTTGTCCTTCTTGTCTTCTGCTTGTTTCAGTTATGTCAAGCAGTAACATTTACACAATGTTATTTTGTATTTTACCTTATATACGACATTTTCTCGTCGTTCCCATAACCGTCCTGAAACCCCACGGGTTAAAATGGAGTATGAATTCACTCACGTCTCCACGGCGAAAGGAACGTAATAATGACAAATGTAAATGGAAATAGATTTTTTAAATTATGTAAATATAATATACATTAGTTTTTAAATGTCATTTATACGTTTAATTTATCACTGGTCCGGAAAATAGCTCTACTTAGCGGTCTGAAAATTTTATGTTTTTTTATTTTGTACATAATTAGTACGAAGCCCAAATTACTAAAACAAAAAAGAAAAGTGTAATAAGTAAAAGACAACGTAGCGACTAGACGTCCTCGCAAGGTTAAAACCACTTTATATGCAAATTCAGTAGGTATTAAAATGTTCTCATACTGTATACTAAGTCAGCTGTGCAGATGTCGCGAGCTGATTTAATATCGTTTATCAGTATGGCTACGGATGAATTCTTTGATAGAATCTTCGCGAAGTTATCGAGCGTGCTTTGCAAGCTTTTTCTGATTAATGTTCCGATACGCCCTTACAGTGCCAAATGTATTTTATGGTGCATTTCTCTTTCAATGGAAATAATTTGTCGTTTTACTTTTGCTTCGCTTGAATTTTATTTTGCGCTTAGTCATTAATGGCGCCTTTATATTGAGGCGAGAGATTACAAATTTGTTTTTTTTAATATAGAATAAGGATGACAAATGAGGACATAGTCCACCTGATGGTAAGTGGATGCTGTGGCATAGATATCTACATCTATCCTAGGTGAGATTCGCGATACTAAATTCCAGTGTGGTCATGCGTCGTAGTAAATTCGGCAAGTACCTATATTATGTAAGAGTATTATGTTAGAGTTTATGGCGTGGGAACAGCCCTGTGCACATTTCTGAGACGAATGTATGTAGGCTGTTTTACTACTTACTTTACTTTGAATAAGACTTAAGGACACCTTCTTAAAATAACTTTAATATTTTCAAAAATACATTGACCAAGTTTCAGAACAAACACTTGAGAAAAAGTACAATAAATATTAAAGAAAGCCAGGTTTATTTTAATTTTAATCATGGGTAGAACTGCGCTGATAGGATTTTGAATTTCCACCAATAACGGTAATCGAACCGATACAAACCCAAATTCGTAGATTTATAGTACGTAAATAATCCAAATTCGGTCCTCACCGACACCATTCTTATTTTAATAGCTAGATAGCTAAGTGTCGATTTACTACGTTCTCGGGGGTGAAGGGAAACATCGCATCGCAAGGAAACCTATATGTATAAGAAGTTAAAAAATATTGCAATTGGAGCTGTAGCTGTATTATATTTGTAGCACGAATGGTTCCACCGTGGATGGACCACGCTCTCATAGAATACCAGCGTAAAAGCAGCAGCTTAATACTGTTGTGTTTCGTAGGGTGAGTATAAAGATCCGAAGACCCTTTTTACTGGGAAACGAGGCACTCCATATTAATCCTCGGAAGAAAATGCATCACCATTTTGAGTCTTAATCGAGAATAAATGTTGATGTTTATGGGCCACAGCATCTACTTGTCATTGTGTGGTTTTCTGTGGTTGCCATGGTTGGAATGCGGTTTGGCAACTAAAGCATTTTATTGCTCGGGTTGCTGTCCATCTCCTGCTTGAGTTTCCCTCTTCCGCCTCTTACGACACCCACGGAACAGCGATTTCTACTCACGTTCATGAATTCTCTTATGATGCTCACCGTTATTAGAACTAAATTTTAAAAAATTTTAATTGTACTAAAACGTAAAAAAATGTCAGCATCCATTTTATGGTGCCAGTCAAAATTCAACGTAATAATTAAAAATATTATAATTAAAACATTATGCCGTAAATTAATAAAAGACCATGACATAAATGTTGTTAAACTAAAATAATTTTTATTTGTAAATAAATGTAAAGCAATAACGCAAATATGATTCCAAGACAATTTACCCATCATAAGTATACGTTGAAAGACATGCCCGATATAAAAAAAAATTATAGGTTTTGCTAGACGTATTATTCACACTAACGTAATTCTTCATATTAATGCAATTCTAAGAACTCATTTCTATATTCCTGTAGATGGTTATAAGTATAAATAATATGCCAAATACCAAACCATCAAATAGTCTCTGATAAATATCCAACGACAGCCATACAAAGAGACACGCTCCTAGGTGACTCCACAAGTGATTCACTTTGCTAATTTTGGCACGAAGCAGTGATAATGTTATTAAATTGAAGACCACGCGAGCGAAACCGCGGGTAAAACGCTTGTACCTAACTTGCCTACATATTATATAATAAATGTAAAGTTATCATTATTTTATTGTTTATTATTACTATGTAGAGTATATAGTATTACTATGTGTATCTCAGTGTAATTTATGTATGATAAACCGCCACGATACAAGAGAAAATTTTTCCATGAAAGTTACGTGTTTTTTAAGAATGTATTTCTTGTTGGTTATCCTATCTCAACTCTATAAATTCTAAAATTCTGTTCACAATGGAGTTAGAGGTAAACAATTCTTTAGCTTTTCTAGATGTGTTAGTAATTCGGAATCCTGATAACACCTTGAGCCACACTATGTATAGAAAAACCCATACGGATAGATATTTAAAAGGTCACCATCCATTACAGTTAGCTACCGTGGGTAAATCTTTGTTTCAGAGAGCACGAGGGATCTGTGACAGTAAACACCTGGCTGCCGAGCTCCACCATGTCAAGCAAGTTTTGCATGACAACAAGCTTCGGGTCCCGCGCCTATGTCATAGTGAACGAGTGAAGCCGGCCACAGTCGATCGTGTACCTGCTGTACTGCCATATGTTGGAGGAGTCACTGACAAGATTGGCCTACATCTTGAAGCGATCCATCGAAACATACTTCAAGCCTCCGAAGAAGATTGGTGAGTTTTTACCATCAGTCAAGTGTAACGTCCCTCTGCAAGATGCAGGAGTGTACAAGCTTGATTGTGAGTGTGGTCTCTCCTACATAGGACAAACTAAAAGATCAATTAAAACCCGCGTTAAAGAACATATAGCTGATGTGAAGAATCGACGCTCCGGTAAGTCTACAGTCTGTGAACACGCACAGGATCACCCCCGTCACTACATCAGATTTGATAGACCACAAATCCTCGCTAAAGAACACCGATTCCTTCCAAGGATAATTCGCGAGGCTATTGAAATCAAAAAAAAAATCCTAATTTCAATAGAGAAGAGGGCTGGGTGCTACCATCTGCTTGGGATCCTATAATAAATAAAATTAAATCCCAACCCAAGCATACAACTGCAAGACTTCAAAATACCATAAGTTCATACCGTGTAGATCGGAACAAAAGTTAGTTTTTTATCTATGGTAACCGCTGTTAACATTTGGACGTTGAACATCTCAGTCCTCCCCGTGACCATGGGTGCCATAAAGCGCTCGAAACGTCGGGTATTTATAGTTAAATATACGCGATAAAATCCGTAAAAACTAGTATTATTTCAATGTGTAGTGTTCGCGTAAATATAAGAAATCATTATATCCTAAGGAGTTTTTTTTCTATAATTTGAAAAGACATACGGACTTAAGCGTTATACATACTAAGCGTTTCAATGTACACATAATAATTTTTTTTCATTATTATCATAACCGGCCTTCACAAGTCGACTGCTGAACACAGGCCTCCCCCAAGTAATGATACAAAGCACGGTCCTGAGCCACCTGCATCCATCGACTTCCTGCATATCATACCAGGTCGTCACTCCATCTAGTGGGAGGTCGCCCTACACTACGCCTACCGGTACGAGGCTGCCACTCGAGAACCTTTCTTCCCATCGGTTATCGGTTTTTCGAGCTATATGGCCAGCCCATTGGCACTTCAGCTTACTAATCCGTTGGGCTATGTCAGTCGCTCTGCTTTTTACTGCGGATATCCTCATTTCTGAGTCTATCACGCAGAGAAACTCCGAGCATAGCCCTCTCCATAGCTCGCTGAGCGACCTTGAGCGTTTTCATACGGCCAGCAGTGAAGGACCACGTCTCAGATCTGTAAGTCATCACTGGCGACGCGCACTGGTTGTACAATCTAGTTTTTAGAGATTGAGGTATACCCGACGAGAAGATATGTCGTAATTTCCCGAACGCTGCCCAGCCGAGTTGAATCCGTCGATTGACCTCTCGGTCGAAGTTGGACTTACCTAGTCGGACTATTTGTCCCAGGTAAACGTACTCGTCAACAACTTCGAGCATAGTGCTCCCAACAACTACCGTCATAGGTGTGACATGGACATTAAACATGATCTTTGTTTTGTCCATGTTCATCTTAAGACCTATCCGTTGGGAGGCACTATTGAGGTCATTGAGCATAGTGCTTAAGTCCTCCAGCGATTCTGTCATAAGGACTATATCGTTGGCAAATCGAAGGTAAGTGATGTACTTGCCATTGATTTTAATACCGTATCCTTTCCAGTCCGGTAGCTTGAAAACGTCTTCCAATGCAGTGGTGAAGAGTTTAGGGGATATAACGTCACCCTGTCTTACATCTCTCTGCAGTTGGATAGGTTTCGAGCTCTGGTTCTGTACTCGTTTAGCCATCGTAGCCCTACTGTACAAACACTTCAGCACTTCGATATACGACAATCAACTTGGTACTGCTGAAGGGACTGTAGCACCGCCCAAATTTCGACAGAATCAAAGGCTTTCTCATGGTCCACATACGCCATGTAAAGTGGCAGATTGTACTCTTCGGTCTTCTGTACAATCTGCCGCAGGGTATGTATGTGGTCTATGGTACTGAAGCCTTTTCGGAAACCGGCTTGTTCGGGAGGCTGGAAGTCGTCGATTCTGCGTGCGAGACGATTCGTAATGACTCTCGAAAACAGCACGTAGACGCGGCTCAGAAGGGGAATCGGTCTGTAGTTCTTCAAGAGAGCGTTGTCGCCTTTCTTAAAGAACAAGACCACCGCACTTCCGCTCCACGCCTCTGGCGTAGTGCCATCATAGAGGAAGAGCTTCTGAAGGACTTCAAGTACCGGTGTTCCATCCGCTTTCAAAAGTTCCGCTGTAATTCCATCCTCGCCTGGGGCCCTGCCGTTTTTAAGATGCTGGAGAGCCATTTTAATCTCGCTTAGACTGACGTCCGGGATATAATCGGAATAGTGTCGCATAAAACTTGCTCTTGGATCGTTACTCACACTTGCGTGTGGCTCCAACGATGATGTGTACAGCTGCCAATAAAACCTCTCAATCTCACTCAAAATCTCAGGTGTCCCGGAAACGATGCTGCCACACTCAGTCTTCAGCTTTGACAGTTGGCTCTTACTGGCAGACAGATCTCTGGCAAATCTCAACTATGGAGTCCTGGTTCCGCTCAGTCGCTTCTTTAATACGAGCAGTATTAAAGTTGCGTAAGTCTCGCCGCATGCATTTGGAGATCTGTCTGTTCAGTGGCCTGTATGCTGTCAAATCTGCTGATGACTTCAACTTCATCTCCCGTCTTACAGCCATGAGATTAAGAGTGTTATTGGAGAGTTTTTCTGTTCTTCTGCTACGGAACTTAGCTCCGACCGCATGGACAGTTTCCTCAGACTTGTCATTTATAATATCGTCCACTTCATTGCAGTTTTTTTAGACACTTAAAACGATTTTGTAACTTGTGCTAAAAGTTTTCGAGGCTTTGAATTAGAGAGAGCGTTGACTTCATTAGACGTAACCTCTCCAACTTCACGTTTAGGTTCAGTGTGCCTCTCACCATTCGGTGATTGCTGCCAGTTTTCACCCTTGCCATCACTGTGACATCACTGAAAAATTGTAGTCTGGTCGTCATAATGAAGTCAATTTCATTTTTTGTCCAACCGTCGGGGTTCGACCAGGTCCACTTTCTGTTGGGCCGCTTTGGGAAGAAAGAGTTCATCATAAAGAGTCCCTCTTTCTCCATAAAGTTAGCCAGCTGCTGGCCCCTTGGGTTTCCTTGCCCAAGTAAGAATTTCCCAACTTTCAGCTCACTTTTTTCTCTTGTGCCTAGAATAGCGTTGAAGTCTCCCATTAACACCGAATAATGGGTTTTTGAGGTATGCATGGCTCAAGAGATATCCTCCTACATTTCTTCCACCTCCTCATTGGGATGTGCCGAGGTTGGTGCGTAAACCTGTATGACCTTCAGCGAGTACCGTTTGGAGATTCTGAGTATGAGGTACGCATCTCTCGTCGACACACTCCCAATATTTACAACGTTGTTAACGAGTGACTTGTTGACGATAAATCCGGCACCTCCTTGAACAGATGGTCGCCCTCCCGGTGATAGCACAAGTTGCCGGATTCGAGAATTACCGTGTCTTCCGTCAGTTCAGAATCTTCTCGTCAGTCCTTAGAGTGCGTGCGTTATCCGTTGCCATAAAGATGGAATGCCTCAAGGCCAATAATTATACTGGTTCTCTCTAGCCTTCTGACCGCGAACATAGCTTTTCAGGCAGCACTGCTGCTTGGCGGCAGGAATATGAAGAATTGCTACCCAACTGGATTTATGGAGTGCAGATGTGGTTGTGGTGATATGTAGGCACTGCTGGTGAGGTCCGTTGCCGGAATATGCGACTAAGTCTCAGCTTAACAGTTTTATATTTAACACCACAAGAAGAGTCTCACATAAAGAAGCAGAAGGCGATAGATATAGTCACAATATATAGAAGATAAAAGCAGAGAGTATAAGTATATAATTACAAGCATAAAACAAGAAGTTAACACTTTTATAATTTACGATAACTGCAAAGGCGTAGGCACAAGCGGCACAGGTTTCGCGTCAGACGCCTAGATCGCGACTGGTTCTAGGATAGTGTTCTGTGGATTGGTTGGTCGCACGGATCAAATACAAACTTTGTATTTTGTATTTGCTCTGTGGTTGGTCGTTATTTTAAATGCGGCCGATGAACATTCCGCGACGTAGACGCATTACTAAAGTACACGGCCTTGATAGTAAAATGAATATTCGTCTCTGTGTACTTCGACTGGCCGGCGCGGCGCCTAGAAATATACAATATGTACTATAATAAAATTTACTATAATTAATAGAAATAGTATAATAAATATGTGCGTAACTGTAATTGTATTGCAGATATATAAATATAATAAATATTATAATATTCAATATTAAATTATATATATATATATTATCTGTGAAATACTTATTTATTTAAATAAGATAAAATAAATAAACGTGTGAGTCGCCACAGATTTTTAGGCATTAAAATTCTGCCATCTATTAAAAACACCGTGGGTGCAACATGGTAAATGGGTGCGCACCGTCTTCCCGATAACAATCAAAATAATTATAAATACTGTGGTTGAAAACCCGCCTGCCAAGCGTGGCAACCCTGGCAAATATTTCCCCTATGAGGCAATTTATGGGGGGGGGGATGTCCAGCATTAGACATTCGATAGGCTATTATAGATAGGATATTTTATATTTAAGCCTAAAGACAGAGTGCGAAATTGCGTAATGGCTTCAGCTTCAATCGGCTCGGACATCGGACTAGTGTGAAAAGCGGCTTTCGTAATCCGATTTAAAATCAAATCTGACATTCGACAAGTGGGAACAAGCTATTGCTGTTTTAGATATCAGGTATTGCCTTTATAGCTTTAATATATTTATTTTAGAGCGTGTAAATTTATATAAGAAATTTCTATTCGGATGCCTGGAATAACTCACCTTTTAAACAAATTAAAACAATGAATAATATAAGTTTACTGAAAATGTACAAGTAATACTGCAATGTATATTATCCTATCCATTAGTTAGCTATATAGACTACGTGACCGAATCATGACGAGAAAGCATCTCCACCACCACCGGCAACCACGGCCAGCGTGGTGAGTGTCAAAAATTGCATGCTGGCCGTGTCATGCATTCTTACAAAGGTGACCCCGGTAGAGCTGATCCATATATATATATATCATGCTCTCACTGATTACCAGCGTAAAATGGCAGCTGAATGCTGTTGTGTTTCGTATGGGGTAGGTGTAGAGAGCCGGAAACCGTTTCTATTTTTTATAAACGAGGCATTTTATCTGTCCTCGAGAGTGAGAACCCATCTACATTTTGATTCTTAATCGGCTAGATGTAGATGTCACAGCATCCACTTATCATCAGGTGAACTGTGTGCTCGTTTGTCACCTATATCCTATAAAAAAAATTGATTTTCTTGAAATCGTAAACTAAAGGATTAGTAAACAAGGAGTAGCTTCCAATAAAAAAAAAACTTTTCTACAATGCAGAGGTTTCGTAGGTAAGAAATGTAAAAAAAGATCAAAGAAATCTCAACAAAAAAAAAACAACCAAAGTGCTGAACAATTAACGATGTCGGTTGCGCGGTTGGAGTACTTCGCTCAGTGTCTGACAGAAAGCCGTCTCATTACGAGAGGCGTAACATTGGAATAAATCTGTACAGATAGAATTTCTGTTGTTTTTTGTTAACGCACCCTTAGTTTTGTTTATGAAAAAAACAAATTTAGTTGGAAACTTTGAGGTATTAATTCTTTTTTGTTTTGTACATGGGGAAATGCCTACGCATACCCGCCTCGCGGGAAGGACGGGTTATATCGGACTCGCATCGACTAAAACCCCATGGAGTTCCACCTTCGTCGCATATTGGCAGGGCCACGGGATTGCTTTCGCACACATCCACGTCCCCACCAGCGCTGGCCGCCCCATGGCGGCGCCTCCTCGGAAGAGGATTACTCCTCCCCTTTCTCCTCCTCAAGTAAGGCGCACCAGAACACATGGCGCGCCTTCCTCCACGGCCTCCAACTACACCTGCGCAACGGACGCCCCCGTGTCCGATGCACGAAGGCTATGGAGCCAGGAAAAACGAGCACTCAGAAGCATCAGTCTTCCCGACCCCAGCGGCGGATCTGGCCTATGGCTCCAGCGCCAACCGAGATTCGGCTGCGGAGGGTAGGGAGAGCGGCGCCTCGCAATACCGCCACTCCTCTTCCCCCCGCAGCCCCACCACTACCGCATCTACCGTGCGACCACGTTTGAGTCGCGGAGTATAGGCGAGTGGCGCATCGCCATACCAACACTCCTCTTCCTCCGCGACTTCACCTCGGCTGCAGCGGTAGGGGGAGAGGAAACCCCACCAGTAGCAAAGGGGCTAACCATTCGCTGTAAAATTCACAGTATGCGTGCAACCCGGTTCGATCACCGCCGCCACCAATAAAACTGTTAATTGGTTTTAAATACACATTTACCACATGCTCAGTGAAAGCAAACATCGTGAAAAAACCTATACGTAAAGTCCGTCAATTGGCATCGAGGCAGCGCGGCGAACATTTTTTTGCCCTAAAGCCTTCTCAGAAATAAACCTATAAATACCCCATTTACAGGAACGTAGAGGCTCCATACGCTTCGTCTCATTAGTCTGAAAGCTAATAATAATACTAAAAATAAAACTCAAAAGCAATTGTTTCTTAAATAGTTTTCGCTATGCAAGCACTCCATTTTATTGGCTATAAAACTCCTGCAATTACTGAAGCAATCCGTCTCGTACTCGTTTCTCTCGTTGTAAGTAAAAAGTAAATAAATAATGTCTAAATAAAGACTTTAAAACTATAACAATATAAGGCAAGGAATTGGTACATTGAGCTTGAAAGCAAAAGTAAGTAGTATACAAGTATATCATTATCATTACAGCTCTTTATAAGTCTGCTGAAGATAAGCCAAGGAATACCATAAAACACGGTCCTCAGCTGCATCTACCGACTTCCTGCATGTCTTACCAGGTCGAGTACTTATGGATGATTAGATAATGGAGTTGATAGGTCTACTAAGTACGTTTATTATGTATTAGAGAGAATTTAAAAACTGACGCTGCAATCACACAAAGCAGAATGAGACGTTTCCAT
The DNA here is from genome assembly GCA_907164705.1 of Parnassius apollo. Classification (NCBI taxonomy): domain Eukaryota; kingdom Metazoa; phylum Arthropoda; class Insecta; order Lepidoptera; family Papilionidae; genus Parnassius; species Parnassius apollo. Next base: position 6,179,604 of record CAJQZP010000088.1, on the reverse strand, counting down.
ACTTGCTTGGGCGCTGGTGTTAACAAGATGATAGTAGGACCATTTAATAGGCCATTTTTGTTTATTGTATACGCGAATAATATATTTTATATCCAAATGGATTAAAAGTGATTCATTCAAAGTAAATTATAGAATAATAATTAAATCTTGGAAGCTTTTTATTTTGTTTTTACTTTTTTAACCCCAACAAATATAAAATCGATTGTACCATCGATTTCCTAATTTATTTCTTATTTTAATTTTTTTTTCGAATTCTAGATAGTAAAATGGGCTGGTTTGCAATATATTACTTTTGTAAGATATAGATAATTTTTTAAAGCCTATAAACCAATTCTTTAACTTCAGCCTCAAAAATTCCATTTTCCTATTATTCTTGAAATTTAATCGCTGACATATAATAAAATATTAAAGCTAAAATTACTTAAACGGTAATCTTATTTAAAGAATTTTCAAGGTTACATTCATGTAATACCTTATTAAAATTCAAGGATAAAACAGTCACGTCGTATCTTCACCGCGCTAGTTTACAATTTTCTGATATGATATTACATTGGATTAATGGATTTTCCATACAAAGGTTTTTCATGTCAGATTACCGTAAGACCTCGCTTGTAATCTTCCCGTAAAAATACCGAAAATACAAAAGAAATACAATAATGAAACTGTTTCGAGAAAATACTTGTAATTTTAGAGTTTTAGTAATTTATACGTGGTAGGGCGATACTGCAGTAATATTAGTAGTATAGCAACGAATGGGTCGGCACGACCAGGTGAAGACCGCGCTCTCACAGAATACCAGCGTGAAATAGTAGCTTAATGCTGCTGTGTTTCGTATGGTGAGTGTGGAGAACCGGAGACCCTTTTTACTGGAAACGAGGCATTCCATCTTAGTCCTCATGGGTGACAACCCATCTGCATTTTGATTCGTAATCGAGGATAGATGTAGATGTCTATGGGCCACAGCAACCACTTACCATCAGGTGGACTGTGTGCTCGTTTGTCCTATAAAAAAATTTGAAGTGTTGTTGTTTCATCCAACTGTTGTCTGGATTTAATCGCTTTTAGCCATAAGACCGCCTATTGTACTACCCTTTAATGTTATGTATTTTGTTTTCTCTCAGATTAGTATTTTAGTGAATACAATAAAGAATTGTCCATCTGTATCAGCTGGAACACATTTTTTTGTATAATAAGGGTGACAAACGAGCACACATTCCACCTGATGGTAAGTGGAGGCTGTAGCTCATAAACATCTATATTTATCCTAGATTGAGAACAAAATGAAGATACCTTGTCACCCATAAGAATCTCATATTCAGTAAAGGGTCTCCGGTCACTCACCGTACGGAACACAGCAACATTAGGCTGCTATTTTACGATGATATTCTGTGAGAGCGTGGTTCTTCCCCGGTCGAGCCGATCCATTCATGCTACAACTATAATAAAGCTGTAGAATGGCTCTCCTGCGTACTGCAATACATACAAACGTTACCATAAATGCACATATTTAAACATTGACTTCTATCATTTTAGGATGATCGCCGATTTGGGTATTTGACATCTGACGTATGGTAGATAGTAATACCGCCAACTGTCAAGAGCTATGAAATCATTCTGGAATGTCCCATAATCATCTTACAAGATATCCACGGCACGATGTTGGTGAAGGATTGTCTCACAAAATTTCAAAATACAGTAAGCTCATTCTAAAATACCAAAATCAATAATAAGAAGCTGTAGGTAGCCCAGGTGAACTATGACATGAGTTCGTCAAACACCAAAATCCTACCGCAATAGTGCTATAGTCCCAGAATTAAAAATAAATTAAAATAACCGAGATAAAATCTATAAAAATCACTTGTCACTAATTTTATTGTCATTACAGACTATCGAAACTGAAATAAGGCGCTATTTGCATGATAAGGAGGTATTTACCTACGTTGCCACGCAGTATTTTATTATTTTTAATTATAATCACAATGATGTTTTTGCACATCTCTCGTTTCATTTCCGCCATGATATGGTATTACTTTTTACGACCCATGTAATGCTTTCTCTTTCACCACCATTAACATGATGACTCCGTTATCTGTTATATTCTACCCAATTTATAATTTACAATATTTATGTTGTACTAAACTAACGTATACTATGCGTTCCAGTTAATATTAATAACTTCAATAACTCATTGAATAGTGTGTACCCTACTATAGATTTATGTTATCGGCAGAGCTTGGTACCTAACATACAGGCTTGGTCTAGTTAAAGGACCAACAATATTTTGCAATTAATAAAATCAGTAAATAATTGCCGATATATGCTCAAGTCTTGTCTTGAGAGTAAATTTTGCATTAATAATAGCAGCTCTTACATTATTTTAAAATTTCTTGAAAGCAGAACGATGTTAATATAAAATCAGGTGGACTGCGTGCTCGTTTGTCCTATAAAAAAATTTGAAGTGTTGTTGTTTCATCCAACTGTTGTCTGGATTTAATCGCTTTTAGCCATAAGACCGCCTATTGTACTACCCTTTAATGTTATGTATTTTGTTTTCTCTCAGATTAGTATTTTAGTGAATACAATAAAGAATTGTCCATCTGTATCAGCTAGAACACATTTTTTTGTATAATAAGGGTGACAAACGAGCACACATTCCACCTGATGGTAAGTGGAGGCTGTAGCTCATAAACATCTATATTTATCCTCGATTGAGAACAAAATGAAGATACCTTGTCACCCCTAAGAACCTCGTATTCAGTAAAGGGTCTCCGGTCACTCACCGTACGGAACACAGCAACATTAGGCTGCTGTTTTACGATGATATTCCGTGAGAGCGTGGTCATTCCCCGGTCGAGCCGATCCATTCGTGCTACAACTATAATAAAGCTGTAGAATGGCTCTCCTACGTACTGCAATACGTACAAACGTTACCATAAATGCACATATTTAAACATTGACATCTATCATTTTAGGATGATCGCCGATTTGGGTATTTGACATCTGACGTAAGGTAGATAGTAATACCGCCAACTGTCAAAAGCTATGAAATCATTCTGGAATGTCCCATAATCATCTTACACGATATAAACGGCACGATATGGGTGAAGGATTGTCTCACAAAATTTCAAAATACAGTAAGCTCATTCTAAAATACCAAAATCAATAATAAGAAGCTGTAGGTAGCCCAGGTGAACTATGACATGAGTTCGTCAAACACCAAAATCCTACCGCAATAGTGCTATAATCCCAGAATTAAAAATAAATTAAAATAACCGAGATAAAATCTATAAAAATCACTTGTCACAAATTTTATTGTCATTACAGACTATCGAAACTGAAATAAGTTGCACGATAAGGAGGTATTTACCTACGTTGCCACGCAGTATTTTATTATTTTTAATTGTAATCACAATAATGTTTTTGCACATCTCTCGTTTCATTTCCGCCATGATATGGTATTACTTTTTACGACCCATGTAATGCTTTCTCTTTCACCACCATTAACATGATGACTCCGTTATCTGTTATATTCTACCCAATTTATAATTTACAATATTTATATTGTACTAAACTAACGTATACTAAGCGTTCCAATTAATATTAATAACTTCAATAACTCATTGAATAGTGTGTACCCTACTATAGATTTATGTTATCGGCAGAGCTTGGTACCTAAAATACAGGCTTGGTCTAGTTAAAGGACCAACAATATTTTGCAATTAATAAAATCAGTAAATAATTGCCGATATATGCTCAAGTCTTGTCTTGAGAGTAAATTTTGCATTAATAATAGCAGCTCTTACATTATTTTAAAATTTCTTGAAAGCAGAACGATGTTCATATAAAACATCACAATATAATAATAAACGTCGTTGTATGTAGTCGCGGGGACAAGTCCTCGTCGGTTTTAATATGGACGTGCTATAATGTAGAAGATTTACAATTTCAAAGTGAAGTAAAAACACAATTTGTTATATTCTGTAGTACATTTGCAGCACATTATTAAAAAAATACTTTCGCATTGGTCTTTTTTAATTTGAAAAATAATTTATGATATCTCTTGTTGTATTTAGAAGATCACTCCCAAAATCCATATAAAAGGCAGTCTTTCACTTTTATGCTCACATTCTTTCTCATTTAAATGATGTTCTATTAAATCCCACTTTCCCCTATTTACCTTAGAGAGAGGTGAGAGTTACTTGGTGATGTTCACTATCGCCCTCTTCGATCCGATAAAACCCTTACCTTAAAAACTCTGTCCCGTAATACTTCCTTATATTCTTAATCCTTTTCTTTTGAAGTTTTTCGGCTCTGTAACTCGAAATAGCCATTCCTTTATTCCTTCCTGAAATCACATCGTTTATTTTTAAAATTCCTACCTATTTTTCTTCCGTCATTTGTGTGCGATTTTATTTCATTTGCTTTTTACTCCATTGTGCTTTTGTATATGTATTTTTATATTTTTATAATTGTTAATATTTTCTATAATTATTTGTATGTAGGTATAGAAGTCGTGCATATTTTCTAATAGCTTGCGTACATTCTTCCCCTTTCTCACAAGTCTCCATATTCTGTGCAATGTGATGATGATGATATGGCCGCCATACCTTTATATTATAATTTGTTGCTTTTTCCTCTTATTGGTGTACAATAAAGTAGATTTCATTCATTCATTTCTTCAAAGTCTTAGATTCCCTTGCGTCGCCAGCAACCGGAAACAAAAATTTACGAAACGCGATTTATCGCGTTTAATTCACTTATTTTTAATCTTATTTTTATAGTCAACCAAATCTAAGAAATACCTTTTAACGTTTTACATTAATCATTCCGCAATAACTTTGCACAAGCGTACTCACACGATTAAAAATAACCCTTTACGTAAATCCAAAGAATTATGAAGTTATCTATATTTCTTTACAACATTTATAGTTTTTATTCACTAATTTAAATTTAAATTTTTCAAATAAAGCAAAATATTAAAAAATAACCAGTATCAACTTTTTTTACTTGACGTCATATCAATGATATGTCGCTATGTAGATCACCGTAGTGCTTGGATGATTAAAATTCATTGTTATGCGAATAATCGGCAAAAATATTCAAATAATCGAATTATTAATTTTCTTGAATGTATTATTTGTTTTATTTTGTTTTTAAAATTCCAATTACATGAATCATAAATAAAATAAGTTTATTTTTTTTAATTTGTCAACATTCCCGCCATTTTGGGAGTTAACTGTCCGCAATTTTTTTGATTTTGTGTTTGTTTTCTTATTTTGTGACCCGGCTTTAACTTTTTGGACCGTTTCTTCTATATTCGTTGACCTTGGCAATTTATATACCGGACTCTGACTAAGCAAGTGATCATAATGTCGAAAAGAAAACGTAGTTGTGGTAGTCGTACTTTAAACCATCAAGCTCGTGCATTGGTGGTGAAATTACACGAATATTTTGAACGTGAGTCACAAAACGGTGGGCCTCTTTTACCAGTGACATAAGTGCTGGATCGTATCGGTGAAACACTCGGGATTGGCAAACGCACCGTTGCAAAGATCGTCACTGAAAAGTACGGGCCTTCAGGCAGTGAGAATAATTTACTTCACACGCTGAAAAAACGAAAAAAGAACAAACCAGTAACAGGTATCGATCAATTCGACGCAGATGCAATTAGAAAACATGTCTACGGCTATTTCATAAGAGGCTAATATCCTACTGTGGCGAAGTTGCAAGTAAGTTTAATAGATGCCGGTTTGTACAGTGGTAGTGTAGAGTCGTTGAGAACCATTTTAAAACGCATAGGCTTTCGATATAAAAAAACTTGACAAACGTAAAATAATTATGGAGAGACATGACATAGTCTTGCAAAGAATAATATTTTTAAGAGAAATGAAAAATATAAACGATTGGGACAACGTCATATTTCTTGATGAAACGTGGTTAAACGCCAACCTCACTGTAGCGCAAATATGGACAGATGACAATACAGCAACTTGCTCGAAGGCGCCCGCGGGGAAAGGTGGGCGCCTCATAGTTTGCCATGCGGGGTCAGCCGGAGGAGGATTTGTACAAAATTGTTTATTAGCCTTCCAATCAAAGAGTAGAAGAGATTACCATGAGGAAATAGATGCAGCAAAATTCAAAGAGTGGTTTATAACCCTTTTACGAAATATTCCTGCGAATAGCAGCATAATAATGGACAACGCCCCGTACCATTCTGTCCAAATCGACAAAGAATAGCATGGCTGCAACACAAAGGTGTGGAAGCGGACATGAAGTTATTGAAAGCTGAGCTAATACAATTAGTAAAGCAAAATAAACCACGTAAACCTTTATATGTTATTGATAAATTAGCATTAGAAAAGCACGGGCATAAAGTTATAAGATTATCACCATACCACTGCCAATATAATGCTATTGAATTGATTTGGGCCCAAATCAATTCATTCATTTCTTATATGAAAAGTGAAAACATATTAACTTTACTTAAACACACACAAAATGAAAATATCTTATGCTTTTTTTACAGGCTACGTAGCACGACATAACACCAAGCCACCTTTCACGACGAAGAAGATGGAAGGAAGCATGTACCCATGTCACAAAGGATGATTGGGCAAAAGTGGTAGAAAAAACAAAAAACATGATTATGGATGACTTTAAAAGAGACATTAATTTTGATTGCATTATTGAAAATCAAATAATAATTAATCTTAACAACGACAGCTCAACTAGTAGTAGTGAAAGTGATTGAATAAATTTATTTTCAATCTAGTTTCAATCTTAATTTATGACTTTTCCTCTAGAAATAAGCAGTTACAACAAATGCGAAGAAAATGATAAATCTATTGTTTTAAATTATACATTTGTAATTTATTCTGGTACTATTTAAACCTAACTGTGAATGATTACCAACTCTAAATAATCGATATCGATTATTGTGCGTTCTCATTTTTTGGTTGGCATGCTTGGTGCAATAAATCTGACAGCTATCAAAAGGTATTTCTTAGATTTGGTTGACTATAATTCCTGATGTTTCGGGTACTTTACAGAACCATGGTCGGCTACCTTCAGTTTTTGAATATTAATTTTTGGTTCGATCTCCGAAAAATTAATTTTCAAAAAAAAAAATAATATTCAAAAATCAAAGGTAGCCGGACTAACTGTGACATAGGGACGTCAAACATCTCAGTCCCTCCATGATCACAGATGCTATAAAGCACTCGAAAAGTCGGGAATTAAAAATAAGTAAAAATAAGTTATTTAAACGCGATAAAATCCGTATGAATAGTTTTATTCAATGTGTAGTGTTCGCATAAATTTAAGAAATCAAAATTTGTAATTACATATAAAATTAAGTTATATTTTCTTTGTTAAAGACGGCAAATGGAATCCTATTATCACGATCTAATTTAAGATACTAATCTTATTCTAAGACAAGATAGATGTTCAAAGATTTATTCTTTTTGTTCTTAATCGAGAATAGATGCAGATAGATAAGGCATATCCGCTTATCATATTTTTAAAGCCTTAATGACAGCACTTCTACAGCATTTATTCTACTCTAGTGCTCCTTCATCTACACCCAACTTTCACTATCATATATTAAGGTAGGGGCTAACACAGCATTGTGAATAGGCAGGCACGTATACCTTTATGGAGACATTCTGTCCTCCCACAGTAAAGTAAAAGACCCCATTTACCCCATCTGGAACGATGTTGTCGCTCTACATCCTTGTTATATTTATCATCCCTGCTAAACTCTTACTTTTCTTAAAAAATAAAGACTTTTATATATTGGAGGTTAATTAAAATATTTACATTAAAAATTCCGTAGAAATAAAGAACTGATAAAATGTAACAAAGTGTTTGTTGCGTCAATTCCTAAAGTTTTTCTTCTATCCAATAAAACAAAAGATTGCTTCAACATAAGTTCGATGAAATAGTTTTTTGTTTGTCCGTCATTTCCCCCATGGTCTTGTTAAAGGCGCCGTAAATACGTAGTGTTGGCGCAAGACAGATTGCCTCTGACTCTGGCAAGTTTTACTGCCGATAAAATGAAGTGTTTGATTAAGAAGACAGTAAACTTGGTATAGACCTTCAAATTTTTATATCATTTGATGTTATAGAGGACAGTTTCGCAAATTAAATATTTATACGAAAATACAATACTTGTAACAGCGTTCGAAATCAAAATATAACGTACCGAGGTTTGTAAAAAAAGTTTTTTTAATATATATAATTGAAAGCTGAATAAATAGAAAGTCTATGAAAGTCAAACCTGTGTTCAACCATATAAATATTTGTGATAGGCTATACTGATAATTATGATAATAATGACGATGCATAAAAAATATCATGAAAGCCCAAAAAAAAATGTGTGTGTATATGCGGTTGCGTGTGCATGTACGCTATATGTCCAATGAGTGATAATGAATTTTTTTAAGTAACTCATTATATTTTTACTTAAAAGTATTGTAATATTATGGCAGTGTCTATGGCAATTCATCTTTTTTCAAATATCGTTTTCGGTACGAGCTCTCTACGTAGCATTACTGTCTTTCCTCGTAGCCTTGCGTAGCATACAAGCAAAGCTCTACGAATATGGCGTACCCACCGTTCTACGAACGTTACAAAGTTTCTGCTAATAGCGACTGTATTCGTACTTCAGAATGCACGTAGAGTTGATACGTCAGGTCATTTCTAGCGAATTGCAATAGTCGTAAAGAGCGCCGGCCATACGGCTTTACGGTCTGCGTGCGTGTCACAGTCAACAGTCGTATATTCGAACCCGAGTCGTTGCTAATGTTTTTGCACACTTTGTGTAGTTATCTTCTGTTCTATATATATATAGAATAGAAGTTATCGACGCAGATATAACGTATATTAAGGTGTTGAATTTTAAATACAGAGGCATGCACTCAAGTATTCCCCTACTACATATTATAATACAACACAGTACAGTTGCAGAGCTTAAAAAACAAAAAATCTGCAAATAAATAAACGATCCGCCCCCGTGAGGTCTGCACGGGTGGTTTATGGCTCTCGATAACACTGCCACATACCGCCCACCATCTACCATAATGTTAGAATATAGACCACACATCTACTTACCACGAAGTCGAATTAATCGTTCGTCATATGTATAGTTGCAAACGATATGTTGCCAGCATCTGTCTATCGTGTAAGAATATCCACTACCCCATATATTGTCACGTGGGTGTCGTAACAGGCGACTGAGGGAAATTGAAACAGGTGATGAGCAGCAGCATCTTCCTGATAATAACTCAAAATAATAAAAAACTGTGGTTGCCATCCTGCCTGCCATGCGTGGTAACTATGGTAAATTCATCCCTATGAGGCAATCTATAGGGAGGCCTATGTTCATCAGCGAACTTTTATAGGCCGTAATGGATGTGCGGAATGGAACTCTCTTATCCATAGAATACTATAATACATGCATAATAGAACTGGGGAGCGCGCGTAGCCACTAAAATCTCACTAACACGTCAATTCACCCGTATAAATGTCAACACGAGATTTGTTTTGACGTTACAATCGTTTCCAAATTTCGCATGCAAATTATTTAAAAAATGCCAAATTGCACCCTATTTACAAATAAATATGTATTAAAATTTAAACGATTTTTTTTTAATGATGATCTTAAACATTAATCAAAAGTCTAAAATATGTAAATACATTCAGTCTGTCAACACAGCGAATCGGTTTTTTTTATAGGATAGGGTTACAAACGAGCACACAGTCCACCTTATGGTAAGTGGTTGCTGTGGCCCATAGACATCTACATCTATCCTCGATTACGAATCAAAATGCAGATGCGATGTCATCCGTGAGGACTTAGGTGGAATGCCTCGTTTCCAGTAAAAAGGGTCTCCGGTTCTCTACACTCACCATACGAAACACAGCGGCATTAAGCTACTATTTGACGCTGGTATTCTGTGAGAGCGTGGTCCATCCCCGGTCGAGCCGACCCATTCGTGCTACAACTATACTAAAAATTAATATAACTGCGGTATGGCTCTTCCACGTAAAAGAACGACTGCCAAACCTCGTACAAAATAAAGTTGACAGCCATTCTATTGTGTATTATAGTATTCTATGGTCCTATCCATCGGATTACAATATGAGTATCTTCAAGATTAGAGTGAATAGGCCTTTAATAACTCATTGTGTTTCACCGTCTTCAGCTGCATCACCACTTATCATCAGGTGAGATAGTCAAGTGCCGGCTTAAAATAGTAAATAAAAATAATACTGGGTTCTTATTTCAAAATATATAAAACTGCCCGTATTTTAATTTTTATTAATTTGTTTTAGTTTACTTCTGCTTCTTCTACAGCAACCCGTTAAAGTCTACCTCGTTGGTTTAGTGATTGTAAACGTCAATTTTCAGTGGCTGCCCGGAGTCAGGAAGTAGGCGGTGTCTCACCCTCGTGCCTCTGAAAGCACGTAAACGTCCTGCGCTTCATCTCTCTCTATCTAGTCGTGTTGGTTTACCGTCGGCCTCCTATCGGACTATGTGAGTGAAGAAATAGAGAATAATGTGACATTGTAATTTAGTCCTCAGGGGTGATAGAGCATCTGAATTTCGATTATTCATCGATGACATATACACAGATGTTTTTCTATAAGTCACAGCATTTACATACTATCTCAAATTCTTTTTAAAATTATCTCAATATTCAAGGATGAAAAGATTCGCACCTAGATGCTTTTCATTTTTTGCACGAGAATCAAGTTACTTAATATTCATTGAAAATACTTAGCTATTTTTTATCATAAGGCGCTAAAGGATGGCTTTTTACTAGAAATGAAATACTTCATTTTAAAATACCTTATTAAAGTAAAAAGTAAATTAACAACATTTAAAGCCCTTTTCCTGGTCCTCTTATCGTTTGTAAGAGAGTTTTAGGGCAATGAATGTCAACCGCGTTGCCCCAATTCGTGTTGGTCATATATCTTTGAAATATTTTTTTATTTCTCAGACGAGTACCTTTCGCTACAATATTTTCCTTCACCGCAGTAAATTATTATAGTATTAAATATTCATCATGATCATTACAGTCCTTGACAAATCCACCGCTGATCATAGCCCAGCCCATGTAATGTCACAAAGCACGGTCCTGAGCTACCTGCATCCATCGACTTCTTGCATGTCTTGCCAGGTCATCACTACATCTAGTGGGGGGCCGCCCTACACTTTGGAACAGGAACCAGGAATAAGGAACCTTTCTTCTCCATCTGTTGTTTATAAAGATAGGAGAGCGTTTATGGTATATTAAAGCCAGCGTAATGCAAAAATATACAACATATTAAAAATATACAAAATGTTTAAAAAACCTGTCTGATCTATTAAGGTGCTTTTAGGTATCGTGATATAATTGTCTTCACATAATCCTTTTCAGAGAATTAATTAAAAATATACTGCAAAAAATAAAATAAAAATGAATTAAATAGGGTAACTTATATGGTACTTCATATACCCATAAGGTAACAATACATAATGTAACAACACATAAGGTAACAAAACATAAGGTAACAACACATAAGGTAACAATATGTAGAGGATAGCTGCATAGCTCTATAGATCTTCCACACAACCCTAAAGAAGAATTAAACTGAAAATAAGATAAAGGATAACAGGTAGGGTAAATTTACACAGCTTCGCGACGCGACGCGACTATGTTTGAAGCAGCCAGTGGTTACGCACCGCGCAGGGCGCTACCGCGAAAAACATCGCGATTCGCGACGTCGCGACGCACATCGTGAAGTCGGTGGCAGCGCGACGCTTCGTTGCACAGCGAGTCACAGTGCGGCTTAGCGCGAAAATAGTAGTGACAAGACAAGTCGCCACGACGGCCTTAGTCTTATTTTGTATCACCATCTTAAAAAGAGCGCACCGCGTTGCGTCGCGTCACGTCGCGGTGTGAACTAACTCGTAGGGTGCACTAAAATAAGAAAAGATACCACTAAAACACAAAAAAGAAGGCATTCTTTAGGTAGATCTTGGACCATAAATAAGAGGAGGAAGAAATAGTGTTCCTTAACCTGTTTCTGGAACACATTTAAGAATTGAGCACTTCTAATTGACTAGCGTAAGAAGTTTCAAAGTTTCCTCTTACTGCAAGAACAGATAATGATTAATTATAAAAAGCCGAGAAGTGCTCAGAGAGGCATAATGGAGAGAAACACGGTACCACGAAAAATCCGCTTTTCTTTTTCTTTGGACCGAAAGGAAAAATTATTACAATAGCTGAGCAATTTAAAACGTTCTTTTAGATAGGGGGGACCTGATATATTAAATAAGAAGCAGTAGAGTGAGAAGGTGAGTATTTCCACGAAGGCGGATTGGGATCCACTTATTTACAAAGCCCATAAATGAACCGCATACAGAGAATTGGAGAAGGAGAAACTTTTTGATATCAAGGTAAGAAATGTCACCATAGTCTAGGATAGGGTGGTGGTAGAATAGTAGTAAAGATTGTGCAAGCGTAATTTTGGTGGAAATGAGTTAAAAATAGTTAAGCTTCTGGAGTGAAGCATATACTGCAAACATTTTACCAAGTGACTGTGTTCAAGAAAGACTGGAATCCAAAAGGATACCAAATTTTTTTAAAACGGATAGGGACACCAATAAATATAACGGGTTGTAGTTGAATTTTTTTATTTTGGAAAAAAATCGTGTCTCTACCACGTATAATATAATATAATACTTAATATTTTAATCACGATTTAAACTTCCACGTTACACACATTTTTGTATTATTTATAATTTGTTCGGACTTTATCCATATAGCAGCCGGTAAACTTCGGCTTGTTACTTCCTCTGACGTTACCCGTCACATAAATAAATACAAGTAAAGGTGGCACAACGAGTAAGGATTCGGGCCACAGCATCCACTTCCCTCACGTAAGACATAGCGATATGTTACTTTAAAATCTAAAGACAGAATATCTCGTTAATAGAAAAATTGGTCTTTAGTTCACTTCACTTACTAAACAAAAAACATTTATTCAACATTATGCATTTCTACGCTGTTTCTATTTTGTGAAATCGTGGTCCCACAGCGGTCGAAATGACCAATTCGCGAAAGTAAGCTACAGTTGTCCACTTGTGAAATACTTACTTTATTATACACCGAATTGTTGCATCTTTTGTCAAGCTATCAACCAACTATCCAACAGTACAAATTTGATTTGCACTCATCCAATTGGAATGCAGCTGTTTCAATGCGGTTGTACTGTGGCTCGTGATTGAGAGGGCAGCACCCTCCCAGACACGTATCGATTTCTGTGTTCGCCCGCAGCGGGATATTATTATGAAATGTTAATGATTACGAAATATCAACGTAAATGTTTTGGACGGGAGTGTCGCGTTACGCCATTGGTACTAGAAAGAGTAATGTCAACTGAACGTTATTTGCTACGACAAAGTTATTAAGGAGGGTAATTGCTGTCTTTATATTATAAGTGAGCATTCTTGAATAAATTTTTTTTTAATATATATATATCTGTTTGTTTGTTTTATGTGGTGTCACTTTACCACATCTTAATATATATAAATTACGTGTCACGTTGTTTGTCCGCGATGGACTCCTAAACTACTTAACCGATTTTAATCAAATTTGCACACCGTGTGCAGTTTGGTCCAACTTGAGAGATAGGATTGTTTTTTTTTTGCACATGAGTGGCCCACAATTTTTTTTGCTAATTTAAGGATTTTTAATAGGACATGACAAAGGATCGTCGAAAAGGGCTGAAGAACGTCTGCCTGGCAAGCTAGTACTTATAATATATATGATATATAATATTTTAATCATGCGTTAAATTTCGTTATAATCTATAACTATTATATTGTACTCGTTTGCTACTCGATTTTATTTAGGATTGAATTGTAATAATATGACGCACGTTAATCTATTTTCATCCCACAAGCCGATAAATCAATTGCAAAGTTAATGGAATTCATTTATATTAATTATTGAGTGGTTAACGATAATTATATGAATGAATTTTTAATTTTAAACATTTTACATTATTTTCATTTTTAACTACAGCATGCATAATAGGTATTGTGTGAGCTGTTCGGGGAAACGAAGAACTATATTATTCCGGTGGTGATATAAATCGTAAGACTAATAATATATTCAGTGTTTATGTTTAACATGTATGTTAAATATGTATATTATTAAGAATATTATTTCCACCAAAACATAGTAGCGGTCTACCACTAATATTGACTTATTTAACAGTTAATAATTTAAAATTATACTTTTATAAAAAGATGATTTCTAAGAGTAAAAAGTATAAAATTATTTCTACGTACCAGCTTCAGCAGTCGTAATGAGACATACTGTATACAAGAATCAAAGCCGCGATTTCAGAAGCTGTTAAGAGGAAAACATTTTTATTACTGCTTTGTGGTCTAGGCAGCGGTAGCTTTAACTTTTACTATTTTTGACCCTTTTAAGGAAGAATATTTCAAACTCAAGATAACAGCTAGAATTTCGTCTTATTAGTTACATTAAAAATAACATCCTTTATTCTTCAAATGTATATAGGAACCACACTCGAATAATTGAAATGAATAAGTAGCTCCCTGTTTAATAAAAAAGGACGACTAAAATCGGTTCCCAATCGATACAGATATCGCGTAAAATACATACAAAACGATAACAGTCGTATTGAAAGCCTTCTCCTTTTTTGTACATACCTAACATCATTTATATGTACGTTATTAACTCACTATAAGTCTTTACCTGCTACTTCTTTCTCGTGGATATCGGATTATAGTATTTATTGATTCGAAATAAACGGGGTAGTAATGTCCTCCAGACCGAATTTTGGTCACGGCGGCCAACCGAAGACTAGCATTCTGTGCAAAACCGGACTATAGTGCACGTATGTGTGCGCAAGCGCAGGTGCACTCTCTATTCAATTCTCTACTCTATCGTAGTCCGATGTGACGGCAATCCGACACGACCGCAGAGAGATCAGAAGCAGGACCTATAGCCTTACCTGCTTTTCATGGTACCGGAGTATGACACCGCTAACTTTCGAGTCCAGGCTGTTGTTACTTAGAATTTCTTGACAGAAAAACACAATAACTGATTTTGGCTCACCCGGAATTCTGATACGGGATCATAAAATCAGCAGGCACACTCATAACCACTGTACCCTCGAGGCAATCAAGTAAAGTAGGTAAAATGTGTAGACCCAGTTTTCTTATTAACCGACCACAAAAATATCCCTAGATCTCTAAGGCTAGTTAGCTGATTATGCTAATTAATAATATATTTAACTAGGCCTGTATTTAAGAAAATGCATATATGATAAGAAAGATTTTACCAATGACGTCTATAAATAAAAAATCTTAGGCATATGGTAGAAATAATGGATAATGCTTGTGAAGCTCGGTCAGATTTTTTATATGAAAACTAAAGGTTAAAAAACATTACGATTGGATTTGGTCCAGTTCAAGGTTCAAGATTATCCTTCGACCAGATATTCCGTATACCAGAAAATCTTTTATTTAATAAACATAACGGAAGTAAAAAACTAAAAAATAAACGATTTTTATTCGCGTATCGTTTTTATTAGCGAGAATTACCATTCTTATTTTGAAAAGATTGACTTTGATTGTTACTGCGAGCAGAAATAATATTGTGTATTGATTGTCTTTCATAACTATTCATTTTATTCATTGTATTTTTATATTGACTTAACCTCCAGAGAGTTACGAACAAATAATTGCGATATTATTGTTACTAATCTAAATAAGATCTTTTATATTTATCTCATGATGAAATATAACTAATATGGCGAAGAATAGGCTTTGTGGTTGAAAGTAAAATTATAATGATAATAATTAATGATTGGAAACGATTTAGCGCCTCCACTGATGGTTGTTGCCCCCTTTTTCCCCTATAGAAAAATTTTCCGTTTCGTTCTGTTGGGGATTTCAATATTTTATTTAAATCCGTATTTTTTTTAGAACGACACACAGTCCACCCTATGGTAAGTGGATGCCCATAGGCAGTTGACTATTTATTGCAGATTAAGAATTAAAATGTAGATTTTTTGCCACCCCTGAGTACTAAGATAAAGCGCCTCGTTTCCAGTAAAAACGTCGCCGGTTTTCTGCACTCACAATACGAAACACAGCAGCATTAAACTGCTGTTTTAGGCTGGTATTCTATGAGAATGTTTTCCTACCCTGGTCAATCCTATCCGTCGTGCTCTAACAATGATGCAGTGTTTCCACCATGAAATAAAAATTGTATTTTGGTAAAAGTAGTAAATGTCAACGCGGAACTACGTCTTATATTTTTATACGGAATCTAGTCTTATATTTATATTTTGTGCTAGTAACCGAAATACCCAATTTTGTTGCTGGTTGCTGCTTACAGATTGGATGTCTCATTTTTTGTGTCGCAAATCAAAAACGTTTAAAAATTAATTAGCTAATGTCCGCGTTAAAAACGATGTACTTACCAAGTTTGAAAAGCACCCCCCTGATGCCATTGTATTATCGACGGTGGTGAGTCTTTCCCAGTGTAGTTGTGTCACACACTACCTGGTACACTAGTAGTAGTGGTAACGAGTATAGAGCATGCAATTGAGCGGGGGTTGAACGTGCGCATCAAATTGGGTAAGACACATTTTTTTAAAAGCATCAGGCGGCTATTTCTTTTTTGAAGTACCTCCATACTTTATTAGATTTGTTACGGATTTCGGATTATAGGCTTTATTGATTTGAAATAAAGGATAATGTCTTCTAGACCGAACTTTGATCACGACAGCCAACCTTCATGGAGACCAGCCATCTGCGAAAGATGATTATAATGTAAGAGTGTGTGCGCAAGCACAAATGCAATCTCTATTCCTTCTCCCCCAAAGTTCGTTGTGACGAAACCCAACATGACCTGCGAGAGGTTAGGCGCAGGACCAACGGCTTTACGTGTGTGACCCCGCCAACTTCCTGACTCCGGGTAGCTAAGGAGAATTTCTCGGATAAAATTACAACAATTGAATTTTTCCCATCTGGGATTCGAACCCACCGCCAGATGATTGACAGTCGCACTTACGATCACTATACCAACGAGGCGGTTAAGTAGGTAAAATTTGTCGATCAAGTTTTTTTATTAACCACAGAAATAGCACGATATCTCCAAGTCTAGTTAGCCGATTAAGCTAATTGATAATTTTCGGATTAACAGTGGTCAGAATGAACGAGAACTCTATTCTATTTTATTCTATACTGCATGTTTCATCAAGTAGTCACGTGTTTTATTACGTCATCTGCTTTTGTGTTAGATTATGCATGCCTACACATTATAATATACGAATTACGGATACCACATCCCGATTCTCGAGACAATGGTCCCCATTAAGTATCCATCCCCCAGTCTCGACACTGATTATGATTGCATAATCAATAAACATCATTCAATTGTCCGAATACTATACACGAAAATAATATGCTTACCAAAATCTCTTAGTCTAGCAAAATTGCTCCTAACACTATTAAATATGACTTAAATTCGTCTAGCCAAAATTTCTCAACCGCAAAAGTATGTTAGTAAACGCACCTACCGTCGCACGGGAATCTTTAACCAAATTACATTCGCTCCTAAAGCTATGTCTCTATGTTGGATTTTACACTTAATCATGTCAATGATAAGATATTTATTAGATTGTGCAATTAATGCACACTGCGTGATATTGAGAATTTGTTATGCGTGGAATTGCATTACAGTCCACTCTTCAATCCAATTGCAAGACGTATAAATATTCATTGAGTATCGTAAGCTCACATTGGAATACAGAACGATTTAGTTGAATATAACCTCAGTCTATATCATATCGTCCCGTTCGATGTTGTAAAACGCGACAGAGAGAAACAAGAACATAGTTGGGCGGCGGCGTCTTTCTAAAAACTACTAGAAAATAAAAATAAGGCTACGGTTAGCAACTCGCCTCCCGGTTATTGCAGCTATAGCGAATATCTATAATAAGGGATATAAAGGGCGAACTTAATGTCTTATGCCATTCTCTACCAGTCATATCCTGTAAGTAATATCCCGTTTATGAGACAATCTATGGGGAGGCCTATGTCCAGGCTAGGCCTATGTATGGAATTTAATAGTCTAGAATAGATTAAATGTGATTTATTATATCATTGAATTAAAACTAGTTTTTACGGAATGATTTCTTATATTTACGCGAACACTACACATTGAAATAATACTAGTTTTAACGGAATTTATCGCGTATATTTAACTTTTTAAATACCCGACGTTTCGAACGCTTTACACATATAGACCGCAAATCCTCGCTAAAGAACACCGATTCCTTCCAAGGATGATTCGCGAGGCTATTGAAATCAAAAAAAACATCCTAATTTCAATAGAGAAGATGACTGGGTGCTACCATCTGCTTGGGATCCTATAATAAATAAAATTAAATCCCAACCCAAGCATACAACTGCAAGACTTCAAGATACCATAAGTTCATACTGCATAGATCGGAACAAAAGTTAAATTTTTATCTATGGTAACCGCTGTTAACTATGACATTTGGACGTTGAACATCTCAGTCCTTCCCGTGACCATGGGTGCTATAAAGCGCTCGAAACGTCGGGTATTTATAGTTAAATATACGCGATAAAATCCGTAAAAACTAGTATTATTTCAATGTGTAGTGTTCGCGTAAATATAAGAAATCATTATATCCTAAGGAGTTTTTTTTTTATAAATTTATAAAGACATACGGACTTAAGCGTTATACATACTAAGCTTTTCAATGTACGCGTAATCTAGGTATGTTGAATTTGCGTACTGGTGGATACGCGTATGCGGGATTATGAACTCGTGGTGACAAGTCGCAAGTCGGTCAGCTAGTTTTCGCTATGTCTCGAAACACAGTTGTCGTTTGCACCACCACTATTGTGCAACCAAAAGCCGATTGGCGACGATTCGCCGCTAGTCGACAAGGGTGCTCAAACGTTCTCAGACGTTTCGAGCACTTTACAGCACCTATGATCCCTTGCTGAGGTGCTAGACGTCCCAATGTCATAGTTAACCACGGCTACCTCCAGATTAAAAATTAAAAAAAACTAAGCAGAAAAGAAGTGAAACGTAAGCTTCCTTCTTTATTCATCTAGAGTATATAAGCACTTGCTTTTGTATACTCTAAGTTTATCAATTAATCAGACGTTCGTTTAATAGTTTGCAGTAGTAGCTGCAGGTTCGATTCTTGCTCGAAACTACTACTTATATAGACTAAAAATAATTTACTGTGAGTATTTAGTTACTTATCCCTGTTCTATTAATATAAGAAGAAGGTCTCTACGGTACAGAATAAATCTTGTGTAACAATTTAAAGAAATATCGCCCCATTACGGTGAATGAAGCCATTATATACTGACGTTAGAAAGAAGCCCCCTTAGATACCGGATGAAATATTTTACCGAAAGGAAAATTAACAGCATGGAATAGGTTGACGAAGTAGGAGCCTATGGCTTAGATATTTTGAATTTTATTAAAAGAAAGCTCTTGTAATTATAGATACACACACACACACACACCGACGCGCACGCGCCGGAGACGCACGCACGCACGCACGCACACGCACGCACGCACGCACGCACGCACGCACGCACGCACGCACGCACGCACGCACGCACGCACGCACGCACATATATATATATATATATATATATATATATATATATATATATATATATATATATAACAAATTGTAGTAGAGGTATGCTACACAAGACAAATAAAGTTCATTATCAAGCTGTTATAGCCAAAACAAACGTAAACTTATAATAATATACGCGGTAGAGCCACGCTGCAGCTATATAATGGTTGTAGCACGAATGAGTCGGCTTGACCGGGGAAAGACCACGCTGCCACAGAATACCATCGTAAAATAGCAGCGTAATACAGCTGTGTTTTGTAAAGTGAATGTAGAGATGCGGAGACTATTTTTTACTGTAAACGAGGCATTCCATCTCAGTCCTCGGGGGTAACAACGCATCTGCGTTTTGATATTTAATGAAGGATAAATGTAGATGTCTATGAACCACAGCTACCACTTACCATTAAGTGGACTGTGTGCCCGTTTGTCACCCTTATTCTATATTAAAAAAAATCGTGCTTGAGCGTCACGGAATATGCTAGGCACTTGTGATGGAATAGAAAAATATAAAATCAATCAATGAATGTTATTACATCACAATGACTTTATTAATAAATACTAAAGTTATATATCTTCAACATGAAACTTCAGCAACCGGTTAGTGAAAGCATTATTTAAATTGCAACCATATAACAATAAATTTCTAACTCATTCTTGCTTGTCTAATAGTATCATAGAAGAACGTTTTGACTTAACATGAATTAGCTTTATTGAATAAGCAATTATAACTAACGTCGGTAAATGACAATAGATTGTCTATTGAATAGACAGTAAATCGAATACATTGTGTATACAATTTGTGTTTTGTACTAATTTTGGCTCCGGCTCAGAATCTAAACTAGTACTTACGGATTGGCCAGGAAGTGCCTGATTTCTTTCAAAACACGTTTCGTTCTCCGCAGCTCTCCGTTTTTATTCATAGCATCACGCCTGTAATCTTCGTGGGGGTAAACAAAGTCTACTCGTAAAGAGACTGCGTTTATCCAAAAATATGGGTTTAGATGAAAAATTCTGATTAGTTCCACCCATCCAGCCCATCGTTTACACAATCACAAACCAAATATCCCATCACTAGCCATTTATTTATTTATTTATTGACACTTTATAGTTTACACTTTAACGAAAAGACTACAATTAGCTGAAGCTTTAAGAGCTGTATAAGCTGTCAGCATCAACATCACAGAATAAAGACAAAAGGCAATTTATTTATTAACACTTCATTGTTTACACTTTAACGAAAGGACTACAATCAGATGAAGCTGTAAGAGCTATATAGGCTGTCAGCACCAACATCACAGAATAAAACAAAAGGCAATTTATTTATTAACACTTCATTGTTTACACTTCAACGAAAGGACTTTTGCAATCAGATGATGCTGTAAGAGCTTTATAGGCTGTTAAATTTGATTGTTTAACCTGTATTAGGACCACATACAGAAGGTAATTATTAACACTTATTGTTTACACTTTAGAAGGACTCTGATGTTCAGCACCAACATCACAGAATAAAGACAAAAGGCTACAATCTCCCCCAGTCAAGCCTTTCACTACATACTTAGCAAGTAAAACAGTTGGCACCTTTTTATTTATAAATCTCACATAAACATAGGATCTTCATATTGGACCTATGTTTAATTTATATAGTCCTAGACCAAAATGAAAAGAAAAAATGAAGAGTTTTTATTCCTTGATTCGTAAGTTGTAAAACCAATTTTTTAATAAAAAAAAACTCGCTAGGGAAAAATAAGCGGTTTTTTATACAAAGACACTCGTCATTAGTCACGCAGGCTATAGAGACACTATTACTACATAATAACTACATATTGTATTACCAACCTTTTTCATCTACTGCTGGAGCTGGCGAAGTATTAAAGAGGCCGTTCTAATAATGCGCCAGTAGATAAGCGTCACTTGTAAGGTTTGTCCATAATCAGCACCTTCGTTTGCTGTACCGCTGTGAATTATATATAGAACCCATATCCTTGTACTGATAATGATCTTCCAATCACCAATTTATTCTTAATAGAGCTACAGACAGCTTTGCTCGGTGTTTCTCTGTGTGGTAGAATCCGTAAAAGATACAGTTTCAGTAAGCTGATGTTGTAACAGGTTGACCATGTAGCAACAACCGATGGAGAAGAAAGGTTTATCGAGTGGCAGACTCTGGCTGGTAAACGAGGTTAGGGTGGTACCGTTCTAAATAGAGGAACGAAGTTGTAATGTATGAGGTAAAGAACATGTATGTGGTGGAGCCGTGAGTTGACACCGTAAAACAATCCAACACCTCTTCGTCCCGTGGGTGTTTTAAGAGGCAACGATGGCAAATACCAGAAACATTTCATGGGACATAGAATGATTTTTTGAAATAAGGTTTGAGAGAAGAAAATAAAATAAATCTAGAATAAGTGTGACTGATACAGATTCCGACACAGCGTACACTACCGCAGTGCTGAATTTCAACGGAGTCCTGATAAATATTAATATTAGTAATGCGCCTTATCTGCATTGCTTTTATTTCAGACGTAATTTTATACCCAGACCGGTAGTGTCCACCAGACCAGACCAGACCTATAGTATCAGGGACCAGTCCGGAAGTGTCAAGTGTGGCAAATGTGGCCAATTTCAACCATCCCCCCAATGAGCCAATCTATGGGGGATGACTATGTCCACTAGTAAACTTTTGATAGGCTGTAATAAATAATGTTAAAAAGCTATAAAATAGAAATAGCTACAGGATTCCGATTTAATAACATTAACTTACTATATACGCAATATGGTTTGTACCAATTAAATTGAACATGATAATATATTTATATTATATATTTCCTTAAATAGATTACGGACAGCTAACGTGTACAATCAATAAAATAACTTAAACGTGCCCGTCTAAATAAATATTTAAAATATATATATATATATATATATATATATATATTTATGCTATATATAATATTTATTTAGACTACATTATATGAATTATTTTATTCCGAACTAGTAAAGTAGAAAAGTAAAGTTACAGCCTATACACGTTCCACTGCTGAGAAATATTTCTTTCCTTTTCCTCAGACATGCACATTTCCTCACGATGTTTTCCTTCACCGCCGAGCACGTGGTAAATCAGCACATAAAATTGCAATTAACAATTTAACAGCGGAGATTGAACCCGGGTTACTCGCGTTCTGTTATAATTGCAGCGAGCGTTAACCATCTGAGCTACCACGGCTTTATCCCGACATAGGTAATAACTTAACTCTCAATAACTTTAGTGCGATTGATCAACCTTTTGATTGTTCATCATATTCTGTATTACAGATACAGGCATAAAATTTACTGCTCATAAAAAGTTTTTATATTAGCTCTCACATAGAATTCGAAAATATGTAGCGTTAATTATGCTATATATATAATATTTGAACTTCGACGTATTTTTAAAAATTCACAATTTTTATTTTATTATCTTTTATTTACTTATGACATGTAGGTTTTTAACACACTTTTATTAGTTTCGCGTGTATCTATCTATGTAAAGGAATCTTTTAATGTAATTTTCACCAACTTGTAGGCGGCCGATCGATTTGAAAATTTGCACTCGTATCAAGCACCGATGAGAATACAATAATTTAATAACTTTATCCCAGAATCCTGTATTAGGATCACCAGAATAAAATAAATGAAGATCGGAATCATCGCATTTCATGATCAATGGGTATTGTTGAAGTTTTAACACTCACATTATTATTTAGATTGTTTTTCTTCACTGCTAAGCGTGTGGAAATCTGCATTTAACTTACACTTCTTAACACAAACATATACTTCTCCGATTGTGGCTAAGAGAACCTTAACCAGTGAATTTTTTGCCTAAATCTTAGTTCTAATTTTAAAAATATAAAATTATTATAAAACTATTTTAAATTTAAGTTTTGTTTTGTTTATTTTTATTTGAGTTTTATGTACTGTTTTTTTATTCTTAAAACTTATATATTACTTAAAACTTGCAAATGCTTTAGGGTGCAAATGCTTTTATTTACAATACTACACTTTCTAAATTAAGTAGTAGATGTAATTTTCCAAATAAATAGTTAACTAAATAAAATAAACTTCAATTAAAACAAAACAAAATAGAAATTGCAATAAAGAATTTTAATGATTACCCGCGGGATAAAATTCAGTTCGCACGCTTAAATGTTCAGTATGGTTTTGAAAAAAGTTGCATATATATTCTAAATATCTCGGGCTCGAAAACACAATATTTGGTTTGAAAAACGTTTGTAACCCTGTATATACTGCTGATGTGGGGCTATCGATGTTGGTAATCTATCAGATCGGACACGACGGATGTCATCTGTGCGAAATGTAGAGACCATTTGATACATGCCTAGGAAGCGCTAGTGAATAATTGTATGGGCACGTTTAAGTTATTGTATTGATTGTACACGTTAGCTGTCCGTAATCTATTTAAGGAAATATATAATATAAATATATTATCATGTTCAATTTAATTGGTACAAACCATATTGCGTATATAGTAAGTTAATGTTATTAAATCGGAATCCTGTAGCTATTTCTATTTTATAGCTTTTTAACGTTATTTATTACACAGCCTGTCAAAAGTTTACTAGTGAACGTAGTCATCCCCCATAGATTGCCTCATTGGGGGGATATTTGCCACATTTGCCACACTTGACACTTCCGGACTGGTCCCTGATACTATAGGTCTGGTCTGGTCTGTTGGACACTACCGGTCTGGGTATAAAATTACGTCTGAAATAAAAGCAATGCAGATAAGGCGCATTACTAATATTAATATTTATCAGGACTCCGTTGAAATTTAGCACTGCGGTAGTGTACGCTGTGTCGGAATCCTCTTAAAACACCCACGGGACGAAGAGGTGATGGATTGTTTTATGGTGTCAATTCACGGCTCCACCACATACAACTTCGTTCCTTTCTTTACCTCATACATTACAACTTCGTTCCTCTATTTAGAACGGTGCCACCCTAACCTCGTTTACCAGCCAGAGTCTGCCACTCGATAAACCTTTCTTCCCCATCGGTTGTTGCTACATGGTCAACCTGTTACATCAGCTTACTGAAACTGTATCTTTTACGGATTCTACCACACAGAGAAACACCGAGCAAAGCTGTCTGTAGCTCTATTAAGAATAAATTGGTGATTGGAAGATCATTATCAGTACAAGGATATGGGTTCTATATATAATTCACAGCGGCACGGCAAACGAAGGTGCTGATTATGGACAAACCTTTCAAGTGACGCTTATCTACTGGCGCATTATTAGAACGGCCTCTTTAATACTTCGCCAGCTCCAGCAGTAGATGAAAAAGGTTGGTAATACAATATGTAGTTATTATGTAGTAATAGTGTCTGTATAGCCTGCGTGACTAATGACGAGTGTCTTTGTATAAAAAACCGCTTATTTTCGCCTAGCGAGATTTTTTTAATTAAAAAATTGGTTTTACAACTTACGAATCAAGGAATAAAAACTCTTCATTTTTTCTTTTCATTTTGGTCTAGGACTATATAAATT
The DNA here is from genome assembly GCA_907164705.1 of Parnassius apollo. Classification (NCBI taxonomy): domain Eukaryota; kingdom Metazoa; phylum Arthropoda; class Insecta; order Lepidoptera; family Papilionidae; genus Parnassius; species Parnassius apollo. The sequence continues at coordinate 6,154,330 of CAJQZP010000088.1, read as the reverse complement.
AAACATAGATCCAATATGAAGATCCTATGTTTATGTGAGATTTATAAATAAAAAGGTGCCAACTGTTTTACTTGCTAAGTATGTAGTGAAAGGCTTGACTGGGGGAGATTGTAGCCTTTTGTCTTTATTCTGTGATGTTGGTGCTGACAGCCTATATAGCTCTTACAGCATCATCTGATTGTAGTCCTTTCGTTAAAGTGTAAACAATGAAGTTTTAATAAATAAATTGCCTTTTGTTTTTATTCTGTGATGTTGGTGCTGACAGCCTATATAGGTCTTACAGCTTCATCTGATTGTAATCCTTTCGTTAAGGTGTAAACAATCAAATGTTAACAGCCTATAAAGCTCTTACAGCATCATCTGATTGTAGTCCTTTCGTTCAAGTGTAAACAATGAAGTGTTAATAAATAAATTGCCTTTTATTTTTATTCTGTGATGTTGGTGCTGACAGCCTATATAGTTCTCACAGCTTCATCTGATTGTAGTCCTTTACCCCATTAATAAATATATACCCCAAGAATAAGAAAAGAAATATTTCTCAGCAGTGGAATGTGTATAGACTGTAACTTTACTTTTCTACTTTACTAGTTCGGAATAAAATAATTAATATAATGTAGTCTAAATAAATATTTAATATATATATATATATATATATATATATATATATATATATATATATATATATATTACATTGTGTGCATTATGTACAGGCCTTGTGTGTATGTACGATCTCGTTCTTAAAGAGTAGAAAATAAAAAATAAGAAGTAAGAATAACTATGAAAGATAACCTTGTTCTTCTACGAACTGTCTTTTGCAGGATAATTAAAGTTACGACGGATTAATCATCAGTCATCTGGCACCTTTGACACAGCTCTCTGTCGACTTCCTCTGACTTAAACAAGTTGGTTATAGAAGTGAAAACTTCTTTGAACGAGTTGGACGCTTTTTGGTTGGGTGAAATATTATGAATTTGCGTAAAATAATAATGAGTTTGCGTAAAATAATTATGACATAACATAACATAAACACTCACGCCTGTCACCCAGAGGGGTAGGCAGAGACTACGGACTTCCATTTGGCACGATCTTGACATACCTCTTTCGCCTCCTTTACATCCACAGCATACATGCTCGTCGGTTAAGGGTACTTCTAACGTGGCCCATTTTCAAAATATCGCCAATTTGGTCGATAAACATTTTTCTAGGGCGTCCCTTCCCGACTCTGCCATTCACATCTGCCATATAAATTTGCTTTGTCACTCTTTCCTCATTCATTCTTTCTACATGACCAAACCACCGAAGCATTCCTTTCTTAATCCTGGTCACAACATCATCTTGCATACCACATTTATCTCTTATCACGCAATTTCTCACCCTGTCATTCAGATTCAACCCTAGCATACTCCTTAAAGACCGAATTTCTACAGCATTTATTCTACTTTCGTGCTTCTTCTGCCACACCCAGCTTTCACTACCATACATTAAAGTAGGGGGACTAACACAGAATCATGAATTACCATACGTGCCTTTTTGACACATTCTGGTTTTCATAATAGAGTGTAGTGCCCATTCACTCTATTCCTTGCATTTACTCGTCGTTCTATATCCTTATCATATCTACCATCCATGCTAAATACACATCCCAAATACACAAACTCATCCACTTGCTCAATTAACTCTCCTTTTATTCTTATTTCACATACCGTTTTGCTTTCTTCTCTTTCAAAAACCATCACTTTCGTCTTACTTGCGTTCACTTTCATTCCCCTTTCTTTTAATGCCCAGTTCATTAATGTAACCATCATTTGCAACTCAGCCACCGATGATGCAAATATGACTTGATCATCGGCATACAAAAGGCATTTGACGGTTAACTCGCCCATTCTTAACCCACATTCTTCATCTTTCAAAGTTTGCAAACACCTGTCCATAAATAGGTTGAACAGTCAAACGGAAACTACACAGCCCTGTCTGACACGTTTTTGGATGCCAAACCAGTCCGAGTAGACCCCATTGATCCTGACACAAGCACTAGAGTCCCTATAAAGAGACCTTAATGCCTGTATCAAACCAGCGCTCAACCCATATGAGTTCAGTGTTTGCCATAACACATTCCTGTCCACTCTATCATAAGCCTTTTCCAAGTCCATGAACGCACAAAAAACTTTCTGGTTTTTGGCCAAAAACTTCTCCGCAATCATGCGCGTGGAAAATACTTGATCTGTACACCCCGTTCGCTTTCTAAGCTAATATTAGCCTGGAAATTATCAGATATCCTTCTATCATTCTTATCTGTTCTCTCTTTCTTTTTCCTTTCAACTACTTCGTTTACTTTCTTATTTAGACGTCTAAATTCTGCCTTTTTTCTTTCAATCTCATCATTCATACCACCAGAATTACCAGCTTTGGTTGCTAGTAAATCTAACCATGCTTTCTTCTTTGATTCAACTTCCACCCGTACCTTATCATCCCACTACAACGTATTACTTTTCCTTTCATTTGTTCTCTTACTTACACCACATACTTCGGTGGCTGCATCCACCAAACCTTTCTTAATATTATGCCACATAGTATTCAAGTCTAAATCATTCATACACAACTCATTCAAACATCTAATATTTTCTCTCAGTCTACATTTATACTTCTATTTCACATCTTCATCTGGTAACTTCTCTATTCTTATACGCTGTAACTCAGTGGTAGACATAGATGTCCGATTCCGCCAACGCTTGAAAAGACCATTAATTCGATATAAGTCCAAGTAATGATCCGTTCCTACGTTGGACCCCCGGTAAACCCTTGTATCTACGACTGCGCTCCTCATTCTTTCATCCGCAATTACGAAATATATCATGCTTTATCATCACCTCGTTTCCCATATATACATGTGAATCTTCTTATGATGAAAAAAAGTATTCGTCACAAAAAGATTCTTTTCCACACATACGGTGAGGAGGTCTTCACCATTCTCATTTATACTTTCATCACCGAACGTTCCCAATATCCTTTCATAACCAGACCTCTTCACCCCAACCCTTCCATTAAAGTCTCCTAATATAACAATATTTTCATTTTCCTTACATTTTGTCACACCATTCTTACCATGTCCCAAAATTGCTCTCGGATGTAAGTGGACTTAGACATGTCTGGGGCGTACACCCCTAGCAGGAACAGCTTCTTTAAGCCCACTTTCATTCGTGTCCATAGCAGCCTCGGGCTTACACATTCATACTCTTTCACACATTGACCCAGTCTTTCTGAAAGGATGAAACCGACTCCCTGGCATGCCCGTTCGGTCTCGTCTACACCAGACCAATACGCGGTGTACGTGCCATGTGCAGTGGCATCCTTTCCATTCAGTCATTTCAGTCTCATTTACACATAACACATCTATTCCTCTGTCATTCATCATTTCGCATACTTCACCCATTTTATCATTAATTCCTCCACATACATTCAGCGTAGCCAGACGGGTTTCCCCAATCCACTTTTCGCCCCTCCGGGAGACAGAACGTGACGGGTGGCGAACCTCGTCGCCGGTTTTTCTCCCGGAGATACTTCGCACCCCTGCCCCATTAAAGGGGCGCCGGGAACTCGGGGCCTTTTCTTTTATTTTCTGACTCATGGTGCGAACAAGGGGTGGTGGTAGATTTTACGCCGCTACCATACAGCGTGGAGCCGAGTCTATTTTTTCGGCTTTGTCGCTCGTTTAGCACCACCCGGGGGACACGTGTAGGGTGGGCCTAAGGTTTGGTGGTCGAAGCCTACGGACGCGAGCGACTCATCCCCCGATATAATTATGAGTTTGCGTAAAAAATTATGAGTTTGCGTCATCAACATGCTGTAATAGCGGTATGCCTGTAGCTATAATCACAGTGAAAAATAAACCAATTGTAATAACCTAAATGCAATTGCAACCAATTTTTAAAAAAGTTCAAAAGTTGGTGTCCCTGATATTCAAGATAGTATTTTTCATAATCTGTAGTTATTCTGGTTTTTCGAATGGGACTCTGTAGTTACTAAACTGCTTGGTGGTAGAAATACGTAAAAAATGGTAACTACACAGATGGACTTCTGACGCACGGATGACTTTCGAGGCCAAGGACTTTCTCAAATAATAGAAAATTAAAAAAAGGAATTAGTAAAAAAAAAACATAATGAATAAATGAAAAAGTAGTACGAATGGTAATAAAAAATATCTCGTGACTGTCGTTTGACATACATATAATATGTCCTTTTCATAGTTTTCGATCAGTGTAGAAATTCAACTTGGATAACCCGGTTGAGCAGAAAAGGTACCCTACGACCTATTAGACGTATGATGTAGTTTATAAATATGTATACCATCATCTATCGTAGGTTAGGATAGAATAATTTTTTCTACTAGGTAGTAATTGATTTTTGTGACACCAACGGGGCGAAATAAGGTTATCAATTCTTCTGACGCTACACCTCGATAGTTTATTACTTCATATTTTAATAAGTCGTGCAATGGCGGCGTAAAAAACCCCCTATCCCTCACCTCTAGGGTGTCGTAAGACAACAGAGAAAAACTGAAACAGTAACATTTTCCTGATATCAACTAAATATATACCTATATACCTAAAACAAAAACTGCAATGTCAATAAAGCTAATTACAATATGATGTCCCATCAATTTAATATATAGATATAAAAACCTTAAAAATATATATTATAATAACTAAATATAAATTATTAAAAAAGAGGTCCTTTAGGCAAGGTTCCGAAGATACTGGCAGCGTTTCCCCGTTGAATAGCTAGACTAATTCTTTGTCCGAGGTAACTGCCAGCTCTTCGGTCTCCTGTGACGTCGATTAACCTTTTTGCTATTTCCTTAAAAAGGCTTATAGCGCTAGGACCCCACGGACCAAGGGTCTCGACACCGAAAGGGACAAAAATATATTCGGAGCCTAGACCCCTGTATTTGCAAACTTTAGCCTTTTCTGCCGCTTCACAAGCCGCACCAGCTCTGTTGTTAGTTCCACGTAGATGGGAAGGGGCCAGCGTGTCTGAACAGGTTGCCTCCCATACCAGCACCCGGCCCATCCTCCATGGAATCAAACTCATACCGTCCGGACCATCAACTAATATATACCTATATACCTAAAACAAAAACTGCGGCAAAAACCCGTCTTGGAACTATGGCTGATATCCCCCCATGAGGCAACTTTAATATATAACGATATAGGAGGATAAATAGAAGTATAAATAAATATAAATATAAATAAAAACTTTGTTATTCAATATAGATTACAAAGAACTTATTGAAAGTCATTATTATGTTTAATGTATACCACTCGCTCGGAAAATGCCTCTTTTATGGAAAGAACCAGCAAGACATTTATTTAACAGGAACAGATAACAATCATATATTATGTTACACAATTTACTAATAATAATACAATACATATAAATGATTAAAACTAAGTCTAGTCTAGCATTTGGTTCTTGTTAATTGTCTGCAGATCTGTTTGCCAGTCGACAAAGGTCTCCTGCAAACTTTTCCATTCATCTCTTTCTTGAGCCACTCTATTCCTCATCACCAATGCCACTTATCTGATGTCGTCATTCCACCTTTTCTGTGGTCTACTACTTATGTTCCTGTTTTTATTTTTAAAAAGGAAAATAGGTAGACCAAACAATTAACTGCCAACTGAATTACGATCCCAATCTCAGCATTTCTAAAAGGAGAAAGAACAAAGTCTGTCCTTCTACGACGATTAAATCCAGCTTAGCCAAGAGACACTACATACTATGTGAGTAATTACATCTACAACAAAATAAATAGGTAGTTATCTATCTATCCTTCACCTAAACACAAATGTAGAAGAAACACAATAAACTGGCTCAAATCTTGAATACGAATCTACTGAAAATTTCTTACATCCTCAACTATAATATTATACACATTATATATAATTATAATATTAATATGTACTTTAATCTGAAATATGTATCTGTATGATTATATTATTTTCTCGTAACCAATTCAATGAAAGTAATGATCTCTTCAATAATATACAAACTTGCAATTTAAAGATGTACAATCCATGAAGAAAGTTCTGGTGGCCTATATAATAGTATTGTATATAATAGGTATTGTTTAATAGCTTTATTAGGCACCAGTCTTTCACAAATTAGGGTTCAATACGTTTATAGTTCAATATGTTTGTCATCAATAATTCTGTACCTGTTTGTGATGAGAAAATAAATATGAATTCTAATTCCAACTACACAAAAAAATTAAAAATAGCTTGGTGGTGATGATTTCATTCCCATTTCATTCACATTTATTATAGGGAGAACCCTTTACTTAACAATTGACATGTGATGTGCTATAATTAATGAATGAATAAGTAGATAATGGGTGCGTTTGGCAGAAAAAAGCGCTAGCAAGCGCTTACAAGCGCTGAAATAGTTTTCGGCCAGGACACGATTGCTACTTCAGTAGCGCTGACACAATCCGCCATTTTGCTTATTTCATTTGTTTGTTTTGAAGTAAAGTTTATAAGTTTTTTTTTTGTGCAATATTAGTTTTAAGTAATATAATGACATGAATAGACATATAGATGTTATTAAAAATTCATGATTGGTAAGTTTTTAATATGAATATTTTACAAATATATATATTCAAATTAGGTTAGGTTCCCCGGTTAAAACTGACTTCGTGTCCTAGAGGAAAATAGCTACTTACGATTTGACAGCGCTTACCGCTTACGATCGCCATTTTGCTTACAAGCGATTGCTAGCGCTTTTTTCTGCCCAACGCACCCATTGTTTTCCTATTCCTATTCTCTTACTCAGACGCTACGCAGCATTTATTACATCAACTTCTTTTAAATTAGTCTTTCAGATCCATCCAATGTATTTTCGAGAATTAATGAAGCGTTACTTAAAAAATTGCATATCCAATACTCGAGCCAATATCATCGCACTAGTTAGATTGTTTCCTATTACTAATTTGTGAGGTTTGGCGTTTTTGTGTGTATTTTCTTTCATCAGTCGGTTGGCAGAGCCCCGTTCGTGTCTTAGCATTGCGTACAGGTGAGATCGGAATTTGAAAAAAAGGTTGATTTATTCCTTCTCAATACACATTGACAGAATATTTATAACCCACTGCTGACCACAGGCCTCCCCAATGCCATAGTTGCCACGCTTGGCAAGGGGGTTGGTAACCGCAGGTTTTTATTTTTAGTCTTTATTAGAAAGTTACTGCTGCCCAACTCCTGATTTGTCTCCCTCTGCTGCCTGTTACGACCGCCACGGGATGAATATACACGGGATAGTGAATATTTTGACAACGCCACTCCATGCTATTATTATGTCCCCATGTACATTTTATATACCTTTGATGTTATCGGCAATACAGAATCCGTCACCCCATTTCATCTCGTCAGAGTGTGTGTGGTGGCTAGATGCGACTATAGGAACGCGATAACAAGAACCTTATAGCTTCGGATAGATGGCGATATAACAGTGTCGCTTACAGCAGTAAAAGATATAAAATACTGATATAAATACTTAGTGCATTTACTACACTTAATGATTTCTTATGTTTACGCGAATACTACACGTTTAAATGTGGTTGAGACACGCTACAGCTATATTTTTTGTAGTATGAATGGGTCAGTTCGTCCGGGATAGGACGACATTCTCACAGAATACCAGTGTACTCAACAATAGCAGCTCAATGCTGCTTTGTTTCGTATGGTGAGTGTAAAGAACCTTTTTACTATAATATTTTTAAGGTATTCCATATCTTTGCCCTCAGGAATGACAACACATCTGCATTTGTGTAATCGAAGATGAATGTAGATATCAAAGGGCCACAGCGTCCACTTACCATCAGGTGGATTATGTGCTCGGTTGTCATCCGTATTCTATAAAAAACACACATTAAATGAAACTAACGTTTCGGATTTCATCGCTTAATTTTTAATATTTAAGTTTAATTTTAATTTTTAAATCCAGACGTTTCGGGTGCTGTACATCCGTGAAATTATTTTCACTTACGACACTTACTTATTTGTTTCTATGCTTAGTAGGTGTCGAATGCAGCGTAAAATATGCGAGTCGTCTGATATTGGTAATCGCCAATTCGCCCGGCAAGCTTGGCGATAATAGCAAATGGCAAAACATTGGGAGAGACTCATGTCCAGCACTTGACATTTACAGCTTGCTTAAGAAGAAAAACAAGGTACTCATATTTGATAATGCCAAGACTAACAGATATACAATTTGAACCCCATCTGTACTAGGACATCAGTAGCGGAATGGTAGACATTACTTCCCGTTGCAATGTATCGATCAAAGAAAATAGCCCCAGGAGATTTGTAGAGCTTTGGTGTGTCATTCACTAACCAATAAAAAATGAAAAATATGCCAAAAACATCTATATTTGAAAATAAATTGAAGCCGCGAATCGGGAAAAGTTTTGCAATTGTAATAGCAATTGCTATTACAATAGAAGTTTAATGGATATATTAAATTCACACGCCATTTAGTTGAACTGTTACATAAACGACGGTTGATATTATGGACCTACGTCTGCATTTCATTAATCAATACTCGCCTGCCATTGCACCCCAAATCCATACCATAATTCATATTGTCCATTAAATTTCAGGTAAGTTATACATCGGAAATAATTTGACTAATTTTAAATATATTGATTCTCTATATTGTATGTTTAATTTACTACCTACGAAATAAGAGTGGATTTAAACCGAAAAATAATCTTTTGATTTTGATAAAATGTTGACTTGATCTTGATAATCTTGATCTTGAATAAAAATTGTTAAGGTAAATAAAATTAAACCGTACAAAAGTCCTAACTTACGCCTCCAAAACATAATGAGCTTATAATATGCAAATGGTATTTATATATATGTACATATAATATACATTTAATGAAGTTATGTTTTTACACAGTAGGTTCACAGTAGGTTTTTCTTCCGGATATCATTAACACAAATGATTACAGGTTACCCATGCGTGCATGCACTATTGCTTTCCTTCCAGAATCTAACAATATATCCATGATTCATCTCCTGTCGTTATGTCATACACAGCATTTGATTCATATGGAACCCAAATGTCACAAAGTCTTTCTAACTTTTAAATGTCTATAATTCTTTTTAATTTGGCTCATATTGATACCCAAATATTTTCGTACGTAATGCACCGGTTTTCTTTAATTAGTAGCCTGACAGTAGCTACATTTTCTTGGGTGATTGCAGTTGAGAGTCGACCTTCATGTATGATATTCATGAAGGTCGACTATGGTCGACATCGTCGGCGAAAAACACGTTAACGATAAAACTTAGCGTACCATCGCCTTACAGTGATTAAATGAACCGCCAAAAATTATTTTCATCAATATATGAGTTTCTTATGCTTTAAAAATGTAACATTCGAAATTCAAACATTAATGAGCGGAAGTTTGTATCCCTTAAGAATTAAAAAAAAAAACATTAAAGTACCATACAATTTCAGTGTACTTTTTATCAGTGGAGTATTGTCTTTTTAAGGGACCACAAGTATAGTTTAGGTTTACTATTGTGAAAGATATAACGTTATTTACATTAAAAATATACAGTCAAATTGAGAACCACCTCGGTTAAAAATTAGAAACTTGTGACTGATACCAATTTCTAAATTTTTACGTAACAAATATATTCGTTGAGTGCCAACTGAAATTGATCAGTAATATAATGTTTAACTTACTTGAATATGTTCGTAGGATTTTCACAATGTGTGTATACTGGAAATGAACGTTGAAGAGCATGAACTTGCCCTAGAGATACTTAATACAAACATTTTAACACATTAAATAGTATAAGTAAATATATATATATATATATATATATATATATATATATATATACATATATATATATATATTTACTTATACTATTTAATGTGTTATACACACACACACACACACACACACACACACACACACACACACACACACCCCTTTTATACAGCCTATATACGTCCCACTGTTGGGCATAGGCCTCCCCTCATTTCTGAGAGGGTTTTAGGGCAAGGAAGTGTCCGCCGCGCTGCCCCATGCGTGTTGGCGAACTACACCATGTGAATTTTTTTTTTTATTCCTCAGACATGCAGGTTTCCTCACGATGTTTTCCTTCACCGCCGAACACGTGGTAAATCAGCGCTTAAAATTGCAATTAACAATTTCGTTGGTGCCGGCGGGGATCGAACCCGGGTTTCTCGAGTTCTGTTATATTTAACCATCTGAGCTACCACGGCTATATATTTATATATATATATATATATATATATATATATATATATATATATATATATATATGCAGCATGGCTCTACCACGTATAATATATAACGCTGTGCATCCAACTGTCTTTTTCTTCAACTCCCATTGTTGGAGGAATTAACAGACAGACATACGTAGCACACAGACACTTTTAAATCTGCGCTTTGTCACCAGCTTGGATATTATACGGCTTGCTAAAACGAAATGGTTATACCCAAAATCTTTGCGAGGAATTATATGGAAAAGGTCTTTGATTATTTTGATGCCAATTTAAATAAATTTTTTAAAAATTTCTTATATATTACTAATTTATGTAATATGTTTAATCATAACAAGCGATGTATAGTCAATATTCATGAATAGAAGAGTACAAGTAATACTTATTGAAAGTTACTTATGATTTTTGAGTAGTCGGATAAAAGCTTTTGTCTGTTTATATATAATGACAATTGAAATAAATAAAAGGAGCAAAGAAATAAAAATAACAAAATAATTTCACATTTTCAAGTCAGTAAAAATAGTCAGTAAAAACTTCGAAATTCAAAATTTTAAATTATTCTATTATTGCTCTCACTTTTTATTAAAAGTTAATTAACCCTTTGAGTGAGCTAAAGAATATCATGATCTCAGTTTCAACTAAATAGTTGCTGATAAAATTTCATTCCCTATTTTGACACTCTAAAGGTGGTGGAATTTTTCCCCAAATTCAAATAGGATTACACTTGAAGTATAAATTATTTAATAAGATAAGAGTCATCATTATCGGTTCACAATTGGCGAAGATATTGCGTTATATACATACATAGGAGCGCAAACAGGTATATAGTAAACCTCCTCTTACTTTTGAAGTCGACTAATAAGTGACTTTTCCTGTTATTTAGTCAAATTTTGGGAACGTCGAAAGGACGTTCCCAAAATTTGACTAAATAACAGGAAAACTACCGTTTTAAAAACTAAAATACAATTAGATTACTACCTCTCACCGATTTGGAGGTGGCTTCAATAATGAATGATATTCAAAGATCCCTTCGTGCGCAGACACTGCAACTTATACAAAAGGCTAATGTGTTAGTTTTATTGCTTCGTCTAAATAATCTAATATTATATACTTTATTATCTTCGTCTAAAACAGAGGGACGGGGTGTATCAATAACTATTTAGTCAACTTTTTGATAGCAAAATTTAGCAAAATGTTCACAAAGTGGAATAGTTTGTAAATAAAGTCTGAATTCATTTCAATTATTTTTAATTCAATTATAAATTCAACCGTGTATTGGCGCTGTAAGAATGTCCACTACTTTCGTAACCCCCTGTAGGTATCGTAAGGGGTGACAGAGGGAAACTGAAACAAAAATTGGGTAACGGCATCCATGTGATAACAACTATAGTACGTGAGGGTAATATGGTCATCCGATTAATATGGTCACTTCCTTATAACTCAAAAACTACAGCCTTGTTTTCATAGAAGGATCTGTGATACGATAGCTCTTCATCAGTCAATCAAATAATAAAGGGTCAAAAGGGCGCTGCTTTATCTACACAATTTGAACAGTTGATATTATATTAAATATTTTTGTTGATTTTCGTACGGTGTAGTGTAGTAAGTTTTTCTTAGTTAATTTTTTAAAGTGTGCCTAATTATTGCCAAAGCTTGTGTGCTTATTTTTTCCTATTATTTTAGTGGAAGTATACGATTTTGTGGTTTTATCTCTGTCTTTCTCACAGTTTTGGTTTTATAGGGCGGCAAAGCTCAAGGTGACCATATTACCCTCACCTACCTTATAAAATTAAATAAGTACTGCTCGTCAAGCGTGAAAACTATGGCAAAATGACAAAATGCTACGAAGAAATCTATGACGCCTTAGGAGGCCTATGTTCTGTAGTGAGCTTTTATTTAAGCTGTAATGGATGGATGTGTATAATAAAAAAAAGGTGAACAAGAATAAAAAAGCAACCCTGTAAAGTAAATGTGGATACGTGAATCAGTTCACGTCTCAAAGGCTTAGTAATTCGATAGTTTTCACGTATAAACTCGGCTTCTAATTAAGATAAGTATAGGTGAAGTAAAGAATATTTTTTGAGGGAAAATGTAGATACACCTCAAAATAAAACTTTATTTCAAACTAGTTTATAGTTCAAAATAGATACAAAGAGTTCATAGGTTATGATTCATTCATTCGTTCATTATAACCGTTCGAAGTTTAAAATAAATTCTCATTGTGACTTCAGATCTCTTCAAAATATTTTTTTTTTACTTTCGAAGACATGAAAGTTTCCTCACAATGTTTTTCTTCACTGTAGAGCACGTGATAAACCAGCACCTAAAATTGTAACCAACAATTTCATTGGTGCCGACGGGATTCAACCCCGGATCGCTCGCGTACCTGAGCTACCACGGCTCAAAAAATATAAAAAAAAACTTAAACAGAATTTTAAACTGATCTGATAATTTTTAACTGTTTATTATTTTATTTTTGTGATGTGTACAGTTCCAGGAATAAAGGTCTTTCTTTCTTTCTTTTATTCTGTCTTTCTTTCTTTCATCATTTGAACTGAGAATATCCTCGCGGTAGAGCGACGCTACAGCTATATTATGGTTGTAGCAACTTAATACTGCTGTGTTTCGTATGGTGAATGTAGAGAACCAGAGACCTTTTTAAATGGAAGCGAAGCAATCGATCCAAGTCATTAGTTAGTTAATTAGAATAGAATAAGGGTGACATGTGAGCAGACTCAAATAAGAATCAAAATGCAAATGCGTTGCCACACTTAAGGATCAAGATACCATACATACCGCGTAAAAGGGCCTCCGGTTCTTTACACTCACTACACAAAACACAGCACCATTGAGCTGCTATTTTACGCTGGTATTCTGTGAGAGCGTAGTTCGCTGCAACAATAATACAGTAGCAGCATGGCTCTACCACGTAACAATTGTAGGGAAGGTTTACCGTAACCGCCGATCCGGCTATTATACGCCTGGTACAGGTATCTCGTAAACGAGATGGTTATACCACAATCTATTGGTAACCAAGCGTGGCAACGCTGGCAAACATCTCCCCCAACCCCCCTTCTTATGAGACAATGTATGGGTTAGGCCTATGTTCAGCAGTGGACTTTTAGAGGTAATGGATGAAATGGATAATGGAATAAATAAAACAGAGAATGAGCATTATTATATTTAATGTGTTAAAAATATTTGTATTATGTGTCTCCTGGGCATCCCCTTCAGCGTCCATTGCCAATGTAGATGCGCACACTGTGAAAATTTCACACACACATTCAGGTAACGTAAATATTATATTACTGGTCAGTCCCCATGTAAGCTCGACGTATGTATGTTGCGTTCAAATTTCGAAATTGGTATTAGTCGCAAGTTTCTAATTTTAAGCGACTTCATAAATAGAGGCAGTGCACAATGATTCACTGTATGTACGTATATATACACACACACACACACACACACACACATATATATATATATATATATATATATATATATATATATATATATATATATATATATATATATATATATATATATATATATATAATATAATAACTGACCATTAAACATAGGGATATAAATTCTAGGCGTACAGTTTTCTCTGTGATTGTCAGACCACATTTTGCAATTGAGTTTTCTCTTCAAATCTAGAAACTCCTATTCGTGCATATTAAAAGTAGTAGTAAATATATCCTTCGTCTTCCCCATTGACATCGTGATCAATTTCCCAATGCAGGGAATCTATAGCTAACCAATGAGACTAATGTTTGTAAAGAATCTTCGAATTCCTATTTTTTCGTAATGTTATCTATGTTTATGCAACTAACAAACCTTTTAAATACCTTAAAATTAATATATATACTATAGTTCGTGCCAAATCGATTGAGAAAAACGGGCATTGACCTTTTGGTCGTTTAACCAGGGGCTACAAACCTTCAATATATAGGCACTTTTTGTATGTAGGGCTTTCTTTATTTATAATGATTTTTTTAATTATTTTTTATAATGATTGATATACTATATATTTATTAACCATTGTTAAAAAAAGTTATGTAAAAGATCGCTGTAGAAGAAAAATCATCCATTCTTATAAAGTACTTTATTCATTTAACAACAAAAAGCATTAATTTATAACACATATAAAGCTTCGAGTGATAACGACACCGAATAAGTACGTACTTATTCAAAACATAAAACTTTATTTTCAATGTTATATAGAACTTTATTTTTATTCGGTGCATGCGGGCCGGCCCAAAAAAAGTGAGGCACCTGAGGCTGTCATTGTCACGTTTATTTTAGAACGAACTGACGTAACGCGCGTTTTGTTTATTTTAAAGGGATGAATTTGCAAAAGCTCAATATGGTGATTATATTGCTTCAAATTTTTTTTAATATGAAACTGTTATTAAATGAATTGCTGCGTTACTTACCATAAATTAAAATATAAGACATTTTTCGCGATGTACCGTTAGATTTCACGATATTTATAGGAACCACAGACAATATTATTAAAGAAACAAAAAACAAAACATATGTGCTGACCTAGAAGTGTGAATATTATCAATATTTAAATATTGTTATCACATAAAATTGAGTTTTTGTAAGTTACTATAGTTGATTGCATAGTCCATTTTATAATCTGATCTTCTTTATAAATGTTAGTTTGGACCAATTTTTGTTCTACCAACATTCAGTAATTTTTTTGAAAAAAGTCATTTTAGAAATTGTGACTTGTTTTACAATTTTCTATTTGTCTCATAACTTTTTTTAAATAACATAACATATACAATATTTATTATTAAATAGAAACTACAAACGGTGGTTGGTTTTTTAGATCTTAAATTTTTTAAGATCTAAATACTTTTAACCATTAAGATGTGATCATCAATCATCGTAAATTTATAAAGGCAATATACATTGATGTAAATGTATTGCATATACTATAATGTAATGTAGGTAGAGGCGTACTAACAAAATACATAAAATAAAATTAAACTGTGCATTATGCCTTCTTCTACATTGTTACTGCAACATGCATACATAGACTCAGGAAAGGGGCAGATAGCGATCGATAGTTTTCCCCTTGGGAACTCCGCGTGTTATATCCGAATCAATAGTATATCCTACCCTTGCGCTTACATCTATGAGCCTTAACAAAGGGGATGTTAATATTTGCGAACAATTTCATTGAGAATGAGGGGTGATCTTCGATCAATGTCATTTGTGTAGGAGTTTAAAATATTTATAAGAGTTCATTGCCGTGTTTGAAATAAAAGTTAATAATTCAGTAAACCTATTTTTTAAATAGCTATTTCTTAAGCGCTGACACTAGTTGCTAGTGTTAAAATGTTTTTATAAGGGAAGCACCTCATTTGAGCACCGTAAGGCGTTGGTTTGTGTATTTTGATAATAGCTGTTTTTCTCTACATGACGAAATTCGTTTCGTTCGACGGAGGTAGAAAATGTGCAAAGTAGTTGAGAAAATCAGCGCATCACAAAGAGTCGAATTTCCTTTCAGGCATTTGGGATTTTGTTATAGCCAAATTAAAGAAAATTACAAGAACATTAAAAAGTTAGAAAGTTTTGTTGCAGCTGGATTCCTCGAGTTGATCTGTGTAAAAACTCTTGAGAAACATGGAAATATTGTTACTTCTGGAAAGAAAGCAACAGTGTATATGAATGTATGTATGTACCAGTGTATGTATGTAACAGTGTATATGAATGTGTATGAAGTATGGTTGTTCGAAGGTGACATCTATCAAGGTTTGACACATACGGAGCTAGAAGAAACATGCCCTTGGAGTAATGGTACTTTTGTTTTTAAAATTAGTTTGAATGAACAAAATTTGTTTAAAATGTAATGGAGAATACTTTGTAAAACAAAAAACTTATTTCTTTACATATAAATTGTTTTATTTATGATTTGCGCAATCTTTCAATGTTATGCTATATTTAATTAATGTTTACAATAATTCGCATTATTCGCCATTTTAACTTAAGCATGCGTGCAAAATTAAAAAAAATATTATATCCTTAACTGGTCTAGCAGAAAAACATTACTTGACCTGTACTAATAGCTTGAGGTTTAAGCACCCACGTGCCCACTGAAATGATAAAAGCATAGTTACCTGCCCTCCCTTTCAAATATACTTCAGAAAATAATAAAACTAGCACCAAAACAAATTACCCCCAAGAAAAGGTATTTTTCCTTTACCAATTAAAATTAACACTTTTGTTATAGATGTATAAATACACAGGGTAAGTATTACGTTCAGAATAAGTTATATAATCAAATGGTGAAGAAAACTTAATTAAAAAAAACATCAAACATTATGACTCTTTTATCTTTTGAATTCAAAATGCGTGGTAATTAATTATTTAACCGATTTTACTTATTTTGCTCTTACTTACTTTACTGCACACGCACACGTAAGGGTCGAATGTTAGGTAAAAACGTTGTTGCCTATAAATCACATTCAATTTTGGATAATTTCAAATAAAAGTAGAAGCCTTATTTACTCGTATTCTCAAAACCAGCAATCACGGTATATCATTATTTATATATTTGAATTTAACCTTAAAAATTTGGCTACTCTTTGAAAAATAATCCTGTATATTATAAATGTATGTGCTATATTCTAGCGACTTCACACAGGTGATTTCTTCAGATCTCGACAACAGCGCCACCTACCACATCCACATCCGCTCAAACGCATGTAAAAAAAAATGCATCAAAATCGTTCGAGTCGTTTTCGAGTTTTAGCGAGACTAACGGACAACAATTGATTTATATATATATGTATATATATATATATATGTGTATATATATATGTATATATATATATGTATATATATATGTATATGTATATATATATATATATATATATATATATATATATATATATATATATATATATATTGCAAGTATAACATGTATGTATGAATCATTGCTGGTGCGTGACAAAATTTATAATATAGTGCTGCTGCTGACCAGTTGCATCAGAGGCTCGAAGTACTGACTGATAACAGATGGGTGAAACAGGTTCTTGAGTAACCTCACATTTATAAGCACACTGATATGAGAAAGGTGGAATGACAACCTGATGAAATATGCAGAGAGTGGATGGACGTAGGTAACTCGGAAGAGCGCTCTGTGACAATGGAGGAGGCTTATGTCCAACGGACGAACTGTTATTATCATCATCATTATTACAGCTCTTTCCAAGTCCACAGCTAAATGTAGACCTCCAAAAAGGAACGACACAAAACGTGGTCTTGGATGGATTACTGCGTTGCGTCGTAAACCTTTTGTCCCCGTCGGTAGTCGGTTATTTGAGCTATAGCCGACCGAGCTTCGAATTATAGCAATGGCTGGCCGGCAAGCCCATTGCCGCTTCAACTTACGTTTGAGGATTTTTGACTAGATTTAATAATCAAACATATTTAAAAAAATTTATGTTGTTGAGTAAATTTGTCAGATTTGTACCGTGCTAATTATTCTTACTTCTACCTACTTACTCATTTCTTGAAAGCAATAAAATTGTTCTTATGTTTTTATTATATTATTTTATTTTGTTTTGGTATGTATTAAATGGCTTAACAGCTGGTTTGTGAGTTAACACGGTTGCTAAATGTACGTAATGTAATTTAAGTTCAACAAATAAATAATAATAATTATGAATATTAAAAAACCATCAAACATTAAGACAACTTGTCAATACTTTCGGAAGCTATTAACATCCTAGGTATGCTGCAAGTGTACTCCGCGCCATTATGCAGAGAAAATATGGTAAAATATTTGTATGGACTAAACAATACCTGAATATCCTCTTATAGTAAACATTTATAATGCTTCCATACTAATTTATCCGTTTCCTCATTACGTTGTTTTAGTTTTGCATTTTTCATTAAGACAGTGTCATAAATAAACAAGCAACGTATAACGTTTTACAGCGTCCTGCAGTTCAAAAGCAATAAAAACATCTTGAAACCAAACGGCCACAACGCTACGCCGTAGCCATGTAGCGGGTAAAAAGGTAGCAGCTACGGTCTTCAAAATTCATGACTTTCCGTTTGAAACGTAAACTCCTAGTCGGCGCTTTAAAAGGGAATATGTTTGTGGAAGTTTCAAATGTTCACGAATGGGGATATTTACACTTAAATTTATTTGTGCCAAGTTTTCTCTGCCATATTTCCGTTTGTGCTGTCTACGTGTCGCATGTATGTTCCGTATAAGTTAAATTAAAAAATAAATTACTTTTGCTCTTTACAATTCTCTACTGCTTCCAATAGAAATACATAAGAAATACAAAAATACATAAAGATATGTATATCGAGATTTTATAAGTCCTTCATGATAAACATATACATATGTTCGTTGTAAATATTTTATATAATAATATCCGCCGGGCTGCCCCAATACGTGTTGCTATATTTCCCATGTCCCCGAATTGCAGTTAACAATTTCTTTGTTGTCAACGGATATCGAGCTTAGTTTGTTCGCGTCTGTGAAATTTACAGCGAACGCTTTCATGTGCTACCAGGGCTCACAACGAAAGAAGCCCAAAAATAATTAAAATGTGACGCACGACACGTCTAGAAAGCCTTTGACGTAACATCGTTCTACGTCAAGCCGGACGCGTGCCCAGAGCTGCAGCTGTCACGTGCAAGTTGAGTCAATCTATTATAAAGGATTCTGCGGCAGCGTGGGCTGAATCGAGAACAATTTTCGTAGATGGCATAATGTTTTATACTCGGATTTATTTTGATATGAGTTGTGTACGAGAGCTTACTAAAAGAAGCATTCAATTTTCAACCGACCTCAAAAATAGAAGGAGTTTTTATGTGTGTTGCTTCGGAATTTTTTTCTAGTTGAACCGATTTTGATGATTTTATTTGAAAGCTCGTTCCTCCCTTGTGGTCACATATAGATTTCATCAAAATCCGAACAGTACTTTTTGGGCTACCCTCAATAATGAGTATTTAATTGACTTCTACTACATTCGTAGACAGAGAAACCTATAGACTAATGATTAGCGTGGCCTCGAGTGAGAAAGGACGATAACTTATTTTAGGTTATACAATAATCTTTATGACTTTTAAATATATTTAGTTAAAAAATTTTAATTGTTCTAAGAACTGAACTGAACAAGATTCACCAATCTTAAGCTCACAAAACACTTTTTTCTCATTTATACCAACTTGTATACTACTTAGATCGCTACGAACTGTCAAAGTTGTTTACCAAAGTGTAGTTTGCTAAACAAAAAAACCGGCACGCAGAAAGGGACAAACAATCACACCGCTCTATCTCATTTCTATGCAAGACGTATGCATAAATCTATCTTTTTCGTGTGTGAATGCGAAAGAAAGCGTCAATTTGTCTATAGGATTCTCTGTCTACGACTACATTAGTGATATTCTCATTTTATTAACTGTCCAAAAAATGGAAGAGTTACTCAATTCGACTGTATGATTTTTTATGTGTGTTAACTTAGAACTTTTTTCTAGGTGAACCGATTTTGATGATATTATTTGAAATCTGATGCTTCTCTTGTGGTCCCTAAAAATATTAAAAAATAACCAAAAACTAATTTGTCTATGGGAAAATACATGTAAAGCAAAAGCGCACGCTTTTGTAGTAATTATTGAGAAAAGAATTAATTTAAAACAATTGTAATGTGATTGAATCTTTTGTTGAAATAAAGATAGTTATGACTTTAGACTTTTACTCCGCTCCGTTTATGACGCTAGCAAATTGCATCTGCATCTGCCCTAGTATAGCTGTCACTATATTATTTTCTCACCACAAAAACTTCCGACATGTGGTAATCTTCATGGATGGTTTTCAGCTGTTATCTTGGTGTCTTAAAAAATGGTACTAGTCGTTAAATAAAGGGTTTTCTCGAATCCTACTTCCGCAAGATTTAATCTTTTTTTGATTTTGTAACCATTCACATTTAGTTTCGAATCTCATAGCTTAATAACAAAAATTGATTAAGATCTTACCGGTAGTTTTGAGTTATTCCTACTTAATAATGCGTACTTACATTTCGATTACATTGAAGACGTTCTCATTTTATTTATATTGAAGCCGGTTGTACAAAATTTCTAATTTTACTATTTTTGTTTCATCGTCTTTGTCCGTAGAGTTGAAGGAGTAATATTATAACTTATAATAGTACTCCTTAGTAGAATAATATATCCCGGGTCGGGCCAAAAATCAATTATTGAGTTTTTCTGTCGAGAAATTCTCAGTAGCTGCCCGGAGTCAGGTAGTTGGTGGTGTCTCACCCCCGTGCCTCGGAAAACACGTAAAGCCGTTGGTCTGCCGTCTGATCTCTCTCCGGTCGTGTCGGTTTACCGTCCCATCGGATTATGAGAGTGAGGGAATAGAGAGTGCACCTGTGCTTGCGCATACACTTGGGCACTATAATCCTGTCCTGCACCGATGGCTAGCCTACGTTGAGGCAGACCGCCGTGGCCGAAATTCCGCCTGGAGGACATTATTATGTGGGTTATCTATATAGTTTTCTCATCTGGTTGGGTTCTATAAATATATAATTATAAATTAAAATGAAAAGATAAATATACATAAATATCAATAAAATTAAATTCAATACAAAAATACATAAATAAATAAAAGACCAACCAGATGAAAGCAGGGGAGACCAAACAGCCGAGGGTTAGGAGGAAAGGGAAAGAAATCGGCGGACGATGCGGGCGGTATCGAGGAGCACCGCTTTCTGCATTTGAGACCGGAGCGGTCTGTCACAGAGTCCCAGTCGCCTCAGATGACCCGAGAGGCTGACTGGGATTAGCCCATTCGCAGAGGCGACTACAGGAATAATTTCGGCCGGCATACCACCCCACATGTCGGTCACCTCGTGAGCCAGGTCCAGATATTTTGTTCGTTTATCTGTTTCGGCTTTCACGAGGTTCTCCTCATACGGAATGGTAATGTCGACCAAAAATATCCTTGACTGTGCCCGGTCCATCAGCACAATGTCAGGCTTATTCGCAAGAATAGTCCTGTCCGTGCTGATGGCCCGGTCCCAGTAGAGCCTGGCGCGGTCATTTTCGAGCACGGCTTCTGGTAAGTACTTGTAATACGGCAATTTCCGGTCCACGAGACCGTATTTCAGAGCAAGCTCCTGGTGAAGAATTCTGGCTACTAGGTTGTGCCTGTGTAAGTACTCAGAGTTAGAAAGCGCCGAACAACCAGAGATGACATGCCTAAGTGACTCCCCGGGATGGCGACAAGCTCGACAGACGTCGACAGTGCCATCCTTTATTATATTATACATTATTTTACATTATTATTATTATTAATATTATAACATCATACAAAATTTTAAATAACTAAACCGGCGACGAGAGGAAGCGTTTAAAGGTAACAAATATTTCGCTAGCCTGTCAGTTGCGAAAAATCTTTTCAAGTTTGGAAGAGGTTCACCATAATGATAATAAAAAAATACTTTATTTCCTAGAGATTACCAACCTATATTATATTATATTAATTATTCACTATCCACTACTCCATATTATCCTGAAACTGATATAGTCCAGGAGTGTATTTTGACGACCTGTAATGAATTAATTAATCAATGGAAGTGGCCTAAGTCAAGCAGAGAAATGAAGTGGAGAATGGACATAATGTTACGTATTTTTTACATTTTGTCTATTGTAGAAACGATAACAAACTAGTTTGTGGGTAAACTAATTCGGCAGAAATTATAAGTCCAATTAATACCTTCAACACTTTTGCCTGAAATAAAGTAATATTTCTATCTGAATTTTATTACTTTTATATCATATTATGTTCTCTAGATATATCATATAGCTTTCAACATTTGTAGCTTTCCTTTATGGTATCACAATTTTCTACTACCGGTGTTATATAGGTATTTTAGGAACCTAGATACTACACAATTTTGAATTTGCTGATTTATCATAATTCCGATTATCCGGTTAATTTAAATATTCAAATTGGAAAAAATCTTGGGTGAGGGATAAGTCGCTCGCGTCCGTAGGCTTTGACCACCTATTCCTAGGCCCACCCTACACGTGCTAAATGAGCGACAAGCCGATAGCACAGACTCGGCTCCACGCCGTGGTAGCGGCGTAAAATATACTACCCCGTATTTTGCACCATGAGGAACCAAAGAACAAGAAAACCTCTTGAGGGGCAGGCGTGCGAAGAATCTCCGGGAGGAAAACCGGCGACGAGGTTCGTTACCCGTCACGTTCTGTCACCCAGAGAGGCGAAAAGTGGATTGCAGAGGCCCGTCTGGCTACGTTGAATGTATGTGGGGCAATGAATGATAAAATGGATGAAGTATGCGATATGATGTATGATAAAGGAATAGATGTATTATGTGTAAATGAGACGAAAAGGAAGGGGAAGGATGTCACTGCACATGGCATGTATACCGCATACTGGTCTGGTGTAGACGAGATCGAGCGGGCATGCCAGAGAGTGGGCATCATCCTTTCAGAAAGAATGGGCCAATGTGTGAAAGAGTATGAATGTGTAAGCCCAAGACTGCTATGGATACGAATGAAAGTGGGCTTAAAGCAGTTGTTTGTGTTAGGGGTCTACGCGCCAGACATGTCTACCCACTTATATCCGAGAGCAGTTTTGGGAAATGGTAAGGATGGTGTTAATGAAGTGTAAGGGAAATGAAAATATTATTATGCTAGGAGATTTTAATGGAAGGGTTGGGGTGAGGAGGCTTGGTTATGAAAGGATTGGGAACGTTTGGTGATGAAAGTATAAATGAGAATGGTGAGTCTTCTCACCGTATGTATGTATGGAAAAGAATCTTTTTGTGACGAACACTTGCTTTCGCCACAAGAGGATTCACATGTATACTTGGGAAAGAAGTGACGATAGAAGCATGATAGATTTCATAATTGTGGATGAAAGATTGAGGGGCGCAGTGGTAGATACAAGGGTTTACCGGGGTTCTAACGTAGGAACGGATCATTATTTGGTTTTATGCCGAATTAATGGTCTGTTCAGGCGTTGGCGCCATCGATCATCTGTGTCTACCACTGCGTTACAGCGTATTAGAACAGAAAGGTTACAAGATGAAGGTGAGAAAAACAAGTTCAAATGTAGACTGAAAGAAAATATAAGTGGTTTGGATGAATTATGTATGAAGGAGTTAGACTTGGAGAATGTATGGCAAAATGTAAAGAAAGGTTTAGTGGATGCAGCTACCGAAGTATGAGGTGTTAGTAAGAGAAAGAATGAAAGGAAAAATAATACGTTACGGTGGGATGATGAAATACGTATGGAAGTTGAAGCAAAGAAGAGAGCATGGCTAGATTTACTAGCAACAAAGGCTGGTAATTCTAGCGGCACGAATGATGATATTGAAAGAAAAAAGGTAGTCTTTAGACATCTTAATAAGAGAGTAAAAGAAGTAGTTGAAAGAAAAATGCAAGAAAGAACGGATAAGAATGATAGAAGAATATTGGATAACTTCCAGGCAAATATTAAAATGTTTTGGAAACTTGTAAGAACTGCCAGGGGACATTCAAAACAGCCTATGAAGAATGCTATAAGAGACGAGAATTTCTATATTCTGAATGATGAAGTTTTGAGTTTAAAGAGATGGAAGGAATATTTTGAAAGCGTGTTTATGAGTGAGGAGACAACGTGTGTACTAATTGAAGTAGAAACTTCGAAGGAAGAGGAAAGAGGTAGCGAGATAAGTATAGATGAAATAATGAAAGCAATGAAAAGCATGAAAGCAGGTAAGGCTGCCGGATATGATAGAGTTTTACTCGAAATGCTAAGGGCTGGAGAGGAAGTGGTGGCAGGCCTGCTGCACACCTTGTTTAATTTATGCCGGGAACTGAAGCGGGTACCGGTAGACTGGTGCAAAGCCGTGATAGTCCCAGTATATAAAGGAAAAGGGTCGCATCAGGACTGTAAAAACTACCGTGGCATCAGCCTTCTTAGCATTGTGGGAAAACTGTATGCTAAGGTACTGATTGAAAGAGTCATGAAAGAAACTGATGGAAAAATTTGGGATGTGCAAGCGGGATTTAGAAAGGGAATGGGATGTACAGATCAAGTCTTTTCCATGCGTATGATCGCGGAGAATTTTTTGGCCAAATGGGATATGATAAGGATATAGAACGACGAGTGAATGCGGAAAATAGAGTAAATGGGGCCCTGCACTCTATTGTGAAGAGTCAAAATGTGTCGAAAAAGGCACGTATGGCAATTCACAATGCTGTGTTGGTCCCTAATTTAACGTATGGTAGTGAAAGTTGGGTGTGGCAGAAGAAGCACGAGAGTAGAATGAACGCAGTAGAAATGCGGTCGTTAAGGAGTATGTTAAGTCTGAATCTGAATGACAGGGTAAGAAATTGTGTAATAAGAGAAGAGTGTGGTTTGCAACAAGTTGTTGTGACCAGGATTAAGAAAGGAATGCTTCGGTGCTTTGGTCATGTGAAAAGAATGAATGAGGAAAGAGTGACAAAGAAAATTTATGTTGCAGAAGTGAATGGCAGAGTCGGAAAGGGACATCCTAGGATAAAATTTATACCAATTTGGCGATTTATTGAAAACGGGCCGAATCAGGAGTACCCCTAACCGACGAGCATCTATGCGTAGGTGTATGGATGTGAAGGAGGCGAGAGAGGTGTGTCAGGATCGTGCCAAATGGAAGTCTGTAGTCTCTGCCTACCCCTCTGGGTGACATGCGTGAGTGTTTATGTAGTTATAGTATGTATCTTGGGTTTACTTTTTTTATAGAACAAACGAGCACACAGTCCACCAGACAACTACACTTACCCACGATTAATAATAAAAATTCAGATCCGTTGTCACTTCTGAGGACTAAGATGGAACTCGTTTCTCGTAAAAAGGGTCTCCAGTTCTATGGAATTGGAATGCCTCCTTTACTGTAAAAAGGGTCTCCGGTTTTCTTTACTCACCATATGAAACACAGCAATATTAAGCTGCTATTTTAATGTTTTAAGCTTTTAAAATTTTCTGTTCAGCAGAATTAAGCTGCTATTTCACTGCTTTACGCTTTTAAAATATTCGTAGATAAGCACCATAAATCGCCTTCAAATGGTTCCCACCACTCGGCATGAGACGTCTCAACTTAACTAGGTACACGTGGTACCGCTAGATAGCGCTTTAATTAATTTAATATTATCTAAGATATACACACACACACACACACACTATATATATATATATATATATTATTTTAAATAAATTCTGTATAATAAAATTTAAATGATAAATTATTTAGCTTAACTAAAATGAATTTGAAATGACCACACGATCACAATTAGCTTCTAGACTGTTAAAAAAGAAAGATTGTCGAGTTAATAGAACTAGAGTGTTTCTGATTTCTCCAATGTGCAGGTATCCTTACAGAGGCTTTTTGTAAATGAACACAAAACTGTTTTAAAAATTTCATTGTTACCGGCAGAGATCAGAGTTTACCCGCATATTGAATTAAGGGGAACTGCTCACCCTCGGAGTACATAATTGTATATTTTTACACCTAATATCATATAGGGATTAGTTTAGGTCGTGTAGTAGCAAACTGTGATCTTTGATAACCCGTCTTCAAAGCGTGGCAACTATGCCAAATATCAACCCTTTTTTTTTTAACATGGGGAAATGCCTACGCATACCCGCCTCGCGGGGGCAAGGACGGGTTATGTCGGACTCGCACCGACTAAAACCCCATGGTGTTCCGCCTTCGTCGCATATTGGCAGGGCTACGGGAACGCTTTCGCACACTTCCGCGGCCCCACCAGCGACTGCCGCCCCATGGCAGCACCTCATCGGGAGAGGAATATTCCTCCCCATTCTCCTTCCCAAGTAAGGCGCACCAGAACACATGGCACGCCTTCCTCCACGGCCTCCAATTATATCTGCGCAACAGACGCCCCCGCGTCCGATGCGCGAAGGCCATGGGGCCAGGAAAAACGAGCACTTAGAAATACTAGCCTTCCCGACCCCAGCGGCGGATCTGGTCTATGGCTCCGCCGCCAACCAAGATTCGGCTGCGGAGGATAGGGAGAGCGGCGCCTCGCAATACCGACAATCCTCTCCCCCCGCAGCCCCATCACCACCGCATCAACGGTGCGGCCCCGTTTGAGTCGCGGAGGATAGGGCGAGTGGCGCATCGCCATACCAACACTCCTCTTCCAGCGCGGCTCCACCTCGGCTGCAGCGGTAGGTGGGGAGGACATACCTCTCACCGCAGTCCACCAACACACATCCGAAGTGGGCTTCCCAAGCCCACTCGGAGTGGCCACCTCGGGCCGGCCCTCCACCTCGGACCAGCCATATGGGTTCCTCTTTGTTTCGCCGTGGGTGACCAAGCCACGGCTTCTAAGCCCCCCGCCACGACAAGGCGGGAACCCGTTCGGGGGGGGGGGGGGGGGCAAATATCAACCCTGTGATGCAACTTATGTTCAGCTGCGCGGACTTTTCAAAGGCTGTAATAAATACAGTGTAATAAATACAACATATTGCCTCATTAACTTCGGTCGGCTCCCACTGGATAAGTAGATGGAATGCCAACCTGGTAAGAGATGCAGGAAATTGTTAGAAATTTACAAGTGTTCTAGCACAAATGAGTCTGCTTAACCGGCGTAGGACCACCTCTCACTGAATACCAGCGTAAATTAGCAGCTTAATGCTGCTGCGTTTCGTATGGTGAGTGTAGAGAACTTTTTACTGGAAATGAAATATTCCATGTTAGTCTTCAGGGGTGACAACGCATCTGCATTTTGATTCTTAATCGAAGATAGATGTAGATGTCCATCATGTACCATCAGGTGGGCTGTGTGATTTTTGTCACCCTTATCCTATTAAAAAATATTGGTGGTTTAGGACCGTGCTTTGTGGCATTTCTTGGTGGAGATCTACGTTCAGCAGTGGACTGGTATGGCTGTAATAATGGATGATTTTTTCGATGATAATGCAGCATATTATCTGTGTTCTTATTCAATTGATAAATATTTAAATAACCATCTATGAAGCATTTGATGACCTACGGAACCGAGACGTGGTCCTTCACTGCTGGCTGTATGAGGACGCTCAAAGTCGCTCAGCGAGCTATGGAGAGGGCTATGCTCTGCGTGATAAACTTAGAAAAGAGGATATCTGCAGTAGAACCAGAGTGACCGACATAGCCCAACGGATTAGTAAGCTGAAGTGGCAACGGGCCGGCCATATAGCTCGAAGAACCGACAACCGTTGGCGAAAAAAGGTTCTCGTGTGGCAGCCTCGTACCGGTAGGCGAAGTGTAGGGCGACCCCCACTAGATGGAGTGACGACCTGGTAAGACATGCAGGAAGTCGATGGATGCAGGTGGCTCAGGACCGTGCTTTGTGGCATACCTTGGGGAAGGCCTATGTTCATCAGTGGACTTGTGAAGGGCTGTAATGATGATGATTATGATGAAGCATTTTAGATATTTTAAATACATACCATGTTACCTTGTCAAGTTACATCTTATGTTTATTTTACTTACTTACATCAATAATTATATAATTTTGGTTAATTAATTATAATGTATATCGCAGAAATATTTTATTGTGGCGCCTGTAAAGGTTTACTAAGTTATAAGTACCATTTGAAATTTATATTAAGTCCCTATTGTACACTTTGCGAGTGTATACTAGAATATTTTCATAATTATAACCTATGTAAATATGTGTGAAAAGGTGTATTTAAATTAAACGAACGTTTCAAACCACTTTCTTTATTTCGTGTTCGTCATTTTAATACAACATACAAGTAAATTTATCATCAGATATTATCAATCCTTACAAGCTAACTTAATTAAGAACTGAATAACAAGTATGGATGTATGCATGAGTATTTATCGCGTCCAATAGATTCACAATGACATAAAAATGTATTGGGAACCTTTACAGAAGTATTGTTAGTTCAACCCACACACACTGTCAGCTAAAATAATTCAATACCAATAACAAGAAAAATTTCGGTACTGGAATGTTCATGATTTACGGTAAACTCAATTCCGAATTTCTATGTAAATAACAAATACAAAATAGAAATGGTTACTGAAAGAAAACTTGTCGTTTAAAACGATCAAAAAAAACGACGATAAATTTTAATCTACTGAACATTTACTGATCTAAAACTTTGCACTGCTTACGATTCACACGAATAATAAATGCCAACAAAGCTGGAAGAATAAATTACTTTACATGAATAGATTACTTAAATTTGTGGGTCCTCTTGAACATAGTATTCTACAGACGTAATTTATTTTAAAAGAAACGGTATTTAACGGTGCTTGGTTATAATTCTGATTAAAAAAAAAACAATAACACTAAACGAAACATAAAAAAGGCATGAATGTATCTCTACAGAAATGTGTGATCCTACATGAAAATCATTTGGCTGAACTTTAAAAAAGTTCATAAAAGCGTAAAACAAAGAAAATGCATTTCTAAACACAACTGTCTCGTACATGTTTTGCATGAACAAAAATTAATAAATATCCTCAGGAAAAACGAACGGACACATCAATTTCGGAAGTTATGACTAGAGAAAGAAGTGGTGTAGAACTTCAAGAAAACAGAATTAAATAGTATACTAATAAAGTACCACGAAGTAGTTACCTACGTCCAACTTAACTCGAGAAAACTAAATAGCATACTTAGGGCTAACCTAATTCGAAACTTGACTGACTAGCATCGTAATGCAATAAATTACGATAAAATAAATTAGCAATAAATTAGTTTTCAACAATAAAACTCAAGTAGAAGTGATATTACAACGTGACTCTGTAACACTAAATTAATGCTTATTAAGTAATAGTGGGGTCGAAATATTAAATGTGCATAGAGGCGGAAACGGGTAAGATATTTTGGGTCAAAGATCATCTGAACTGTCGATTACGATCTAATGTAACGTGAACACTAAACAACTAAATCATTTGCCACGATTTGTCCGATTTCTGTTTCGCCTGCCAGTATTCAGTTTTTACTTTGATAGTTCATTTAGACATGATTGTGATTTCGAATGAGACTCATCGTGGCAACGATGTATTTTTACCACACGTTTAAATTTAAATTCCTACACAGATATAAACCTTAAGTACCAATTAGCATTCAAGTTATTTATGAAAAAATATATCATTGGAAATATTTTTCAACTTCTCTCCTTAATCTCGAACCACCCAAGAACAACTTAATTATGCATGTGACAACCGATTTTTATAACTAGACGTTTATCCCTAACAACACTTTGGCAACAAATAGTATTTTCTTTTTAATTTTTTTTTAATTTTCCAATCAATTTCAACAGTAACGTCAACATTCATGAAGTTAACATTACCTCAGTTAATTTACCAATCCTTTATCGATTCTATTTAGCATCGTTTACAGAGTAAGAAGACATAGAAAAGTATCGACAGGAGACGAGAATCGATAATGTGACAACGTTAACTTCGTTCGACAAATTGAAACTCCAACTCACACATAATTTGGCTATCAAAATCGCTTAAACACTACCTGAATATTCAATTTGTCATACGAAGCTGTTAAAAGCAAATTGAATGTGTCTACCTAAATAACCCATGAAAACAATAGCTTAGGATTTTTTTGTGTTTTTATTTTCCTTTTTTTACTGTGATCAGTCTTAAAATTGAGTCGTAACATCTAAGTAAGAAATGATGAACCTTAAATTTACCTTAACTCATTGCTAGGCCAAAACTAATTCAGATATTGCGTTCAGGTTTCTTGTTTTGTGAACTGTACGATACAAATAGGAGGGAATTATTAGAACTATATTAGGGATATAAAAAGTTGTAGTGCGTTAGTGTAGGTGGGCGATTTCTTGCGGATGTTAAGTAACTCTTTTCTGCCTTCACTTGGTAGTGCCCCACTCTTTTATGTTCACCCACAATGTCCTTGCAATATTACAGGAAAACGCGTACAGAAAAAGTTAAACTGTCTAAGGAAAAGGCTTCACTGCCAGTAAGGCTCTCGGGGAAACTAATTTACACAATTCTTAGTACATATATTATTGGTTTTTAGAGTAATCAACATTGAATAGTTCTCATATATTAATCTTAACACTAAAGAGTACAAAAAATAAAGGAAATATTACGAATATATGAAAAACAACAAGTTATCAGCGAATACCACCGCATCTCATATAAGAACAACGTTGTCTTTTTTTCGTTACAGTAACATTTAATGTAATCCACGCTTACTAAGTACAGTTGTGAAGTAATATATTCATCGACTTATCGACACGTTCAATACATCAGGACCTTATCGGTCCGTCACTCAAAGTTCTGGAACATCACCCAGCACTTCATTTAAACGTTTATCTACAAATCGAGATCGTTTCCCTTTGATTATCCTCATTGTATCAAAAATATCTGCTAAAATAGCCCTTTCCCTTAGAGAAAACTCGATAGAGTACAATTTGAACAGTCTCAGATTAAGTAATATAGGTAACAATATCAAATCTGTTGGGGATATGCACGAAGTAAAAAGTTAAACCAACAATTATCCATACGACAATAGGATAGTTGAAGCAATACCTACGTAGACCGCTACTGTAACATCTAACCTAGATATTGGTTACATACAAGGTATAAGATATATTAGCACTTATATTAAAAACTGTACTATAATGCATGTATCGAATGTGAATCACGTAAGTCTGTACAAATTGAAATGAGTTTTCACTTTTTTATTTTATATAAGGATTAAAACATTCCTTTAAATTTAAGGCCACGGCACAATATGGTGTTTCAGTAGTTCATATAGTAAGATTACTGAATTTTACAATTTATGTATTTTAATGTCATTACTTTCTAATGACTGGCCTTATATTAGTGTTCAAGATGTGCTTACTGAGTATCACAACGATGAACCTGCTACGACGTTAGTAGGCTCACGTGCCGATTGAAATTTGCTGTGTCCAAGCACTCGTACAAACGAAGATGTGTCGACCTTAACCTACGATGATTACGTTAGAAAATTGCATAGGAAATGGAGTTAATGTTTAACGTTATATTCCGTAAAAATATTCGTGACAAGACTGTTCAAAGCTCAAAGTGTACCTTACTTAACAACTAAACTAACATATACAATGCAATATCTAAAAATACACACTACTCCATACGCTAAGTAGGATATAATTAAAAATTTATATTTTCATAAGCATTGTGTTCTTATAACTGGCAGGATGACATTACTTAAGTGTGTAAAATCGATTTGTGTGTGGACATTTTAAGCATCGTATAACTAATTTAGGTTTAAACTTACGTGCATATATATTATAACATTTGATTATCTAAAAGCAATTTCATTGGCGACTAGCTTCAATAAGAAAGATTCCAAATTTTCGCTTCACCATTCCGCCGTAGTCCGTCACAACTTCAACGCCTATCTCCAAATAGAAAACTTCAAATTTGTTCTATCAATTTTATCTACTTCCTCAATGACACCACTAAGTGGATGATATGTCATGTTCCAATTAAGAAAATATTCACTATTAAATTATTTTATCATTTCAACATGAGAATAATCCAAAACTGTATCAGTATTGTCGTGTTGGTGAATCATAAAATACATTCTCGTATCAACATCACTAACCATTACTCCATCTAATTTCTTCAAACATTTTAAATAATTAGAAACTTTACTTTGATATGTCATTAGCTACACCATCTATGCAGTTGCATTTGGAATCTTTCTGCGCGTAAAATATCAAATTAACTAAAAATCACACACCTTACGATTTACACATAGATAAAATACCTAACACACATTTAAAATTATAGCTCTAACGTGAAACTGTAGTTTGCCATCTCATTGATTTTTCCGAAAATATTGGTAAACTTGAGAGATAGAAATACTGTAAATGATGAATTACATACAGTACATGACACGTACTACAAAACGCTTAATCATTATAGATCAAAGAAACGCATATAATAATTTATAAAACTGTATCAATACATCTAATTTCAATATAAGTAGAATCCGTACCATATAAAATACCTTAAGAACTCCAAAACATTTCCATTAGAAAATTACCATCGTTGAGAAAATAAATACTATTATTTGCAAACGTCTCAACTAACATAAGCGATAGTAAAATATTCTTTTATAATAAAATGTATCATAAATTCAAACGTGATTTACATTTAAAACATTCAGCGTAGTAATCTTTGAGGATGGATGGTTTGTGCTCATGTGTGCTTTTTATTCTCACCTTAACATTAACAATCACCATGCCGACAGATTATGTATAAACGGAAACAAGGTCACCGTCCATGGATCAAGACTTGCAGTTACAGATGAACCTTGATCCGCCTTACACTCTGTCTAATTTAAATTTCTTTACTTAAAACTCAACCTCAGTCGTCAAATGCAGTAAAATGACCGTATTCATTTTGCTTGAGAAATATATTTCAAAAATCAAGTGAAGTACCAACGTTCTGTGCAATATTCACTAAATTATTACAATTAGCGAATTAATGAAATTTAACAATATACAAACATTGCCGTTTTATTATATATAATTCTGTAAAAGCGATAATCAAAAAACTATAAATTATCAAAATACAATATGACAAAATCAATACAATTCCTGAGCAATAAACCGCGTTTACAGCGTTTACATGTTGAGACACTCCTGGGTAAGCCGCGATAAATAACTTATTCACAAGGATCAAATTATATGCCGTGGTGAGTCCTCGCGCGTTGTATCCAGACACGATATACCGAGGAGTGTCAAGAAATGCGCCTATCTCGAACAGCCGTTTCAATAAAACTAACGTTGAAGCGACAATCATATTTACAAACTTCGCATTAATCAATTTATCGCTAATTTCTATCAAATTTAACGACGTTTTTCTACACAATATTATAAATGACCAATCGTTAACCACATACAATCTGACAAGCTAACATTGATACAATATTTCCTACCATGATGAATACATTAACAGGTGAATTTATTAACTGTCGAGAAATCAATTTCAAACAATATTTAAGAAGTATATGTTACCGATATGATTAATGTAAACCCTCTAATGATTTCTATTGCAGCGGAATAAGGATACAAGATTTTTTGCCAATTCCGCAACAACCCGTAACCTCTTCCTAAGCCGAAAGCCGTTCTCGTTTCAACAATATAACCTCACAAGTCTAATTAACACCTTAGAAATTGTTTATCTATCATCATTCAACTTGAAATTTTCTTTATAAAAATACACACTCTTTCGAACTACTTTGCATCGATATAAGTAATTTCAAACTTTGCCATCTTTTACACATCCCGGCATTCCCTACAGACTAGTTGCTAACACTACTAACATCATTATTCTAATATATTTACATTAGTTTTTTTTTCTACACACTTCCTGGGAATAATTTTGGAATATATGCGAATGAAATGCTACCTCAATGATGTTGACCTAGACAAAAGCTTGAAATTTCATCAATGATCATTGAAGACTACCCAAAGATTGGCCCAACTTTTTATTGCTCAGTCACTTCAGTAATAGAATTAACTCCGCTTTCAAAATTTACGGGATTGTTTTAGGTAACGCAATTTGTATACGAAGGACCACGCTTGAGGTTTTGAGAAAGTGGAAAAAGGTTTATAGGATTGTGTGAAATTTAAGTGAACAGCAGCAACTTTTGTTTTGTTTTTTTTTTCTTTTGTGATGAACTGATATAATGGATATGAATGGCCTAAATATATGTAAAAAAAAAAAAAAAATTATCGATGTACTTTAAAACAGACTCAAATAAACTTTTCACGTACATGTGGAACCTTACTTTTAGTCTTAAGAAAAATTGCTGAGTATAAAATTATAAACGATATCTGTAAGCCTAACTGGAGCTTACGTTATACTAATAGTTGCTAGGTAGTAGTAAAATGTTCCCTATAGTAATTGACTTGGAAATAGTGGATTTTTGGTTATATTCTTAAAAGCAGAGGTGCTGAAGGTAAGGGAAATTGGATCCGACATATCTCGGTAATTATCAGCTACATTCCCGTAGAAAAGTAAAGCTTAGTCGGGATCATATGATTACTTATTTAGAATACAAATATTCCTTAATACGAAGTTTATAGCCTATATTCATAAGAATATGTACTTTAAGGTAAGAATGTTGAAATAATTTTAAGATTACCGCCTACTTCACTGAGAAAACGTCAGTCACTAGACCCGTCTTCCTACAACAGGGGTCGTTTCTACTGAAATTACTGTGCTGATTAATCATTTGCTCAAAATCTGTGCCATGAGAAATATTTTGTAACGTTAACGTTAGTCATTTACATCTATTTCTGACGGGATTTGGGTTTTAAATATGCTTTACTATAGTTTGTGTGATGACACTTAACGCTAATGCTAAAGCAATACTTACGAATCTTGCCAACATTTGTTCCCCAACACCAACTGTTTTAAATGAACTCTTATCAAAAGTGCTCACACACAAATTTAAAATATGGATACGATAAACACACACACACACACACACACACACACACACACACACACACACACACACACTCAGAGAGAGAGAGAGAGACTCACAGGACTTAACACCACACCGCTTTATATGTTTGTGTTAAAGAATCGTTATAAGCGAAATTCTGGGTCTAAAACAGCGTTAAGCAGAAATAACAAGTATATTAAATTTTACCTTTTTTTATTTTACATTAAAATCATACGATATCTTTTTTTTATTTTGATAAGGCACAGTCTGTTTCTAGTATTAAACTGCACATGAATAGATTCTTTAACACAAGCAAAGATTTCGTCAATCAAACATTAATTTAGATGTACTAAAATAATGGCGATTGAGTTGTAAATCTACCAAAAGCACTACTACTCGGGCAAAAAAAAAGAAAAACCAAAAATAAAACACACAGTAAAACTGCAATGAACTGGTATTATTATAAAAAAGCAATTATACAACAAAAATAATTCAAAACAAAACGATGTACATTAATTTAAAGAACAATTGTTTATACAAATAATTAAAAAAAATATAATAATTATAACAACAAACATCGACAAAATATATTTAAAGACAAAACATTGTTTCAAATTTAATCAGTCCTCAAGCTTTAGAAATGCAATTTTAAGAATGAAATGGTTTTCGTACAAAAAATCATTTTTATTCATTATATTATGCAAAAACACAAAAAATTTATTGTGAAAATTAAATTGTATTATATCATAAAGAAACTTAAATAGCCAATTAAGGTTAATTAAATAAAACTCATTACTGTCATAATCAAAATAAAACAAAATGTTTAAAATAGTGAATCACACAGCATTACATTAATGAAAGAACGTGTAGTTGTCATAATTTGCAAATCTTATTGTAAAAATTTTGTTTCACTATTCTATACTTAATATAAATATAATACGTTGAAACGATCTCATTTAAGTAGAAGCGTATGCGATGTTCACAAAGACATTATTTGTAAAAACTGCAACAAAATTTCCAAAAGCAAAGAAATGCGAAACGCTTAGAAATCAATATTGCAGTTTATACAAAACAAGTACTTGTGAGTTTATTTCTAAACTAACTTGAAACCTGATATTTTGAAACCGACTTAGTTCAATCAATCGAATTATCGTTAAAAAAATATTATAATTTATTGATGTTCCACGAAATCAAGTTACAATTTTAATAACAATTATTCGATCGAGAAAAGTGAGGTCGGAAAGTTTTACGACGACTAATTCCAAATGAATATTATGATGCAACTTACATTCGAGTGTATCACAGTAGATTAAATGAAATAAAATAATTACATCCGATCTTAGTAAATGTTACAATTTATTAGGAACAGCGCAGTCTATATATAAAATCATTGGTGATAAATCACTGAAATTTGGACACTAAAGATTGGACAGTATATTCTACTTCACCTAATCTAGTGGGTGCTGCGATTGAAAAATGTATTTATCTACTTAATCGAAGACACGTCTAGATGATGTACAGACTAAATACACCGTGGAATGCAAATAATAGAAACAATATGAAATATTTAAAGAGAGTTTTCTTCAAGTGATCTTCTTGTATTTTCTGTGCTCAGTGCAAGCTTGTTAACGATAAAACACTGTAACTAAAGTAATAAACAATTCATCGCTTGTAAAAATTCAGATATGCTTTAATCTCAACAAGTTATTGAACTTGCACTGTAATAAAAAGACGATATCATTGAGTCATTGAGGGCGACATTTATATAAACCTATGATTAATGTATAAAATCAGAATATGGTACATATTTACAAACAACACTAAATATCACTTATTAAATCACAACATGGTTTTATGGCACATGTCAAACAGGTATTGCGGTTAAAAAACAGTGCACAAATCTGTTGTCATCAGTAGACGTGGCTTCAATGTACACAAACAAAAAAGAAATCCATATAATTGAATTAAGAACAAAGGAATATCACCAAATTTAAAAGCGTAAAACTAAGTGATTAAGTAATCCAGATCAAAATATTAAAAAAAAAGGATCATCGATCCAATAATTATGGATCGCATCAGATCTCATTATTGTCATAGATTCAGCAATAAAAATACTAAAAACCATTATTAACTAAGAAATCAAAACTAATGAAAATCAAACTAAAATAATTCTGCTAACACACTCAAACACACGGTAATGTAATAAAAAATAGTAATAGCATAATATTCATAAAATAAAAAGAAAATAAATGATACACATGCACCGTATAATACTACTACTACAAAAATAATGTTGTTTTCGTATAAAAATATCTTACCAGAATAACAAATTGTATATTTATTTTGTATATCGAGCAAGCTATAATACTCTAGTAAGTAGTACAAAGCAAATACGTAATTCAAATAATGGTGCCCCTACATCTTCTAGAATCTCAGCAATACCATCAAATAAAAAAATCTAGCGAGACAAACATTTTGTATGTGCTCTAATAGTTACTACCGTGTCCAATCACTATAAAATCATTAAAATATTACTAGATTTGTATAAAAACGAATACCTAATATTATTATCAACCAAATGTTACTAATTGTTATTAAAAAAACAACGAAGAAAGGAATTTACGGGTCCGTGGGCTCTCAGTGACTAGGCGGTAATGACGTCATCTATTAGATTACAGATAGCTGTCTTCCAATTAAATCAATTATTAAAGTATAAAAAACCATAATAAAGTTACATCGTTATCTAAAATGCTTTATAATACTCGAGGTAAAGTCAGAGAGACTGGCGTAACCAAATTTTGAAAGTAATAAATGTTTCTATCACTCGCGCCACCTCGTGATGGATGTTGAATGTAATTTCTTTCTAAGATGTCTATAGTCCTTCTGTGGAAGACACTATAGAATCTATGGAAGCATATTCTCAAGAAACGCCGCAGTCAACTTTGTCATTGATAAAACCCCTAACATCACATTTCCCTAGAATTTTTGTAACTACATTAAAAAGGGTAGTAACTAAAGATTGTCCATATCAGCTCAATCAATTTAACACTTACCTAATAATAATGTAACAACTTCTTATTTAATTTCATAATCATATTTCCATCGACACAGAATAAGTGCTAATTAAAAACAGGAAGTGCCGTTGTGCCGAAGAATCTTACAACTAACAACAATACCGCTCGATGCTCTCTTATTACGATAAAATCACACGCTTAACGCCTAACAATTTTTAAGTATTATAATAGTTAAAATATTGGTCCAACAAATGGGCTAAATAATACAAATGCCCTTAATATTCATCCCTAATTTAACGACGTGGGATATGAAAAAATATTATTCAATAGTTTAAAAAATAAAGAAGGGTTGAGAACCGTTTGCGTGTCTTGATCGAAACAACGGAATAATCTCTTTCCTTGAAATAGGTACTCAAATAACAATGTCAAATATTACAACTAATCTCATTACAGTTTCGTTTAGAAATAATACATACAGAGATCTCATGCCAAACATATGAAAAGGACTTCCATTATTACCATAATTTGATTGATCACATCGAGACAGTCGCAACCACTGTTACACTCTCACTTACAAAAGAAGAAAACACTTTGAAACGTCACTTGAACTAATCAAAAATTGACAAGTTTGGCCAGAATCGTTATTACATCAATTATATGACACTAGACGTTTTCGATTGTCACTTTTTTGCTTGTAGTTTATCGGTCATTCAGATCTCCTGTGATCGGGACGGGTGGCTCACATACCTATAGGCGGGACTTGAACATAGCGATAGATGTAAAGTCGATAATCTTTGCTGGCGAGAACAACTGACCCGTCGTCCATAAGTGCGACGTCGAAGCATTGAGCGTGTTTTACTTTGCTTTCCAAAGCTGAAACCAATTGCCCATCTTGGGTGAATATTGTCAGATTGAAATTGTTGTGGTTATCAGCTATCAAAATTTCGCCCGATGCATTTATACCCACGCCTATGGGATAATTAGTTACTCCTTCACCACCGATCTGTCTTAAGTAAATACCCTCATAGTTGAATACTTTAACGCAGTGCGCACGATTGTCGCTGATGAATATTTCCTGTTTGTCATTTACAACCACACCGTTGGGGAACTCTAAGTGTTTGGAGCATCCGAATTTTTGTAAAACATTGCCGACTTGATCAAATATTATAACGCGCATCACTTTGCATTCGACCACTACGATGCGTCCTTTATTGTCAACCGTAACGCCTCGAGGATGTTGCAGTATATTGGCACCAAATTTGCGAACGAATTGACCATACTGATTGTATATTTGGATCTGATGTGTGGGGGATCTTTCAGTAACAATTATGTCACCAGAAGTGCGCACTACAGCTACTCTATTGGGATAAAGAAGTTGACCATCCCGTTTCCCGCATTCACCGAATTGAAATTTGAATCGACCTTCTTTGTCAAAAATTTGAATGCGATGGTTGTTTGTATCGGCAACAATTATATCGTTTTGGGCATTGACAGCAACTCCGCTTGGTTCAGTAAATTGACCTTCCATGACTCCAAATTCGCCAAATTTGCAGTGGTATATCATTTTTTGTCGTTTAATTTGTGACTTCGGCGGGAAAATGGCAGTAGAAATTAATTTATTCGTCAAGTCAATAATAGGATCTGCATGTGTAGCGGTTGTAAGTGAATAGGGATCGGCGGTAGCAGGTGGGAAAAGTGTGTCACAGCCACCGTTCGACCATTTCTCGTATGGATTAATGCCGTTTAAGTTAATATCTCCGATTGCAGAAGAGAATGGCCCAAGACTGTTTGCGCTGTTGAATCGTTTCGAAATAATGTTTGATTCGAATGGTGATGTTGATTGGCTTGTAGGTCCCAGCAATCCGTTCGTGTATGGGCGATCTAAAACACCGTTAAGTCCTGCAGGGAGATGAATTCCACCATTGAGACTTCCAGAACTCCCATTAACGCTGCTACTACTTGATGATGAACCTCCATTTATTAAAGATCCATTGGTAGGTCGTGCAATTGGTGGTTGCTTAGACGGACCAACATTTGCTTCAGAGCTAGAGCGTACGTATCCAAAAGTGTTTCGTACTCCAACTTGAATGGCTTGGTAATTTGAAACAAATTCAAGTTCACATGCTGTTTGGACGCTTTGTTCAGGGTTGGAACTCATCAGTGATTGAAGTTTAGTGTCTAATAATTTTCTGAACATTAATATTTCAGCAATATTAGCGCATTTCGTGAGCCGCTCAACAAAGTCGCAGGTCTGATAAATTTTGTCAACTGTTTCTTGAGCCTTTTGTCCAACAACAGTAAGTGCAATTTGTTTTGTTGAAAACACACTTTCAAGTTCTTTAAGCAACTCTTGCTTCCGCTCTTCAAGCATAGAGCGGTAGAATTGGAAAGTATCGTTTATTTCGTTTTGTGCTTTATGATACTGCACTTGTAGTTTGCCAGCGGCATGTTCTACTGTTTTTACTACGTGCCTTATTTCAGTTGCACGAGTTTTGGCTTCATTTACAGCTTGTTGCATGAGCTCTAATTGTTTAGGTCCGGCGTCAGACAAATGTTCACAGTCGTGTAGCGAAGCTGGATGTTCAATAATGGTACATTCTTTGCATACTGGTACAGAACATGTCCTACAGAAGTATTTGAGGATATCGTTTTTGTGTCTCGGGCAAAATGCGGTCTTGTCACCACTTGTTGTTAGGGTAGAACCAAGCATACCTTTGTCGTCCTTAAGGTCCGTAAAAGTAAGCACACGATGACCTTCGAAACAATGCATGAATTGGTGCGCCATGACGCAGTTTGGACACAAAAAATTTGCGCAATCGACGCAACGTGCAACAGCGTCTGATTCTTTTGATTTGCAGCCCGTGCAGCGAGCTGATGGTGAATTTGTCTGTCTTGCCGTTGGAAGTAGATCGGCGTCCTGTTCTACCGCCGCAGAAATGACAAGATTTGTTAAAAGTCCAGGAATACCTGCAGCTGGTAGTTGACTGTCTACGCGACAGGTGACGCAGGTAACTTTGTCAGGGTGCGTTTGTTCTCTCTCCAGGCAACCCCGGCAAAATGTGTGAAAGCAGTTAAGAACTTTTGGGTCGACAAATGTCTCTCGGCAGATTGCGCAAGTTGTGTCGAGACCGTCGAATTCTCTGAGGTCACATACGGCGGAATCACTCGCAGGTGGTGATGAACCACTCAAAGTCAGGGGCGATAAGGAGCCACGCTCCAGGGAACCTATAGAGTTGGCACCGGGCAGCGACTCAAGGGACGGGGTGCGCGAGGCCATCTTCAGGAAACCGGCATCCCTGAAACAAGAAAAGCAAAATATTAATTTCGACGTAGATTAGACTTTTTAAATTAGATTAAATTATTGAATAAAAC
Source organism: Parnassius apollo (assembly GCA_907164705.1). Classification (NCBI taxonomy): domain Eukaryota; kingdom Metazoa; phylum Arthropoda; class Insecta; order Lepidoptera; family Papilionidae; genus Parnassius; species Parnassius apollo. Next base: position 6,113,120 of record CAJQZP010000088.1, on the reverse strand, counting down.
TATTATTTACGGATTTTATCGCGTTTAATTACTTTAATTTGTTTTTTATTATTATCCCGACGTTTCGGGTGCTTTACAGCGCCCATGGTCACGGGGGGGACTGAGATGTTTGACGTCATCAATCGGACCAAAAATTAATATTAAAAAAAAAAAAACTGAAGGTAGCCGGACTAACTATGACATTGGGACGTCAAACATCTCAGTCCCCCCCCGTGACCATGGTTGCTGTAAAGCACCCGAAACGTCAGGAATTAAAAATAAATAAAAGTAGTGAAATAAACGCGATAAAATCCGTAAATAATAGTTTTGTTCAATGTGTAGTGTTCGCGTAAATTTAAGAAATCATTAGATTAAATTAAAAAAAATGTATGAAGATTTAAAAAGTAATTTTCATTGTTATTCAATTCATGTAGTAAAATTCAATTCATTAAAAAATAATAAGTTTATTTAAAATAATGTTATTTTTTGTTAAAATACATGTATTTACACACGTAAAAATATATTTTAAAATACATAAAGCCTAACCTTTTACAGAAACAATTTTCAAAGACCAATAGAACGAACGTAAAGCTCCAAAAACATCAATAAAACGCTGCCTGGAGGCTAAAACTGCAGTATAGCGTTTCGGAAATGTTTACAGGGTTCGATGCAAGTGAGGGTGGGGTTGCTATAGCAACCCATAGGGCAACGTTAGGGGATACTGCGCCTTTATTTGAATTAGGGTGAGGGTGGAATTTATTTTGGTTCCCCAGTTAGTTGCCATCTGAGGGGAGATAAGGTGAACGGCCGTGCTCGTGTCAATAGTAGGGACTTAGCTACTATTAAGGAGACACTTCTCTAAATTTGGACGATGGTGGCGATTAGAAGTGAAATTAACGTTTTAAAATTATAGGTTATGACTTTCTTCAAGAATCAGGGGTTGTTTGATTGGAGTACTGTAATCTATTATAATTTTCTATACCTAAGAAAACATTAAAACGAAATCTTACTTCCTACTTAATATTGATTACATCGTTGGCACTTAGTTATGATGTTACTTAGTAGTTATTTAAATAACCTAAGTGTCAACAAATCAAATATCGTAACTTCAAACTTATTTTAAAACATATTGTAAATTATATTCTTTATTAGATCGTCGTTGAAATATCGATGAAGACAATAGCATAGATAATTATTACATGTCTTTGTGGTTTACGGATGCTATTTTAGATTTTAAGCGAGTTCCAAAAAAAACAGAAAAGTTTCTATGCGAAACGACGGCGTAATATACGATTTGAGTTTTATCGATTTAAATGATTCTTTTTTTTATTAAATGTATTAATTACACATCAAAGGTAGTCTGTAGCAGGTAGGTTGTAATATATCGAATTGACAAAAATAGGAGATGAAGGTTTTAATCTAACAAGACGACATTTCTATTTGTTACCTCTTAAAGTCGGTTTGTACATTTTACTAAAAGTTAATATTCAGTGTTTTAACAATATATAAACTACAACAAGAAATGTGATAGAATATAAAATGTAGAAAACGATTGTAAAACTATATTCATTACCGTTACACCAACCAAACTTCCTTTGTTGAACATAGGCCTCCGGCATACCATGTTATGGGGGAGGCCATACCAACTTTATGGCCGTTGTACTATATTTGACTTATTTGCTACACTTTTTTTCAGTTGTTACTGACAATCGCATTTTTTTCAGTAGTTACTGGTTACTCTTACGACACCCACAGGGTGATAGAGTTTTATACTTAAACCGCCACCACACGGCAAAATTATATGATTCACGCTTATTAAATAACAATTCGTGTATCTACGTAAGACTAATATAATGTTAAAGACCAAAAAAAATCTCGTATTGATTTCCAAAAAATAGTAGAGTTTACATACATATGTAAAGTATTTTAAATTTGTAATATTTCAGAAGTGTTCTATTGACTGTACGATTGAAGACCTGTTCTTCAGTCGAGGCAGAGTCATCAAACGCTAATTATAAAAATAACAATTGATACAATGTAACATACATTATACATATAAATATCTACTAATTTTCCCTATACATGTTTTACCTTAATCGATGAAACCTACACATAAACGATCAACAATATATCACGGAAAGCCTATCTGTTCAATTCCAGATCCAGTACGTTGATAGTTTGGCAGTGCAAAGGTCTTTATAGGGTTGACACAAATAATAAAGAATGAACTTCTATTATATTCTTATTATTGGTTGTTATGTATCTATGTCCACCCGTTACTTTTAAAGTCGTCAAATTAAGGTATCTATTCCTTTTCTTATTTTTTGGCAACTTTTAATAGTTCTAGCGATAGAATGTGGATTCTGGGAGTGAACAATTGCAAAATATCTCAATAGATTTGAAATAATTTGGATTTAATGTCAAAAACGTGTGACCTAAAATATTAAATAGTAATAAGTTCACCTTTGTACACAGGCCTCACCCAAAGAATGCCATAAAGTACGGTTCTAAGCCAGTTGCATTCATATGAAACCTATCCTGTAAATAAAAATTGTATGAAATTCCCAAGAAGATTCTAAAATCCCACACAAATGTTTGTGATTTCTATTCAAACGCATAGTATAAATTGTCTGGTTAAATTCGAATGACTTAATTTACTTAAAACAACCATGGAGTTACTCTAGGTGATAGAATAGGTCCGATAATATTTATCATCGATAGCCCTGCGCCAGTTGTTGCTGGAATTTACGTGATGGATGCAAACGCTTGCAATACATTACACCGGCTCGTTCTCCTGTGATGACGTGGCGCATTGCAATTGCTGATGCACTCGTGCATACGAAATGACCGCCCGTTGACAACTAATGAAGATATTGAACTCAGTATTCGATATGGACGTTGCTACGAATTTCGAAACGTGGATTTGTTTACGTAAGTTAGAACCCGTGTGTAATGTACTTGTGATTGTTGCCAACTTTTAGCTATGTTTTATAACGAATATAATATAATTGTAGATAGTTTAGTTTAAGAAATTATGGCATGTTTGCGTAATTTCTCGTATGATACTGCCAACAGTACAATACATATACTTTTTTATGACACTCAGCTTAAGTTTACTAACCCAGATATAAGGAAGATAATGTAAAGTAACTTAAAATTATTTATAATCTATATTGAATACTTATTTATACGGTTTTGACTGTATAGATCTAATAATGTAACTAACTATATGACCTGAGTAAAGTACGTCCGATTTCAGAACGCATTACGCAATTACACAAATATAGATAAGGACTAATAATATCAAAGCATTGAGCATATTTGAGAGAAACGGATGAAGCAAAAATTTCGGATAATTTTGTAATAACAACTAACAGCAACAAAAGTGAATTAAACAACATAACTAATGTACTAGATTACAGAGTTAGTTTTCTGCTCGGAAGTCCCTCTGGGTTAGTAACACCCTCTGAACTATTTCCGACATCAAGTAACAGTGCATCCACAGGTCCACAGGTGTTTTCCAGTTTGAAGGATAAGAAAGCCATTAAAATTTAAAGATTGCAAGTCATCTTCTGAGCAATCGTTAGCAGGTGTCCATGTTTTACAGTAGCCATTTACTATAAGGTGAACAGTTAGCTAGTTCGTCACTCACATATTATAAACAAATGTAATTGTTTGCTACAAATATTTGCGATTTATTTTGTTGTTAGAGAAATCAACACATAAATTTAGTCGCTCGTCGCGTCTGCCTGCATGTATATTCGCGATACTCTCAACTACTGTGGTGATTTTCGTTCGGTTTTCACCAATAGATGGAATGAATAAGTAAAAGGGCTACTATAGTGTGTGCAAATTAAATCGATAAAGTTATATGTCCTTCTATAAAAGAGTTCTAAAGAAAAGTCTACGAATTTATTATCTTTTAAATTAAAATACATCATATTATCAAACTAAATATTATCTATACATTTATCACCATATATCTATATTAGATCAATCTTCAGCCTAATTCTTTTGGATTCATACTGGCTCTCTATATCCCTCTGATTGAAACACATGCAGAAAAGAATCCTATCATCTCAAAATTAATAAACAATTAAAACAAAAGCATTTTTTGCACTTTTTTAAAGTTACAAATGATATTTAATTTTAATATCAAGGGCGTATTTATCATTTATAGTTATAATACCTTTAATGGGTGCGTTTGGCAGAAAAAAGCGCTAGCAAGCGCTTATAAGCGCTAATAGTTCAGATTTTAGTAGTGATGATTTTGCTTATTTAATTTGTTTGTTTTGAAGTAGAGTTTATAAGTTGTTTTGTGCAATATTAGTTTTAAGTAATATAATGACATGATAAACATATACATGTATTAAAAACTCGTTGGTAAGTTAATATGAATATTTACAATTAGGTTCTTGGAGGAAGCGGATCGCTCTGCGCTTGCTAGCGCTTTTTTCTGCCGAGATGATGTGATTTCAATCAACCTGGTCACATATATCAAAACAACAGACAAGGCAACAGTGACATGTACAAGCTAGTCGCATCCGACTCCGTTCTAATTAAGGTAGTATCGATTGTGTATTGATACTGAGCCAACATTTCATTTGGGACGTGAGGTGCAATAGACGCATAAACTTTATGAACGTTCAATTTTTATCACTTCATTTTTTTTTATAGTATAGGGTGACAATCGAGCACACAGTCCACCTGATGGTAAGTGGTTGCTGTGGCCCATAGACATCTACATCTATCCTCGATTACGAATCAAAATGCAGATGTGTTGTCACCCGTGAGGACTAAGATGGAATGCCTCGTTTCCAGTAAAATGGGTCGCCGGTTCTCTACACTCACCATACGAAATACAGCAGCATTAAGCTACTATTTCACGCTGGTATTCTGTGAGAGCGTGGTCCTTCCCCCGGTCGAGCCGACCCATTCGTGCTACAACTATACATCTAATATAACTGCAGCATGGCTCTACCACATAAAAATTTATTTATATTATTATAAATAAATTTTTATGTGGTATTTTTATGTGGTAGTGGTATATGTTTATGTTATATTTTAATATGTTAATATATTACTTTTGTATTTATACACGGTAGAGCCATGCTGCAGCTATGTTTATAGTTGTAGCGTGAATGGGTCCGCTAGACCGGGCAAGGAACACACTCACAGAATATCAGGGTAAAATTTCAGTTCAATGCTGCTGTGTTTCGTATGGTGAGTATAAATAACCAGAGGCGATTTTTATTAGAAACGAGACATTTCAATTTGTTCCTCAAGAGTGAAAACGTATCTGCGTTTTGATAACCTAATCGAGGATAGATGGATTTGTATATGGTCTACAGCTCAGCTATAGGTCTCATTAGGTGAACTGTGTGCTAATTGTCACACTTATTCTATAAAAATATTTATACTAAAAGTAAATAATGACTTGCAATAAGAATTATTTATAATCTATATTGAATACTTATTTATACGGTTTGGCTGTATGGGATCTATTTATGTGGCGTTAATTAGTTTTAACATAATCAAAGACCATTCATTTTATCAATTTGTCTTTACTTTAGATCTTCAAGTTTTTTTGGATAAAATATCCCCTAGATCTCTCCAGGCATGTGATCTCTATCTGTTTGTAAGACAGATCATATATTATATTAAGTACAAAATGAATCAAACATGAAAGCTCAGCTACAATATTCCAAATCGGCTTGAGTTTGAATATTTCGAGGCGTGATTGCTCAGGAACACCACTGATATTCATAGCCGTAGTTTTAAGTGCTCTTTTACTTGTGCTCAGCGGTGAAGGAAACGATCGTGAGGAAATCAGTCTCAGAAATAAGATATTTCAAGAACTTGAAGACCGACAACACAGAATTGAAAAGCTCGTCGTAGTAACTGCAATCAGCAGTGGTATATTACGGATATATGACGTTTTAAGGCTCAGGCTGTAACCTAATATTATGTACTTAATATTAATATGTGAATTTTCAAATTATCAATATGTTATTTATCCTATATCTTTTTGTTTGTCATTATCCCGTCAAAGTCAACTGGGACTGCTCTTATCTTTAAGCTTAGCAGGCGGATTAACGATGGCAGTACTAGTCTCGTCGCCGGTCTGGATATTGAAGAAAACGAAATGTTATAACGCCATTCATGTTTGTAAAGTAATGGGGCGATGAATTCTCTCACCACCACACGTCATATTTACTCTATGTTTAATTTATTCTATTGACAAGCAAAGGATTATTATTTTTAAAGCAGTTAAAGACCAGTCCGCGATCTTGGCGATATTTTTTTATATAGAATACTGTTGACAAACGAGCACAACGTCGACTTGATGGTAAGTGAATTGTGTGGCCCATAGACATATTCTACATCTATCCTCGATTAAGAATCAAAATGCAGATGTGTTGCCCCCGAAGACTAAGATCGAATGCCTCGTTTCCAGTAAAAAGGGTCTCCGGTTCTCTACACCCACCATACGAAACACAGCAGAATTAAGCTGCTATTTTATGCTGGTATTCTGTAAGAGCGTGGTCTTTCCCGGTCGAGCTGACTTATTCTTACTTAAAATGTACCACGAATTAAATTACTATTTTCTTTTAGTAAAATTAAAAGCATCTTACGACAATACAATGTAGCATGGTCATGTAATGTAAATTCATACAACCCCTTAATTGCACGAATTAATTCTGCCCATTTGCAAGCCTACGTTACTCTACGTTAATCCGTATACCATTAATTGTATACTCAATATTCGTGTACATACCTTGCCTTGACGTATGCCCAGAGGGCGGCAGACATATGACCACGGACGGAAATGTATTGTATTCGCCACTGGAGATAGGCGACAGTGTTACCAACTACATAGAAATGTATAATGTACGTTGTCATGCAAGACTGCATTGCAAATTATATAATTTCTTTTAGAATTGAAGACAGTAAACGAGCATACAGTCCACCTATGCAGGGGCACATAGACGACTAAGTCTATCTTTCGATTAAGACTCAAAACTCGGACGGGTTGTCACCGCTGGACAAAGATGAGTTCCTGGTCGTGATAAAATTTAACCGAGGTTTTACCCGACTGGCCCTGACAGGGGATAATCTTTTTCGAGTGTTTTATATATGTATATATGTATATATATGTATATACATATTCCAATTTCTTTGGCAATCTATGTATACTAAACGGATTAATGAAATTTAACATATCGGAGTGTCGTTAGATTCGCCTTATGGTGACAGTGACGTAGTTTATAAAATTTGTTAAACATCTGTTATAAATGTATCTCAATCTTGGAATGTTTGTATCGGCTCCAGAAACATTTTGAACAAATTACCATTATATTCTCTACCGCGATAATGTTCGAGTAAAATTTAAATAATTCAATAGAATAGGAATGATTTATTTATTATTCAGGGAATATTTAATTTAGAATTTCCTTTTCAGAGTATGCCGAGTCAAACCACCGCCCTTACAACTAACCGGCCCTTATAGCTTGTAATCTGAACCGTTATATCCAAAGGGACCCAATTTAAGTTGCACATTTGTATCGGGATTTCACTTTTCTCAACAATTGCCCGGGAATTGTATGACATTGTCGCAAATCGGGTAAGGTTTACCTTTTCAAGATGTATTTGAATCAAAATTGTTACAAGAAATTCGTTTGTAAGGAACATATTAGGTTAAGTTACACCAATTTATATTAAAGTTATACTTCACGACGATAAGCAGACCTGTGTCGTTAAATAACTTAACGACACAGGTAAAAAATATATAACATTTTTGTGATGGAATGATGATGTTTTTCTTGACGATTTAGGTTAACAAAATTAAAGTGGGCAACTGGGTAGAAGATATACCGACGTTAGTGAAAATGCGGAAGCCGAAGGTTTTACGATAATAGCAGGGGGTCTCTTCTAAAACGTATACACTATACACTGATAGAGACACGAGGAAACTCACAATAAAAACAAGTATATATATTACAGTTTTCGTAACAGCCTGTTATAGTCCACTGCTGAACACAGGCCTTCCCCACAGATTGGGATGAAGGGGATAGTTGATATAACTGGCACGCTTGGCAAGCGGGTTGGCAAACCGCAGTTATTTTTGGTCGTTACTAGGGAGATGCTACTTTATTTCCCTCTGTCGGTTCTTACGACACTCACGGGATGAAAGTGGCGGTGTAGAGAATATAAAACTACACATATTCTTACACCGCCTCTACACGGTACATACGACCATTATTATTATGCACCAACAAATCGAGCATTGATACTAATATATATGAGTGTATTAATATAAATGAGTGTACTAATATGTATGAGAGAATATATACATACTCACTCAACACGATGAAATTGACATATTTACAGACAGTATGACACGTCTGCCATTTTTTTTTTAAATTATCGATAATAAGACAATTAATAATTCGACAATTTAATTTGCTTGACTATGTACTATTTATTACTTTGTATTTTTAAGATGCATACATATATTCTAATTAGCTTTTATTGACATTACATTATGAATTGATATGACAAAATATTTCTTCTTTAAACATTGTACAATTATTAATATTTTATTGTTTATATACACTCACCGGCACGGAAACTTGGCCACTCGTGAATTTGCTGATTATTTGCACTGAAACGTTTTTTTTAACAGTAAATTAAGGGTAGATGCATTCAATAAGTGTCTCTAATGGTTTTAGAACATAGAAATTTAATGTTTACTTCACCGAAATTTTTCTTTTCAAGATAACATGTTTTCACTAAAATTAACATCTTTCCATTGTCACTTTAAAAACACTACAAAGTTAAAAATTAAGTCTGTTTCTTTATTGTCTATCAGTTTTAATATCGGGTGTTTCCTCCTCTAGCCCTGATAACCGCTTGCATTCTATCTGGCATGCTTTGAATGATGTTTCTGACATCAACTTGGGGTATGCTGTCCCAAGCGGCCAGCGCTGCATTTCGGAGCTCATTTAGAGTTTGTGGTGGTTTGGAGCTGGACTTTATCTTTCTTTTGAGCATACCCCATACATGCTCAATTGGATTTAAGTCCGGGCTACGAGCTGGCCACTGTAATTTTTGTATTCCAACCTCTTCCAGATATTCCTCTACACAATGTGCGACGTGCGGGCGTGCATTATCGTGCATGAGGAGGAATTGGTCGTGTCCAATGAATCCCGAATAAGGCATTACGTGCTCCTGAAGAACTTCCTCGATGTATCGAGTAGCTGTAAGCCGATTATCGACGATGACCAACTCTGTACGTGCGTCGGAACTTACACCTCCCCATACCATTATTGAGCCTCCATGGAAACTCACAGTTTGGGTGGTGGTAATTGGTAGAAACCTCTCTCCTCTTTTTCTCCACACTCGTTCTCGACCGTCTGGAGCACGTAAAGCTATTCGACACTCATCTGTGAACAACACTCTAGCCCATTGCTCGTGGGTCCAATTGACATGTTCTCTTGCGAACTGAAGTCGGGCTACTCGGTGCTGTCTGAGAAGTTCTGGACCTCGTGCTGGTCTACGAGCTTTTAAATTCACTTCCTCCATTCGTCTTCTCACCGTACGCTCACTAACATTAACGCCTCTTGCGATTTGGAGCCGCTGGCGTATCTCAACAGCGGTCAGGTAGCGGTTTCTCAAAATCTCCATAACAATAAAACGATCGTCCCGGGCCGATGTGCATCTTACGCCCCCACTGCCTGGCCTGCGGGTGTAGCGGCCTGTCTCCTGGTATCGTTTCAGTGAATACTGCATTGAGGACCGTGGTACGTTAAGCACAATAGCAACTTCACGCTGTGTCAGCCCTTGGTCAATTAATGCTACTGCTTGTGCAACTTGTGCTGGTGTTAATGGCATTTTTATTGGCTTTAAAGCACCTTTAGTTATTTAATTAAGACACAAGATCACAATAATTGAATATCCTTACAGTAAACTTTTCACAACACACAAATTTAAAATGTGAACTTAGTCGCTCAAATGACCCGATTCAACTAAAAATTAAAGAATTCGTCATGGTGCACTTAAACATAATGAATTACCCTCTTGAACTTGAGGGTAAACATTTTTTGACATACTTGCATAACAAACATTCATCAGAAACACTTAAAGCTTTTGCTATCGCGAGATAACCGCTTGGCCAAGTTTCCGTGCCGGTGAGTGTATTTTATTATTATATATTTTAATTTCTCAACACAAGCTGCTAAAGGCTTAGGGATTATATATCACTAATATTGTATAATTTTTTACTTTATGATTATTAAATTTAATTATTAATTTATCGGTAATAAACATTAATTTTTGTTGTTATAATTGGATGCCATTTTTTTAAATATTTTTGCATGTAAAATTGAACCTTGTCTGCGTGTTGGATTTTCCGTAAGCCACAAGAGTTTTTGAATTAAATAAATATATAAATACGAGTATACACTTAAGTGTTTTTAGGCCTCAGGTTTTAATTTAGGTGCTAAGTCACACGTTGATCAAATTACTACTCATGTGGCAACAACTTTGTCACATCGCGTCTTGAGCCACCCGCGTCCATCGACTGTCTGGGTGTTTTATCAGGTCGTCACTCCCTCTAGTGGGGGTCGCGCACTGCGCTTAGCACGCACTACGAAGGCAGCCACTCGATAACCTTATCTTTCGGATTGGTTGTCTGTTTTAGGAACTAGATATATTGTAATTGTCCCTTCGTGTCTGACGGAATGTCAGGGCTTATCTCCGAACCTATCGTTAAGCGTTACATCAGATGCGGGTAGGTGGAGATTAAACACCTCTGGGTTTGTACGCACGGTTCAGTTACTGAAATTACAGTCTTCTTTGTTTTCATAGGCTGCAATAGCCGATTACAATCAGGACTGTCGGCGCGTTATCACTACAATATTGTATAAGAATTTATTTTAAAAATAACATTTAATATGTCTACAGTGAAAAATCAAAATGGGATTATTAAACCTTCTTTGTGGAAAAAATATGGAAAAAAAAATATGAAAATATACAGTTATGTAAAATAATTATTAAAAATACACTTAGGTTTTCTTATAATGTATGAAACCAGTGCTAAATTTTCATAAATAACATGCTATAAATACGCATCATAAACTTTAAGCGTAATTGTAATTAAGGCAAAATACGACAAACATTAGTGTCTCTTCTAAAGTATTTCGTCCGAACAAACGTATTTACCGACCGTTTCCGAGAAAACACTCCGGAACTTGCGGGTCCCTGACTAATATATGCTCCATGGAAATGCACTAGTAAAATTGTCCACACGTGTTTTGATATATGACTTTGAAGACCGGTGGGTAATTTTTAGAACTCACTTCGTTTAAGGATACGCCCTATCATGTCTGTAAGCAAATGTAGCTTGTGATGTGCATGAAATAACGTATATATTTGGTTACTCTATTGTGCGGTGTACGAACGTTAACGCATTTGTGGCAGTGATATATGAAACTCTTAAAATACCTAATGGAGGACGTCTGGATGTACAGAGTACCTTGTCCGTTAGTAAGCAAATTAGTGGACATTATGTCCTGTAAATTATATTAACTTTTTTTATAATTTTACTCTAAAGAATCTTCTAAAAGAAACTGAAAATATAAATGCTTTAAAAAAAGTAAAGTTACAACCTATATACGTCCCACTGCTGGGCACAACCCTCCCCTCATTTCTGAGAGGGTTTTAGGGCAAGGAAGCGTCCGCCGCGCTGCCCAAATGTGTGTTGGCGAACTTCACATGTCTTCGAAATATTTTTTTTCTTATTCCTCAGACATGCAGGTTTTGTCACGATGTTTTCCTTCACCGCCGAGCACGTGGTAAATCAGCACTTAAAATTGCAATCAACAATTTCATTGGTGCCGGCGGGGATTGAACCCGTGTTACTCGTGTTCTCTAATATTTACATCGAGCGTTAACCATCTGAGCTACCACGGCTCATAACAAAATATTTACACAAAATTCCCTAGTTTCATTTTAAATCCAATAATGAAGGTTAGGTAATTATATAAAAACCAATTTGAGTGTCGTTGTTTTGTTAGTACTAAATATCAAACGTTTCAGTTTCTAAAACATATTTGTCTATATTTTCAAAAAGATATTTTCGTTATCTGTATCCCTAAAGGCATCTAGCGTATAAACTAGCATTCATTCATCATCATCTACGATAAAAATAAATAGCGGCTGATTTTCTTGAGCGTGTAGGTCGAGAATTGTAATAAATAAATAATAAATATAAATTCGTCCATTTCATCCCAACATAACGGCACTTGCTCCACCTTCAGTCAATACTGGATGACCACAATCCCTAGCCGACTTTCCCCAGCCTCCATAACTTTCAATTGATCGTATTCTTTGCGAACTAAAATCGACCGTATACCGTAGGTATACACATTATTCTTGTGCGTTCACCTGAACTTATTTACGACAGTTGAGGAAACCTTTTGGGGTACCCTAAGTTGCAAAGGCTCGTTCACAATTAATGGGGTACCGAATAAAGATCGCAGGAGGAAATATTTTCACTGTAGTGGCCAGCTCAGCTAACATGTGTCATTTATAAGCATCGGAACAACTCTTACCACAAAAAGAAAAGTAATTTTAATTCGAGGAATTAATAAAATAGAGTGTAAAAGCTTGAAAGCTCATTAAGGCTAAATCGTTCTTACAACAAGAGAGGCCTACGAGTATGTAAAGGTTTGAGATGTCACGGGCCGATAGAAAAGAAGTAAATGGAGCTCCTAATGGAGTTTCAAATTTGAATCTCTTGACACTTCATGTCGCTACGCGGTATTATTAAGAATAATATGACTTTTCATAGTCTTATTTCAATATTATAAGGGTTCTCAGGGGCACGACGAATCTAGATGTCTATGGGCCACAGCATTCACTTACCATCAGATATGCAATGTTCATTCCTCACACTTATTCTATATAAAAAAATGCTTTAAAAACATCGAGGACATGTGAAGCAAGCACATTAATAGTCGCTGTCGCCTTTTAAAATCTTATAAAGTATAAAGAAGTGGTTTTTGCCCAGCCATGAGACGGATAAACGGAATTTCTTTGCCGTTACTTTACTTAAATCTTCAATAGGCGTATTCTATTCTATATATATAAGAAATATAGAGCTGTCAAGTTTGTTACTCTATGTAAGTTATGTTATGCAAACTAAGTTGACAATATCCTCTAATATTTTCATTTTTATAATAGAAACTGTCAATGAAGCGACAGCGGTGAAGCAGTTTATTGATTTCGTATACGAGGATTAGGGTTGCCACGTTACAAATTTATTGCTTATTTATATACTCTGTTGTTCTGGTGTTTTCGTTAGATTTAAAAATAACGTCAAAGAGAGAATGTTTCCCTTGCCCTATTAGTTTTGGTTTAACATGTTTTATCTTAATGTAATAAATTAAAAAAATAAAGAGTGAATTTACAGAGAAAAGAGCTCTGTGCACTTTTAATAATATTATATATTATAACACAAAATTGATATAACAACGTATGAAGATTTTATTTTGTATGCGGTAACCCCATGCGGTGTCAACACGTGCATTATTCACAATGTTAATCGTTAAGCGTTAGCGTTAAAATTAATGGAAACATATCGTTTCTGTGCGATGTTATTGTTTTCCTTGCGACGGCGCGAAAGTAATGTTAACTACTGCATCGTTGGTCTAGTGTTTGTAGTAGTGCGACTGCTGATCATGAGGTTCTGGTTTCGAATCCCGGGTCGGGCCAAAAAAATCAATTATTGAGTTTTTCTGTCAAGAAATTCTCAGTAGCTGCCCGGAGTCAGGAACTTGGCGGTGTCTCACCCCCGGAAAGCACGTAAAGCCGTTGGATTATGAGAGTAAGGGAATAGAGAGTGCACCTGTGCTTGCGCATACACTTGGGCACTATAATCCTGTCCTGCGCCGATGGCTAGCCTCCGTTAAGGCAGGCCGCCGTGACCGGAATTCGGTCTGGAGGACATTAATGTTAATTACTAAAAATTGGATGCAAATCACACCCAAATAATAATACTACTAGCTTACTTTAATTAAAATGTGGGTTTCTTCAGGGCAAAAGTGAAGAAGCTTCTGTTAAGTCAGGGCGCTTCACCATCACCGGCTGGCATAGAATAGTAAGAAAAACTACACTTGTTATATGGAGGCGGTGTAAAGGCATACTTTCGCCAACTTCGCATGGATGTCGTAACAGGCGAAACTAACAAAATAACTTATGGCTTCTGCTAGATAGCGGAATAAATATCACGTTTAGTCCGACGTAAAATATTCCAAAAGACGCTTGAGACGAGATCTAGTGGCAAGTTTTACCTATAATAGGAAAGGCCTGTTTACGGCAGTGGACCGATGCGGTCTGTTAATATAGAAGAACATATGTAAAAGTAGAAAGCTCTGCATCTACATCAAAATTGCCACATCATAAGGAAATATTATTCCTTTATGATGATTATGTTTTCTTTTTTATTATCTAAAAAATTCTGAAATTAGTTAAGAATTACATCAACATTAACATAAATACTAATTTGCTTCGTTAATATATGATTATCTAATAACACATGAACACAAAGCCGTATGAACTAAATTTAAACAATTTAAATTATAACAAAACACATAGATTTGTTTCCCTTCTGGCAACACAGGCGCGTTTATGACGTCACGTAATAAGTTAATGCATATCGCGGTTCCGGGCCTTAATGCGAAAAAGTATTCTTGCTCCAGCCACGTTTGAATAAAGGAAACTTGATATGAATTTGTAATAAAATTATCCCGTTTCACCAAAATACAGTATGCGAAGTGGGGAACGGGAGATTTACGAAAGTACAGTCAACGGAATGAATATTACGCTGGATACTTTAGTAGACGTGCGAGTCGTTAGAGTATTAAATATTTAGTATGTTGCCATTTTTATCGTTGATATGTTTTCCTTTTTGAAGAAAATGCTATAGATTTCAATCCACATGAAATTTACTATTTGAATCATATGTTCCTTCTTCAGTCCCTAACAGTCTACAGTTTAAGATCCTCCCCTAAGCCTGTGAACACCTAAGTTTCATTTTTTTTATTTGCGACTCTTCTTTTATTTGAAGAATAGAGTAGTAAGCCAAAAGCCATCATTTATCCATTCACAAAGCCATCCACCCATTTCAATAAGGCCCTCCGCTATTTTCGAAGCTAGCTAAATTTTAATTTTTTTTTCTCCAACACGTATCATTCCTTTTACCGCCGAATAGGCAGTAAACCAGTACAATGATAGAGAACTATTTATTTCAGTGTTACTAGCACACTGCGTAACTCCGTAGCATATTTTTTGGTAACATAATAATTTATACGTCATGCAAGACAAATTTGTACAATAGAACGCACCAAAATTTAGTACAACACACGTCTAAAAAAATTACCATAATAATGAAGCAGATTTATAAAAAGTTTTTCAGCACGTGTAAAGGTTAACAAATCTGGAAGACAGATCTTTACTGAGATACACACGTGTACACTTGACACGTATTACAATTATGTTTGGTTAATAAACATAAAAATTATAATATATATATATATATATATATATATATATATATATATATTAGATTGAGGTATGGGGATCAGCTACTAAATCAACGTTGCAAAAACTACAAGTTACACAAAATAAAATCATAAAAATATTATTTCAATATAATTACTTAACACCTACCACTCAAATATATAAAGAAACCAAATTACTTAATCTAGCCCAAACGTACAAATATAAAATATGCATTTTTATTAGGAAAATATTTACTAATGCTATTCACTCTCAAATAACATTTACAAAAAAAGATAGATTATCATAAACGTATGACAAGGCAGGCTAATAACCTATGTTTATTTTTATATAGAACAAACTATGGAAAAAGGAGTGTTCTTTATGTGGGAGCTCAACACTACAACAAATTACCTAAACACATTAAAGAAACAAAATCCCTGTCCACTTTTAGGAAATTGCTAAAAAGCCACATTTTAAAGGATTCATAATAACTTAATAATCACAAATCTCTAATCTACATAATATATATGAAGTACACATGCAACCCTAATAATAATATCTACAATAAAATAGTTGTATAGAGATAATACAATATAATTACTTATACACAGTATGATTATAGATATGAGACAAGATAACTTATGTATATACATATATTTGTGTATATATCTATATGTGTGTATATATGAGTATGTACGTATGTGCGTATGTATGTATATATACGTTGCATTATGCGTATGTGCAACACTACTTATATTATTACAAACAAATTAATACCTAAATATATAATATACTAAATAAAGGAACACTACCTAATTATAGTATCGCATTACATATAGTAATGGTTTTAAAAGATGAACACAAACAATAACAGCTAACACTATAAATTAATTTTGAACACAATAAAATTGTTAATGTGTCATAGGCCTTAACAAATAACTCGCCACATTCATTCAATTTTGACCGAAGTAACGATGGTCGGCTTAGCTTTGGTACGAATACTTTTGCAACTACCCTATTTACTTATGTGTAATATTTACCAAATAAATTATTAAGCACTCAATTAGAAAATAAGTTTTAGCGACCTATTATAATACTAGCTCACTACGCCAATCGGCTTAATGTTTTTTTTTCTTTATAATGTGTATTTTCTCTGTAAGTGATTTGTAAATTTTTTGAAAAAATAAATATCTTAAACCATAAGACTAGGGAGTACATGTGAAATCCATTTGTATGATACGGGATCAACCACTACAGTGTATACGAGTATATTCTTCGTCTCCATCAGCACATACTCGTTTGTAACCCTTATTCTATAAAAAAAACTATCAGTCTATATGTTATTATAGCTTCTTAACTCTGACAAGCTATGAATTCTTGTTATTCAAAATTCCATGGTTTTTCATAAAATTTTAATAGATTGCACTTTCTTTATGTACCTTAAGCTATGTGTACTTAACGCACAAATCTTGAGGACAATATAAAGTAAAAATATTGTTGAACACAACACGAAGATAATTAAGTATCATACGACAAAACATTTCGAAGGGACGTTGTCTATATTTAATGAAAAGTTTCCCGCATAATTCCCCCGGGCGCATAAAGCTGGCTTAATTTTTACGAGGACTCCCCAAAATCCCCTCATAAAGATGCCAAAAAATATTCCACAGGCGGTGCTTAATCTTTAATATTGAATGACGAAATATAAAAACTTGTTCAATATACGCGCAAGATGCAAATATGCTGTCGGGAGTTAAATAAAAATGCAGTATGGCGGTTGCATTGCTATATGGATTATGGACGCTTTGTTTGATTTCAGTTTCATATTTAGATGAATGATTGATATGAACAATTTTTGAAAGCAAAATGTCATCATAAAATTCACTTTTATATTTTTACAAATAAATAAATAATCGTTTATTTTCATTCACAATAGCTCAAATGACAGCGTATTGATTGATAAAACATAACACTTAGTTTATAATGATTGGCCGTTGTTATAGAGCGGAACTAGTACTAGGATACCATGCATACTATGTAGGTATACAGGATAGGATTACAGTGTTCAGTGTGACAAAGAAAGCCATACATGGTACGTTTGCTATGAAAATTACATTTCAAAATATCTAATGACTCTACATAGCCTCCTCAATCATAGAGTCTTTAATATATTTAAATAATATTGTACTTTAATAAACAAAACAATGAGACTAGTATTTAATTAACTTTCAATGAAAACTTAATAAGTATACTTAAGAATACTTTAAAAAAACAGATAGGTAAACAGTGAACGGACGTGGCTGAAGGCTGTTTATTATGGCAGTTTTTGAACATTGGCCGTTTGAAAACTCGACTTTATCTTATACTAGCTTGCCAGGCAGACGTTCTTCTGCCCTTTTCGAGGACACTTCGTCATGTCCTATTAAAAATCCTTAAAATCGCAAAGTTTTTGCCATGGGCAAAAAAACTATTCTATCTCTCAAGTTGGGCCAAACTGCACACGGTGTGCAAATTTGATTAAAATTCAGTAGTTTAGGAGTCCATCTCGGACAAATAACGTGACACGTAATTTATATATATTAAGATTTAAAATTACTCACACATTACGAATTTTTCGTTAATTGTGGAGTCGTGTTACATACATAAATCACATATTAAAACATCCACAAACAGAACAATTATTTATAATCTACATATTTAAACAGTCGTTTCATGGAAGAGCTTAACCCATTGGCTGGCAGTGCCGCAGACAAACGCTCAACAACTGCTTGATGATATAAGGCCATATCAATAAAGAGTATAAAGTTAATAATCGATCCAAATGACATCCAAAGTACAGTCAGGGTGGGATTAACATGCAGGCAGACTCGGGACAATTATTAGTTCGTTATGGGATTTGAATTTTTTCCATTTCCTTTTTCTTTTTCATTTTTTTTTTCCTTCTTACATTTTTATATCACTTGATTGCGAAAACACGATATCATGTAATTTTCTCGATAGAAAAAAAATTGCAAAATAGGCTCAATTAGTTACATTTCTCCATGACACCACAATATTTTTACGAATGAGTTCATGGAATTATTTTTAAGGCATAGTAAATAATCTTCAAGTACCGGTTTTCCACCCGTTTTCAGTAGCTCCGCTGTAATTCCATTCTCGCCCGGGGACTTGCCGTTTTTAAGATGCTGGAGAGCCATTCTAATCTCGCTCAGACTGACGTCCAGGATATCATCGGAATAGTGTCGGATAAGACTTGCTCTTAGATCGTTACTCACACTTGCGTGTGGCTCCAACGGTGACCCATTTTTCTCATAAACCATTTTTTCAATCAATAACGAAGTTTAGTTAGAAAACAATAAAAATGTTGTTTGGCGCTTACTTAGTTTTTTTCCGAGCGTGTGCTCGGTATAGCTATCTCATAATTTGCATATTATGCATTGCATCACATTCATTTTGACACTCCCTCAGTCGTCCGTGAGCTTCACCGACAAAGGAATAAGCCACGCCCCCAAAACTACGATTTATTTTCAAGGTATTTTCTTAATAGACAGAATATTAAAAAAACAAAAGCTATACACTCGAATGTACTTGAGCGGAAGCGCGGGAATGCGTGTACAAAATTTTCTATTGTGCAGCGCCTTCCGCCAACATCTCTGCCGCCATTAAGTTTGGATCGCATTTTCCCGCCGCCCTTGCGTCTGTCAATTTACGTTAGAACTAACCTCGACCCGTTATAAGTTTCCACCAATGTAAAGAGTGTTAAATTTAACTAAGTAAATAGCAAATCTCTGCAGCGAAACATTAATCGCGTTTTCATTCCAAATTTGACGCTGTCGCTTCTATGCAGAATCGTGTCCCAACTGACTTCATAACTGACGGCATGTTTAGTGTGCGCGGCTCAGACCGCAGCGTTACGTCACATCGCCCCTTAATGCAAATCCCAGAGTTATACAAATGCTGCATCGCTCACCGCAAGCTCGAGTACAACCGTGACAGATTGAATGCGAGATCATCAACAATACAAAATTGTCGTCAAGTGTACTTACTACGTTCAGTTAGACAATGGTAGTGTGGTAATAAAATCGTAACATAATTACAGCATATGTGTGTCATGCATGCAATCTAATGTCCGATTTTTATTATTATAAAACGTTTCGTTGCTCCTTACGAGTCGTTTTGTAGTACAGTGTACAAAAAAAATTGTACACCGTTCCACCGTTCCAAATGCTGATTGATTTCATTTTAGGTAAGCGGATGCTGTGGCCCATAGAGATACACTCTCGATTAAGAATCATAATGCAGATGCTTTTTTACGCCTGAGGGATAAGATGAAATGCCTTCTTTCCAGTAAGTTTCTGGTGATGGGGTGATTGACCTCTTAAGCCGTAACTCCCCACAACGGTTCTGACTTGGTATGATTAAACGGAAAAGTTTTGTAGGCGTCCTTAAGCTGAATGTAATAATAAAATAGCTTCAGCCCGTAATATTAATTCCACCTCCAGACAATTGTAACACTGGGCTATTATTTTGAAGGCGTTAACACCGCCCGCTATTAATTGCCTTCATTAGTAATTTGAGAAACGATTCCGAGTTTGGAAATGACGCCGACGAATCTCTGCGCTAACGAAACCGGATAAGAAAGCGAGGGTAGATCTTAAAATTGTATACAGCATTTTATATAGCCCCGTGTCTTCATTAATTGCTTCATTAAATATTGATTAAACAGAATAAATTTCACAGGGAACCAGAATAATCTACAAGAAAAGGATATCTTGTTTTATCCGAAAATTTTATAAATAGTTGAAAAAATAGCAAAATATTTGATTGAATTGAATTTTTGATGATAGTATTACATTAGTATATTACATACATGTTTTGATAAGAATTAAAGTGAGTCGAACTTAAAGTCCACCTGATGGTAAATGCCTACTGCGGTCTATGAACATCTGCAACCAACTCCAAACAAAGAAGTTACAGATGGGCTCTCTATACCCTGCATACCGGAACACAGCAGTGCAAGTAGAGCTATTTGATGGCAGGAAGAAGTGAGAGGGTGGTTAGACCATCTCCTACTATACTCTATCTATACTATGACTATACTATACTATATCTACCACTACTATGATACTCCGACTATCTATAAACTAATAATCTACCAGTTTTTTTTAATGTTTGATAAGAACTGAATTTAAAAAATAAATTATAATTTACTTTTAATGTAAGGATAGTTTTGAACAACGATTTCGACAATGATTTTTTTATTTTTTATTAAGTACACAAAACAAGATACAGAAACAGTACTCATTCCGTAATTTGCTGAAATATCTTCCAGTAGACCAATAAAGGAAAATATATTAAAATGGCAAACAAATTTTTATACTTACGTGAACACTAAACATTAATTAAAAATACTTTTACGGATTTTATAGCGTTTAATTTTGAAAACGATTACGATCGATACCCAAACGATTTCGACGTTAAGTACATGTAAGTATGGTAAGTGGTTGCTGCGGCCCATAGACATCCACATCTACCCTCGATTACGAATCAGAATGCAGACGCGTTGTCACCCGTGAGGACTAACACGGAATGCCTCGTTTCCAGTAAAAAGGGTCTCCGGTTCTCTACACTCACCATACGAAACACGGCAGCATTAGGCTATTATTTGACGCTGGTATTCTGTGAGAGCGTGGTCCTTCCCCGGTCGAACCGACCCATTCGTGCTACAACTATACTACTAATATAACTGCAGCATGGCTCTACCACGTATAAAAAATCGAATTGATGAAAAATCCGTTGTTTGTTTGTCTTACTATATTATATATCTACCAAATCTAGGAGCAATTTTGTTAAAAATCCACTTATCCGTAATTTAAAAATAAATTTTAAAACAATCGTTTTTCAGACGAAAACTCCAGTCACACGACAACAATTTTTTAGTCATTAAAGTCAGTTTAACTTTTTTTAAAGTTCAATTGTTAATGTAGTATTGCAATAATTTGTATATAAAAATATTATTTTTCAGTTTAAAACTATTATTTATAATTATATAGTAGTATCTTTTTATATTACAAAAAATATAATAAAGAACTTAACTAAAATAATAATTAAAATTATAATATTTACGATTAAAACTAATTATATACAATATAAAAGAAGAAAATATAATATAGAAAATCTAAAACTAAAAATTTAAATCGTCAAAAAGACCTGCTCCCCGCGGTTTCCTCGCTGAATAGCTATACTTAGCCTTTGAGCGAGGAAAGAACCAGCCCTCTTATCACCAGCAGCGACGACCAGTCGTGGATACAGTTCCTTTAGAAACTTCATTGCACGTGGACCCCACGGACCGATAGTCTCTACAGCAAATGGCACAAATATGTAGTCATTTCTCAAAGAATCATAACCCCGGCTCTAAAAGAGGTACCCTTGAGATGAGAGGCCGCCAAAGTGTCAACGCAAGTAGCATCCCACACTAGGGCTTTACCTCTCTCCCAAGGGACCAAAGTCATACCGTCGGGTCTCTTGCCATCGTCTCTAAATATCCCGCAAGGCTCTAAAACCGAGGGGACATTTATAGAGACAAGAGCCCTTCGGATGATTTCGTTCAAAGAACAGTGACGGGATAACCTACCTGCACTTTTTTTGCATGAAAGTCCGTGGAGCCTAAACTCATCAACGCTGCTACCACAGGGGCACTGGTGAGGTTGATAAATAGCCACTCCTAGCCGGATTTCTACGGCGATGCGCAAGCTTTCAAGCAATGTGCCGAGATTACTTGCTGGTAGAGCATGTAACAAGTGACTAGATTCCTTAGTCGAAACAGCTAGAAGGCGAGCCTGATCTTGTTGAATATGGAAATTTTGAAATAAATTTTTCTGGACACTCCGTACCAACGGAATATCCCACTGTTTTTGTTGGTTAACTTCCAGTGGGACATTTTAGCCGGGACAGAACGTTAGCCATGTTTGCTTTGCCTCCGCAGCAAAGCACAGGTCTACTTTATTATTTAAAATTGTGTTACATAGGTCATTGACACTATTCACGGAAGCAAGGAAAGCAGGCAATGCGACGCTAGAAATATTTCTTACACCAATTCCACCAAATTTGATAGGTAAAGTGGCTTGATTCCAGACTATTGTATTTAATCTCAAATTTAGAATGTTTTCTAAAGCAATTTTAAGATTACTATCAATATCTTTTAAAATATCCGAACATTTCCAGACTGGACTCGAGCGTAACAAGTATGTAAATTTAGGTACAAGGGGACAATATTTTAAAATGGTAAGGGTAATGGGGGTTTAAAATATATTAGAAATTTTATTTTTTCATACAATTCTGATATGGTATTCCCATTTTATATTCACGCTAGCAAAGGCACGAGGTTACTTCATGTTAACTTTTTTTTTCGGAACTAGGTATTCGTTATAATGAATTATATTTCACGTTCAAAATGCGCGCAGTTTCAATCCGATTTTTTAATTTAATTTACGTGAGCTAAAGATTTAAATTAGTCTCGAATTAAATCATGAGGCCGGGCGGTGTCACTGTTGTGGGGCCGGAAACATTCATCTTTGAGAATGCCCATTGTTGCATCAAGTGAAACATAACAGTGTTTACGAAATTAATTAAAATTGCTAGCACATTTGGTAGTGATCAATATATAGTGTAGGGTAGTGATACCCATTACCCCATATCGTTCCGTGGGTATCGTAATTGAAGACCGTGAGAAACAAACCAGGAGATGAGCTGCAGTGTCTTCCGACAACTTAAGAATATCAAACTGTGGTTGCCCACTCGCTTGCCAAGGATGAACTTTATGGCCCATTCGCCCTACAACGGGAAAGTCACAAGTTCAGCAATGAACCTTTTTTCATACTTTAAAAAAAACATTACCTACACTCAAGGAATTTTTCCTGTATCATGGTAACAGTTTACATACATCAATTTCACAAGGAAAAATATCCGGAATCTGTTCCGAACTGTTACAGCTTGACAAATAATAATGAGAAGAAAATAATTTATAACTACCTTCACTTTATCTAATTAGTCTAGAATTAATACAATTAAACTTTGGGTGCCAAACCCAGTTATTAATGCATTTATTAAATAATAATTCTACTACTTGATTCGGTGACGTTAGTGCTGTTTTTAATATTTCTGTGCTAGCTGTCTACATAAACCACAATACAAATTTTGAAATGTTTAATTTTTAAATACCTGTGTAAGCATGTTGAAGGCGTTTAGTTTTATAGATCGAATAGCTGGAAAAGAAATCAATACGAAGAGTGAAATAATTCTTTTATATCGGAAAAAAACATCGATCCAAAATATTTAGATTACTACACCATAAATACTGGCAACCTACATATCCTCTATAGAGTATATTTCTTTATCTTCAATTCCCAACATGCACGACGTGGAATTCTATCTCGCAAAGAGACCGACGATCGGAATTCCATTTATCCAGAGAACACTCGAAAACTGTCGGTGAAGGTCCTTTTGATGAATTTGACAAGGACGTTTTACGATATAACAGAGCCCTAGTGACTATGGTTCCAATTTGAATTAAGTGAAATGAACTACTTAAATTTAAACGGATTTCAAAAAAAATTGGAACACGATTGACTGTAGGGTTAAAACCCTAAATATTAAAATATTACATATAAAAAGTGGTTTACTTAGAAAATTAGATTTTGGCTTTTGTATTTTGACAATCACAAATAAAAAATATCGCGGCGTCAACCAATATCGCTTCAAAATTAGTTACAAATATTTGTTAAGAAATAAAATTTGTACGTGCCTTTGCGTTATTAATCTTCAAATACTACCGGCGACTGATTTTCATGAAAGAGAATTAATTTTTTCAATACTTAAAAGAAAATAAGGGAACGTTAATATTCGACCGAAACATCGATTATGATTAAATATTCGAATCGATTTGCAATTCGGAATCCACACTGTAATTGCTACATTAAGGCTTAATTAAGATATCTGTGAGATAATGTTATTTACCGCAATCATCAAAGGATGGAACGGTACAAGGCAAATCGTAATGAAGCTCGAAATTACAAACAGAATATAATTGCATAATAAACATTCGAAATTGTGAAAC
Organism: Parnassius apollo; assembly: GCA_907164705.1. NCBI lineage: Eukaryota > Metazoa > Arthropoda > Insecta > Lepidoptera > Papilionidae > Parnassius > Parnassius apollo. Next base: position 6,088,462 of record CAJQZP010000088.1, on the reverse strand, counting down.
GTCGGATTTAAGGATGACCGATTGATGTAAAACAAATTTAGGGAATTTAAAACAAAAGAACATTATCTTCCCGATAACAATTCAAAATGATAAAAACTGTGATTGCCAGCCATACCTTGGGTTTGCCCTAGTTTGGAGCCCTAGCTTCGCCACTGTTGCCAACCCGCCCGTCAAGTGTGGCAACGATGGCAAAATCCTTTCTGAGGCAATCTATGAGAATGTATCAATTGATGAAATCGCCATTTGGAACTATAGGCGTATTAATGGACAGCGTAAAAGTGGTAATATTGTTATTGGGGGATGAAATTGCCAACCCAGCTGCCAAGTGCAGCGATTAAGGAAAATAAGTCTTGTCGCCTAAAACACTGTATTAATAATAAGTTATATTAACATAATAATAATAATAAGTTTATTCTTTCCTCTCACAAATTTAGTAATAAATATAAACATACAACTTAATATTAATATGTTACAATTAATTTGTGAGAGACTGGTGTCCGTACTAGGATTCCCTGTATGACAGATCACCAGCCCCCACCTTCAGACCTTATAATCTAGGTAATATTAGGTGTATGATAAACAAGAGAAGAAAAAAATATACGAAAAATACGAAAAATGTTTTGTGTGTGTGTGTGTGTGTGTGTGTGTGTGTGTGTGTGTGTGTGTGTGTGTGTGTGTGTGTATGTGTGTGTGTGTGTTGTGTGTGTGTGTGTGTGTGTGTGTGTGTGTGTGTGTGTGTGTGTGTGCTTGTGTTTATAGCGTTTAGGTTTTATTTCATGATTTTAAGTAGTTCCTCAGTCGTTTCATAATCTTGACTTAGTAACCATAGGGTTACCATCTTTTTGCATTTAAATTTGGGAAATTTGTATATAGATAGAATGGAATTAATTTTATTATATAGATGAGAACCCAAGAAGCAGAAGAAATTATGTGTAAAGCTTCTTTTGTATGGTAAAATGGGACAAATTTTACTTTTATTTCCTTTATTTGTAAGAAGAGAAGGATTGTAATATAACAGAGAATGTTGTTTTAAAATAGTGTGGAGGATAAATAATTGTCGGACAGTAAGAACTTTACTGCTTTGGTATAGGTCTTTAGTTGGATAGAGAAACGGAAAGAAATGATTCACCTTAAGAAGTGCTCTCTGGGCACGTTCTAATTTGAGTAGATGTGATTTAGAGGTACCACCCTAAGCTGTTATGCAATAGGTAATCAATGATTGGCAAAGTGAGAAGTAAGTTGATTTTATTATTGTTTCGTCTGATGTCATTTTTAAAAATATAGATCAACTTGCGCAACCTATTAGTTAGAAGAGTAATGTGTGCTTGAAAATTCAGATTGCTGTCAATTATTATACCTAAATACTTATTTCATTTACTTTTTGGAGCGAAGGACAAGAACAGTCAATAACATTATTATAATTATGACAGATATGTGCTTTTATATGGAAATTAGGTGAAATAGGTGTGTTAAGTTTTTTTAATGTGAATGACAGATATTTAGTTTTAGAGACATTTAGCATTAATTTATTATGTGTTAGCCAGTTCATAATTACATTGAGGCCTTTTTGGGCATACAAATATGCTTCGTCCCATGTATCACCGCTGAATAAAAGCGCAGTATCATCGGCATAAGAAACAAGAGTTCCATTTATCAATTTTAACTGGCACATGTTGTTTATATAGGTCAAAAACAGGGTAAGACCTAAAATACTACCTTGTGGTACGCCATGAGAAACGGGAAGATCATCACTAATCCAATTTCCTATTTTAACACATTGCGATCGGTTAGTGAGATAACTTTCAAAGAATTTCAATTGTGATCCTCTGACTCCCAGCTTGTATAATTTGTGAATTAATAGTGGAATAGAGACCGTGTCAAATGCCCTAGCCAGATCAAGAAATACTGCTATTACTTTTTTTGTTGTCGTCCATATGTTTAACAGTATAACCCAAAAACTTATAAACTGCATCACTTGTAGCTTTGTCATTTCTGAAACCAAATTGTGCATGTGACAGGAGATTTTTGGATTCAAGATACCTGACTAGTCTATTATTTACGACTTTTTCCAAAATTTTCGAAAATGCTGGCAGTACAGAAATGGGCCGATAATTATCAACACAGTCCCTATTACCACTCTTATAAATAGGTTGAACGTTTGAATTCATGAGGAAATACTCCATTATATAGCGATAGATTACAAATATATGTAAGTACAGGTGTAAGAATATTTTTGTATCGTATTATAAGAGAACTCGAAATATTGTCCCGTCCTACGCAGTTATTTTTAAGCCTTGAAGGTAAACTAGTCTGGTGCGTAATTAGTTTTAACATCATCATCATCATTACAGCCTGTATTAATAATGAAGTTATATTAACAGTATAAGAAAAGGTAAACTAGTCTCGTGCGTAATTACTTTTAACATCATCATCATGATTACAGCCTATTACAAGTCCACTGCCGAATATATCCCTCCCCAAAGGACGTCACAAAGCACGGTATTGACCTACGCGAATGCATCGATTCTCCTGCATCTCTTACCAGGTCGCCACCATTGTCACTGCATCAGAGGTGCCGTATGGCGTATAGTGATGACAGAGCGAATGAAACTTGAAATGGGCACCTTTCTCATATCAATTCAAAACGATAACGGCTGTGAACACGCGTCCCAAGCGTGGCAACTATGGTCAATATACCCCCTACGAGGCCATTTATGATGGTCTTTGTTTAGCAGTGGCTTTTTGTTAGACAGTAATGATGTTTTTTTATGTTTACGCGAACACTACCCACTTAAATAAAACTATTTTTACGAGTTTTATATTGGTTTTATCATGTATGTTAACTTATTTTATATTCCCGACGTTTCAATAACTTTACAGTGTCACGGGGGGGGGGGGACTGAGGTATTCAATGTCCCAATATAATATAAGTTAATATTTTGTATATATAAAAAATCTGTGAAAACAGTTGTATTTAAAAGGCTGCACTAAATGATGAATGAATGAATATATATAGTGTTAGAGGTGGTTCAGTGATGTATACCTTAAACGCTTCGTTCATCAGGAAATATGCCTCAGGATAATCTTCTTAAATGTTTTGGGTAACTTACCTGAAAAAGAAAAATAACAACTAAGTTAATATTAAATCGAAAATGAGGATAAATTCAGCTCGCTGAACAACTCAAAAAAAGTTTATTAAGAGGAAACCTTTTCTAATTTTTACTACGTTTTAAAACCTTCTTTGTGGGAACAGTAACTGTACGAAGTAAACTGGACCTGCCATGAGGTATAAAAAAGGAAAATAAAGATTTTTACGTTCAATTCATTAGGATCCTAAAGCTTAACCTTGTCTTTTTAAACTTTCGTTTTAATAGCCCAAAAGGAATAAGAGCAGTTTCAAATTTGTACCTCTTGCTAATCTCCTTATAGGATTTATATTGATAAATTTGAAAGCATATTTAATAGAAGGCTTATTATTACGAAGATATTTCGGTGCTTCCTTTTAAAAAAATTGTAAAAATATATTTTTTTTAAATAATAAGGTAAAATTGTCATGCCAAGTATGGCTTGTTTTTTTTTAATGAAATTTATTCAATATCTAAACAAGTTAATCTATTGACTTAAATTTATTTTTATTTAATAACTCTACAAGGTTCATGTTTGTTATTATAGTTTTATAATAGTATACTAGTTATGCCTCGTGGTTTCGTCTACATGAATGTAAGTGAACTAAATTATTTCGAATAATGGCCATGGTCAATTTTATTATTTACATTCTATGTACGAGTAACACCTAATAGAGCGTTGGCCGCGGGGAGCGGCCATGCCCGGCGTGAGATTCTTCCACGGTTAATGGAATGTTAGATAAAATATTTACTTTTAAATTATATATGTTCAACAAAAAAAGAATCATTTGAATCGAATCGGTTCAGCTGTTTTCGAGTAATCGGTGAACATACATAAGAAAGCATACGCGTCGAATGATAATGTGTCGAGTGAGAAACCAGAACCTTCTCTGTTTTTGACTCAGTTAACCCTTAATTCACTACCTGAGTCCATTGGACTCACATCGAAAATTTAAACCGTTATATGTAAATTTTAGCTCTAGCGACTGGTATCCTCCCCCGCCTTAGTACCTTCCTATAGTGTCGCAGGTACCGCGGTAGCGAGAGGACGTGCACCTGTGACGCGTAGTTGGTGAGTTATCAAGTCGAGTGACTCCCATGGACTCGTACTAGTGAATTATGTTAATATTTTTATTTAATTGTTACGATTCTCAAACGTTGCTTATTTGTCGTATTATTTATATAAGAACATATATATTTTAATTTCTTTCATTGTAGGTTTGTAAAATGGATCTAAAACAACATAAAGTTGTAAATATGAATGAAGACCAGGCGGATTCTGTTGTGGAATCATGGATCACGTAGTTCGATTTCATATATTTTGAAAAAAGACATTCCTGAAGATGCAAGCCACTCTGAAACTGAAGACAAGTTACCCAGGACGGAAAGAAAATATTGTTACCTATGTCACTACAAAAAGAGAACAAAAACTGCACATTTATGCACCAAATGTCTGAAGCCTGTATGTTTGAATTGCTCAAAAAAGGTATGCCGTCGTTGCCTGTAAGCGGTGGCAAGACCCCATTGCACGTTTTTTATTTTTGTATAGAAGCATACATTTTTGTTCTATTATTTTTGTTTTGTATACCTATGAAAGGCTTATAAAGATAAAAAGATATATTTGTTAAGAATATTTGTTATTTTTGTAGAGGTCTAAAAATACCTTTGTTTCTGATTTAAGAGGATTTGAGAAGTTTATTCAGTTTTGTTACTTTTTTCTAGTGCTTTATTTAATATTTAAGAATAATAATAAAAAGAAATTATAAAAAAGTGTTTTATTTGAGAAAACCACGCTAAGAAAATATATGAGTCTAGTGGACTCATAGAAGGTGTTTACGTTAGCAAATTTCACCTAGTGAATTGAGGGTTAATAAGATGTCTGTGAAATTTAAATATCCTTCCGTAATATATCTTAATCTTACAACTGATTTTCTAAAGATAAATTAAAATTCTAAATATAACGATATAAATTTCTTTAATCACTTAAATTGTCGAATCAGTGTATTCAGAACAGTACCCTCATTAAAGGAAACGGGATGGTTTTAAAGGTATTAAGTAATTAATTTTCATTCGATCGAAAAATGTTTGGCACTAAATACAATTCAATTGAGTTATTTTTTCAATATTGGTGGTACTCTACTTTTAATTTCGAATTACAAGTTGCAAGTCCAAGTCCCGGATGCAAATATTGTCAAAATCCTTTTTCTAACCAAAAATACTTGTGTGTTGTAAATGTATATGTATGTATACATGCACTGATCGAAATAGCCATAAATTTACTTAAAAAATTAAGCATAATAAATACACTAAACATCAAACAAAATAATTAACTGAACGCATCTTTCGTTTCCGGGATTTGAATTTGAAATATAATTCCGATGCTCTAAACTTTTAAAATTGGAACGTATCAGCGCACACGGACGTACTTTTGGGGTGGAATAGAGCTTTTAGTGTTAGATGTTTTATTCAAATTATTTTATAAATTCTTTTTGATTATGTCGTCGGCGGGTGAGTTTCGAATGATAACATTAATGAACATATCATTAATAAAGGGTAATGCAAAATGAGTAACTATACTAAATTAAAAGTTTAATAGGGTGCATAGAGATCTCGTGATGGACTGTCAGTGATATTTCGCTTATATAGGTTGAGCGATTTTTTTTACCGTCTGGAAAAAAATAGGATGTAACAGGTGAACGGTATAGAAGCCTATGGCACTGATATTTTACACATTAACATATTATGAAATTGATCAATTAATAAATATTACTTACTAATTTGAGATAAACTTTCAGTATTAACTATCGGTATTTCGGTAATAACAACAAAAATTTAGAACTAAATAAATCAATTAAAAACTATCGAAATTAAAATAATACGTACTCAATTAGTAGCATTTATTGATAGATCAATTTCATAATATATTAAAAAAAATTGTAAAATACTAGTGCCATAGGCTTCTATTCCGGTCACCTGTTACATCTTTTTTCCAGACGGTAAAAAAATCAACAAGTATAATATATAGATAACGGAGAGTAAATATATGACACAGAGTAATTTGTCTTGGTTAATGGGGCTATTAATTATTTTGTAGGAAGTTAAAGTGTAACAAAACATATGGCAAACCACAATGATTTGTTACCTTTCCGCTTTAATTTATGAGAAATAAACTAAGAGTTCACCTCGTAATAAGTGTGACCAAGTGACTACTCGATGGAAACCTGCAACCAATTTAAATCGGTTTGTTTAGTACTTTAACTGTAATACATCACAATATCACAAAGAAATGCACTATTCGCGTTAATACTTGCGCCATCCAATGCTCTGCATACTTTTACCAAAGCTTCGCAACTATTTTCATAATATCTAGTTCTCGTTTACCAACAGCGTTATACTGCGCCACTCTTAACTTCTTTCTCTATAAACAACTACAGACATTATTAACACGGAGACTACAGGTGAGTTGTCACCTCTGAGGAATAAATTTGCCACGATGAAACGCCACAGAGCGAGTTACGAGTATTACAATGCAATTATAGTATAACGACAATTCCATGGTTACGTTGTTGTATATCGCTGTTAATTTACGCGGTAGAGCCACACTGGAGCCATATTATGGTTTTAGCACGAAGAACTCGGCTCGACCGTGGAAGAACCACGCTCTCACAGAATACCAGTTTAAAATAGCAGCTTAACGGTGCTGTGTATCGTATGGTGAGTGTAGAGAACCGGGGACCTTTTTTACTGGAAACGAGGCATTCCATTTTAGTTCTCACGGGTGAAAACGAATCTGCATTTTGATTATATGATAGATGTAAATGTCTATGGGCCACAGCAACCACTTACCATCAGATGGACTGTATGCTTGTTTGTTAACCTTATCCATAAAAATACTTATGTTTCACTATCATCATCATCATAACAGCCCTTCACAAGTTCACTGCTCAACATGGGCCTCCCCCAAGGAGTGCCACAAAGGAAGGTCCTGAACCACCTGCATCCATCGACTTCCTGCATGTCTTACCAGATCGTCATTTCATCAATGTACTATAAACAAATGTTAATTTAAATACGGTTGATATTGTTATTAAATACAGAAAAAGATAGAGTTGGTTAAAAATTGAAGTAATATACGTTATTATAAAGGCAATAATCGAAAAATGTCAATGGAAAACACTTGAGATTGAAAGCGTCTCCCGCTCATTAAGGAGATGAGAGGTTAAAAATTAAAAGCCGAGAGAGGGACGTACGTATAAGCGTGAAAGAGACCAGCAGGCGTCTCTCTAACAGCCAATATCCGGTCGATCAGCTGTGCAGACGGAAGCAGCTGGCAGCCGTTGAAGCGTCATTCATTCTCGAATGATTTTTTTTTTGTCGACTAACGATATTTTTTTCGTCAGCACAATCGGTGGTAATTTGTTCTCGCGTGTAAAGGCAAAAGCAGACAGGCACTTTTATTACAAAATATACAAATAAAAAATGAAAATACTCGTAAAAATATCGAAATATATACATATTTTTGTAGTAATTTACTAACTTGAATTTTATGGATGTTCAAAAGATCAAATATGGCACATATGAAAAATAGTTTACCGGAATTTTTAATATGATGCGGTGTCTTAAAATTAAATAAAGATCAAAACTTGTAAAGCTAGGTAAGGGTTACTATTATATCATAAAATATGGTTCATCAAGAACATATTGTAATCTGTTACAAGAACATACTATGTCAGTTACGACATTCATGTTATTTTATTTGCGTGATAGAAAACTCGAAACAACAAAAAACACATTAAATATAAATTTTTGCCAAGCAAATAGCTCCCAGTATTGAAATCACGTGCGGTAGAATGCACTGGCCGCACAGCACGCGATACCATTGCGGCCCGAATCCAAAAAAAAAAATGGCGCGAATTAATGAGTCGCTTATTATTCTTGTGCTCTGTAATTTGTACGAAAGCAACTGTACATTATTAGAATAGGCGTATAATAGTTAAGTTCGGATCGTTGACGGCACGCGAAATTGTATGGGATTTTAAATAAATAAGCAACAAACTGTACGACAAACCGTCTTCAGACACGATTTCAGTGATAATACAGACAATCTTTTTTTAAATCGCAATCAAAACATTAATTTTTATTTTCAAAAAATTAAAGAAGGCAAATACACAATGACTATTGAATTCTCAACCAGTGTCTAACGCCTAATCAGATCTTTCATATTATTTATATTCATTTTCACATTCCTTCAAGTTTTATTTTAAATATCATAGAAACATTATTCTTTGTTTATATTTATGACCTTAAAGAAATATCTTATTTATATTGTTTGCTTGTTTTTTTACAGTTGTTATAAATATGTAATATCTAGGTATATGACGTATTGAACAACCGCCGAGAATGTGCAAAACACACACAAATTACAATAACCATTTCATTGATACGAGCGGGAATTCAACCCGGGTTACTCGCACTCACATTAGAGCACCGTTTAAGGCCTTACCAGTTAACCACTGAGGAGTGAACGGAAGCATGCTAGAGTTGCATATTTTTGTTTAGAACTCTTGGAAGTATATTCATTTATTATTTATTTTAGTTCACCCCAATTTCGTATCAATATCATGGGTACCTACTCGTATTATGGTGTAATTTCATTTTTCAATAATTAAAATTCTGTAACTTAAAGAGGGGTCGATCATGTAAACAAGCTACATGCAATTATAATAAAATGTAATTTATTAGCTACTAAAGGCTAACTATATATACTATAATACTAATAGACTAGATTCAGTGTTATAAAAAAATACGTAACATTTTCTTTTTAACCAGTAAGAAAAATAACAACTGTATAACTCGGAATACAAAACCAGTCTGGATTGGATCGTAACTTTAATTCTACCCAGGAACTAAAAGCAGGTAAACTTTGCATGAAATCATACTTCATTGGCTGTATTTACATTAGTCGGGTTACCCGCTAACAGATTTTGTTTGTCATTCAACTTTATACCATAAAATTTTAGCAATAGGAAGCAATTTGGTTTTCATTGTGCCTCAGGGCTCAGACAGTGGTTACAAACTTTCGGTACAGGAGTAAAGTTTCAATATTAATTGTACAACGAAACAGCAGCTGTAATGAATTGATTTCTATTCAGATTTTATACAAAAGGGAGCAAGTTTTATACATTTATTCACTCGGGACGGCATCTTTGCTTACATATTTTTAGAGGAAATTCTTTAGACCGGCACGATAGCAATATTTCAATGTTCAATTTAATGTTGGCTTAAAGCTCGAAATAGTTATTTAAAAGCAAAACCTTGTTAACCAAACGGGTTCTAAGGCCAAAATTACTTCTATAACCTAACTTATTCAAAAATTTATTAATTTATATGTGACATCTTAGTTATTACGACAAAAGTCACTTGGCGGTCAGCCACCAAGACCAACCGACAACAAACAACAACAAAGCCAACAGACAAGAGTCTACTTCACCTGAGGATGCCTCGCGTCAGAGGCGAAACACGTGATGTATTATAAACAGTGATGTGTCTTTTCCGGTGCGGTTTTGTTGTTGTGTTGTTGTCTTAAATGGTGGTGCTGGGATGTGGTGACGGGGATAAAAGTAATACATACTATTTTATTTTAATACACGGATATAAGCAAATTAATTTTTAAGATCTTCAACTAATGAGCCATCGACGGATGGGCAAGAAAAGTTCCTCGTATCGGTAAGTGAATGTACATTAGACGACAGTTTAATTTTAATATGTATCTGTATCTATTTATATAAATGCTATACTTGCAGAATTACTGTACCGAATGCCACATTTCCTTAATGAGTAAATTATAGATATTACGTTGTAACACATAGTTACGAAAAACGAACGTAGCTTGTTCTATAAAATATGTTACTGGTTACCTACAAAAAAAATTACACTACTGCAATTCGTATCAAATTAAAAAAGAAATATCGTTCATTCAAACAACCTAACAGAATGCTAGGTAAATGTAATAGCGTGCCATCACAGTAGTGTTGAACAAAACCAATCTAAGTGCAACGTAAAACGTGTAAAAATATACTTTATTTACTACTGAATAAGAGCCGAATAAACTGCCGGCGAACTTTGCATAAAATCGCGTGTATTACTTTATCATAGCGGCAACTTTTATGTGCAGACACTGAGAGCACTGTGTCGCTATGTGTTAATAATGTCTGCAGTTGTTTTATGGAGAGTGGCGCAGTATAACGCTGTTGGTAAACGAGGATTATGATGAAAATAGTTGCGAAGCTTTGGTAAAGGTTGGAGAGCATTGGATGGCGCAAATACCAACGCGAAAAGTGCATCACTCTTACTGTGATGTAAACATTGAAAGTACTAATCAAAGCTACGATAGTTTTGGTTTACGTACTATAATGTATTAGATTAGGATAGATTTAAAAATAGACAATTTCGTGTTAGTTGCAAATCTTATGAGAAAACTTTCATATCTAAGATATAAAAATATTTTCAGTCACGTAAAAGTCCGCTTACAAGCATAGACTGAAGCGGCGGGTCAGTCGAACTGCTCAATAGGTCTGTGCCTAGCAATGGGACGTATATGGGCTTTAACTTTACTATGGTGTTTTAGGGATTGAAAGAAATAGTCTTTGAGATTTTGATAATGATATTGTCCTGGTCAATTTTCAATTAATAAATTATTTACAAAGAAATTTTAAATCTATATTTATAATTTCTGAATACTGTTGGTTGCAATCAACTTCGTAGTATAGTGCTGTAGGTAGTAGTTATGGCTGTATTCATCAGTTCCTGTGGTGACCCAAACCAAGAGAGAGAATGACGGGTTTACTCTGATTGAGAAGAGACGCCAGTCGAGACCCATCTGTAACCAGCGTGGGACCGCCAAAATAAACGCAAGTACTACTCTGCGTATTGTGGAGCCCACCATACAGCTCTACATCTCCCGTTTGGACAAAAGTACGTCGGGAGAAGACGTCCTGCGTTTCGTGGAAGAACGAAGCCGATGCCGCATGGAGGATCCGATCTCTTTACATTTGCAGCGTCTGGAGTCTAAGAGGTCCACGAACTTCAAATCCTACGTACTCCAGGTTCCTGCAAAATACAAAGAGACATTCCTTGCTCCCGATTTCTGGCCCTCTGGGGTAGTGTTTCGCCGATACAGGGACGCGCTAAAGAAGAAAGTTCCCTAAATAGTGTTATATTTATATTTTATATATATTTTTAGGTTAAGGTATATATTGCTATGGGCCAATGTTCTTAATTTTTAAGTCCTTGATGCCTGAAATAAAGTTAATGTATTGTATTGTGTTGTGTTGTAGTACGAATGGGCCAGATCGTCCAAGGGAGAGCCACGCTTGCACATGCCATATAATATAGCTGCAGCGATGCTTCACCACGTATAAAACATTCTCCCGTCAAGCGTTACGACGACAAGTGGCGCAGTGGCTTAGCAATGAGTGGCTGCACTGGGGGTCGCGGGTTCGAATCCCGCACGGAACAAGTATTTGTATGGCCTACAAATAATTGTTCCGGGTCTGGATGTTTGTCCTTGTGCAATTTATGTTTGTAAACTGCCCCCACGATACAGGAGAAAATCCTAGTAACGTTACGGTAACGGTAACGTTTCTATAAAAAAACAAGAACAAGAACAAGAACTAAGCCTAACCCTCCCTAAAACGGGAGAATTGATTTTTACGGGCTGGTGAAGAAAACCTCTTTTGCTTTGGTCCCAAACTCAGGACTTACGGCTTTATAGCCGGGTACTCTCACCGCTAGGTCATGGTAGTTACGTACGCTCAAAATTAAACAGTACGATTACATTATCATTAACTCTAATAATGCAGTGTGAATACAAAGCCTCGCTAATTTATTTAAATGTGTTTAAAACAGATCCACTTGCAAATGTGTAATTTGTAGGCGCTGAGTATAACTGGGGGTAACTAACGTTATGCCTAAAATGCATTGCGTGCACCGATGCACCCGCAATGCAGCGGTGTACCCTGTCTGGAACACGAGATGGGCGGAGTGGAGCCTAGGCTGGCTGGGTTGCCGGTTACACTGAAATACAACACTACAGTGCGAATATTGCACGGATATTAGACACTGGAAAGCTTTATACTGAGTCTAGAATTTCTGCAATCCTAATAGTTCACTAAAATACTATAAATTTATATATAGTGAATAGGATAGTGCATTTATACATTATTTCTCTTGATTAGGATTAACAATATATGAAATAATTTTTATTTTAATTCTACTGATTATAAATTAATTAAATTTAGACTAAAGGCATTTTATCAGTTCTTTGAACGCTGCGAACTGTTACTAACTTTTTACAAATATAATAATACATATTATAAATAAACTAAGATGTCTATTCAGATGTATAACAACTAGGAAGTGGTACGGCACGGCCAATAAAACTTAAATAAATATTATAAATAAACTAAGGTGTCTATTCAGATATATAAAAACTAGGAAGTGGTATGGCACGGTCAATGAAACTTAATATTATGTCATACTAACTAAATCATATGCTACAACAATTATACGACACACTAAACGATAATCCAGGCAAATTCCGTGCGTTGGCGGATGTCCAGATACGCGGCGCGATACGTCGCATTACACCCTGATATATTACCGACGGATGTAAGCAATTAATGAGCTACAAAATCAATTAAATTGGATTAGCTGTAAAAGGACGGATACTGATTTACATGTTACGGAATTGTGATTATAACAAAGCTTAAAGTATCATCATAATTTTGAATTCAATTGCAAATATAAATTTACAAGAGTTTGTTATGGGAAAATTACATGGATCTTACAATATTGTTGAAGATTTTAAAGAGTTTTTTTTTATAGGATACGGTGACAAACTAGCACACAGTACACATGATGGTAAGTGGTTGCTGCGGCCCATAGACATGTACGCCTATCCTCGATTACAAATCAAAATTCAGATGCGTTGTCACCCGTGAGGACTAAGATGGAATGCCTCGTTTCCGGTAAAAAGGGTCTCCGGTTCTCTACACTCACCATACGAAACACAGCAGCAATAAGCTATTATTTTACGCTTGTATTCTGTGAGAGGTTGAGCTGACCCATTCGTGCTACAGCTATTTTACTAATATAACTGCAGCATGACTCTACCACGTATAATATATAAACACAGTTCTATTTAATAAACACCCATTCAAAATCTAAGTCAAACACAAAAAAGTCAAAGGAAATATATGTCGTTAATTGTAATGTTACAATGTATAAATATATCTCAAAGAGTTTAGTTAGTGACTTCTTATATTTACGCGAATGCTACACTCGGAATAAGACTATATATAGAAAAAGGGTGATAAACAAGCACACTGTCCACCTGATGGTAAATGGATGCTGTGGGCCATAGACATCTACATTCATCCTCGATTAAAAATCAAAACGCAGATGGGTTGTCACCAGTTGTTGTTGCTTGTTTCCAGTAAAAAAGAGTCTCCGGATCTCTACATTCACCATACAAATTACAGCAGTATTAAGCTGCTACTTTACACTGGTATTCTGTGAGAGCGGGGTCCTTCCCCGGTCGAGCCGACTCATTCTTGCTACAATCACAATATAGCTGCAGCGTGTCACTACCACGTATACTGTAACTGTAACATCACCATATAAAGCATATAATATTTATACTCCTAATGTTCTTTAACAATGTAACTAAAATGAATAAGAAATGTTATGTGAACTAATTGAATTAAACTCCCTCGTTACAAATACGCGAACGTGCATCGTTGACGCAAATAAATGATTTTTCCGGAATCCCATAAACATCTGCAACCCGGCGAGCTCCCGCGGGGCCTTTAGAGCCCGCATGCGAACCCGGCTTTTATAATGGACGATTTGATGTATTAGTCCCCGGACAATAAGATTATGTGGACAAATTTGTATTTCAGATTCGATCTCAGTTGTTTCATTTTACGACTCTAGTTTATATTTAATGCATATTCATATAAAAAACGCAAAAATAATAGAAATTAAAGTTCATGATTGTTTTTATTCACTGACTGTGTATGCACATTATTTCCTAAACACTAGGCTGCAAAATAACTAAATCTAATATATAAAAAAAAATTTGTTTGTTCGTATTGCGTTGCTATACCGTTTATCACTTTGCGTTAAAACTTTGTCAACTTATTGCCTGCACTTGCGCGAATGTTATAGGCATAGTACAGTTTACTGACAGTAAGTGGCTTGAATATTATATAGATCTGAAAGTCATATATTCTAATAAATGTTTTATCGTTCCTAATTAAGCAATATAAGTTATATAACCCTTTCAAATTTAACACGATATTTCCACACATGTTTTTTCTGCGGCTGCAATGCTCAGGGTACCAACTAATCTAATATATAAAAATTAATGATTGTTTGTTTGTTCGTATTTTATGATCTGCCATACTGTTCATCATATTGCGCTAAATATTAGTTAAGTTATTGCTTGCACCTGCTCGAAGGTTATAGGCATAGTACAACTAACTTATAAAAATAAAGTTTTATAGCAGTATCATTCCTAATCCTGATTAAGCAATGTAACTCTTCCAAATTTAAAACTACATTTTCACAATAATTTCTTCTGCGGCAGTAATGCACCGGATACCAACTAGTAATACAGTAGAACCTCGATAACGTAATAACCTCTGTAAATTCATAAAATATTGTATTCCCTTCCACTCGGAGTCCAAAACCTCTTTTACTTTAAATGCATACCCTCTATAACTTAATGAATAATTTGGGCGTCGCACCTCAGTAGCTCAAAGTTGTAAGGAAGACGACTTTTGCAACTTCAATCATCTATCAATGAGTAATTTTAAATGATGTGCAAACAATAAATGTTCCCTGTAGACCATTGTTATTACTTACATGTGTTTACCAAATGAATTCAAATGTAAACAATACACTAAGGTCTAAGTACAGTAACTTATTTGTAACATTAGCTTTTTTATAGAGATTTTTACGATCTTTTATAGAGCAATGCAGTAACAAAGATGATGATATTTTCTCTTCTTTATTTAACATTGAAAATAAAATTGATATAGAAAGTGTGATCAGTTTGAAACAAAACAGAAATACCGACTTTTTATGTAGAATAAAATAAACTTGAATAAATTAAACGTAAAATAAAGTACGTATGTACATAATTTGTATTAACTATTAACACTTTCCTAACTAACACTGTTTCACTTACATTTAACCTAGATCCTAGCTCTATCTATACAGAATGGGTCCCACATATATGCAATAAATGAAACCATATACTTGTTATCGCTTTGCTGGATATACAATGTTGGTAGTAATAGAAGATGGGGGTGAAGTGGATGATAGATTTCCCAGTGATTTTTTGTGTTGGGTTGTAGAGATTTTGAATTTATTTTTTTTTGTTTTGGGTTTTTTGTTTTTGTGCATTGGGCCTTCTGTTATTCCTAAACAAAGCTCATAAACAAACCTCTGCAATTACAAACATCAACCAATGAAAACTCCTTAACTTATAACCTTTAGTAAGTAGAAACCTCAATAACTCAAATTATTTAATGTTTCCCTTGGTCTTTATCTACGGTATATAAAAAAATCAATCTCGATAATACAAAAAACAGGCAGTTACATCGGAGTACATAAACGGATAAATCAGTATATATAACATAATTCACATAAAGGGGGTATGAGGTAATTAACAGCCATAAAGTTTTATTACATGAAAATATTATTTTCCTAACAGTTATCTAATTTTGGTAACATTTCACTAATGACGAATACGTCAATAATACGTTATAGAATTTAACTTTAACAACAAAGTGTACTAATGTTCAAGTAAAACTTTCACTGACGGAAACTGACTACCTACACCACAACTAAGGGTAAACACGGCTTTTCTCCGTCCTAATATACCGATCTCCCTTTTTGTGTACCGCTTTACAAATGAAGGGTTAAGTATTTTGCACACGTCAGCACTTTAAATCATCTTAGAAGGAATTATATTGCATGGTGAAAAACTGAGAGTACCATAGATCCAACTCATAAAAATCCCTAAAAAAGGTTAATAGCCTTAAATAACAATAACTTATGAGTAAGGTCACATTAAGAAAAGTCTCCTACCACTGACAATTTTTCTAATTTAACTTTTACTTTAGAACGACATACAAGTTAAGGCTACCTTAAAATTGCCAGTAGGTAATGTTACATTAGCATTAACGTCTTAATTTGACATTAAATAATTTTCCAAATCTTATAAACGTAACGAAGCGTAGCATTTTATGTGCTACGATAGTAGGATTTTATTAGGAATTTGGGACATAGGAATTTATAGGATTTTTTGTGGCTAAGTTCTAGTGTGAAATTACAATTCTAGTCTTACTTATCATTGACGATTTAAAAAAAAACTATACCTAAACTTATTTTACCTTCTTTTTACATAATATACATATAATAAACTATTTTAAATAAAAAATATAATAATCAATTAAATAATTTTTTTGGGTATCAAAATATTGTTTATGTTATTCTTCACAATGAGCCGGCAAATATTGCTAAAAAAATCTCCAATGAAAACCCTATTGCCTGAATTAGAGTGTTCGCAGTGCGCTGTAGATACAACTCGATCGGCCGCCACACTAGACACTATACAAGAGCGTGTGTGACAAGCACGCTGCACGCTCAATCCCGCTGAAAACACGGTGCTACATATAGTGCCTTTGGTAAATGTTAAAGGAAATTGAAATACGCATGAGGATTAAACTAATTTATGAAAAACTATCCCGTATCATATTGTAAAGACATACTCTAGCGTTTGTAGCCAGTTCTACCCTAAGATCTTGTTTACTGAAACTTACAACTTTAAACAAATCTAAATTGTTTAAGAAATAGCTTTGACTTTACTGTGACTTTATTTACTTAATTCAAAGCAAAAAAAGCTCCGTCAGTTTCAAATGTCATTTACACGGCAATAACCTTTACATTTATTGACATTGTAACGTCGATTTATTGTGTGAAGTCATTTACATATTATGTATTCTAAATTGGAGTGCAGTCAGGTGTTTTCAAACACCACTACGCGTGCAAAAACTAAAATTGAAATATAAATGTTTTCGATTTAGATTGATGGGCGAACATACATCGCGATGAAATTTTTTCGGACGTGAATTTTTGACGATTTTTGAGGCTCTTTGATTGAGGCCTATGTTCAGCAGTGGACTTGTGATGGGCTGTAATGATGATGATGATTATGATGATGATAACGAAATTTTTCGTACTCCAATCTTCCGTTTTTGTCTGCCCTGCACATCGGTTATAGCAAATTCGCCCTACAATGTGTTATGCTCACATCCTTGCTCATATAGTTTTGGACTATTACTACGATTACGAACTAATTAATAATGGTTATAATTTGTTAATCAAGCATATACAATAAAAACGTACTATTGTTCTTATAATTAGGGGGGTCTTTTAGGACCAATATGAGTTAGACTAAAACTTAATCAAGTTCTGACTATTGTGCATTGATTGATTCAATCCATCCGACAATGATGTTATTATTTGTTTTCAACAAAGATGAGGTGAAGGTTCATCACGAACGTACAAACGCACATACAAACACGCATATAAGTACATCTTTCTAATAACTATGCCGTATAACTCTTAAAACGTGAAGGTTTTTCAAAATTCGGTCTATAAGAAATTGAACCCATAACAATTACTTTTTTTATATGAAAGGGGACAAAAGAGCACGCGGTTTACCTGATGGTGACTACCGCCGCCCAACAACTTCAAAACCAAGGCAATTGCAGATGCGTTGCCAGCCTTTAAAAAATGAGTAGGCTTATTTCTTGAAGGTCTCTTTTTTATTTCTCTATTAAGATGAGATATTAATCTTTTGTTCCACTGTTCAAAACGACTTGCATATCGATAACCTGCGTAAACAAAATACATACACAAAGCAGTTTCTTTTATCCATGCACGCAATTCAATCTTCTGAAATATACAATACCACATTCGATTAATTTAGCATCCATTAAAATTATATGCTTTGATATAAAATTTGTATCAGATGATTGGCAAAATCCATCCATTATAACCGCCAGACCACTGCTGAACATCGGCCTCCACTACATCATCAAGAGACATTGTCAGAGGGGATTTTGCCTTAGTTGTAAGTTTTCTTTATAGATTAAGAAAGAAATGAAGAAATAGTCAACCTCATGTTAAGTGGATACTGTGGCAGCCCCCTCCAAAATGCAGATGCGTTGTTACCCCTGAGGACTTAAATGGAATGCCTCGTTTCCAGTAAAAGGGTCTCTAGTTATCTACACTCACAATATTAGGCGTTTCTTGTTAATTGTAAACATGATTGTAAGCCATTATTGGAAAAAAAAATAGTCCCGCTGGGTTTCTTGCTGGTTCTTCCCAGGACAGAGGTTTTTTTTGCGAACCAGTGGTAAATTAAAAAAGTGACTTTCAGTAAGTATTGTTATAATCTACATTGTATAAAAAAGTTTCTGTTTCTATTTTATGCTAGTATTCAGTAAGAGCGTGGTCGTTCCCCGGTCGAGTCGACGCAGTCGTCATAATATTGCTGCAGCATGGCTCCACCACGTAACGAAAGTTAAATTGGAACCGTTTCAGTCCGTCTCTGTTCCTGTTCCGTTCCTCTTTCAGTTTTCCTCCGTCATCTCTTACGACACCCACGAGACGACATGGGGTAGAGAATATTCTTACACAACCATTATACGATTGGCAATTTAGCTAAATCAGCCTAATTACGTATTATAACGCGAACAATTCAAAGTTGCACCCATGCTAACGATTATTACTTGCACAAGTGACGTGACTAATATCCGACGTTTAATATATATCCGTTTCCGACCGAGCAGTCCAAATTATCCGTCGTTAGCACTATCGCTTCCCGACTGCTGTGCTATTTCGCGGCCGTTAAAGGCAGCTGCTCTCCATTTCAGTTCGGTACTACAGGTGCGGAAATTTTTGCTTTTGTAGTGCTTTATTGGGAGCTTTTTAACGACTAGTTTTATTGGGTGGTCGCGGGGCTCGTTAGTCGGTCCTTTGTAAAAAATCCGATAATAAAAGAAGCAATTACATTTGTCGACGAGGAGATTTTAAAAATATATATCTTGTATAATGTTACAAATAAATGTATCGTTAACAATGGCTTTGAAAAATTTATTGCTTTAATATACTTATTTTACGTTAATTGTTTTTGCAAATTTATAGTATTTATTCATATTAAACTAAAAATAAACAGAAAATCACTGTTACTTTACTTTGTTGATTTACTGCTAATTCATTTGATAGAATACACCAAATTATTTTAGAATAAAAACTAAGCAACCTCACTAAATTGGTTGTTTTTATAAAATAATAAACTCAAATTCCGTCAATTAAATTTATAAATATACAATACACATAACTTTTACATTAAACAATTGCAAGTCTAGGCATAAGGCAAAACGTAGGTACAATGTACCAATTCCATTCATTAAAAAAATACTGTACTAAGACGTACACTTGCTTTCTCTAAGTAAATGGGCATAATATTTTTCTTCCTCGTTCCTTCCTTTGAAAAAAGTAGCAAATGCTAAAAAGGTAACCAGTGAACATTCATACAAAGAGAAAAAAAATGAACTCCATTTTTATTCAAACGCAAATGTACAATCGCAAGGTTTATCTTTAAGACCGATGTCTTACAGACGAGTAGAGCTGAATGAAATGAATTTGATACGGAGTCCGCCGGTTTAGAAATGTGTGAGAGTGAGATTCTTTGAAGCGTAACATTTTTTTTTACAAATGCGTTAAAATACCTTAAAGACATGACTTTGGTACGGTCAAGTAAAATACTTGAAGAAAGATAAGAAGTTTATAGAGACTATTATATTACATTATTATAAATTAATATACAATTTTACAAATAAAAAACAATAAAAAAAGCTTTTAAAAAGTAATACATGGAAAAAATATAATTCACGAGCTTCCGTAGTAACAGTAAAATGTATTAAAATATTGCTCAGTGAAAATTAGCGATGAAATATGTATTTCATCCCTAATTAGGGATGAAATACATATTGACCATGACCAAATGTATGGAAAATTAAGAAAATATATAATAACATAATTCAATATATATTGCCATCGTATTTATAAGTAGCACATTAAAATAAGTAATGTTAGGTGAAAATTGCCAATTAAGATGTGTAAAGTGTGTTAATGAGACCACGACTACGAACGAAAGACAACTTTAGTGTTGTCAAGTTACTTAGTTGCGTCAGTAACTAGATAAGATTCTATTATGCCTAGGATGACGTCGGATAGTACTACTACCCTCATATCTATTTCTGGTGCTAAATAGCCAAGCTGGCACTGCTGTCATTCGGCTTGAAGTGTGTAGGGCGTCAGTATAAACAGGCGGAGTGAGGTATTCCATGTTAATCCTTAGGAGTGACAACTCATCTGTGCAGTAGTCACTTACCATCATGTCGACTGAGTTCCTTTGAGGATGAGGTGATCATTTAAAAAAAGAAGAAGTTATAAATATTTATTCAAATTTTGAATTTAGAATATATTAAAAAAGAAATGTTTAAGAACAAAATAAATACCAGCATTTTTCCGAGTAACACGATAAATTCGAAGTACATGCCGCGCTTATGACACTAAAGAAGCAACAATAGCTAACCTAAAGCTAAAGTTAACCGCTATCGTTCGACGTATCCGAAAGTACATCGTACTCGTGAATTCTTTCGCAAAACTTTTATAGGAAAACCAATAAAAGTATATAAAGGAATAAGGCCGAAGTCGCCCCGGACAATGGTTTGGAATTGCTCAGCTCTGCCACTAAGGCACAGGACAGGCTGGCGGGATAATGGAATTTTAGAAAACTTTTTCATTATAAATGAAATGTGAACGACACCTTCGTATATAATATTATCCCGAGAGACGATATGCAGGGGTTTAAAAACGTTTATAATATCGCTATTCTTGTCTACCACCTAATAATAAATAGATTGAGGAAGTTTCGTATTGTTATTCATTAAAAATACAGCACCCGAGATCGATCATCGCCGGCACCAATAAAATTGTTAATAGCTATTTTAAGTATTGATTTACCATGGGGTCGGTGGTGAAGAAGCGTCGTGGGGAAATCTGGATTTCTAAGGAACAAACTATTACGAAGACCACAAACGATAACACGCACCGGAACAACGCAGTAGACAAATTGCTACATACGAGTAACCCTCTCCTCAGAAATGAGAGAACAGCTGTGCCTGTGGTACGATCCTATACGAAAAGCACGATATTATTTATGTATATATATATATATATATATATATATATATATATACACATGGTCATATATATATATATGACCATGAGCAAATGTATGTATGTAGAAAGAATGAGAGGTATGTCAGGATCGTGCTAAATGGAAGTCTGTAATCTGTGCCTACCCCTCTGGGTGACAGGCGTGAGTGTTTATGTTATGCTATGTTAAAATATATATATATATATATATATATATATATATATATATGTATATATATATAACCGAAAGATAGGCATAGAAATGAGAAAAGATAAAAGGTGATAAGAGTTACGGCATAGTCAGCACCGACTGGAATAAGACCACGAGGTCGCCCAGTCGAACGCTGGGCGGATGAAATACCAAAAATTGCAGGACAGAATTGCCTAAGCAAAGCCAAAAACCGAAAAATCTGGCATAAACTGGAGGAAGTTTTTACCCAAAAAGGGGTCTTCAGGCTTCAGGGGACAATATATAGAATAAAATAAAAACTATCTATTTTTAAATGTAAATATGGATTTGATAAGGAAATAAAAAGGCTTATTATTATTATTATATGTTATTAGACAGAAAAAGGTTTTCGTCTGGTAACATCTTAGTGAATGAAGACCTCCCACAATATGGATTTGCATCAGATGCAACAAAAATGGTGCCGTTTTTATGACATTCTGCGATTTAGGCTTATACAGCACTGGCTTCACTGGCTCCAATGGCAACCAACTTCAAAGAAGGCTACGGATCTGTTGTCACCACTGAGGACTAAGATCAAAAGGCTTCCTGCCTGTAATTACTTTGGTGGTCTATAGCCTTCAAAGAGAAACGAAGCAGCGTCAGAAGTAAGTGAAACCTATTTATCCAGACAGACTCAGAGGCCAATAAGGGATTCTACCACCTAACAGAAATCAATAACTTCTACATAAGTTATAATATTTGGTTTCACTGTCAAATTAATAAGTGATGTGAAAAGAATTGATATAATAAAAATCAATAGATGATTTTTGTATTAGAATAACACTAACGTTTATGTCCCACGTCATAATCTATGACATAGTATTCTCACTAGAATTGTCGCAGCTCATGATCGATACGTGTTTAGTTTAATTAAACTATAATTTTATTATAACTTTCAAAGATAATAGAAAGAATCTCTTTTTAGAGCAGCGAAAATCGTATTCCCCTAGCATTGTTGGGTTCTTCCTTAAGAACGGTATAATACCTCGGCTAGTTTATATGCGGGCATAAATTCGGTTTAGCATTCCCGCCTTTTAAAATGGCCCCCGTATTGCATAACATAAACCGAAAACTCAAAGCACTTTGTACATTATCTGATTAAACTGGAGATAAATACGTGTGAGTGAGAATTTACTGTCTAAAGTAGAAACAAGATAATATCGTAACCATAAAAATGAAATGTAATATTAATATTGTAATTATACGGCTTGGTAGCCTAAGAGTTGGGTTGGTGTGGTCCTCAGGTCAAGTCCACCAAAAATAGAATTAAATTTTCGGGGTTCGGCTGTTGGTCTATGTGGAGTTTATGCAGGTAAAACAACTACGAGATTTAAAATATTAAGACAAGAAATGTAACAGTCTACACACAGTGCCGCTGAGCTTTGTCAATTAATAAAAATGATTTCTTAATTGTAACACACACTGTAAAACACCGTCACGCATGTAGGTAATCAACAACTTAATTGCAATTTTAAATTTGAGCGGGGCTGGCAGAAATGAAATTTTGCATCTTAACATTCTACGCAATATAAAGTAACTTCTTATCTTCCAAGTAACCAAAGTAATAATATAAAATCATCGAATTTATTACATCAATAATAATCGAAATAAAAAACGCAACTCAATATGGCGATTGATAGGGATTCGGTCTGCTATTACTAACAATTTTCTATGACGAAATACGAAATATTTTTGTCACAAAAATACTGCTAGTGCGAATGAAAATATAATCATAAATGAATTCATTATGCAATTGCGCGGTGAATGAAATTGGTACCTGGAGTCGATGTCATACATTTGTTTTCGAGATATACGAGACGAAAAACTCACTAACTTAGAAATATTTAAACACATAGACATAGGTTTAAAAATAGTAGAATTATTGCTTTTGAGGTAAATAATTACATAAAGATATGTTGAAATTTTGACGTACAAAATTTTTTTGCAACTTTTGGCAACTTTACCTGTTTCTAAATGAGAAGATGAACTTGCTAGTAATTTTGGGCGAAAATGGCACGACCAAATTTAAATGGTAATGTCATTAAACTTAGAATATCGTAACTATAACCAAATCCCTTGTCATAAATCAATCAACTAAAAGCTTTCCTTTCCGGTATAGAAGCCTTCAAGCATCGTAAATGACTAGTATAAATTATTTTATAGATATTTTCATTTTCAAAAAAAAAAAATATAAAGAGCACTAAATGGTTAAGAACAATAAAGTTTATAGGTGAACTTAATTCATTAATATTAAAAAGATAACGTCACTCTAAGAACGTTACTTTTATGTTATTTCGGAGAGAAAGTCGTAAACTCACTATCATATGAAAAATTACGGTGCGGTATGAAGTTATTTTGCTTTCTAAGTAAATATATGTGCGTTCAAATAAGTTGTGTTGAGGGAATCAAGCAATTCCCACCACTATACTGAAAATAAACAAGGTAATATCAAACGTCAAAACGTTACAATACAATTATTGGAAAAATCTTCGAGCAAAGGTAAAAGATTTTATTTCTTTGAAGCGCTTTTGCAACTGAATACTCTAAAGACGTGTTCAATCAATCATCGCCTATCATCCATCAAGCACATTCAACAAGTAAAAACAAAACTTATCGGGCGAACCCTGTCGCACAACAGGACAACACCCTAACAAATATACGTCAAGGTGCTCACAAATGCGTGCGTGCGACCTGTAGGTAACTCTATTAGTGTGCGTGACGAAGCGTAGCAGTGTGTGTTACGAGCGTTAAGCGTGTGTCTGTGAGTGTACTAGGGCTGGCAGATGTGCTGCCACGCAGCTGTCGATAACTTCCCCTTTAAATTTAAATACAATGTATATAATATAGCACGCGCTTTGCTTTCACTAAATTATGCGTTATTATTACGTTCGCTTTTTAAGCTTATTATGTTTCGGATACAGTTGCCACGTCACTGTTTTATTACACGCATGACCTCCGTCGGAAACGCGTTATAATTATTTTTCATATTATTGTTTCTTTTTCTGCTGGTTTTAATTATTCACAAGTAACAAAGTTATGGTGTCATTTAAATAAACGAACACGAAAAAGTTTTAAGGTTTTTTTTACTCTAACTTTATATCCTTAAACTAAAGTCATCGTTTTGAGGTAAAGAATGAATAAATATATCATATGTGCTATTGAAATATTATCCGTAATCTATATTACCGCCGTCAAGTGGTGGCGTAAGTGAATCCAATACCCCATATCATCCCACGGGAGGCGACAGAGGAAAACCTAAACATCTTCCTCATAATTACTCAAAATAATACAAAAAACTAGGGCCGCTAATCGGCCTGCAAAGAGTGATAACTATGGTGAATCTATGAGGAAAGTTCCATGTTCAGCAGTGAACTCTTGATAAGCTGTAATGATGATGATGATGAATATCATTATTCTATGCTATATATCAATTTAAAAGAGTTTAGGTGATTATTTTCCATTTGCAAACTCATGTTTTAGTAAACCATTGTTATATTATTTTCTTGTTTCTTCGTATTATGCAATATATAAATCTTGTGTGTTATATTCCTTTACAGCTCTCCCTTCCCACCTACTTTCTTAGATTGATGAATGGGGTCCGTGGGTAAACGCAGACGTATAAATTTTATTAATGCTCCCCTTGTTTCAGCCGTACTCTACGCGTAAGTCACTGTCCGAATTTAACTTTACAGAGCCTCTTAAGGCTATATTGACAAACGAGAGCTGAAAAATGACATGGAACATTCAAAAGGAGCTACTTTCATGAAGATATACGATATTCTAAATACGTTAAACAGAAATAAGTGTTCATACGTGTAGGTTATAAATTATATACAACGTGATTCATATAGTAGTTCCCGAAAACCTGCGTTCCCTGTTTTTATTCCTTTGTTATTATAACTTAGTAATATTTCTTCATGATTACATGATATGTTTTTGTATATTCAAACTGTAATATAATTGAAGGAACAAGTAAGGAGCATCAAATGATTCGATTTATTGAAATATACGTCGAATCAAACATCGATACGATGCGGTCGTTCATGAAATTTTTTTAAAGCTGAAAAATATTATACTATTACATATACAGTAATTGTAAAATGTAACAAAATATTAATAAAATTTCGATGCCCTGAAAAGTCTGAGTCATCTCAATCACTGAGTAGGAAAATATGGTA
The DNA here is from genome assembly GCA_907164705.1 of Parnassius apollo. Taxonomy (NCBI): domain Eukaryota; kingdom Metazoa; phylum Arthropoda; class Insecta; order Lepidoptera; family Papilionidae; genus Parnassius; species Parnassius apollo. Next base: position 6,062,564 of record CAJQZP010000088.1, on the reverse strand, counting down.
AAAGTATGAAATACTCAACAAAGTTGCTGCGCCAACATCTCAATAAATCTTTCAAATTTTCAAACAGTTCATCGATTTTGGTAAACAGTCAATTTTTGGGTAAACAATCCGATCGACATTGTTCATTCGAATGTTGAAATGTTTCCGTGTATAAACAGATAAAATAATTTCTTATATCGACAAACCCATTATCGAGGACTCGAAATGAAACGTATCGAAATGTTAAATGGTGAATTATCATCATTTCTTTTATCGATCTTATTGGTGTACGTTATATTTTCCCACCAGTTTTTACCTATAATAAGGGTGGATTTTAAAATAAGTTACAAATATCGTTAAAATTATAGAGGAAAAGAAAACTATTGTTTGTACGCTATATAAATATACTTGTAGCATTTTTGGGAATATTAGATTGACAAAGTTCTATATTTAGGTTTATATAAAACAAAAGTGGTTTATATACAAATAAGGGCCATGCAAGTGTGAATGTACTTTTACTTTTTGTATGTGAACCAGTTGTGTTCTGAAAATAATAATGACAGCTTTAGTAAGAGGGCGCTACGCTACCCTCGTTCGAATTATTATGTAAATTGGGAGATAATATATTAATACATGCTCGTAGTTAGAATTTAATCCATCTACACGTGCCCTAAAAAGAAGTCAGGGACATCAGTGGCATCAGGGAGCGTGGCCCGTCGCACCCTCGCGATCGTGTTTCAATCGATATGGTGGGGACGACATGCAGGGATGTGATGTCAACGTTCGCACATAAAAATATTATGTGTGTCCATTTTTGTGTAACTTAATATAATACTATAAAAATAATGTGAAACTGTATGACTTTTGCTCTCTGGAGTAAAGATTAATATTAAAAATAAAACCATCATCTTCATTCATTCATTCATTCATGATCACATCATAGGGTGGTATTTGCCACAGTCGCCACGGTGGAGGTCCATGTTCAGTAGTGGACTTTTGAATGCAGTAATGGAAAATGTGAATAAGTTTATACAGAACTTTCCTTTACGATAATAAGTTCTCATCTCAATGTTTCCATTCTATTGTGGTCATTCACAAATTTAATACGCAGAAATAAAATACAATCACATTTTTAATTTAATACAGAGAAAAAAAAGCTTCTAAGCTCCCAAGTAGATAATTGATATGAAGATTTCTCACAAACTTAGTAGACCTATCGAAACTTCGACATTAATTTATTAACAAGTTTACGACAGAGTCTAAGGCGCTTAGTTGCGCCTACGTAAGTGAAAAACTTAACCCTATTACTTTTCCATTTACGTCGCTAAAGAGTGTACTGACACGAAAGCAATGTAATTATTTTTCAATTTTACGATATAGGTCTGTGAACCACGTCAATTCTGAGACGCTCATAACGTGCTAAGAGAAATATATACACTCTGAATTAGGAACAATCTACGCATCATAAGAATATATAAAGACCACATAATTATTGGAAAAATTTTCGGACTTATTCAAAAAGAACTTAGTAACGTTATATTATGACCCATAACGTTCATTTTTTTTTGGTTTTAGTTCAAAATTCCATATAAGTCACAGCATGAATCTTACAATAAGCAGTCGCAAAATATTTTCACTTTAAATGATAATTTATCTGTTGTATTGACCCACGTTAATGTAACGTTGCAGATTTTGTGAGAAATGACATGCAAGACATATTAAGATTCCTTCCAGGATTATTTTATCAATTGTTTAAAAATTATATTGCGGAATTGTCGAGCAGATTTCGTGAAGATTAAACGCCCTATTCAATATTTCTATTTATGATATTTATAATATCTTTATATTATCCTATTTATAATATTGTTCAAACTTTATATGAATAAGCAAAACCGTATATTTAAAAGTATTGAACAACTGAAGAGAAAAAAATTAAGAAAGTTTTTGGTAACTACAAATTAGTATTAATAATTAAAATTATATATTATAATTGAATAATTGCTTCAGTCATAATGAAAAAAGTTTAGAGCAACAAAATAGGTAAATAGAAAAGCTTTCAACTCTGTAATGTTTTGACGTTTGACTAATTAGGGTGCCGTAGTGTTTAATACGCAACAAATTTGCTACTAAACAAGTTTACTCCGGCAATTTGGAGTACATAAACAAAGGGAGTCTCCAGATTTTCTCTCTTAACTGCCAATTTCTGCATAGTCAGCCGACTTGTACTTTTATGCAGTGTCAGACACAGTCATGTAGCTCGGCGTAACTGACACATTTTTGTGAAGGTAATTAATTTACTTTTTCATACAAAAATTTGTTCTTAAGAATATTACAAAGATATTGTTCAACCTTTTTTAAAACGTTTAGAGAGTTTTTTAATATTAGTGATAACTAAAAACCTGCCTTATGGTTAGAGGTTACTCATGCTCTCTTCTGGACACTCGCGGTCAACATAATGTAAATAAGGTGATACCTCGAAAATTTGGTGGTTTTTCTATTTAACATATTTTTTTAAGTTTTATAGATTACAAACCAAAATTTTGGTATATGATTTTTGACTATATAACCTTGGATTTCATAAAAGGAAAACACGATATCATGTAATTTTCTCTATAGAAAAAAATTGTAAAGTAGGCTCTAATTATTTACATTTCTCGATGACACCACAATATTTTTACGAATGAGTTCATAGAATTATTTTTAAGGCGTAGTGAAATCATATCTAAGTTCTCATAAACCAGTTTTTTAAACCATAACGAAGTTTTGTTAAAATAAATAAAAATGTTGTTTGGCGCTTACTTAGTTTTTTTCCGAGCGCTTGCTCGGTATGGCTATCTCATAATTTGCGTACTATGAAGTCATTGCATCACTTTCATTATGACACTCCCGCAGTCGTCCGTTAGCTTCACCGACAAAGGATTAAGCCACGCCCCCAAAACTTCAATTCATTTTCAAGGTATGCTCTTAACAGAGTAGGCCACTGATATCTGGTGACAGTCCTGACGACTACGATAAAAAATTTAAAAACTTTACAACTTGCTCGCCAGGAAAAATAAGCAACGATAGCTAGTATTCAAAGGGTCATAAGACAAAAAACGAAATCTAACACTAAGTTTACATGTAATAAAAGATTTATTTAACATGTTAGAAAGTAATAATCTATTCAACGATAAAGTTTCATTAACTCTGTAAATCTCCATGTATATGTCATACGTTTACTACCAACGAAATAACTAATACTTAGTTTGTATAATTAATTCCAAGCGAAAGTGTAATGTTTTTTTTTTATGGAATAAGGGTGACAAACGATCACACCGTTCACCTGATGGTAAGTGGATGTTATGGCCCATAAATATCTACATCTATCCCCGATTAAGAATCAAAATGCAGGTACGTTGCCACCCTTGATGACTAAGATGGAATACCTTATTTCCAGTAAAAAGGGTCTCCAGTTCTCTACACTCACCATAAGAAACACAGCAGCATTGAGCTGTTACTTTACGCTGGTATTCTGTGAGAGCGTGGTCCTTCCCCTGTCAAACCGACCCATTCGTGCTACAACCATAAAATAGCTGCAGCATGGCTTTACCACGTAAAAACCCTGTTTGCTGATCCATTTTCATATTCGGTCCATATATTTTTTTTAGATGACATGGAAAACAGAAAGATTTCCAGTGGCAGTCCCCTATCAGCACGCCCGGTGTAGAGCCACTGCCTAAATAAAGTGACGTCCAGATGAGATATATAGAACATAGACTCTAGTGATCGAGTAGCAGACTTGTAATGCAGGTTGCAGTGATGAGCTCTTTAAGATACTAATCCAAATCTAACTTTAACGTAATGTTACGAGCTAAAATGATCGTGCCATGTCCATAGTTAATAAAAAAATGTTCGGTGGTGTACACAATTATTTTTATCTGTACTTTTTATCATTTGCGTGCAAAATGCGACATACGGAGCCTCGTTATATCACACACATAACAATGTTTATTATAAAATATATATTAAATGCAGGCAAACGGATTACTTTATTAGTTATTTAATCGTACCCTCATGTATTTTCCGTCTCATTTACGTAAAGGGCTTTATCAACGAGTTAAAACGGGATAGTTGTACATACAGTAGGGTTTGTTTTGTAGTATATAAAAGGCAAATTGCATTCCGCGTCGCCCCTTACAATTGCAGCCGGGCTTTGTATGACACGTGCTTGCCAGTCCGGGAATAAGCCCGTCGACAAAATGAGGAATGTAATAAAGGGTCACTCGGGATGGCATTTAGTTACGCGGGCAATAGATAGGAGTGAACAAAACTCGATGATTAAAAAATGGGGGAAATGAATGTGTGCAATGCAAAAATAAATTTCCAGATTTGTGCGGATGAGCCATATACTGCTTCGATTTTATTTTTGTTATCAGCTTTTTTAAAAATATATACAACATTTATTACTATAATAAAAAACTAAACTAAAAACTTAAATTTTCAGACTTAAAAAATAAGAGCAAAGAAAGGCCTTTTACGATTATAATTAATTATCTACGATTACAATCACCATTTTTTATAGCATTGGGTGACAAACGAGCACACAGTCCAACTGATGGTAAGTGGATTCTCTGGCCTATAGACATCCACATTTATCCTTAACTAAGGATAAAAATGCAAATGCGTTGTCATCCCTGAGGACTAAGATGGAATGCCTCGATTCCAGTAAAAATGGTCTCTGATTCTCTACACTCACCATACGAAACACAGCAGTATTACGCTGCTATTTTACGCTGGTATTCTGTGAGAGCGTGGTCCTTCCCCGGTCGAGCCGACCCATTCGTGCTACAATTATAATACAGCTACAGCGTGGCTCTACCACGTAAAACCATATTATCTTTATATGCAATTCTAATCTCAACAGTACAGTTTGTCACTGAACTCCTCCTAAACTCCTGGATCGACGACTGACGAAACATTTTGTGTCTGTTCCTGGTGGATGGTTTAGATTCACAATTGATCCAGGTAGGTTTTGTAGCCGGGATGGGTCAGTACATTATAAAACTTCAACATAGCGAATGGTTCAGTGAGCTGCTGAAAATCCTTCAAAGCTAAAAATAGTAAAGTCCCATTTCACGTAATCAGCATCAAGTCACGTTTGGGCCCGCGCTCCCTAAGGATTCCGGATAGTTTGCTCCCGACTCATTGTATTGAATTCTATGGATTATACGTCATTACGAAAGCACTGAATTGCTTTAACTAAAACTTATGTTTACAATTTATAGAAGAATAACACATTCTCTCAATTTGAATTTTATTGTCATAACTATAAAGATCAAATACATATTTACGAAATTAATGTCATTGCAGACTAAATAATATGGTTTTTTTTATAGAAATTCGCAAAGTTGTATTTCCAACCTTTTATTCTGACGATTCCGTGGCACAGTGGCTAAGTAATGAGTTGCAGCGCTGGGTGCGGCGGGTTCGAATCCCACAATGAACGAATATTCGTGTGGCATACAAAATAATTGTTACGGATGTGGCCATAGAATACTATAATACATACATAATAGAACGGGGAAGTGGGTGGAGCCCGTGTAGCCACTAAAATGTCACTAACATGTCAATTCACACGTATAAATGTCACCCTACGTATACGCTATCGTTTCCAAATTTCGCATGCAAATTATTTAGAAAATATCAAATTGCACACTATTTACATATAAATATGTATTAAAATTTAAACGATTTTTTAATGATGATTTTGAACATTAATCAAAAGTCTAAAATGTGTAAATTTAGTCAGTCAGTCAAAACAGCGAATCGGGTTTGTAGTAGTGATAACACGACGTAATTGCTTGTATGTGTGCTCCCGGCGACGCCGCATCTCGTACAAAATAAGATTGACAGCCATTATATTGTGTATTATAGTATTCTATGGGTGTGGCTGTTGATCGTTGTACAATTCATGTATGTAAACTATTTCCACGATAAAGGAGATAATCCTAGTGGAGGAAAAGTCTTAAAAAAATACCTTGAACGTAGAAAAACATAAGTACAAAATTGATATATCGATGGTATATAAGCTTCTTAGCCCTTAATAAACTACCCTCAGAGAATAGTAAGGATAAAAACCTTCACTAAGGTATTATCTGGGAGGACATTAATTTTTCGCATACTTAGTGACGATGTTTGGTTTTGGTAACCGGCGTCATTTTATTTAATTTTAATATATTTTGTTTATGGGCGTTTTTTAATACCTAATTGTTATTACCGCATATTCCAACATGTTACAATGTGTAATTATATATAATATTTATTGAAACTATAAAAATATATAGTAAACATTTAAAGTTCTAAAATTAAAATTTTATAACTAGTAACTCTGCTTTATTGCAACTTCTAAAGATTTTAATGGTAAAAATGAGTGAACAATTACACAACTCAATAAATGAGATAATTAAATATCAATAAATGAGAAATCTTGTCAGGATTCCAAAACAATAACAACTTCCAATATATTTTATAGAAAAACAAAGATAAATCTTAGGTAAACGCAAGGTAGTTGAGCAAGTGCGTTCTTGCACGACCATGTTGCGGCCTTGAGAGTGATTTGAATATTGACAGCCAAATTCGTGTCAGTTATATTTTACTTGAGACATCTATTCTTATGGTTGATATATGTTTGGCGGTGGAAGGAAAGGGGAGATCTCCGGCCGGGCAAAGTGTTCTACCCGGGGAGCGGCCAACCCTCCGAGTGGTAGTTCGGAGCTATTCTATATTATACTGTAACAGTATTACTGTTTTTACTTCTGAACTTTGATAGCGCGATTTAGACTTTGATGTGTCTTGCTTGTGGTGCGACGACCCCCTGCTCAGACCGAAGTTCGATAGTGCAGTCTCGCTGTTGACGAATGTGCAAGTGCCAGGGGATTGCCTTGTAGTCTGCGGTGAGTCGAGAAGAAGACAAGTAATCTGCGAGATTGCCGTGAAGCAGAGACGAGCAGTATGGCTCAGAGCCGTGCCGAACACTGTAGCGCAGAGGGTAGCTTAAAGGAACAGGAAGTATTATAATTCCAGTGCCTTGTGTGAACCTTGTAAAGCTAGATGGCTTGCAGGATGTCAAGACTGCAGACGATACCTGCTCGGGAGCGAATGGAGGGGGTACTTGATGACGATAACGAAGCTTGAAGTAGAAGTTTCTGAAGGTTGCATTGTTGCGTGTTGTGATATGATCACGTCGGGAGCTGACCACTGGGGGCGTGGTAGGTAAAGGGGAGATCTCCCGCCGGGCAAGGTCTATCTTGGAGTCCAATTCTACCGAAACGCAGCTGTGTATCTACTTCTGTTTTAGTTTGAAGATATGGCGAGTATAATAATTACGAGTACAAGATACAAAGACATTCCGCCTAAAACCAGAAACAATCTCAAGCTTAAACTCAAACTTCACAATCTCGAATATTGTGAACTAATATTTTTACACCGACCCAAGTGCTAGCTAATTTGTTTGTAGCTTGCTACAAGTAAAAAGGAGTGGCCAATTACCAACGATTGGAACTTTTTTTTAAAGAATAAAAATGACATACGAGCACACAGTCCACCTGATGGTAAGTGGATGCTGTGGCCTATAGACATTTATATTTATTCTCAATTAAGAATCAAAATGCAGATGTGTTTTCACCCCTGAGGACGGAAATGGAATGCCTTATTTCTAGTAAAAAGGGTCTCCGGTTCTCTACACTCACCATACAAAACACAGCAGCATTGAGCTGTTACTTTACGCTGGTATTCTGTGAGAGTGTGGTCCCTCCCCTATCGAGCCGACCCATTCGTGCTACAACCATAATATAGCTGCGGCATGGCTCAACCAAGTAAGACAGACTAAATTGGTAAAAGACTAAAAACCTTTTGGATTTGTCTTTTAATAGAATTAGATTTAATAAATTTAATTGCTAATTCGTATTATATTGCGAATATTTTTTAAGAAAATAATTTGAGTGTAGTTATATTTAATCCGCAAATATATTAAAACTATTTGGTACCGCTGGTCGCACGATAATAAACAGGGATCATAACGTAGATATAAAATATCAAATTTTTTTTTATTTATCGTAAAATCCGTTCTCAGTAAGCGTCTACAATGCGAAGTGAGTTAAAGTAACAGCCTATACACGCCCTACTGGTGGGCACAGGTCTCCCCTCATTTCCAAGAGGGTTTGAGGGCAAGGAAGTGTCTTCCACGCTGGCTTAATGCGTGTTGGCGAACTTCACATGTCCTCTAAATACTTTTTCTTATTTCTCAGACATGCAAGTTACCTCACGATGTTTCTCTTCACCGCCGAGCACGTTGTAAATCAGCTATTATAATTGCAATTAACAATTTCATTGGTACCGGCAGGGATCGAACCCGGTTTGCTCGCGTACTGTGAAATTTACAGCGAGCGCTAACCATCTGAGCTACCACGGCTCTCACTACTATGCGAACAATGCGTACAATGCGAAGTGAGTAACTATACTAAATTTTAAATCAATTTGTTTTGTAAAAATATAAACTTTTAGAGATATCGCGATGAGTCAGTCAATAGTATTTCAATATATAGATAGATTAAACAAATAAATTCGAAGGTTTCTTCAATGTGTAATCTAATTCGGTCGTGAAATTTCGTCAAACGTAATTCAATCAAATCATTTGGTAACATTAAGTAGCAACTCCAATAAAATATTCATCAGCTAAAATTTAAAATGAAACAAGCTTTTTAGAGCACTTGAGGAAGGAGTCGTTAATAGAATAAAACCAACACTTTAATGTCTTATCCTTAAATACTTTTAATATTTATCGCTTAGACCTATTCCCTCGTATTTTCCGTACTCCACCATCTGTCACAGCGTAACGGAAGCGGAGGATTTCGCAGAACCCTTCCCACCTAACATGTTTCTAACATATTGAAATTGAGTATTAAGATATTCCAGAAAGGAATATTGTAATTTTCCTTCTTTACTAAGGCAATTTCCGCGATTTTCCTCCTTAGTTTTTAGGGGTGACATTGCAACGGTGGCCTTCTTAGTTGGATTTTTGTTACGATTTTACGTGGGCTAATAGATACCATATATTCGACTAAATTGTTAGGTCGTCACTAAATTACTTTTATAGAATGAGGGTGACAAACCAGTACACATTCCACCTGATGGTAAGTAAATGCATTGTCCCATAGAAATCTACATCTATCTTTGACTATGAATCAAATGCGAATGATTTGTCATCCCTGAAGACTAAGATGGTATGTATCGTAAAAAGTATCTCCAGCTCTCTACACTCGTCATACTAAACACAGAAGTATTGAACTACTACGCTGGTATTCTGTGAGTGCGTGGTCTTTTCCGGGTCGAGATAACCAATACGTGGTACAACGATAATATAACTGCAGTACGGCTTTACCACATTTAAAATGATTACTACCTTATTATCAGTACCTACATACTTTAAACAACGTATTTGTTAACAGAATATATAAATGAAAATAATTTATTTTATATGATATTTAAAAATATTAGAAAAGAAAGCAACGTTACTTTTGAAAATGTTATGTATTTATAAACGAAATTATGATATGAAACGGCAAGGTTGATTCAATCGTGTTTTTATATGGGCTTTGATCCTTGGCTAAAGGTCAAATCTTTTAAGAAAGTAGAGCCACCTAAACATATTTAGAAGGTATTAAAATAATTTTTACGTGGTAGAGCCACGCTGCAGCTATATTATGGTTATATGGTTGTAGCATGAATGGGTCGGCTCGACCGGGGTAGGACCACGCTCTCACAGATATGCCAACGTAAAATAGCATCTCAATGCTGCTGTGTTTCGTATGGTGAGTGTAGAGAACCGGAGACCTTTTTTACTGGAAACGAGACATTCCATCTTAATCCCGACGGGTGACAACGCATCTGCATTTTGATTTTTAATCGAAGATAAATGAAGATGTCTATAAGCTACAGAATCCACTTCATCGGGTGGACTGTGTGCTCGTTTGTCACCCTATTTTTAAAAAAAAATGCATTTCAATATTTGTTGAAATAATATATTAAGATTAATACCAACTAACCAAATTAAGTTACAAATTACAATATAGAGTAGTGGTGGTGTAAGAATATCAACTACGCTATATCGTCTCGTAGGTGTCGTAAGACGCGACTGCCAGAAACAAACCAGATGTGTAACAGCGTCTTCCTTACACAATTAAAAATAAAAATAATATTGTTGCCATAACTAACATAACTATGGCAAATACTCCACTCTATTTATTATATTTATGAGGAGATTTGTAGATTGTTCAGTAATGAGCTTTTAAAAAGTTGTAACGGGTAAATTCAAATATAAGGCGCTGACAGCACTGGATTTCAATTACTACCAATTTTGGATTACCACGACATATAAATTGTTGAATTTACCCTCTTTATCAAATTAACGACAACAAAAAATTAGAGCTTACGATCATAATATAACGTATTACTGACCCTTTGACTCTTCATATCCGAAAAGGACTAACCCTATTACGAAATCAAAATAAACATGACTTTAATCAAATTCTCCGGTGTTTAGAAATGGTATGAAATTGTTTTTAAAGAATTTTATTTATTTATCCTTTATTAAAATTACATGCTTTAATTTCTCCCTTCCCTTTTCTATGATCGGACAACCAGGCGGTCGGGTTTTCACCCTTTGCTTTTGATAATCCACACATTTGAACCAAACTGTTTGCTTTGGTATTCGTATTGCGTACAGCAACGGATTGGAATATTCTGCCGGCGTCTGCTTCCCGTCCGAATATAATCTGAGCTGTCTTAAAGGCAAGAGTGGATAGGCTTTTGTGACGCTAAGACTGTGCGGTTTACCTACCAGGTGAGATTGTAGGCATGCAGTGCTTACAGGCGGGTTTAATGCCTGGTAAATTGTATATGGTATTCTTTATCAGTTAACTTGACTGTGATTATGTAACGAACGGAAATTTAAAATAAAAATAATTAGAAGTTTATTTGTTAATAGCAAAACAAAATCGGGCGTATTTTGGTTTATTAAGATTTTTTTATTTTTGTAAATATATAGAGTAAGAAAAGTGTTATGAGTGTCTTTATTTTTTCTTTTCTTTAATAAAAAAAACTAGAAATGCTTTTCACATAACTAATATTCCTTGTATCCACATCTGGTAAGCTTAAAATGCTAGTGTTAGGAGTGGTTTACGAGAGTAGTCGAATGGTGGATTCGAACCCACGACCTTTTGAGTTCGCGGTCCGCACTCTGCCATTAGGCTAATGTCGTTATAAAATCATCAATATCTATCTTCAGCGAGTAAAAAGTCTTTACGAACACAAAACACAGATCGAAACATTTCAATCGAGATAAATGAACTGAAAACTGTAGTCTGTTTGTATTCTATCCAACATAACATGTAACAAATTACTTGTTTTATATTTTATTTTATAAAAGTGAAGTAAAGAACAGACTTACAGTTCACCTGACGGTAAGTGGCTACTGACGTCCACAGGCACCTTGTAGCAAACTTCATACAAAAGAGGCACTGATTCGTTGTCACCACTGAGGACTAAGATTCCATCTTCTATGCCTCTTAGATTGTAATAATACTGACCAAACCTTCAGACCAAAACCCATCAACGTAAACACGCAACGCAAAAAGTTGGAGCTATACTACCTAGTAGTAAGTTTTCTAAAAAAACATGTTTTTTTTATAGGATAGGGTGACAAACAAGCACACAGTCCACCTGATGGTAAGTGGTTGCTGTGGCCCATAGACATCTAAATCTATCCTCAAATACGAATCAAAATGCAGATGCGTTGTCACCCCTGAGGACTAAGATGGAATGCCTCGTTTCCAGTAAAAAGTGTCTCCGGTTCTCTACACTCACTATACGAAACACAGCAGCATTAAGCTGCTATTTTACACTGGTATTTTGCGAGAGCGTGGTCCTTCCCCGGTCGAGCCGATCCATTCGTGCTACAATTATAGCTGCAGCCTAGCTCTACCACGAAAATTATCTTACACATCGTTAAATTCTCCCACAAGGCTTTCGGTTTGGAAAACATTAACTGATTGGAATATTAAAAAAGATAAGTTTGACTCAATAGGAATATAACAATCAATGTAACGTTTTCTTTTTTTTATTTCTTACTCAACTCCAACCTCTTTGTCAAAGCTCTGCGTGGGTATGCTCGGAGCACTGTTGTACCAACTACACTGTTTCTTCGTTTTGAATTACTTACCTGAAAAAGAAAATACATCATTTAAATATTGCGAAATTCGATCAAGTCTAAAGAAAAGTTTTAAATTTGTTAATTTGCCTTTGATGTTAAATGGAAATTGTTTCATCAAGATATTTTTTTAAATATTATTTATTGGATTTACTCTAGATGTCAAGCGCAGGCCAACTTCTAGAGTAAATCCAATTTATTGAGCACTTTACTTTTTTTTCACTTTTAGTTTCAAATATTCAGTTTTAAATATTTTTGGGACAAGGGAATCTTGCACAGTGTTATAAAGTTAATTTAATATTAAATGAATAGTTTCTTTTATATAAAGAGTTACATTCCGCTACTATTTTTTTTATAGCTTTATAACTATATCTCGAAGTAAACTTCGTTTGAGTATATCTGAGAATTTTCCAAAAAAAAATTTAGTTAAAAGCACATATACTTGTATCTATCAAATAAAAAATAGTGCTGTAAGGGTAATAAAGCGACGTTATGAGAATTTTATTAATACTAATCTAAAGTACATCTCTAAAGAATAAAAAATATAATACTAACCTAATTTAAGTTATTCAGAGAATTTCAAAGAGTGCTTGTAAAAAACGAGTGCTATTCCAATATAACTTATATAAAATATTTAATACTGTATCATTAAGAATATTAAGTGTGAAGAAAGTGGACCAAAAAATGCAATCCTGATTTAATAAAAATCAATTTCGGCGTCATTATCGGGGCGAGTTGCACGAATGGATGGTTTCACAAAAATTGGCATTAAGTACTGGCTTGGTCGCCTCTGGCGCTACGCCAGTCGATAGCTCTCAGTTTTTCGCTTTTCAAAGGAAGGAAAACGAAAAATAAAAGAACAGTAGAAAATTTGCTTATCGCCATGGGCGTCGGCACACTGCATTAGCTCTACGAGAGTTAGCTCTGAAAATCTCTATCGTTGTAGTCAATTTACCCGCCTTATTTGATCAAATTCTAACTTTCAAGATAAAAAGATGATAAATCTACTTTTTTACTTCAATGTTCTTTTAAAAGGTTTGAAAAAGATATACTTCTTTTTAGACAATACTTCGCTCCAATAAAGTAAGAAAATCAAATGCACTATTAATTCATATATTGTATTTTTTTTTAAATAAAACCGAAACGACAAATTTACAGTCCACCTGACGATGAATAATGCAATCCCTGGGAGATCTTATACGTGGTAGAGCAATGCTGCAGTTATATTAGTAGAATAGTTGTAGCACGAATAGGTTGGCTCGACCGGGAAAGGACCACGCGCTCACAGAATACCAGCGTAAAATAGCAGCTTAATACTGCTGTCGTATGGCGAGTGTAGAGATCCGGAAACCCTCTTTTACTGGAAAAGAGGCAATCCATCTTAGTCCTCAGGGGTGACAACGCAACTGCATTTTCTTATTCCTCGACGGTTGTAGATTCAACTATTTGAAACAATTTTAAAATTATTATTCCATCTCATTTATATAATTCTCAAATACTAGTACCCGCAATATCAGTGTTAAGCGCAAACCTTCTGAAAATTGATCCGGTATTGGATCACATTATCTAACATGCTTACGAGCAATCAAAATTCCGAAAAAGTGACAATCCAATATCCCTGAAAGGGGCAGCAATAAAGAAATGGACGAACCTTTGACGATTGGATTACAAAAGGCGGCTTAAGTGTTAGTGTTCAAATGAGCCCTTTATCAAATTAAGGATTTTTATAAGTTATCACATTTTTATCACATCTACGGTACGATTTTGTAACTTTGATGGGCAGCACGGGCTCCAGTCTAAAAACTTATCAATCAATTTCTTTTTGATGTTTTTAAATTAGTGATGTTGCTTTTATCTGTTATTAGAGTTACGGTGGAAATTTAACAAAAACTGGATATATTTAGAAAAATGACTGCTATTTCTGTTAAAGGTATTTATTTAAATAAATAAATACTAGATATATTACTATCAATTTTAATTCGATGTGTTTCTATATTATTAGCGTGCTTTATTTATATTAACTTGACATATATGTACCTATGGCATTTTCGACAATCTAAATATTTTAAATTTTGCAAACGTCAAAAATTTTCAAATAAACTAACAGAATTAGAACTAAATTCAAGATTATGAGACCTAGTATTCTCATTATGATCATCACAGTTGTGTTTTGTTTAAGTGTTCTTAAACTCTTATATTATTATATTACTATCTATTTTAGGTTATAAAGTATCACACTGCAGCTACATTATGGTTGTAGTATGAAAGGGTCGGACCGGGGAAGGACCACGCCCTCTCAGAATACCAGCGTAAAATAGTAGCTTAATGCTGCTGTGTTTCGTATGATGAGTTCAGAAAACCGGAAACCCTTTTTACTGGACACGAGGCAATCCACTTTTTGTTCTTAATCATTGAATACTTACTGTCAGGTGGAATGTGTGCTCGTTTATCGCCTTTATTCTATAAAAAATATCATAACTAAAGAAGAAAATGCAGTGGCTGAACAAAAGGAAGTGATTCCCACCTGAGTCGCACAATCATTATGCAAGCCTTAGTTCAACAAACAAGTTCATTTTTATTCACATTAAAATTATAAATGAAATATAGTGGCTACAGAGATAGAAAGAAAAGGTAGTAATTGAATGGTAGGTATGCTTTTCATAGCAATGTAAAGTAATTAATAGTTAATTAATTATAATGGTTAATTAGTATTTGCAAATTACGTAAAAAATCTCGCTAGTTTTCTTGCTGGTTCTTAGGCCAAAGGTTTTTTCTGAATCACAAAACAATAAATGACTACCATTTGAATAACTTTAAATCTATATTGAAAAAATTATCTCCTTTCCGAATGGAAGCGGCGTAAGAAAACCTATTACCTTTTTTACTCCCATGGGTATAGTATAGTATGCGCCGAAAATGTTAGTGAACTATATGACTAGTACATTCTTCAGCTCTAGAAAGGCTCTATTTTATTGATTGACCTACACCATTCAAGACCATTCTGTCATATGACGTATTCTTAATTCCTTTATGATTAAATAGAAGTTTTTTTTTTTAATTTATTCGACGACGACACGTTTTTTTAATTAAGGTGCAATTCGGCCAGCATTTATTATCGAAGTCAATTCAGTGGTTAGTGATGAATAAAGTCCAGTAACGTATAAATGTAAAATCATACCAACACACCCACACAAACGTACTTTTAAAACAGTTCGTTTGGACTTTGAGAACGTCAAAACGGTATCCATTCCAAATAGGACAATAACAATTAGACAATTAGATCAAACCTATATTACGTTTTAACTTAACAACATGATTTCATTAATGTGAAAAAATGCAGATAGTAAGCCGCTAGTGTGAAAACGCGTACATATCTTGATTCGTTTCCAATGCATTTGAGTTCGATGGGTACATAAAATTTTCGTAATTTATTTCCTTGACGATCAAAAATTCATATACTAAAGTGATAACTATACGAATTCACATTATTTTTGATTATTTTTTATAGAATAAGGGTGGCAAACGAGCACACAGTCCACCTCCATCTATCCTCGATTAACAATCAAAATACAAATGCGTTGTCACCCCTGAGGACTAAGATGGAATGCCTCAATATCTATCACGATCTATATACACTTACTTCAAAACACAGATATTCTGTGCTGCTCTTTTACGTAGGTATTGTGAGAGCGTGGTTCTTCCCCGGTCAAGCCGACCCATTCGTGCTACAAACATAATGTAACTGCAGTTTGGGTCTGCCACGCAAATTTAGCAAAGATGGCTCAAAAATAGAATCTTTGTAAGCAATTTATTTTCGATGATACAAATTTGTGCGTCATAAAATCGAACCGTTGAAAGTAGAATAACTCACCAATAAAATACGCTGCGAACATTATATTGTGAAGTTATCTGACAGGAAGCAGGCCAGACTACGGTCCGACAAATAAATTGGCCGCCCTCAGTTGGAAAAATATAAAAATTCGACGGGCGTGCAGCTGATACTCTGGAGAAATAACGAAATTTAGTGGTCGCATGTACTTTCTTACTACAAAGTTTCGATATTTTTTAAAGAAATACCATTTGGGACACTAAAATACGATATCTCTTTTGAAGCTTAAATGTCTTATGAATACAGTTTTTCTAAGAACTTGTAACTATACTGGCTCAGTACCTTTCAGGCAAAACAAAGTAGTCCAAGGCGCAAGTTGGAGAGGCAATGACAGTTGATTTCAAGGATTGCGGCATGATCTTTTTTGCTGCAAGTTATTTATAAACGAGCTACTACAGAAGAATTATTAACTATTGCTTATTATAAATATGCTTACACTATTACACTTTTTAAAAAAGTTGCAATTGCCTTTTAAACTTTACCAGAATCTCATCCAGGCGTCAATCTCAATAAATCAAAGTTTTGCTTCTTGGAGATCTGTTTTCCTTTAAAGTAACACCTATAAAAATTCGCTCTATATTACGGAATGCAATTTATGTTTTAGAATGTCTACATTATTTGGAAGTTACTTAACTTCCATAGGGTTCCTGATTCTGGTCAGATATATTATTATTGGAAGAATATTATTATTTTTAACACCACTTTAACTTTCGTATCATTATTAAATGGCAACGTAGTTTTGAATCATTATCATCGTCATCATCACGGATTTTGGAAACAATTTAAAAGTTGAACATAATCGTAGGCATCCCCTAAGTTTAAGACCCTGCTTAGTGGCATTCCTTGAGGGAGGCATGTTCTGCAGTGGACTTGTGAAAGGCTGTAATAATGATGACGATGATAATGAAATGTACTGAAATATTATTATTGGGCTTTAAAGTTAATATAAAGTTGAAAGAAAGAAAAAGTAGTTTTAATTATAAAGGAAGTATACGCCATACCCAAATGACGTGAGTAAAACCTCTACCTAAACGAAATAAACAGAAAGCAAGGAGAATAAGCACTAAATTAGGTTTACTAAACTACGTGACACAGTTGCACCTGTTGATATAGGCGACCTAGATATAGACTATTTAGCATTCACCTTTACGCACGGGAAGTGTGCGGTCCTTACACCAAACACTTTAAAAATTGTGGTGTTTGTTGTTTATGGACCCGCCATAGAATTGTTTTAATACCCTTTTTGTTTTAAAGGTTAAAGCGCATTAATTAGTCTGCGTAGCTTGATCCCAATTAGTTCCTTCGCTCAATAATAATCAATTAAAATGTAGAACATTTATTATTTATAAATAGGTAACGTCTTATTAACAATATAGATGATATACTTGGAACACTTATATACCATGGCTTCATTAAAAAGTTAGATTGTACTGTCCATAGTATATCTCTTATTACATACGAGTAGGTTAAAACTTCAATATAGCTTACATTTATGTTACATATTTTAAGTTATAACTTAGTTAAAACGTTTTATTTTATATACACTGTTATATATCAAAAGTATTGAAATCGAAAAATACACTGTTAGGGATAAACAGTTGGAAAGTTAGCACATGGATACAATAAAGAACAAAAACACTTGACTGAGTATAAATAAACCGGACAAAACTTACTGCATTCTCAAATGACATAGAATTCTAACTTGCAGTTACACAAATCATTCCCAACAATTACCAAGTCTCTTCAGGCAATCTAACAAACTTATACAATTATATGTTTCCATAGATTGATAATGCAAATGTTTACATAACGCGGTTTACGTAATTCGCCTTAAACTTTTATTTGTTAACCACCATCTAGACTTATACAATGAGATTTGTGTAATTTCAAGATAACATTTTCTCGGCTGTCAAATGCAGCTTTCGCTATTATTTACGCGGCATCTTCATGATGGAACAATGTATTGTTTTCGTTATATATTTCTTTATAAAGGGGTTCTTCTATCATATTTGTTTACTGATGAATGGTCTTTTCTGTGTTAAACAAATACTAATATCTGTAACCAATAATATTTACCGCTTTTAATTAGGTAACTGTTATATCTAGACATCAGAATAATTCGGATGAGTGAACAACTAATATGTTTTAAACTATACAAATAAATAAAACTGGTGTAATCACATTACAAATAGAATGTAAAAATAACAGGTTTTTACTAAATGCATACGAAAATTTAAAGGCACGGTACTTATAACAAAAAAAAAAACAATTTAATTTGTTTGTTTGTCTGTCTGTTTGTTCCGACTAATCTTCGAAATGGATAGGTCAATTTTGACGGGACTTTCACTGACAGATAAGGTAAGGCTAAAAATAACCGATGTGATAAGGAGTAACTTAGGAGACTATTATTTTAGAAAAACAATTAGAGTTCCGCGCAAAAAAAAACCCATGAAATTCAATTGTAATAAATTACAAACGGACGAAGTCGCGGGAATTTATTACAATTAGCTAGTTTTGTCTAAATGTTAATATTAGTTTAGTGTTTTTGTTAATGTTTTCAATCGAGGTGCTTTAGCGGATTTAAGTATGAATAAGATTTAAGAAAGAACTATCAACTTTTCATTATCTACCCTCAGCCTTAATTTATTTTGCCTCTTAATTGTGTCACTAGTTAAACAATCGAAATGTTTATATATGATTAATGGGACAGGGAAAAAGTTAATTATGAATGGTTATTTTTTTATACATATTTAAAAATGAGTGGGTTCTTAGAACCTTATCAAAATAAACAGGCCAATGTTAATTCCCAACCATCACAAGTTTATTGGGAAGCAGTTACTCAATTCGCAGGTATTTCGTGAAAAGATTCCGTTATATGAATACATGTAAATAAGCTATTAGTCGTGCATTCAGGTTGGAACGGAAAATGTTTCAGTAACCGAGACGATTTAAATTCAATGTACCTTGCATACGATTCCATTCGATTTCGTTTGGGATTCAGCATCGCACCTGTGTTTACCCAACCGTACCTAGGAAGTAACTTCAAAGTTCCTTTCAATTTGTTATAGATTTGTTGTGTTGTTGTTAGATGTAGCTATTTTGAAATCGTCACATGCTAAGCGGTTACAGATCAGTTAGAGTCAGGATTTAAACCTTTAGCATTAGACTTTGCAGACGTTTCAGAAGAAAATTCGGTGACAAATACGTGTCAAATTTACTCCGTCCTTTTTGAACACTGCAATTTAGAACTCTTCATGGTGAACGTATATTTTCTAGACTATCGTGTTAACCAACTAGGATCACCACTTAATATCATATGGGATCTTGGCCAAATATTATTAATATTGGTAAAACACATATTTGCAAGTTTTAATCAATATTTCTAATTTATTTTATATTAAATTATTATTAAATTAAAATATTAAGGAGAACGAACGTAAGAACTTTTCCAAACGCCAGCCTCAACAGCACACGGTGTACGTTAACTAACGAACAAGACTCAGGCGAGCGTCTAAAGGCAATACAGAATAATAAGATAAATATTTAATTTAATTAATAATCAGGCGTTACTTTGCGGAAATTCATTA
This sequence comes from Parnassius apollo, assembly GCA_907164705.1. Classification (NCBI taxonomy): domain Eukaryota; kingdom Metazoa; phylum Arthropoda; class Insecta; order Lepidoptera; family Papilionidae; genus Parnassius; species Parnassius apollo. The sequence goes on along the minus strand of CAJQZP010000088.1, from coordinate 6,042,865 downwards.
TAATACAAATTGTATTATCGCCGATGGTGTGTTTTTCCTGGAATAGTGGTGTTGAAGTAGTGGTGCCGGAGGTGGTGGTGTTGGGAGTAGTGGTGCTGGGACTAGTGGTGACGGAATTAGTGCACGCAATTGAGGGAGGGTGGGAGGTGCTCTTCAATCCAAAACACATCATTTTATATAATTTAGTGGATGGTTGCGAATTAAATTTTAATAGCTTTAAAATATTTAATTAATTAAATCATTTCTTTCAATTTTTTCTTTGTTAAGTCAGTTCGCTTCACCGTCTTCGGCTTCACCGCCACTTACCATCAAATGCTGACTTAGAATAGTAAAAAAATTACAACTACAAGCAAAGGAAGCCCCACATGCGATCTCATTCTTGAGGAATAACTTAGATAAAAGGGAATTTTTATTCTATTATATCGAAAACGTGGAAACTTACGATAATCGCGCTATAATATTGATTTTCCGCAGGGAATGTACATAAAATGTATGCGTGTAGGGGGCGAAGGCACTTAATGTGACAAAGTACTACAATATAGAGAGGGGAAAGCAAATATATGAGGTTACATAATTTTTCAGTGTGTTTCTGTCGTGGAGAAATAATAGCCTCGGTTAGTAATTATCATTATTTATAAGAATATACGGAACGCGAGTTTATAAAGAATATGGAGCCATTTTTATTGTGTGTTATATATGTATACAGCAAAGCACTTAAAGAGTTCTATAAACGCTTCGTTAAAATATCTAGATATCTATCTCTGTTCAGAAAGTAAATGGCAACGTCTAGTTAATGTTCTTCTTCTTTACCAGCACGTAGAATGTTACATAGGCCGTTGTAGGGAGGATTTGCTTGCTACTGTACGGACATTGGTTATTATGATGGTAGTTACGTAATATCAACAGTAAGCATCGACCCGCATATATTTGAGTATTATTTTTGGTGAACAATTTTTACATTATTTTAAGGGCTATCTAATATCATCATTATCCTTTGTCCATGACTGAACATGTGCCTTATCATAGTTGTCGTGCTTGACAGGCAAGACCACAACCGCATTTTATCTTCTAGACGTTGCAACCCATCTCAGATACGGGCCACGGGACAATATAGGATACGGTCATTTGTTTTTACATAATATGTATAAAAATATCTACTTAAAATAACCAAAAACATTAGACAGAATTTGGCCACGAACAGAATATCGACAAATCACTAGTCCCTTCATACAAATATGGCGCGCCCTAACGCAAACGGCACGGGTGGCAAACAATTGGGGCACACTTGTTGCTAAATCAACATTGTTATTTTAGGCACACCCTGTGCTTGGGGGCGACACTACTACTGTAGATGTGCTCCAGTTTTTATCGTTTAATAATCTACTAAATGTGCGATTTACTTAAAAAGATTGTCTACAGTATCTTGTTCACATCTTTGTACTTTATCCATCCATTCTAATATGTACAGTCTGTAAAAGTCTACCGCTGAACATAGGCCTCCCACATAGGTTGCCTCCTAAAGGAAGATTTTGCTATAGCTACCAGGCATAGTAGGCAGGTTATCAACCGCAGATTTTTATTATTCTGAGTTGATATCAAGAAGATGGTCAGAAGCATCAAGAAGATGCTTTTGACCATCTTCTGTTGCAGTTTCTCTCTGTCGCCTGTTACTACACCTACGGTACGATATGGGGTATGTATATTCTTACACCGGCCGTTACAAAGTTTATATACAAATAAAACTATAATCTATTAATATTTTCGTTTTCTGTCGATCATATCGCTCAAAGTAATTTACAGAGAAGAATATGCCTTCGACTATAAACAAAGCTGAATTTTGTATTATTAAACAGTATCTTAACAGAAGTTGTTCCTTTAAAGGTTCCCCGTCATATGCTTAAAACGAGTAGCAGTATCAAGTGTAGGCTGAGTGACGAATCTAAAATTGCCTAGTGATTTACCATCGCTAGATTAGATTGGTTTCACCTTAAGGTATGCAATTTTAGACCGTTCTTGTTTCTACTACTTAACTGGTACGGTTCAATTCAAGTAATTGTGGATTACAAACCGAAACAAATAGACCTATTTCTAAATGTATAATTGGCTGTACTATAGCGAATTTAATTTGTAAGTACACATAGTCACATTAAATGTTAAATACTGGATCTGTACCTAATTATATTAAACTTAAGGTGTGAAATTGACCGTAGTTACAAAGATGACAATTGCTAATAGGTGAGTTTTAATACCAAAAACGGTCAATAGGGAATTTTTAAATGATGGGCAAGTTATTGGCCATAGATTAAAAATCCGCTATTAAGCATAAGTTAAAATTGTTAATTTCAATTTTAAGTGCTGATTAGCCACTGCTCGGCGGTGAAGGAAAACCATCGTGAGGCAACCTGCATGCCTTAGAAATTAAAAAGAAAATTCGAAGATATGTGAAGTACACAAACATCGGGGCAGTGCGGCGGACTTTTCCTAGCCCTGAAACCTTCCCAGAAATGAGAGGAGGCCTTTGCCCAGGAGTGGGACGTAGTAGACTGTAACTTCAACTTTATTTTTATTGCCTTATAGTTATGAAAATATTACATTACGTTTATCATATCCCCGACGGAAATTTCAATAGTAGCCAGAACGAAAACTAGATCTTTATGTAACCAAATTCTTATTTTTTGTTATTTTTTTACGAAATAATTTTAATGCAATGGTTATTAAAATAAGTCTTTTAGATCTAGTATTTTATCCGTATATTAAATGTACCCAGCAGTGCCTAATGCTTCGGTTGGTAGGCGAAGACTTTCTCAGTTATTACTACTTTTATTTTTGATTTTACTTTTAGTGGCAGTGAAATAGAATCCACTATTCATTTACTTCCAGCGGCAGAGAAAGATAATCCACTATTCCACATCATCCCGTGGTAGGTGTTGAAGAGGCTATAGAGCGAAATAAAACATGAGATGAACAACATCGTTTTCCTGATAACAGGGTTGTTATGATGAACGATGATTTGACATATAATGAGATAAATGTTGAACCTAGAAGATATTTTAATCAATAAAATTAAGCCCTTAGTATTTAGTTAGAATTCTAATTAATAAATTAAAAATACACGAAATACAGTGCAACGTACAAATAATTGTCAAACAATAAGTACGTCAAGCTATCGATTCCGCGGTTAGTAATAACAATATAAAATCGATGGCGCAGAAAACTGTCCAAATCGATAAAGCATGGTTACAAGGGTCGAGATTTGAACAATTATAAGTTAAAAATTTTATCAATTAATCAAGTGGAGTATTAGACTTTATACGATTATATTCGTCTATGATCACGATATTGCTAAGGATTACATTGTTAAATAACCATGTAATGCCGGATTATTAGGTAAATAATACCTTGAATAATATGTAAAAAAACTTTATCTGTATGAATTTATTGCTTGAAAGAAACAGGTCAGCTTAACGTGTATTCAATTGTGCAGTAATAACTTTAAACACGTTATTTTTGACAATTATATTTTGTTATAATCTCGAATGAACGTTATGCTATAATAATTAAATTAAATTATTTAAACATAGATATTCAATTTATTTAGTCATAGATATTGATTGTCCACCAAGCATGCACGATTCGCAAAATGTGAAAGCATAAGTAAAGTTTCACCAAGCCAATGTGAATTTAAAAAGTATTTCAGCAAGTAATTGTCATATCAGTGTAGTGGCACAAAAATTAACCTGTTTCGTTTTACACGTAACAAAAACTTTTATAAAACAAGCCAAAAAAATGGAACAAACACGAAACATGTAACTGAAACGTAGAACTTTAGATTAAAACATTTTGTATTTACTGAGTTTGTATTAGAATTCGTTTCAATTTAGTTCGTATCAGCCTAAGGCCTTCTTGTATTACGGATGTGTATGTTTGAAAATGTTACCTCGCTTCTTGCAAGTATTGAAGAGGGGAAAAATTTAGAAAAAACGTTAACCCCGAAGATGTCTTGGCGGGCATTGGCCGGGACAGTTGCGGACTCATGGAGATTGACTGTTCGTATTTGTTTTTTTTTTCTTCATATTTTCATTAAAACGAATTTGTAAAATGTGTTATCTACATGACACACTATATGATAGAATCTCTGCAAGGTACACGTTTAAATAGCGGTTTTTAATCGAGATAAAAATATTAGGTTCAAAAAGTTAAAAAGTAGGTATGCGACGTTTAACAATAACTGCCGCAAATGTTGTATGTTGTTGCATGTACTATATCTTGTAATGTACATACCACAAAATATAAAGTATTTTTGATTAATTAATATTTTTGTAATAAAAATTAAGATATTTTATTCTAAAATTGTAAACCAACAAGGGCCTCACTTCTTCAAAGCTAAACCACCCCTTTTCCTTTCAAATTTAAAAAAAGTAATTAATGAACTCGGTAAACGCTCCAGCCAGTAATAACCAAATTAACAAGATCTCCGTCGTAATAGCAAGCTGAAATTTTTATTACCATATTAATATGTAGCTAGCAACATCGTTGGAGGTCAAGTTATTTTGGTCGGTGTCGGAAGTCACGACGGTTTACGTGGCATGATTTAAATACTGCGTCGTCCGCCATGTTTTATCTGGCATCTAGTACGTGAGCGAACAACTAAGCACAGACTATCTTACACAAATTGAGCTTTAGGTTTGTTCAAAATTAATAGTCAAGCTGTGGGTACATATAATATCCATTATACGTATCTCAAGTCTACTGCAAAACGTTTTACTGCAAAAAGTTTTAGTGTAAACGCTAATTTCAAACTAATACTTTATTTGGAAAAAAATTTTTGTAGATATTCCAGCTATGTTTCATATTCGTTTTCAATATACAAAAATCAATTGCGCTCCGTAATTCTCGATAAAACACGAAAACGGCTCGAACGATTATGAATTTTTTGTGTGCGATTAGGTCCCTGGATGGTTTAAATTCACAATTGGAATAGGTAGGTGGCACTGCCGTCGTGATCCAGAAATCACCCGTGCTAAGCAGGCGCGGATCGCTGGTGAAAAATAAATAATAGTTTATTTCAACATAGTATGTAGGCTTTAGATTGGTATAGAAAAAGTTAACAGAAATGTTTATAACGAATAATTAAAAGCTATATTCATTTTCTGGCAACATAAGGGTACGTAATGTGAATCTCACCAAAAAAATTATGTTAAATGTGTTATACATTATTGCTTTTGTTAAATTACAGTTGCGTGCCATCCCTAATTCGGTATAACTCCGCTCAGTTCGATGACAATCTCGTTGACGAGTTCCAGCGCCTTGATTACATCGATTCCATCTAAATTTCAACTTCGTTTACTTTAATAAATTACAACGGGGCTAATAGAGGCGGTTACGCAATTGTGACAACAGTGCTACGTTAATTTAGGACAGCTTAAGGACCATAATTATTGTACCTACTCACTGCTCCCTATACGCAGTGTTAAATCTAGTTATAATTATTATACACACACACACATAAGTAAGGCGGAATTATAAATAAGGAATTTCAAATTAATCACAATGACACAATCGAATGAAAGAAGGCTTTAAAAGCGTTCTATAGATTAAAAATTAATTTATAGTTCAATAATAAAAAGCAGTTAGTTATATTTTTGATAACTAACTTATTATTATTTTAGCATTAGGTTCATCTTTTGAATTTTGAGCTTTATTAGATTAAATAAATAAATCTTATATGTAGACTGCCAAATTTCGAAAAAGCGCCATCTTTGGTAACATTACTGAAGATCAAATATAAGCCTAATTTATTTCAAATGGTAATAGATGGCGCTCGTAGATTTACACAAGGTGAATTTTTATAAATTTTTGGATACTACTTTATTTAGTAACAAAATTTTTTGAGCTTGATATATTTTTGGAGTATCTTAATTTATTTGATGTATTTATCATAAAATAAAATATGTTATTGTTAAAGACTAAAACCCGTATAACTGTTCCACCGTCTCAACAAGACCTATTTTTGAAAATCTAGAATCATGGAAGCCCTAAAACTAAATAGCTTCAACTAAATGAAAAACGTTTTCTTTATTAATACCAGCTAATTTCCGAGAGATCCGCAAGCCAGACGAGAATATTTTTTATCTTATTTGGAACTGCCGTGAGCAATTTTTGTCTAATTGATTAGCATTATATAAATAAATGTGCTAATTACTGCATAGATTTATAGTCTTCGCAACGGGCTCCTGAATTAAGGGTAGTGGGTTCAAACGCTTTCCGTTTAGAATTTACTATACATTACCCTGTGTACAAAAAAAAAAAACTAGATTATATTATATATTTACAATCCACGAGTTTGACAAGGGTCACGGTAAAAGAATGAAAGTCTTAAAAATTGTGAGATCTTCAAGACTGAACTTCATCGAGCTTAGTGTCTCATCGCATATCTAACTAAACATAAATATGAAAGTAAACATGAAAGAAAATTGTTAAAAAGAATTGGGAGTGACATCGTATCGGCATTCCAATTAGAAAAATACTAGTATCTACAAGAAAAATATCACAACTAATATAATAAATATCCTGTCTTCCATCCATTGTCTGCCATTACAGCCTATAAAAGTCCACTGCTGAAGCCCCCCCCCTCTTAGATTGTCTCATAGGGAAGCTTGGCAGTCAGATTGGCAACCTCAATTTTAATAATTTTTATTTGTTGTCAGAAAGATGGTGCTACCCATTTCCTGTTTAAGTTTCCCTGTGTCGCCTCTAACGACACGCACGGGACGATACGGGGTAGTGGATACATTAAACACGGTATCAGCATTATTATCAAATGTCGATATCCCTAACTCCAAAGCTCACCCTGGTAATGCTTCCTATCAACAGTGTAGTAATTCTGTTCGACGTTCTTTCTGATGGTTAACATTTTTTTCGTCACATGTCAGTTGCTATACTGGCTAATTTCTCTTCAAAGATATTGCGAAGGCACGTTTGTGCAACGCAGTGCAAGTTCGGGTTTTATGAAACCGTTTACGTACGTTATCGTAGAACTGTTCTACTAGCGTCGCCTCGACTCCACACAGTAAATTCGAACAGAATAACAACAATATCTTGTTTGAGAAAGGCGAGGGAGCAAGATCCGGTATAATTTGTAACAGAACTATTAGAAGCATTTTCATGAATTTTATTTTTTGATTAACCCTTGTGTCGGCGAAAGAGAGTCCATCACTACCAACTTTGTGCCTCTTGGGCGAACAGCGAGTACACAGTCCACCTGATGGTAAGTGGATGATGTGGCCCACCAGTGGATGGTGTGACATCCACATTTATCTTCAATCAAGAAGCAGATGCGTTGTCACCCCTAAGGACGAAGATAAAGTGCCTCAATGCCAGCAAAAAGGGTACACGGTTCTCTACACTCACAGATCACGAACACGAAACACAGCAGAATTATTCTGCTCTATCAAGCTGGTATTTAATGAGAAGTCCTACCCCGATCAAGCCAGCTCATACGTATCGTAGCAATAGTATAGCTGCAGCGTGACTACCCCGTATGACGTGAAGAAGAATACGGAAAATGCCAATAGCACCCCAACTTGTTACTAGGTGGTTCCCGACAGTAACAACGAACAACGAATTCTAACCCAGGACTTATGAAACTTTTGATTCGTATTCTTAACCATTATACTAAAGTCTAAATTTGATGAAATCATAGAAAGAACTCATTACCTAATACCTACTTAATGTATACTAGCATCCTTAAATTAATCTAAGAAAAAGACTTCTTTGCGAAAAAAATTGCGCAAAATATGTTAGCCAATTTAAGTGTCCAAATTAAAAGACTTAATTCCAAATGCATTTAGTTACAATAATACAATTCAATGGTACATATAAGATTAAGTATCAATAATTTTCAAGTGTTCACAGTTCAGTACGACCTTGTACTCGTAACTGTAATGCGTTTGACAACGTGACGACCTGTTAAAATCATCCAATCATGGAAAAGTTCACTGATTTAGTTCAGTCTTTCAGTTTAAACAAGTTATATAAACGGCTTTCCGCAACACGACAAATTTCCACACGTACAATCAAATTCTTTCTAAGGTTCAACTTCTAGGCTAAAATAGATAGAAACACATTACGTAGGCCCACCCCTTCATTAACGCGCGACATGGCGCTGCGTCAAGTTAATTTTACAGTCCCTAAACACGAAACTGTGGTGGTGAAGTTAGTTATTTGCGAGTTAAACGGTTTCGTTTTCCACTCGTTATTAGGTGCTGGATGTAATGGTAATCCTAGCAGATATAATTAGAAACATATTACGTGGGCCTGTAATTACGTGTTTTTGTTGATTTAATAAAACATATATATCAAGACTAGCTGTTCCCGGGCCTTCCACTACAACTATTACAGACTATAAAACGTGATAGACTATAATACTCGTAGGTAGTAGATGGCTGCAGTTATATTAGCAGTATAGTTGTAGCACGAATGGGTCCACTCGACCGGGAAGAACCACGCTATCACAGAACACCGACGAAAAATTATAGCTTAATGCTGCTGTGTTTCGTATGGTGAGTGTAGAGAACCGGAGATCCCTTTTTACTGGAAACGATTCCATCTTAGTCCTCACGGGTAACGCATCTGCATTTTGATTAGTAATCGAGGATAGATGTAGATGTCTATGGGCCGCAGCAACCACTTACCATCAGGGGGACTGTGTGCTCGCTTGTCATCCTATTCTATAAAAAAAAGTCCACAGATAGCCATGTGCCTCTCCAGTTGAAGAGAGAGAGAGAGAGAAAGAGAGGAGAGAGAGAGAGAGCTATTCCTTAATGAGCACAACTAGGAAGTTTATTAACGTTGCTTCCTGTCGCCAATAGTATTTATTTTATATTAAATAAATCAAAGAAAAGCTACAATTATATTTATTCCTACTAAATTCTACTAACTTACACTGTATAAATCAAATCAATTACGAAATATTTAAGAGGATTGGCACAACGTCATGAAAAGTTACAACAGTAATAAATTAACAAACAAATCTTTATTACTCGCCTTTACAACCCTGTCGATAGTTGATACATTATACTATTAAGATAACTTGTTGCGACAAAGGTAGCGTACAAAAAGTAGTCTTAAAGGTCTATTATAAATACAGGGACATAATATTTGAGTAAAACATCAAAGGTCGCATTACGCATCGCAGAACACTGATTCGTAGAGTGATGTACCCATACATGTTTGTTCCTTTAGAACTATCGCTCTCTAAAATGTAGTACTCGCAAAATCTAAATTCTATTAAGCTACTTTATAAAGGAACTTCTATGAGTATTATCATTTAGTCTGTGGATTTGAAAGGTTAAATTATAAAGATTTGAAGTGGCAAGTGGAGTGGTACTTATTCAAAACGAACTTTGACACAAAAAGAGCTTTATCATTTAGGCTAGAAAAAAATCCGAGACAAAGAATTTTAACAGAGGTGTCATCAAAAGAAATAGTCATTAAATTTTTTGAGAATCATAAATGTTTCTCGTTTAGAGGAGAAAGGCGTGTCAGATATTTGACGATTAGGTCGGTGTGTGTACTGGTGGTGCTGTGTTTAATATTAGTGAACGAGATTGTTAGATGCATTTCAAACTAGGAAATACCATAGGTAATACACGCCATTTTATTTTTGTCACTATGATGCTGAATCGAACCTTACTCAAAAATAGAATAAGAGGAAATAAAAAGAGTACGTCGGATTTAATTAAATAACACTATATTTCAGAGTTTACTATTCATAGTTTATCATAGGAATAATTATTATTTAAGTAGAGAGTGAAAAAAAAATTCTCATGTTAAAGCGAACAGAACCGTTACGCGTCATCTGAAACGTCTTCAAGATTAAAATAAGGCATTCAAAGGGCCACTATGAGTGAGTCATTGTTCAAATAGACACCTGACCGTGAGAGTGCGGGTTAATAGAGAAATAGGGGAGTCTTGGGGTCGCAGGACAATTGCTTAATAGCTTCAACGGTGCATAGATACGGGTAAGTTTAACGTACTTTTTTTTCCTCTAGGTTTAATTTATGTGTTACCGTGAATGTGAATTTGTTAGAAGACGTTAGGCTTTTGACAAGTTGTTGACAAAGCAGAATGTAAATGTTCAAGCCATAACTTAAGTGATATAAAATACATCGGTTGATTTAAATATTTCACAGGGAATTTCGCCCCGTGTAGCGAATGTGGTGAGAATTCTGATAATATGATGGTTGTCGTTTTTATAAACAACTGAAATAAAAAATAATCTTCGGTTACCAAGACGTCAGCCAAGCATGGCAACTATTGATACATGCATGATATATATAAAATACAATGTAACGTTAACGGTTAATGACCCCAGTCATGGCTACACTCTGATAAGTTGGTCACAATAATTGCAGTTATGTTATATGTCATTATCATGTATGAATTCATATTTAAGTAAATTAAATATTAAGATCAGCAGGCCTGCATCGTAGTAACTATCATTTTAATGTCCATATGTAAGTGAATCGAGTAAAATATAGATCGGTAGTGAACAGCGTCCAAGTTGCGACGTCATTTACTGGGATCATTAATGCCTGGCAAGCTGATTACGGCTTCAATGAGAACATAAATTAACAAAACACATAAAATTATTTACAGAGACCGACTGGCTATCATAATTTTACTATTATTTAGTTTCGTGCCTATTGATACATATTTCACAGTAAGATGGTTGAAGTTGTGATACATTTATATCCCTAGGGCTATAGCTATATACCGGAATATAACTACGATTCGAGCACGAGTCTAGTAATATAACTATCTTACTAGATTAATTTAAAGAAATAATTATAAGTAAATGTTGACCAAGAAAGTTAGTCAAAACTAATTTATCACTTAAGTTTAATAAAAAAGCTTTAATAGAAGCTTTAAAAGTTTTAATAGAAACGAGCGTAGATTTTTCCCAAACTAATAATAAACAGAGACCCGTTTTACTGGGATCGAGACATTACATCTTAGTCCTCAGAGGTGACAACGCATCTGCGTTTTGATATTTAATGAAGGATAAATGTAGATATCTATGGACCACAGCATCCACTTACCATCAGGTGGACTGTGTGCTCGTTTGTCACCCTAATACTATAAAAAAGCTCGCTAGAATAAAGAAAATAGATAAAAAGAGGATTAGCGAAACTATCTAATGATACATGGCGATATAAAATACTCTTAAAATAGTAAAAGTAGGTTACATTGGAGGATATTGTATTACATGCATTAAAATATACAATCCGATTCCGTCACTTCTATTTTTATGCTCTATATTTTAGTAATTTTGTACAGCTGATATAACAGCAATTGCTTGCAATCGAATGTAATATAACCGGTGTATAAACTGTAAGGCATATACAGTAACTTTTGGAAATATTGTTTATTTACTCTTTATTAAACCTTACACAACGTACAGGAACAAAAGGCGGACTAAATGCTAAAAGCATTTTCCGCCAGTCAACTTTATGGCTGTCATATAACGACGAAGGTACGTTACTGATACTAAACATACTATATAAATATTCACTATTTAATATGCGCCAATGAAAACTATATAATCTTATTGTTAATTTTATAATCAAAGTAATATTTACGACTTCTTAAAAACAACAACTTCATTTCAACGTGGAACAATCATAAAATCTAGACGAAATGCCAAGGACTGTTAAAGTGCATTTACTGGCATTTGGATTTAACGACTTAACTTTGTTTACTAAACTCATCAATAAGCATTTCGTTTGCAACGATAAAATATTTGAGTGAAGGACTTTTACGTGGTAGAGCCACGCTGCGCTTTGTTATTGTTGTAGCACGAATGGGTCGACTCGATCGGGGAAGGACCATGACATCACAGCTCAAAGAATACCATCGTAAAATAATCTATTCATCTTAGTCCCCTGGATTGACAATGCATCTGCATTTTGATTTTCAATGGAAGATAGATGTAGATGTCTATGAGCCCCACAGCACGTATTTACCATCAGGACTGTGTGTTCGAGTGTCACCCTTATTCTATAAAAAATACTATAAGTCTTCCAGATCTGCAATGTTTATAGCATTTCAGTGATTATTTTGGTGTGAACAATATCCGAGTCTACTTCACAGGTACAAATAAGTTTCCTAATTTGTTTTCGGTTTGTATTGATACGCTTCTAAGAAAAACCATAAAATATTCTTGGCCATAAACGAAAGAAGTGGTAAACAATTTTATCGCGTCGAAACCATATTTACGGTCATTGCACCGTCAATCATCAAACGCATCAATATTCTGAGAAACCGCCGCCGCCTATGACTCAGTCTCGCACAAAGCCATCCATAGAGCTGCTGTATAAAACATGTTGTGTTATTTTTAACCCCTATCACATTCAACTTTATTTAAAAAAAAAAAAAAAAAACGTTGTATTGAACAAGTTAAACGGTTAGTACAGTTACAAAAACCCAATTGCGTACAAAGACAACCGAAAAGATAAAAAGAAATCAAATATTACTATGTTACTTCCACAAAATGAATTTAATGACGCCAATATTATGTTTAGTCTACATCGCATGTCAAGGAAATAGATATGACATACATACAAGGAAAACATAACTCTCCTTCTGGAGCAGTTGGATGAAAAAGGCTTTGTCGAGCAACCAAATCGTCCTACTAAATCAATCTAGAACACTCATCACATTAATTACAAAAAGAAATATTGATTATAAAATTGTCTATAAGCATAGATACACTAAAGTAAGTCTAGAATTCTAACGCGAAGTTGCATGAAGTTAGGAATGCATGAAAAAAGTTTACTTCGTGCATTAGTAAGTTTAATGTCTTTTACAAATTATCTTTGTCGAATAATTAATTTTAACGTTAGCTCGATGAAAGGTTGTACGTTTTATTTTCGTAGTTTTGCTCCAATTCTGTTTCGAAGCCCGTGTAGACCAGCTTCTTACCTGTACGTACCGCAATATAGCAGTTTACCCATATTTGTGTTTCGGTTTGAAGGGTCGGTGAACCATTGTAACAAGCTAATTAGACAACAATTTTAGCTTGCTTAACTTAATTCTTAGTGATGAGGGGCGACAACGCATCTGTTTTCTCTTAGCCTGATGTTCGCTGCCTACAGTAACCACTTACTATCATAGCATAGAATTTATTGTAACAGAATAATTAAATTGTTTTGAAACCACGAGTTCAATATAGATTATTATATGACATTTATTGAAGGATATATTTTTAGCCGACTTCAAAAAAGAAAGAATTTAACAATTCAACTGTATGTTCTTTTATATGTATGTCTACCCGTCATCTTTGTCAATAATAGTGAACCGATTCTGATGATTTTTTTTATTAAAAAGGTAATACTTCAGGGATTTCTACATATTTATAGCGATGGTCCCCAATATATTATATTTTATACGTGGTAGAGCCACGCTGCAGCTATATTATGGTTGTAGCACGAATGGGTCGGCTCGACCGGAGAAGGACCACGCTCTCACAGTATACCAGCGTAAAATAGCAGCTTAATACTGCTGTGTTCCATATGGTGAGTGTAGAGAACAGGAGACTTTCAGTATTTTACTGGAAACGAGGCATTCGATGTTAGTCCTCAGGGGTGACAACGCATCTGCGTTTTGATTCTTAATCGAGGATAGATAAAGATGTCTATGGGCTACAGCATCCACTTACCAAGTGTGCTCGTTTGTCACCCTTATTCTATAAAAAAATACCGCGAACTCGGAAAATTTCTGGGTACGAACCCGCTGTTCTACTACTGTCGTGGACCACTCCTAACACTAAGTATTTTAAGCTAACCAAGTGTGGTTGAGGGGATATAGTAAGTCAGCTCAAATTCTAATTTCGTCCCTACTTGTCCGCGCGTCGTATGCTATGTACCGACATGTTTGTAATCACAAATACTGTAAGTAGAAAGGTCGTTAGATACTTATTTCATTAGGTTTATCATATTTATGCATGTTTCTTAACGCCAAGCCAGTCGCTTCTTATTTTTATTACGGTTATTTCCCATTTTAGTTTTACGTCGTCCCTTTGTGTAATGTATATTCTGATCGTAAGCGACACAACCTCCCCCTTCAAAGGCCGAAGCGAAGTGACCGGGTGGCAGGAATCACGCTTCAAGAGGCCGATGGTTTAGGTAATTTCTTTTTACAGTGAAAATTATGGTTTTTTAAAAAAAGTAATAAGTAATAAGTAAAAATAAGCACTGCTTTATAGTTAGTTCAGTTAGTATGCAAAGTTTCATGATCTTATTTAAAGTATTTTATGAATAACAGCAGTTTATTGTTTATTTTGGAGGTAACTTTGGATTTTTTCCATCGAGAAAATTTTACGAAATCGTGTTTTCGTCTAACATAATCCTTAACATTAATCCTCAACTTCTTGCTAAGCCATTTGAGGTTATATTTCCCCCTTAAAGGGAATATTTGCGATGTTAACAGCATTACTAGTATTTAAAAAAGGAACAGTTTGGAGAAAAAATTACCGGTAACTATTTAGACGTGATGTAATTATTTAACAAAAAGTTTAATTGAAACCGACGAGGATTGACGAAGGAGAAGATTTAGCGTAACAACAGTCGAAAAACATACAGTCGAATTGTAAACCCCCTTATTTTTCTCAAGTCTACGATTGTTGGCGATTGAAATAAAGACGTTATGAAATTTATGAGCGCATTATATTTAGCAGTAACTAGCTACCCGTTATCAAGCTTTAAGTGGTAGCCCTACTCACGAGGAAATGGACGTAATTAATTTGATTAATCGCGAGTGGCGTCTGCGAGGCATTCCGACGATGAGTAATGAAGGACAAGGCGAAGCTACATGTTCTTTTCCGACGTCGTTGTTCCGTTCTTCACGCACTCGGGCAATGTCCTCCGGTCTACAGTAATTGATGGACGTAAATACGTGCAACGAAAGAGATGAAAAATGGCTCAGCATGTAGAAATACATAATAGAATATGGCTGTCAAAATGCAGTGCAGTTCAAGTTAAATATTTCTGAAATAATCTATAGATTAATACGCGGAACGGAGAAGTTTGTACCATATATTGCGTGAACGTTGGGTGAGATTTGGTATAGTTCAGGTTTATATGGAGAAAGTATGCAGAAAACTAAAACCAAATATTAAATAAAACAAGAGATTCATTGTTTACGTCATACTGCCAATGTCAAACACATAATAGTCTGTGGCCAGCAAGCCGCGCAGAGTAAAAGATTTACAAATATTACCAATAAATAATTACTACTTAATTTTGTGTGATTGCAACTGTTTCCGTCACGGCAAAAGGCGTCTACTTTTTATTTTGTTTATGAGAAATCTGCCTTTTAAATGCGCAGTTTAAAGTGAAATACACTGTGCATAATATAAACTTAAAATGTATTGAATAATGTTCGAATTTAGACCACTATACGACCGCTAGTTTTCATAATTTAGAATTGAGATGCTAACTAAAATGCAATTACAAAGTTACGACTTTGTAGTGCAATGGTTTAGAATTTTGCTGCGCGTTCGAATCCAGCATGGTAATTACAATTTATATACTTAAAATCTTAAAATGCCTCTACGATACAGGCTTCCTTTAAACTTAAAACTATAAACCATTTATTTTAAATAAATGAAAGTTGTGAAGTTGTTTCTTTTTAATTTGGCTCTTTCTCGTTAGATTAAGCTACATCCGTAACTAAGAAGTAATATGCGTAATATGAACAATCAAAAGTGCGAGTGAACGAAAGCTTCAAACACTGTTACGTAAAAAGCTAAAACATAAACTTGTTCCGATAAATCGAAATGTCAAATTTGACTACACAAGGCGTAGCACGCGATAAAACTGTCAACGTTTCAAAGTAATTTTTAATAAAGTTTCCTTGAATACAAAGTTAGATTGACTTAAAAACTTTTATTGTAGCTCCAAAAACAAAGAATTTTATCAACAAAAGCTTTACCAAAATGTTCACAAAAATTACTTCTAGACATGCGAACACAACAGGTAAAGTATTTTATAAAAGAAAAAGATAACGAATATTTCTGTCTTTGTTTAATATTATTTAACAAGAGCTTTACCTGGCTTTAAAACGACAAGCAAAGATAACATGAATTAACCTTGTATAGTGTTAATACAACCCTACATACCAGGTAGGAATTTCCACAAACCTAAACAATTATAAATTTGCGGCGTACAAAACTTTTATCATAATAGACGCGTGCGGAAACTGAAGAAAAGTTTTGCTTTTCGGCCGCAATGTTATGCTTGTTTTAAGGCCTTAAGGGTAAAAGGTTTGTAAATAATGGAATAGTAATTAAAATAGTTAGTCATAGTTATTGTTTCGGCGTACGTATTAGGGTCGTTGCCTTTGTGTTTTGTTTCTTAGGTAAGAAACATGTGGCCTGGAATGTCTAAGCGTGTCAAGATGTGTTTAATGGCCGGTTTACATTATCATAGTCTGTGACTGTGACTGACTTAGGAGTGATTTAGTGTGACTTAGGTGAGTGGGTAGAACTACTTGCTTTAGTTGGATAATACGAAATAAAATAGATTCATACGTGGTAGAGTCACGCTGCAGCTATATTACGGTTGTAGTACGAATGGGTCGGCTCGACCGGGAAAGGACCACGCTCTCACAGAATACCAGCGCAAAATAGCAGCTTAATACTGCTGTGTTTCGTATGGTGAATGTAGAGAACAGAAGACTTCAGTCTTTTACTGCAAACGAGACATTCCATCTTAGTCCTCAGGGGTGAAACCGCATCTGCGTTTTGATTCTTAATCGAGGATAAATGTAGATGTCTACGGGCCACAAGCATCCACTTAGTATGATGGACTGTGTGCTCCTTTGTGATCCTTATTCTATAGAAAAAATTACTTTTAGTTTCAAGCTACATGAAAGAAAACAGCATTCAAGTGCTACTAAAGTAGAGTAAATATACTTACTCTACTAAGCGCACTGAGATAATGTAAACGGCCATAACATTTGTAACTAAATTTGTAACTTGTATAGGGGATTAATTCGTCAACTTTTCTACTAATGCCAACCTAATGCACGCGATCCACCCAGTGGCTCTAGCGAGCGAGTGAATTTTCAAGCAAAAACGCTTAACAAAATCAGGAGAGAATATATTATGATACAGATATTTACGACAGTTTACTAATACGTATAGTGACAATGCGATATAATAAAACGTAAATGTAATGTCACTTACAATAATACTACCAACTCGTATGATAGCTCACGATACATAAAACATAAGCTTAGTTTGTAGCTTTGTAGTTTTGTCGCATATCCGCAAATGTTATGCAGAGAGAAACTTCAGAGAGAGCAGAGAGCATTATTTGTCGAAGCCATTAATCAAATCGGGTCGAACGGCTAACTAAAATCTGAATAGCAAATTCCGAGCAGTGGTTTTGTATAGTATACATGGCGAGAGACGGGAAGTTGTTTAGGTCGTCACTACGACAGAAATGTAAAAAAAAAATACATATACTCCGACTTCTTTACTTTCTTCATGGATACCTGATGCGATAGACAGGGCTAAATGTTTACCGGCTAAAACACCACGGTGTATCATATCCCCTCGTCCACGTTGTTGTCGCACCTACGGGAACGTTTTCGCTATAGAGTGTAGAGGTAAGGAGAACAATCTCTCATAGGAGAATAATTGAAAAAGTGTCCATCCGTAAGCAATAAATAACAGTCCAAAAACTCTCCACAACAGCGCTGGAGTAGTTACAGGAAACATCTACACGAAATACATCTACACGAAACTTAGCAGTTGACGACGGTGTGAAGTGTGCTGCTAAACTGCTCAGTATCTCTAAAATCTAAAATAATTATATTTGTAAATATAACCTCGAAAAAGTCGTCTATCCCACTAATATTTTTCGGCGCGTTCTTTAAAATTTACCCCGTAGCTATAGTGGCGCCACCCTTATTTAACGGTTTTCTACGGACACTTTTTAATACACAGTCTGTACTCCTTACTTCTACACTCCACAGTTTTCGCACATTAACGTAGCTCGTCTCTAACGGCAGCGGGCAATATAAGCTCCTCGTAAAGAGAGGGGAGCAGGAGTTTTACACCCCTTACTCATATGGGGGTGAGTACACCGTACGCGTCACATCTAGGCTTCTCCGTATTATATCTTTGCTCAACTTAATTAAGCATTGTGCTCACGGTTATTTGGTTTCCGTGCATTAAAATTCTATAGTTTTCGTTTGATGTGTGGTTTTATTAAATTAATAAATAATAACAGTGTCTTATACCAGTTAACCCAGCCAATTCATTGAATAAAGATAGATTACACGCTACGTAGTAACCTTAAAGCATAGATTTGGACTAATATCACATAATATAGTGGGCCCGACACGTAATCCCGGCTTTCGTTACCGCGTTGGGACAAACTTGTATCGTGTATCCAAATGAAGTTTGTTCAGCGTAATTACCATTTGCATCACCATAGCTGTGCAATGAGCTTTAGATATTTGACTTTAGTTGTAGTGTTAGTAGGTATTAAAAATTAAGGATTAAAGTGATTAAAAATTTACGAATTAGGTTTGAAATACATTATGTTTGATGTATGTATCCATAAATAATGACCGTTAACAATGATGTACGCAGTAAACAGTAACCGACATAGCCCAACGAATCAGTAACCTTAAGGAGAAGTGTGGCGATCATATAGCTCGAAGAACCGACTACTGACATGGAAGAAGTTGCGAGTGGTTGCTTGGAACCGGCAGAGAGTATGGTGGCTTCAATTAGATAGTGACGATTTGTAATACATACAGGAAGTCTCTGGATGCAGGTGGCTCAGGGGGAGGTCTACGTTCACCAGTGGACTTGTGCAAAGCTGTAATGATGATAATGAATGCTGATTCATAGAAAAATAAAATGATTAAGCCATATTATAATTAACTATAAACTACTGTTGAACTTTTATTATACAACCCCTAAATAGCGGCTGCTAGCCATGAGTTTCCAACAGCAGGAACGATTTGCTTGAAGCTAAGCTCTTAATAAATTTTTAAAATAAAAATTACAAAAGAAATCAACATTACTCGTATTTTAACTTTAGAAAATATAGGTAATATATTCAGTGAAACAGTAACTTACTCGTGTCCTAATACACACTTGAAGCCTTTTTTCTCAAATATTATTTCTTTTATGTTTTTGTTTTTAAACCCTGCTCACTCTGAACTGAACCCAATAACTATTTATAAAGAGTCTGTTGTTCAATAAAAGTCGAACAGATACAAATGATCAAGGTGAACTAAGAGAGTAATACTTTGAGCTCAGACCGTCACAAAACGTCGATTCTCTTAAATGGAAAAGCAATTCCATTGAAAGGCTACCGAGGAAACTATATACGAAACAAGTCTGGACGTACAAGTGAACAAACGAAACAGTGACCAATTGAATTTGATTAAATGTGTTAGGTGAGGACCGAGCACTACTTTGAAATTGGAAATCTCAGTACCGCTTTAATATCTCCGAGAGGGCATTGTGTAAAAATAAAGATATAAGTAAGTAATTTGATGAGTTTACAAAATCTGTTTCTTTGATTTCTTTTTCTAAAAATAGTGGCGACAAACACTGACAGTCCACCTGATGGTAAGTGAACGCTATGGCCCATAAACATATCTATTCTCGACTAAGCATCAAATTAAAGATGCTCTGTAAACTCCGAGGACAAAAATAGTATGCCTCATTAGTAGTTTGGGTCTCCGTTTCTCTACACTCAGCATACGAAACACAGCAGTATTAATCTGTTATTTTATGTGTTTTACTACAGTCGAGCCGACCTATTAGTGCTGCAACCATAATATAGCCGCAGTTTGGCTCTACTACGTCAAAAATCCACAACATGTTTGAAATACAATAACACCCTGCGTAGTATTATCTTTTTCATTCCTCAATAATGAAACCTAAATCTACTGATATAAAGTTTGCCTAGAGAATAAATCTCTAATAGTAATAGTAAAAATTACAAAATAAAATATTTGTTTTAATTAAAATAATTAGTAAAGTCATAATATGATATAAGCCCGAGTTATTAAATTATATTTATCCTAAAGAAATCGTCTGTAAATGGAAGTGTTTTTAACAGTGGTAGAGCCACGCGGCAGCTTTGCTGTTGCACGTATGGGCCGGCTCAAACCGGGGTGGTACCACGACCTCACAGAATACCGGCGTGAAGTGGAAGCTCTGCTTCCGCGTTTCGTCTGGTGAGTGCAGGTGGCCGGAGGACCAAATCCCCCCCCCCCATCCCATCAACATGGTAGCGGAATTAAATAATGATAGACTACCCCAGGAGGGTACCACCACCCCTGGAGAATGCCTCGCTGAGCATCCACGACCATGTTTCTCCACTTCTGAGCGTGGGTGCTCAGGCTGCCCCGCGTATTCTGGGGGGGTGGGTTGTGGGGGCAAAATTCCGCTCAAGACTACAACTGCTCGGGGCATACGGAGCAACAAGACCAAGGCGACCCCTGCCACGCTGTCCGTGAATTTCTGCAATATCAGGGGACTTCACTCTAACCTAAACGCCGTCCACTACCATCTCGAGACGGCGAGGCCGGCTCTGCTCTTTCCGACCGAGACGCAGGTGTCCTCTCTGGCGGATGTCTCGTATCTCTCCTGCCCGGGGTACAAACTGGAACACTCTTTTGTGCCTCGGGCTGGAGTTTGCGTTTACGTCAGAGAGGACATCTGTTCTCGACGCCTCGGCAGACTAGAAGGTTCGGAACTGTCCATCCCGTGGCTACGCGTAGACAGCGACGACCATCCGCGCGTCTACGGGTGCCTCTATAGGTCCCATAGCGGTGATGCCGAAACAGACCGACTCTTCGACCACGTCCAAATGGCTACAGATTAGTTGCTACAGCAGATCCCCTCCGCAGAGATCGTGATCCTCGGCCACTTCAACGCCCATCACGCGGAATGGCTTGGTTCACGTTTAACCGATCATGCGGGGAGATCTGTTCATGATTTTGCCTTGGCATATGGTCTGACACAACTGGTTGCTTCGCCTACGCGGATTCCAGATGTGGAGGATCATGTACCTTCCCTGTTGGACCTTCTGCTGACCTCTCACCCGGACGGATATCAGAATTCCGTCGAAGCCCCTTTAGACTCCTCGGACCATTGTCTTGTCCGGAGTGAGGTGCCACTCACGCTAAAATCGCAGTCGCATTCTGCAGGCTGCCGCCGTGTTTGGCACTATAGGTCAGCCGATTGGGATGGGATGCGGTCTTTCTTTGCATCCTACCCTTGGGGGCGGGTTTGCTTCTCGCCGGACGATCCCAACGTTGTTGCGGATTCTGTCGCTGATGTGGTACTTCAGGGTATGGAACTTTTTATTCCTTCCTCTGTGGTGCCCATTGGAGGCAAATCTCAGCCATGGTTTGGTCGCTCCTGTAAATAGCATCATGTTATAAGCAGGAGTGCTACCGAGCCTTGGCTGACGCATCAACGTCCCGGGATGTAAACACCAGCGCTATAAAAAAGAAGTATAATTCCGCCTCTAGGTCTTTCAAAAGAATCATTGCTAAGGCAAAGTCAGAGCACATAGGCAGAATTGGCGAGAAACTAGTTCGCCTTCCTACTGGAACTCGTGCATTCTGGTTTCTCGCCAAGGCTGTCCAGGGGAATTTCTGTCAGCCATCTCTTCCATCTCTGCACAGGGAGGACGACTCACTGGCCCATATCGCAAAGGAGAAAGCCTGTCTTCTGGGCTCTTTCTTTGCGTCCAACTCGACTCTCGATGACGGGGGGAGTACACCGCCGACCATCCCGCGGTGTGAGTGCTCCATGCCGGAAGTGCAGTTCACGCAGCGCTCGGTTCGCAAAGCACTCCTCTCCCTGGACATCCACAAGTCGAGTGGGCCTGACGGAATCCCCCCAATTATGCTGAGGACGTGTGCTCCAGAGTTGGCACTGGTTTAACGCGTCTTTTCCAGTGCTCCTACTCCCTAGGCGTAGTCCCAAAATCATGGAAGACGGCTTTCGTCCACGCGATCCCCAAAAAAGGCGACCGCTCAGACCCGTCCAACTACCGCCCCATCGCCATCACCTCCTTGTTCTCCAAAACAATGAAGTCCATTGTAAACTGCCAGCTCATGAGGTACCTTGAGGATCACCAGCTGATTAGTGACCGCCAATACGGTTTTCGCCGTGGTCGGTCAGCTGGTGATCTTCTGGTCTACCTAACTCACAGATGGGCGGAGGCAGTAGAGTCCAAGGGGGAGGCATTGGCCGTTATTTTTTTTTTTGCGAAGGCCTTCGATCGGGTTTGGCACAAAGCGCTTCTTTCGAAGCTCCCTTCCTATGGGCTTCGCGAGAAATTGTACGATTGGATCACCAGCTTTCTTGCAAATTGGAGCATCAAGGTCGTTGTAGACGGTGCAAGCTCCGATTGCAAGCCTATTAATGCTGGTGTTCCACAAGCCTGCGTGCTATCGCCAACGCTGTTTCTTCTGCATGTCAATGATATGTTTCAAACCCGTAACATTCATTGCTATGCAGATGACAGCACTGGTGATGCTCTTTACACCGGCCGAGCCAATATTTCTCGGGAAAACGTCTACGAGTGCCGGGACAAACTTGTGTCTGAAGTCGAATCCTTGCTGAACAGAGTCTCGGATTGAGGGCGATTAAATCTAGTCCAATTTAACCCCCAGAAGACACATGTTTGCGCGTTAACCGCTAAAAAGAACCCCTTTGTCGTATCTCCTCAGTTTCAAGGCACTCCCCTTGTTGCCTCAGCCAGTATCGGAATCCTCGGCGTTGACATATCGAGTGACGTGCAGTTTCGTGGTCACTTGGAAGAGAAAGCCAAATTGGCCTCTAAAAAGCTTGGCGTGCTCAGCAGAGCGGGACAGTATTTCATGCCGGCACACCGCTTGCAACTTTACAAGGCGCAGGTTCGGCCGCACATGGAATACTGTTCCCATCTTTGGGCTGGGGCTCCCCAGTACCAGCTCCTTCCACTTGACCGCAACCAGTGCAGAGCGGCTCGAATCGTCGACGACCGAGTGCTTTCCGATCGGCTCGATTCACTGGCACTGCGAAGAGATGTTGCATCTCTTTGCATTTTATTTCGCATATACCATGGAGAGTGCTCTGAGGAATTGTTCGAATTAATCCCCGCCGCCAAATTTCGTGAACGCACTACGCGGCAAACGTCCCGATACCATCCACATTCCACACCATCTGGATGCTTGGCGGTCCACCACAGTACGTTTCAAAAGGAGTTTTCTTCCGCGTAAAACCTCTCTGTGGAATAGTTTACCACTGGCGATTTTTCCGGACCGATACGACCTGGGGACCTTCAAGAAAAGAGCTTACTCCTTTCTAAAGGGCCGGCAACGCACCTGCAATTCCCCTGGTGTTGCGGTTGATCATGGGCGGCGGTAGTCACTTAACATCAGGTGAGCCGCTGTCCCTTTTCAGTCTTGTAGTTGATCCTCAGGGGTGACAACGCATCTGCATATTGATTTTTAATCGAGGATAAAATAATTTTTCACCCTTATTTTATAACAAAAAAACTAAGGATAATATTTTTTGGTGTATGTGTACCTTTGCATGTATGTCACGCTATCAAACTTAAACGGCTTGATGGATTTTAACAAAGGAAGTGTCGTAAGATTAGTCTTGGTTGTGGAAGTGAAACATTTTCTGTTACCTTTTTTACGCACCAGGTATGTATCCTAACCATCGTTTGTTTGTTCTTATTGTAATTTGTATTGTTGTTTATAGCAAAAATTTTAAAGTAACGCAGTATTTTTGAGCCTTGTATACACAGTAGGAAAATAAAAAGAGATTGAGGTTAACAATAAGTAGGTGCAAATTTGCCTTAGAAAATATATTTATGTAAAAAATTGTCTTAATTTTTTTTCTATTATGAAGCACATTATTGTATCCTCTTAAAGAAGGATTGTGTTGGATATTTTTGCACGTAGAAGCAAATTAAAAATAGATATTCGTTTAAGTAATTAATCTACACAGATTATATATAAAAAGTAGAAATAAAATATAATTACAACAAACTTTATAGTAACTTAGTCAAAAGCACAAATAGTTCCATCTTCGTGATATAACTTAATTAAATAATTTGTTAAAGTAAGTAAACAATTGCATTTAAAATACGTTTTGATTACAAATGAAATATTTTAAATTATAGGAAGCATCAACAGCGGAAAGGTTACGGTCTGCGCATGCCGCAGTTTGAGCCCGCCATTACTTATTTATTAACTGTTTCACCAATTGTAAATAAACATCCATTTATGCAGAGATTATATGGCAAAAATATCTATTGCCTTCATAAATAATTAAAAGATGAAGTTACCTGTTAACATTGCTTTTCATGTTTATTTATATTTTAACTTCTTATAACTTGTATGCAAAACTTTCATCTCTACATTACAAACAATAACAATATTACAAAAATAAATAAACACATATCTCGCCTATTTCTCATAAAGAATGAACTAAACCTATTAAGGCCCAGCTTTGTTACAATCCGCCATAGTGAAGAGATTGCTTCACCAACTTACCTTCACGTACTTATGCGCACCACATAAGCCTTAGTAACATAAATATCCTAATAATATGTGTCGCAATGTGCGTGATTACTGAATTACGCTAGCCGGTTACGTTACATAATATTTTTGTAATGTTATGAAACAAAAGCAAATCTAAATGACAAAGTACGTATGTAATAAGTAATAACAACTCAAAAGTAGAACAAAAAGTTCTTTATTTTGCAGTCATTAAATTTGAATTAATAAGTAGTAAAATAGTGGCAAATATAGAAAATCCCGACTGATTAACTTTTAAAAAAACTTCTTAAAATCAAAACCTCAAACAGTATCAAAACTTACCAAAGCAAACCAAATCCGTTCATGAAAATCAGTCTTCTATTCAATAATTCTTAGTAAAATATTCAAACCACACAAATCTTATGAATTAAACTATGATTAATTCTTAACTAATTCCACACTAGCGGTTTTTACTACAAAAATATACATATAAAAATTTTGGAAACAATGACTAGACTTCAAGACGAGAGCGCGAGCACAACCGTCCGCGGTAACGGTCGAAGCATAACTGACTGAGGGGGTCAAGTTTTCGGAAAAAAAGCCGAACTGCAGGCAAAAGCAGTCATACGTTACGGCTGAGATGACTACAACAAAAAAGGACCCTAAATATTGGAAAGGAGCGCTTCTCAAAGCTCTGCTGAGTATATTTTGTGCTTTTGATAGTTTGAATTCTTTTTTACTGTAACAAAACTTAAATAATCAAAGAACCTAAAGCTGCCGAAAAAATATTTATATTTAAAAATTCAATCAGTACTATTAAAACATAAAACCAGTATTAAATAATACTAAAAATGATATTCAACACTGTGAAACACACGATAAATTTAATAATAAAATGATTTAAATGGTGTTTCCATATCTTTATATCTCTCAAATTATCAAGGCCGACGCTTTAGTCATGGCAGTTTTTCTTTACAATGAATCGCACATTCTAGATCTCAAGGCCAGTCAGGTCCGTTCAACGTACCCAAATTCTATGTCCCAGCATATGTTACAAACGTGTAAGTAATTATTATTAAAATTTATTGTACAAACTACGACAATTACAGGATGTGGATGAATTTAAAATTATTTTTCTTTCAAAAGAATAGAAATCTATTTAAAAAAAAAACACAAAAATAATACATTAGAATTGAGAGCTTATTCCTTTTATAGAATTATTTTAAATTCAACAAAATCGGTAAACTAACCTCGAAGCTATTGTTTTACATACAATACAATTGAAAAACGTTCCTTTGTTCCCGTTATTAATACTATTGGTTATTTTTTTTTGTCTTTATTCTCATAAATCTTCCATCTAAAATTATCATATATAGCCTTAATTGTAGTGCTACGGATGCTTTTGCTTACTGAATGGCAATACTAACGTTTGGGCAAAAAGTAGAATAACCTCCTCCTTTTCGATTTCGGTTAAAATCCTTACCTATTAATATGAAATTATTGCGCTAAGCTATGTAATACAATTTACACTACGCACAATCCATAACTTGAACAATTCATCCACTATTATAGCCTACCAAAAGTCCAGTACTAAACATAGACCTCATCTTAGATTGCCTCATATTTATAATTATTAATAATTAATAAATAGTGCCCAGATGACTGAGCTTTGCTCGGTTTTTTTTTTGAAATTACATTTACAAATTACATACTGATGAAACTTAAATAATATTTTTTGATCTTATTGACAGAATAGAAAAAACTGAACTGATTATTTGAATAAAAAAATCATGAGTGCAATTAGTTTTTGATAAAAAATTTTGTATTTAAAATTACTAAATAAAAGTGAAATAATAGATTTTCAAAAGAGAATTTGAAAAAAAAAGCTAAAGAGTAAAATTTACCTT
Source organism: Parnassius apollo (assembly GCA_907164705.1). Lineage (NCBI taxonomy): Eukaryota > Metazoa > Arthropoda > Insecta > Lepidoptera > Papilionidae > Parnassius > Parnassius apollo. Next base: position 6,016,373 of record CAJQZP010000088.1, on the reverse strand, counting down.
CTTCTATAGAGTTTTATTGGAAACAATAGGATTTTAAAAATAAATCCTAGCTAGATCGATTTATTGTCCCCGAAACTCCCTGGACACTAAATTTTATGAAAATCGTTGGAGCCGTATCCGAGATTCCGATTATATATATATATATATATATATTTGGTCGTTTAAAGGTATAAGATAAATATAACAATAATTATAATATGCCAAAACTGCCACGATTGTCTAGCGGGTAGTCAACCGCAGCTTTTTATTTTTATTCACCTGGTATAAGGAAAGTGTTGGTGCCCATCCGTTTGGCAGTTTCCTTCTGTCGCCTCTTACGACACCAACGAAATGATATGGGGAAATGGTTTTTTGGCCAATCTATCTACATTTAAGAATCAAAATGCAGATGCATTGTCACCCCTGAGGATTAAGATGTAATGCCTCGTTTTCAATAAAAATGGTCTCCGGTTATCTACACTCACCATACGAAACACAGCAGTATTAATCTGCTATTTTACGCTGGTATTCTGTGAGAGCGTAGTCCTTTCTCGGTCGAGCCGATCCCATCGTGCTACAACCATAATATAGCCGCAGCGTGGCTCTACCATGTATAAAATGGATCTGGTTACATTGCTTGAAAAAAACAACTGAAGAAGTTAAAGATCAAACAATGACTGTTGCTAAGAAGACTATTTAGTATAAAATCTTGAAAAAACTCTGTAAATACCGGATAGGTCTAACGAGATCAGGACAAGGTCTATACGATTGCGATCCTCGATGATCGCGAATACATTAATCCACATCTCTTAGATGAGTTTTAGAGTAAGATTCTTTTTTTTTAGCAGTAAAACATAAGTTGCTTCATGGGGGGATACTTGTCATAGTTGCCACGCATGGCAGGTGGGCTGTCGACCGCAACTTATTATTTTTAGTTATTATTACAAAGACGCTGCAGCCCATCTCATGGTTTGTTCCCCCCTGTCGCCTCTTACGAGACCCACCAGACGATATAGGGAAGCAGCTTCTACATTTCAAGAAGATTTTCTCTCTTACCTTTTATCTCATATTTACTAACTACTAATATTTCGAATCATATATAATTAAGTGATTCATTTAGAATATAATCGAACAAAGTTTTTAAACAAATATAAGAAAAAATTCACGAGTAACGCAGGGATTCCGTTATAGTTTATAATAGAAATTTGAGCACCACTGTCAGTTGAATTCAAGTTTCGCAGCTGCCATCCTGGCTCACACACACACACAACCCCATATTTGTGTTTAGGGCTTTGTTGCACGCGTGTGAGTCATTGTATAAATGTATTGTTCTTTACTATATAATTTTATACGTAGGGGTGTAAAATCATTAACTTTTTCGTAACGGTATTGATTGGTTCAGTGTACTGAACAAATGGGGTAGTATTATTATTTTATAGTTTGGCGACCTATGTAGTTTTTAGAGTTAAATTTTTTTAATGTTTAAATAAGGCGAATTAATTAATAATAAGTTTTTATTTTTATCAAGTATGTATAAAAGTAAATATGGATAATGGAATACGTAAATTAAATCAATATATAAAAAGAAGCACTTGTGTTCCAGATAGATGGACAAATATTATTTTTACACTACTTTGTTACAAGTGACAAGGGAGCTATTGATCACCATCAACATGTGTGTCATGATACGTGGCTTGCAGCTCATGGTCACTTACAACCAACTTCAAATATAGATGACCGGGATTGTTATCAATGTTTACAACGCATGGCAAGAACAGCCTGTAATTATAAAAGACCTTTTACCTGACTCAGACGTTCTACTAGGTAGAAAAGTAATTCTGATTATATTATATGTCCTTAAGGGGAAATAGTAAAAATACTACCTCAAATGGATTAGCAAGATCCTCCGTTATCCCGAAAGTATTGCAGCATTAATTTTGAAATAAACATATGGTAAAGTTGAGGATAAATGTTAAGTACTATGTTAGACGAAAACACGATTGTGTAAAATTTTCTCGATAGAAAAAAATCCAAAGCTATTTCCAAACTGAACAATAAACCGCTGGTATTCATAAAATACTTTAAATTAGACAATGAAACTTAGCATACTAACTGAACTAACTATAAAGCAGGGCTTATGTTTTTTTATTTTTTTTTAAATTACCATTATTTTCACAGTAAAAAGAAGTTACCTAAACTATCGGCATCTTGAAGTTTGTTTCTTACCGCCCGAGTAGTTTTGCTTCGGCTTTCGAACGGGGAAGCTGTGTCGCTTACCATCAGAATACACATTTCGCAACAGGACGACGTAAAATTAAAATGTGAAATAACCGTAATAAAAATAAGAAGCGACTTTGTTGGCGTAAAGAAACAGGCATAAATATGATAAACCTAATGAAATAAGTATCTAACGACCTATTTACTTACAGTATTGGTGATTACAAACATGTCGGTACATAGCATACGACACGCGGGGAAGCGGGGTCGAAATTAGAATTTGAGCTGAGTGACTATAGCCCCTTAACGTATCAAAATTCTTATTTATTCTTGTTTTAATGCCGTTACCGTTACAGCCTATTAAAGTCCACTGCTGAACATAGACCTCCCCCATAGATAGCCTCATAGGGGAGCCATTTGCCATAGTTGATGACTGGCAGATTGCAATAATAGTTGTGATAGCATTTTGAAAACTCAAAAGCCTTTCGCCTGCAAGCAAATTTAAAAGTGATGATCAAAATCGCAATATGTTTTAATCTATACCGCCGAGACAAGTTGAGCAATCAGCCTTATCTTGAATACAATGTCGAGTCTGTTGCGCAACAAGTGGAAAGTAATCTTTGACAGTGACGCTTAAACAGTTTTAGTGGGTGACCTTTCTACGAGTATTAAAACTTATACTGTAACTTTCACAATATTACCTTGTGACTATAACTTTCATTCAGTAGGAAACAGAGTATTTACATGATGGGTCGAGTCAACTTTGGGTAAACTACTTAGTCATATAAAAAAGTAGCGTATAGCAAGCATTCTTTGATGTGGTATAACAACAACTTATTTCATTGCAGTCCTGAGGGATGAGAACACACCTTTTTTTACGTATATTAAGAATTTTTCTTAAGGTAAGTTTAGTCGGTACCAATAGACAATGAGTGAGCCGTGGTACTCGTAGCTCAGTGGTTAAGCACTCGCTATGAATTTCACAGTACGCGAGCAACCAGGGTTTGATCCCCACCGACACCAATGAAATTTTTAACTGCAATTTTAAGTGCTGATTTACCACGTACTCGGCGGTGAAGGTAAAATATCGTGAGGAAACCTGCATGTCTGAGAAAAAAAAATACTATTTCGAAGGTGTGAAGTTCTGCAACACGTATTGGGGCAGTGCGGCGGACTTTTCCTTGCTCTAAAACCCTCTCAGAAATGGGAGGACTGTGCCCAGCAGTGAGACGAATATAGGCTATAAAATTTTACTTTAACTTTTTAATAGACAATGCTTGGTTTTTGTTCTAATCTGCGATAAGGCTGCTTACCTTATTATGCATCATCGGCCAATGTGCGGCCTTGCTCTTGAATGGGTCGACTTTCGAGTTGTCCGTGCGTTTGATAGTGGACGCTTCCTATAAACAAAGATTGTTTCGTTGGCACAGGTTTTGGAAATGCCAAAAGACAAGAAGTATGCGATAAGTATTACTTATTAGTATACTCCTACTTAAGTCACACATATTTTATTTATTGGGTATATAAAGTTACTACAGCCCTTATATATCCCACGGCACAGGTCTCCTCTCATTTCTGAGAGAGATTTTAGGGGACAAAAAAGTGTCCGCCGTGGTTGCCCCAATTTTTCAGACAAGCACATTTCGTAACGATGTTCTCCTTCACCACTAAGCACGTGCACCAGCACATAAAATTGCAATAAACAATCGGTGCCGGCGGGATCGAACTCGGCGAGCTCTTATCCTGAGCTGTCACGACTCTACATATATCCTATTGTATATATCTTTATGATATTAAAAAATCTACTGTATCATGTAACTGGTGATTTGAATTTCATAAACATACAAAATATTTATTTACATTCTATCGAAGTTTATCTCCCTGACGTCTTTCCCTTCTTCTCTTTGTAGAGCAAGGTGGTAGAGAATACCAATAGGCATTAAGTTCGCCTTTGTAACGTTCTACTAGATGAGTACATAGCAATAAATAAATAAGGAAATAAAATCTGAGTCGAGAGGCGAGTGGCTCGTAATTTTTTACTAACGTTAATACTTCGAATCTTTTATTTGATTCATGTCTCTAATAATTAGACAGCAAAATGGATATATAATGGAATATTTCATATTAATCTTATAACAGGAATGTAAAGCGCATTATGTACTGTTACTGTGAGTTTATATTTAACATACGTTTTACTACCTTAACAAATTAAATGTTGGAATATAATTGACAAGCGATATAGATATTAGTAAGTTGAGTTTCCCTCTGTCGTCTCTAAACCAACTAGGAGATAGGCAGCGGCGACTTCCTAATAATAACAAGAAAATAACAGAAATTGCGGTTACCAAACCGCACGGGGCTGCTGCAATTATACCAAATAGTCCCCATTATCGTGACGGGTTTTTGTTGTATGTTTCAATTTCAAGTGAAATGAAGAAAATTATTCTGTGCTTTACCAGCAAACAAAGCCATTATAAAAAAATTGGACAGTTGAGAACCGTTTAAAATATGTTTCACTATTTTTGAGTATATTGTACAAGGACCTGACCCAAGCTCTATACATTTTGTAACATCTCATTTGGGAACTAATAACTCGAGCGGTTCAATAGCTCTTCAGCCCTTAGGACCTTCAATCTATAGGGGAGACTAAGTTTAGCAGTGGACTATAATAGGCTATTATGATGATGGTATTAATGGATGTCGCATTAAGAGATTTACAGCTATTAAAAAGTGAATGTACGGCTGAAATAGTTACATGTGTAAATAAATAAATAAAAATAAAAGCAGTACTTCAATGCTACGTCAATCAATACGTAATCGATAAAAATGTATCTATTATTTTTATCTTGGAGCCATTATCGATAAAGTGATTACATATTTATTTCACAACACTATTTGTTAACACAACACCTAAGTAAAGTTGTTTGGAAAAAGATCAAGTCATTCGACTGAGATTTAAACTGACAATCGAATATTTATTAATTTATAATAATATTTTTCGATATTTATGTTTGAAAGTTATAATTTAAATCTCATACATAAAAAGTATTATATATTTTTTATGTATGAGATTTAATACAAACAATAAAATACAAACGTAAGTCGTAAGTGTACTAATTTGTAATTTAGGGCTGCTTTTTAGTCGTCAGATAAAAGCAATTCATAGTACAAAGATACGAGGGTGGATTGAAAAGTACTCGGCCTAACACAGATCCATTCAATTCTAAAAAATCAAATTTACCCACATTATTTAGTTCAGTTCAGACTAGTTCATTGTGTGAAGTTCAAAACGTGTGCGATAATTAGTTGTGATTTTATAAATTTATTAACAAAGTAATCGGACATAATTTCCGCGAATGGAGCAAATCGAGCAGCGTGCCGTCATTAAGTACCTCCATAAGAAGGGGCTATCATCAAAAGCCATCCATGATGACATGGTCAGTACATTAGGCGATTGTGCTCTGTCATATTCATACGTCAAAAAATGGATAGCAGAATTTAAGCGTGGTAGAGAGAGTGTGAAAGATGAACCCCGCTCTGGAAGGCCTTCGACGTCAACTACTGACGAAAATATTAAAAAAGTACTTGATTTAATAATGGGAGACCGCAGATTAAAAATTAGAGAGATAGCCGAGATTATAGGCATCTCTTATGAACGAACTCAAAACATCATTGTCAACGAGTTGGGTTTCCACAAGGTGTCTGCGAGGTGGGTTCTGCGACTGCTTTCAGTTGAACAAAAAAGGACGCGATTGACTATTTCACGCGACTGTTTGGAGTTATTTGAAGCCGATGCAGATGATTTTTTGAATCGTTTTGTTACTATGGACGAAACATGGGTTCATTACTGTACACCGGAAACAAAACAACAATCAAAACAGTGGAGAAGACCTGGTTCACCACCCCTAAAAAGGCTAAGTCGATTTTGTCGGCAAGTAAGGTGATGGCTTCAGTATTCTGGGACTCGAAAGGTGTGATTATGATTGATTATCTTGAAAGGGGTCAGACTATAAACTCTGATTACTACTGCACCTTACTACGTCGTTTACGAGAGGAAATAAAAGAAAAACGTCGAGGAATGCTCAGAAGAAAAGTCCTGTTTCATCAAGATAACGCCCGTGTTCACACGTCAGTACAGTCAATGGCTGAAATTCACAACTGTGGCTTTGAACTGTTACCGCATCCACCGTATTCACCTGATCTGGCACCATCATACTTCTTCCTGTTCCCTAACCTAAAAAAGCACTTGGGAGGTCAAAGATTTTCGACAAACGACGAGGTCAAAGCAGCTGTAGACGCATATTTTGACTCTAAGGAAGAATCATTTTTTTTCAACGGTCTAAATGCTTGGAAGGGTAGGTGGCAAAAGTGTATTGAACTTGATGGTGATTATGTAGAAAAATAAAAATATAACTGATTTAGTATGTGTTTATTTTCTTGGTTAGGCCGAGTACTTTTCAATCCACCCTCGTATTACCGAAACAAATTAGAAATGACAGTTTTATTTAATAAAATGGTTATATTGTTTGACGTTTATATTAAAAGTAAAAATAGTTAAAGTTACAGCCTAAATACATTCCACAGCTGGACCTATAGGCCTCCCCTCATGTCTGAGAGAGTTTTAGGGCAAGGAAATGTCCGCTGCACTGACCCAATGCGTGTTGGTGGTCTTCACATGTGTCCGAATCTTTTTTTTCTTATTTCTCAGACATGCCGGTTTCCTCGCGATGTTTTCCTTCACTCCTGAGCACGTGGTAAATCAGCACTTAAAATTGCAATTAACAATTTCATTGGTGCCAGCGGGGATCGAACCCGGGTTGCTCGCGTACTGTGAAATTTACAGCGAGCACTAATCATCTGAGCTACCACGGCTCTTGTTAATAAGCTCTTTATATTAAGGCAGGATATAATTTATTTCTCGAACGCTGTTCTGGAAATTACGACACATCTTCTCGTCAGGTATACCTTAATCTCTGAAAAATAAAGTATACAACCAGTGCGTGTTGCCAGTGATGACTTACGGATCTGAGACGTGGTCCTTCACTGCTGGCCGTTTGAGGACGTTCAAGGTCGCTCAGCGAGCTATGGAGAGGGCTATGCTCCAGTTTCTCTGGGTGATAGACTCAGAAATGAGGATATCCGCAGTAAAACCAGAGTGACCGACATAGCCCAACGGATTAGTAAGCTGAAGTGGCAATGGGCCGGCCATATGGCTCGAAGAACCGATAACTGATGTGGAAGAAAGGTTCTCGAGTGGCAGCCTCGTACCGGTAGGCGTAGTGTAGGGCGACCTCCCACTAGATGGAGTGACGACCTGGTAAGACATGCAGGAAGTCGAAGGATGCAGTTGGCTCAGGACCGTGCTTTGTGGCATTACTTGGGGGAGGCCTATGTTCAGCAGTGGACTTGTGAAGGGTTGTAATGATGATGAGTGATGTTAATATATTTGGTAAATAACATAACTGACGATTGAAAAATCGGTCCTTAGTTTCATCATGAATCACCATAATTAAAGCCCTTCATAAGTCCACTGCTGAACATAGACCTCCCCCAAGAAATGCCACAAAGCACCGCCCTGAGCCATCTACATCCATCGAGTGCCTGCACGTCTTACCAGGTCGTCAATCAGGGCCGCCCTACACTTCGCCTACTGGTACCTAGCCGTTAAGTTTGTCGGTTCTTCTTCTATAAGGCCGGTCTATTTTCAGCTTACTAATCCGTTGGGCTATGTCGGTAACACTGGTTCTACTGCGGATATCTTTATTTATAAGTTTATCGCGCAGAGAAACTCCGATGCTCCGAGCATAGTGCTCTCCATAGCTCGCTGTTAGATAATTTAAAAATAAAAATATTATTACGGACAAACAAGAAATACTGATGGTGGACTGTGACCCAGCAATTATCACGCCAGCTGTCTGGATGCACGCTCGGCGCCTGAGGCTTTACTTTCGCTTTATACGCATCTGTCAGTGTCCCACGCGAATGCGCATGCTCTATTATTTTACCAGAATAATCAGAAGTTGCGAAATGTGTCATGAGCATAATTTACACGAAGGAGGTTTGTACGAAGGTTTTTTAATAAAATATAGTAGTATTCAGTGTTAGAAAGATAATTAATAATTGTCTTTCTGTATTCAAAAACGATTTAAATATAAAAAAACCGTTACAAATTAAGTAGTTATATGTGAAAATTTTAGTGTAATTCGTGGGAATGGGCAGTAGTGCCTTCTTAAGAATAAGTAAAAAAAGTTGCCAACCCGCTCCTAAGCGTGTCCATTATGGCAAGAGACAATGCTTGTACATGTTCAGCAGTAGATTTTGATATGCTAAAATGGTAAAAATGGTATGCTCGTAGGTACGTGAATTTTTAAAATTGTTGTGAAAAAAAACTAAATTGTCGATTTTCAGACGCGATATTAAAACTACTATTTAATCTGTGGTACTACTACTATCGTATTTATCATAGAAAGTGTTTTTACTTAAAATGTTCTTGGAAACATAACTCTTATAACAATCCCAAAAAAATTACCAAGCATAAATACTTGCGATGTGATAAACCTAATCTTGAGTCATGACCAAGTGCATAATTTCATCCATAGTTTAATTTAAAGGCTAAGTTAGGTTTATAGCCCTACAGTAGGAATTATTAGTGACAAAAATATCAGATATAAAAAAGTCATTTTATAAAATAGCGAAAAACACACACTCAGTTTGTAATTATATCTACTTTTTAACTTTTGAACCAATATTTTTACTTCAGTGAAAACTAAATTTATAAATATCACCATAATACGAACGTAAGCCGTATTAAAGTTTTTCACAGCCCTAGCTTTTACTATCGTCTCACTTAGCCGATGCAACTATGAAACGCAGCCGATGACGTCATCGCCTTGTCCACGCGTGGGTTATTGAGGTAGGGCGGATATTAACCTGCAGGAAGCTAAGCCCATCGGGTCAACGGCCGGGTGAACGACCCCGACATACGACCTCCACACATTTTTACGGCTTGCGCGAATGTGATTCAACTTTACAGAGAGCCAACGGGACGCTGTAACAGTTTTGACGCATATGCGAATTCATCTTACATCGAGATTTTTTTTTGTTTACGTTGGGCCTTGTTAACTTCGCGTGGAGCCAATCCTCCCAGTTGGCATAACAAATTGCGTGAACATATGTACTCATAAATAATACAAGTAGGTAGGTGCTAACCGTCTAATTTAAAACAGCACGCGCGTCACTTGTACGAGTCACTCGTATTTTTGGTAGATTTTGATTTTTCAATATTTACTTTGATTATATTAAGTGTCATGAAATCTGAATCTTCACACATTTTCTATCGTATTTCAGCAGTTTACTCTTATTAGTTTATAGAAGGAGGGCGACTATTTAGTTTCAAATAAGACGTTAACTACTGTTTGTTGAACCACGCCGCAGCTATATTATAGTTGCAGCACGAATGAGTCGGCTCGACCGGGGCAGGACCACGCTCTCACAGAATACCAGCGTATAATAGAAGCGTAATGCTGCTGTATTTAGGAAAGTGAGTGTAGAGAACCGGGGATGTAGGCTTTTTACTGGAATCGAGGCATTCTATCTTTTTTTTTTTTATGGTTTTTTTAGTACTCAGTGGTAACAACTCATTTGCATTTTAATTCCTAATTGAGGATAAATGTGGATGTCTATGGGCCACAGCTTCCATTTACCACCAAGTGGACTATGTGCTTGTTTGTCACCCAATGCTATTGAAAAGCGATACAGAGGTTAAAGAACGTAAGTAGAAATTAGCGAATTTAACAAAAAAATTGTCACTAAAATAAATGGAATTAATTAGTCTCTTAAAAATAAGTAAACCCTGACGTTTTGTGGGCACGTATCATATTTCATAAGATCTAGAATGTTAATAAATAGTTTTCAAATATCATCATCATCCTCTTCAACAACATAAACAGCTCATTAAAGTCCTATGCTGGGACATAAGCCTCTCGCGTTTTAGAAATGACTTCCGTAGTCGCCTCTTGCTTCATTCCTTGGACGAAGTGGCTTGGTTTATTAACTTACGCTACCAGTACACGGCCAGTTTCCATGTATAATCCAATATAATTTCCTATACATATAATCTCATTCGTGCCAGAAGTACATTCTACTTGCATCAGAACTTAATTTCCTTCTAATATCCACAAGTCAGTAAATCTCCAATTTAAGACGCCGCACACTTTATCGCAAGTCAAATGATAGAGCGAGCACGTCGTTAGAAACTAAAACAAACGTCTATCTAAACGCCACAGCTCCGTAGTTTATCTTCTTAACGTGGCAGCTCAGATACGGATTTCATGTGCATCTGAACAAATATCATTATCGTAAATTTACCAACAATTTTCTAATTGGAGCCGTGGTAACTCAGGCGCTAAACGCTCGATGTAAAATTTCACAGTACGCGAGCAACCCGGGTTCGATCCCCGCCGGCACCATTGGAGTTGTTCATTGCACTATTAAGTGTTCGGCGGTGAAGGAAAATATCGTGAGGAAACCGGAGTATTTGACAAAAAAGAAAAAAATATATATTTCAAAGACAGTGAGTTCGCCAACATGCATTGAGGCAGCACGGCGGACATTTCCTTCCATCCCTCTCAGAAATGATCATATATAAGTATATTCCCACTTTAAAAAAGATTTGGTGTGAAAAGTCACGCTTGGTATATATTTTATTGTAGCACCAGATAATATATACCTTAATTAAACGTTGCCAACGCGCCAGTGCTGCCATCTCTTTTAAAAGAAAATTGATGAGTCATACGAACTTACAGGTTACCTGGTCACTTACAACCAACTTCAAATAAAGAACTGTTATGGAAACTTCAATATAACTTAACATCTTGTAATTAAACTGGCTTTATATTCCCTACTGACTGGAACTGTTGCATTGCTGCTTGGCGGCAAAATGCGATCTAAGGGGGGGTACTCAGACGGACTCCTATCACAGAATTGAGAGAGAGACACCTAGCATCTGTTGAGGTTTTCTTGACATTTGTTGATTCCCATTCAGTTCATTACTCTTCAGGAATGGGATCGGTCGGGATAGTTGATTGTCTTAAACCGCTTTGATAGATCATAGGATGACGTCATAATAATTAACCTAATGAAAATAAAAGTTTGGAGACATTAAAGCTTTCTCTTTTTTAATACACATCGTAACTCGTAATGAATCGATTAACTTTGATATCGATTAAAAGCGGATATACATTTTTCCTGCTTTACCATCTTAACAGTGGCCGGTAACTTTGTAAGTGACTTGGACATAAAAATTTATATAACACTTGCAGTCACTCCTTCCGTTTAGTGTTGTCTTACATACCGCATCGCTATCGATGTCGGTAATGTTACACCACTTGTACCACAATATCGATTGCCTCGGCTAGTGACGGTCAGGATGTCGAGGTTAGCTTGGGATAGGTCCGAAGCGATATTTTTTTTCGTTTTTAGGGTCCCGCAGCCATGAGAGCAACTCTTATTAATTCGTTCTGTCCGTTTACTTTATCCTATAACAAGCTACAGCATTATTACTTCTACAGTTATATACGGTATTTTATATAATAAAATGGTAGTAAATTCTTTCGATAAAGGTTCAATTTTAATCCAAGTATATCGTTTATTTAACATATTTCTCTATATTTTTTACAGAAAAGGGCCAAAAGAGCACGCGGCTCACCTAATACTAAGAGTCAACTGTCGCCCGTGAACAACTGCAACACCAAGGGAATTGCAGGAAGGTTGTTGGTCTATAAAAAGGCGTACGCTAGTTTTTTTTAAGGTCTCTAAGTCGTATCGGTCTGGAAAAATTGCCAGTGGCAAAGGATTCTACAATGATGTCGTGCGATGAACAAAGCGCTTAGTAAATCATAAATCATACACAGCTAAGGATGCGGATAGTGCTCATGATGTAGATGTAAAAGTATATATATATATATATATATATATATATATATATATATATATATATATATATATATATACCTCGTATGGATTTTTTTAATTCGATGAATTCTTTTTTCCGGCTTTCCATATCAAGTATAAGGGATAATCAAATAAAGAATTTTCAACTATGATGTTTCTAAAACACTAATGGCACTTAATTTTAGTTTCCAAAAAGGTAAGCATCAGAGCGACAATAGGAAATAGGGAGAGTTCATCATATTCACTATATGCGGAAGTTAGGAGTGTCAATAGCATTGCTAGTATAAAGTAAATTGCGACATATCAACATAAATCTCTTTTAATAATTAAATAAAAATGCAAATAATTGAAAAAAAAATGTGTAATAGTACATGAAGTTAAGAAAATATTAGACATATCCTCAACGGAACCCTACATAATTTTTTAATCCAAGTCATCTTTTTTGACTTGGATTAAAACGCGATCGATTTGTTCGTCAATTTATATTATAGAAATGATTGCACTTTTCAACAGAGATAATAAGTAATAAAGAGTAAACATTTCATGTTAATAAAATACTAATGGTCGGCTAGTGGACGAAATTTTACCATAATTCATTAAACGTTTCAGTTTGTATATTAAGCAAGCTGTGTTTCACTTTCAACAGCACATTAAAACAACCTTTATTACCATGACGTACAGTCCACATACTTGAAAAAGGAACATTAGAAATTACACATAAATAAGTATGTAGAACCTAGTTATTTGTGGGCAACATTTAAAAATTCTTTGGGAACAATCTCTACTATGTGCGACTGTTTAACAACAGACTTTATAATATATATATATATATATATATATATATATATATATATATATATATATATATATATATGTATATATTTTTTTTTTTTTACTTTCTGCACCGCAAATACTATGCCAAATATTAAATGCTCAAATCAAATAATAAATGCTAACACACCTCCGTGCGCACAGTATAAAATGGCTTAAGAAGAAGTAAATAGTTTTCCCTTTACATATTAATATATAGACTATACTCGTAACTCTTTATGGAATTTAGGTTTTAACAATATAATATTTACATAAGAGGAATTTGGATAACACATTCAAACTGTCTTATCTGATCTTACATAACCCATTGTTGTACATAAAGCTTATTTTTCTATTCAGACTAAGACTTACTTATAACAAAAAAATATTCGAGTATATATTTCACACCAGGGCAATGTGAACTGTCTAGGTATAAATTACGCCCTCCGCAGAGACACATTGAGATTGTAAATAATAATAAAAATGCTAAAAGTCGACACTTCCTCACCTTTCGCGTGATATTTGCCGACGTGCCACCTCTAAAATTATTAAAGCATATACCATATTATTTTATGCTTCGCCAAACACGGTTTAATGCACCCGTATGTAAAGTAACAACATTAAAATAATGCAGTGGTGTCGTAAGAAATATTCGCGGAGGGAAGGGAGCGTGTCGATGTAGTAACGTAGAAGCTGTCGCAATGCTACAGTTTTATTTTTAGGAAGGAAGGCAAACAAGCGTACGGCTTACCTGATTGTAAGTGATAAATATATTTATTATTTATTAGTAATAACGTATTTGCAGGACATGGGTGATCAATAAATAACATTTTTTTTTTTACTTATTTTTGCTTTTTTGTGTAAGTGATTAATGAAGCGTATGGCCGGTTTACATTATCACAGTGCTTGGGGTGGGTACATTAGCAGCACTCGAATGCGAGTGCTTTAGTGTCATCCGAAACAAAAGTGAAAAGCGATTCTATTCGATTTTAGAAGAAAGGCGAAAATCGAAAGTGGAATCTAGCTAAAGCTATTAATCACTAAAAGCTACCGTTTAAAGGTCTCTCCTAAATTACTCACCTAAAGAATAAGATAATGTAAACCGGCCATAATGGTCACTGCAATTACAAGTACTTACTACTACTTAACACTAATTACCATGACATTAAAATAAAAAAAATACATTAGACTTTTTTATAGATACAATTGAGCACACAGTCCACCTGATGGTGAGTCGGGTTGCCATGGCCCATACAAATCTACATGTATCCTCGATTAGGACTCAAAATTCAGATGCGTTGTGACCCCTACTGACTAAAATGTAATGCCTCGTTTCCATTATAAAGGGTCTCCGGTTCTCTACACTCACCATACGAAACGCTGCAGCGTTAAGCTGCTATTTTACGCCGGTATTCTGTGAGAGCGTGGTCCTTCCCTTACTAGTAACATAGTTGCAGCATTGGTTTACCACGTATAAGATATATGGTATACATATATTGGATAAACTTTTTAATTACTATAATAGAATATTTCTTCTATGTTATTTTGAACAAAATAAGTCTACAGGATCAGGAAGTTGAAGTGTCATTGTGCACTAAATGGATAGACGACTGGTAAAGTATAGTACTACTATTACTACATTCGATGAATAAATATGGCAACTATAGCGGAAGTCTTTAAATTTATTACTTCCAAATGGAATACTGCACGTAAGCTTTCAAAAAAATTTGCCAAGGTCCGATTGAGGTGGGGATTCACTGTGCTCTTTATTTTAATTTATCAACTTATCAACTTTCTGATTGCATAGTTGTCTTTAAAATGTTTTTTTAATCCGTATTATATGGAAAGAATATAAAAAATATAGTTGTAGTACATCTGCTTCACTGAGAAGCTACAAAATTTTGTATAGAATAAAATTCCTTTCCTAAAGAGAGTCGGATCCCTACGAAAGCAAATATAATTTAATATTTTATTTATTAAAGTGTAGGTGTCATTGTTAGGTATCTATGTATCTAGAAATATGTGCCGTGGGTTGAATTTACAAAATTGAACGTTTGCTGTTGACTTAGTTCGTTGCCCCAAAACAGGTAACATGAAAGAGAATTCCTTTTGTCTATATCCCACGCGCAACTTTACTCCGAACTAAGTTATTCATACTTCATAATAATATAATACATAAAAGTAGTTTTTGTGTATTTTAAAAGAGAAATTAATCTCTGCGTCAAGATATTTAATAAGGAAGTGTGGAAGATGATTATGTATATTTCACACATTATGTGTGTAATTATATGGTGTATATCATATATAATAAATAAAAAGTAAATAAAGTGTAATAAGTAGTTTTTCAGTCGACTATAATGTATTAAAGTTTATTTATTAATCATAATATATATCTAATTTTAGGTTATGGGTTAATATTGTTTCATAAGGTCCTAAAAAGATTTTCTTTTCCCTTTTTTGTATAAAATGTTTACTTCATGAATTTCACAATGTTTACATACACGAATGTCATAACGACAAACATTCAGACCCGGAAAAATTATTTGTAGGCCATAAAAATACTTGTTCCGTGCGGGATTCGACCACACGACCCTTACCGCTGCAACGGAGCCGCGTCATTTTACCATTCTAGGTGATGACGACCGCAACTAAAACTAGAATACATCGATCAGACATTTTCATTTTCTGTACGATATACGTTGGGTAATGGCGTAACCTATACAGTCCAACGTTTCATTCAGTGAATATTAATGTCCACCAGACCTCTATCGCCTCTTACGACACCCACGAGATGTTCGTGGCGCCGATCCATCATTTATCATTTATATCATATAACAATCGTTAAAAATAGTTTTTATAGATTTTATAGAACGTTATATTTTTCGAATAATGAAGTAACAATATCTTACGAAGAAATCTTTTTTTAACTTCCCGCTAAGGAAATCGAAAATTTTTATAAAATAGGGAAATTATTGGTTTCACCCCGATTTTCGAAAATCGAGTTTTCATCAGATCTCGACGTTTTGAGATCCCAGGAAGCTATTCTGACTAATTTCATGAATCAAAAATTTTGAAAAACTGGTTTTTTTTCGGAATAACTTTTAAACAGCTTTACCGATCGATTTCAAAAACGAAGCAGCCCTTAACCTAAAAAAATTACGTCAACGCCGTTCGGAAAATGAAAATTGTTTCATTCGTTCGTAAGATATCGAAGACAAAATTTGAAAAAACGTTTTTTTTTAACATAACTTCAAGATTTCGCAACATAATTTGGTCAAATTTGGAGCGCTTTGCATTTGAAATTAGCGGGAAGTTCCAGGGATGACCTGCAGGGTCAACCAATGTTTTAATAATAATTCTAACAAAAAATGTATGTGTCAAAAGCCTTTAATCCTCCACTTAAATATAAGTAAGAAGAAATCGCTTATTCTTAAATATAATGTCATAATGTATATGTCAATGTCATAAGCGACAGTAGCCGAATGGCAGGACGCGGACCGCGAACTCAAAAAGGTCGTGGGTTCGAATCCGCCATTCGACTACTGGCGTGAACCACTCGTAACACAAGCAATTTAATTTGTTGTGTTTATAGCGTTGTTAATATTCTTTTAAAAAAATGTACATACACATTTTTAAGAGTGTGTGAAATTTATTGCCTGTTTGATCCCAATCATTGCTAATTCCAGTGGAAATAAAAAATATATAAACTAAACTTTTATTAACTATTAACTATCCGACTCGGCTGTCGCCCCGGCGATCTCGACAATAGCGCCACCCACAGACCTACAGAGTCTTATTCTGAATCTAAACCAACCATGTCCCACCCAAACACACTTAAAAACATTTATTTAAAATCGGTGGAGCCATTTTCGAGTTTTAGCGAGGATAACTGATAGACAACAAGGGATTTTTAAATATAGAGATTTAAATCGTTTAAGTAGATTACATACCGCATTTTAAACAAAGAGATAAATTAAATAGTAAATAATATAATAACCTGCTAAATTAACAGTTACCCCAAATAATTTCGGGGATACGAACCCCAATACGACGTGCATAGTTGGGAATGTAAACAGAGAAACGCAGTCCCATCGGATCGATATGCCGGGGTAAACATGGCGGTCGCCATGGCAACGCGGCGGGAGATTTCGTCACTTCCGCCCCCTCGGTGCCCATACGAGACCGCCCTAACAAGATGTTACCATGTATTTTGAATATCATGGATATAAGTGACAAACGATCTTGCAGTCGACCTACAAACTAATTAAGTGGCTACAGACGTGTTGTCACTTCTCAAACATAGTCTCACAGCCTATGATTATACTGTCTTTCTGTATCCCTCAGAATAGAACATTAAGTTCAAGCACTTCTCTTTGATGATAGAAGTAGATAAGGAGATAGTACGGACTCAGGCGGAATCTTAAGCAGATAAAGCAACAAGCCACCTCATAATATATATTATTATAATGTAGTTTTCTTTTTCAATTGAAAAATATAGGATATTAAAATTAATAAAAGTTTAATTTTTTTTATAAATGCTTATAGTTTTTGTTTAAGATAAACGAGTTATCCAGATTTTGAAGCATATAAACCACGATAACTGTGCAGTGCGAGAAAAAAATATCCGATAAAACCCATTGAGGTATTACTATAACGTAAAATCTATGGGAGCGACTTGCTGTACACTACGTTGAATGATACGCGTAAGCGCCATGGAATTCCTGGCGCTTATGACGTTTTGGTCGCGAGAAAACTAATCCCTAATGCAAACTAGCGCTGCACGTTTTAATAGTTTGGTTAGACGACGTAACTATTATTTTAGCGCTGCAGCGAACTTGAGTTCTCTTACAAAAATGAAGCAAACTTTTGGTTCGGGGCGTCTGTTCTATACGCTAGTAATATAGTTCGATAAAACCTAGGCAAAGTTGGCTTACCAACAACTTTTAAAACAGTCCTTTTAGCAAACAATTGTTTGCAGGTGCAGTGCACAAAATTTGCTTATTTAAAAAAAACAATGTAAAGAAATACTGCGTTACTTCCACTGTACTAATATCATCCAGATGAATTTCAGTCACAAAGTAATCATACAGGAGACTAGCCATCTGCGCAGTACAAGATTAAAGTGCACAAGTGTGTGTGCAAGCTCAAGTGCACTACCTGTTCCCTCACTTTCATAGCCCAATGGTATGATCCAACACGACGTGTTTTTTCAGGTGCGCGGGTGAAACATCGCCAACTTCTTGACTCCGAACCGCTACTGAGAATTTCTTGACGGAAAAACCCGATAAATGATTTCCACCTGACTCTGAATCCAGGAAATCATGTTCAGCAGTCGATTTACAACAACTGGGCCAGTAAAAGCTAACGAGTACAGACATGCAGTATTTATTACATCCTGTAAGGCCTCGAGGTGACAGACAACGCATGTCTTTCAAAACGGTCTATTTAAATATAAAGTAAGTGGGTTTCCTGTTCATGGGCTATAAGAGTTTACTACTCTAGTATTATTAAAAAAATAAGACGGTGTCTCTGATATACAACAACATATGCACCCCAGCACAAACCCTCGGGGGCGCTGTCCGCACCGCGCTGCTTTGTGTTGTGACGCGGCCAATGGCGGTATTTCGTTGTTTCAAATTGGTTCATTTGTTCGTTTTTTGCGATTATCAAAACGCAATTGTTCTATTTTGTAACGGATTCCTTTTATATTACAATACAGTAAAATGTGCACATTCGTGACTTTTGTACAAGAAAACAAATGGCTTCACTCGAACACAAAACCTGAATAAAATATTTGATGTAAAATAAACTTTTTTCTTCTGAATACAGCACTTTGTTACCGCAATATTACCAAAATTCAACGTCATAATGTTTTTTTTTATAGGAAAAGTGTGACAAGCGAGCACACAGTCCACCTGATAGTAAGTGGTTGCTGTGGCTCATAGACATCTACATCTATCCTCGTTTGCGAATCAAAATGAAGATGCGTTGTCAGCCTTGAGGACTAAGATGGAATGCCTCTTTTCCAGTAAAAAGGGTCTCCGGTTTTCTACACTCACCATAAGAAAAACAGCAGCATTAAGCTGCTATTTGACGCTGGTATTCTGTGAGAGCGTGGTCCTTCCCCGGTCGAGCCGACCCATTCGTGCTATACAATTAATATAGCTGCAGCATGGCCCTACCACGTTATCAATTGGCAAACATCATCATACTTATGGCAAACATCATACTATGGCAAATATCCCCCTACGAGGCAAGAAGGTAAAGTTAGCATTATTAGAAGAGTAGAGTAGAGTAGAGTAGAAACCATAGATATAAGAAATATATTTCTTTCTATGGTAGAAACACTAAAATACTCATCGCGCCGCTCAAAACATCTCTCTCGTATTACCAAATATTCGCACTAATTATGGAAAAAATGCCGTAACATTTGCGGGTGCACAGTTGTATAATAAACTCCCTTTAACTATAAAAGATGCAAGTTCGCTCAATATTTTCAAGAAAAATTATTAGACCACATTAAAAATCAAGACATTATATAACTTGGACCACCCTCTTATATTATCAATATTTGAAACATTGCTCTTAAGCATTTAACTTGCAACTTCTATTTAATTTTGATGTACACTAATTTATGTTTACTATTTTATTTTATTGTTCTGTGATTTATTTTAAATTGTACGAATGTACTCATGTAAGTGACATTAGTTTTAATGAGTAAATAAAGATCTTTAAACCGAAATAATATAACTTTATATTGTTATATAATAACATGTTTTTATTACCCAAACTACAACAATTTCATAAAATATATTCGTTCTCTGGAAAGGATTATATGAATAGAATCATATCACGAAACCTAAGCTTCACGGATCGGAGAGTTTTTAACATATTGTAGACAAAAAAAATGGTTTTTATATCGAAAACATAATAGAATATTATCACTAATGCTTATTTAATGTGTTAGTAATAATAAATAAACAATGGACTGGGAATTTCTAAAAATATATTAGAATTTCAATATAGATGTGAGACATTTATATTTGAAATGATATCAAGGACTGATTACAACTACGTAATAAAACCATACAGACAAGGAAACCGTTTAAGAATATAAAAACCGATCTTATTATGTGTACCTATCTAGTTACCATATTTGACTGTAACCTATCAGGTTACCTTTAAGCGTTACACAGAAAAATATCTATATTTTTTTAAAGTGAAAGTGATATATCTACAACGTCGACGTTTATAACGATATATCGATGATTTTGATGTTCAAAAAGTGTCAAATAAATATTATTTTGCACCCCTAAATATAACAAGTACCTTGGAGAAAATACAAAGCAAAAAGCTTACTCTTATACAGACCTAAACTCCACTATTGACGTTAGGTAATTTGTCACGTAACGAATGTCAATTAATAACGTTCAGAAGTTGTTTTTCAACTTACTTCTTCTTCAAAAATATAATATATATATATATATATATATATATATATATATATATATATATATATATATATATATATATATATAAATTGCTGTTCGCTACTCTCGCTAAAACAATTTTTGTGTGTATTTGAATGGGTCCAGAAATCACCCGTGGGAAGCTGTTTATAGAGCAAACGAAATGTGAACAGTTTTTAATTCTTTCCAAAGCTTCATGGTATGTATTATTTATTTCTATACTTCTATGTTGTTTGGAGTTATTGCCACTAGGTGGCTTTCAATGTATTTTGCGAAGCTCGAATTACGCTCTCTAACGAAGTAACTGACTAAATATCAGATCTCGGGAGCTTTACGACGAATTTACACGAATTTCCTTTTGCATAAATTGATCGATAGTCTGGCAAAACTATTTTCTTATTGGTTACTAATATTGCACTTACTGATTAAATAAATACGCTGTAAACGGTCACATCTACTTACCTGTAAAAGAAAATATATATTTTAATGCATGTATGAGTATATTAAAAAATTAATCTACTTTACCAAACTTACGTTCCCCAAACCGGTGGAGAAACGATAAAAGAAACTCCGCAGGTATCCTCTTTACTGTCACATTTTAGGGATCAAATACAAGAATAGACGTTTAATAAAAAAAATGTAATGCATTGGTAGTCTTTTAATATAAGTAATTAATGTGATTAGTTAGTACCTTGATATTTTTATGTATTTTAAGGGTTTTGAGCCAAAATAATAATAAACTTGCGGTTCCCAACTCCCCCCCCCCCCAACGAGTCATATGGTAAGGTTCAGCAGGAGTATCTTAACAGGCTGTAATGGAATAATGGAAGTTTTTGACAGTTCATGTCCAACATTATTTATTCTATGACGACGTTATATAGTCTATGTTACCTGCACAACTATGACGAATCGATTGATATCTTTTACTCTTAGAGTAATTACTAATTACAAACACACATACGCTACTCTGAGCTTTTACTACTAAAATTCGATGACTAGTTTAGCTGTCACGGGTTGACATGCAAACTGACATAAAAGCATATACATAAATTTTATAATAGCCAAAAGCATTGACGTCATTTTGGATTACGCTGCAGTCGGGTAATAACGTTAAATATTCTCAAGAGAATCCTAACAAATGAAACTGCACGTCTTAGCGAAAGGCGAATATACACTTGAAGCGAACGTCTTTTTACACTAGTTCTGCTTTGAGAAGTCTGTGAGACATTGGCTTATTTCCAGACTTGTCAAAGCTATGTTTTTATTTTCACTTCCACCCGGCAATGTCAGACTTTTCACGGTTGCGACGTCGCTAGTTCGCGATATATGAATTTGAGGCGAATTTTGTCATCATAGTTTTTACTTAATGTAATGTCACAAAGGCGTACGAGAGGGTATAAGCGAAATTGCCAAGAAAAAATTGAGGTTTTCGACATATTATGACGGAAATTTCATCTTACATTAAATACGTGGTAGATCCACGCTGCAGCTATATTATGGTTGTAGAACGAATGGGTCGGCTCGACCGGGGAAGGACCACGCTCTCATATAATACCAGCGTAAAATAGCAGCCTATCGCTGATGTATTTTGTATGGTAAGTGTAGAGAACCGGAGACCCTTTTACTGGAAACGAGTCATTCCATCTTAGTCCTCAAGGTTTGTAGAACTTTTATAGAATAATATTCACTACACTTAACACTGGCTCAATATAACACCAAGTCCTGCTGGGTACACGTCCTACCTCGGAGCACTCCACAAGGCAACTGCCCGCCGGCACTCAGTGCAACAACCGAATGACGTTTTACCCCCACTACTTGTATATATGAGACAGTGTATTGAATCTATTGTATAGACACAACACTACATCCCTTCCTTACGAAGGATTTTTTTACTCAAATGTAATACATTTTTAATCCAAATAACATTTAAATAATGGACTTATTTCTTGAATCAATACAAAATCAAAAAATGAATTTAACTTAATTTGCATCGTTATGATCTTCCCTTTCCTGACCTTCTGAGGATGATGTGGTCTCATCACGGATAGAGTTCCATATTCCATCTATTTTCTTTAAATGCATAACATTTCTCCGTAATCTTTGTCCGGTCTCTTCATTTCTCACTGTGATATCTCCACCTTCCGATTTCTCTACAACGTGCGGGGTAGGGCTGAAGTTAGCAGTTAGTTTGTTTGGTCTTTCCACATTTTTTAAATAAACTTTATCTCCTTCTATTATTTCAGAATTTTTTTGCTCTTCTTTTCCGGTCTCCATATTCTTTACCTTTTTTCCTTTTGTAGTTTATCTCGGTCCCTAATTTCTGAATAGTTTTCTTCGCTATTGATATTTTTTAACATAGGTATTTTGTCTCTGTTTTGACGATTAAAGAAAAGTTCTGATGGTGATTTCCCTGTTACTGAATGTGGAGTAGAATTATACATCATCAGGTATTCATACAATGTCTCTTTCAAATCTTTTTTTTCAAGTTGACTGATTCTTAGTCGTTTTAATATGTCACGATTTTGGCGCTCTACTTCGCCATTCATCTGGGGCCAATATGGTATAGAATTTAATAATTTAATATCACACTCAGAACAAAAGCTTTTAAATTCTTCACTAATAAATTGACGCCCATTATCTGCACTAATTGAAACTGGGTAGCCGAGGCGACTAAATATCTCTTTTAAATTTTTTATTATTTGTACACTATTGATGATTTTGGTTATCTTGATTTCTTTGTAACGACTGAAATAGTCAATTACTACCAGAAGGTAATCGTTGCTTGGTAGTGGTCCTAACAAATCCATTGCGATGTCGACCCATGGTGCTGATGGAAGTTCCCGCCGTTTCATAGGTACAGGTGGATTTGGCAGTCCCACAAGAGTGCACCCTTTGCAGCTCTTGACTAACATCTCGACATCTTTATCAATCTTTGGCCACCAGACTTTAGCTCTTAAGCGTTCTTTCATGGACACGATCCCAGGGTGACCTTCATGGGCTGCCACTAATACTTGTTTCCTTAATTTGTTTGGAATTACAATTCTATTTCCTCTCAAGAGAATATTTTCATAAAAACAAAGTTCATTTTCAAAAATTTTAAAGTTCTTAATTGACTCATCCCACTGATTTTTATGGAGTCCATTTCTTACGTTCGTTATTTCTAAGTCGCTTTCGGAGTATGCAATTATATCTCGCATAGAAATAGCATGTGGTTTTGCTAATTGTACTATTTGGCATACATAGTCATCCTGTATAGATTGTACATGTGTTTCCCTGCATAATCGTGATAGTGGATCTGCAATGTTTGTATTTCCTGGCTTATATTTTATCTTATATCTGTAAGCCTGTAATTTCAATACCCATCTTTCGACGCGGGCACATGGCTTTGACTTAGGACTAAATAGGAATTCCAATGGCTTATGGTCAGTGATCAAATCAAATTCTTTTCCGAACAGAAACGTGTTAAAGTGTTCGATAGCCCAAACAAGAGCAAGGGCTTCCTTCTCCGTTTGGCTGTATTTTCGTTCACAATTTGTTAAAGTCCGATTCCCATAACCAATGATTCTGGGACCCCTTTCATCAGTTTGTACCAAAACAGCTCCTAATCCAACAGGGCTCGCATCCGCTATAACTTGGGTCTTGTCTTTGACGTCATAATATCCTAAAGTTTCTATTTTTGTTAACTTTTCTTTGAGACACCTAAATGCATGGTCCTGTTTTTCTGTCCAGTATTTTTCTATGTTAGCCTTTTTTCCTAATTTCCTCCTAAGTAATTCTTTTAATGGTTCGTTAATTGTAGCTAATTTAGGAATCCATTTATTTATGTAATTCACTAAACCAAGAAAACTTTGTAACTCATCAATTGTTTTTGGTACTCTAAATTCGGTTATACTTTTGATATATTTAGGTAGAGGTGTTACCCCATCTGGTGTTAATTCGTGTCCTAGAAATTTAACTTTTTGCACTTTATACAAACATTTATCTTTATTGAGCAGGACATTATTTTCATTTAAAACATCCAATACTTGTGATAGTCGCAAATCATGTTCTTCTTCACTGCTGCCCCAAATTAAAATGTCATCGATAAAGTTAATAACCCCTTCACATTTAATTACCATTTTTTCTAAGATTTTTTGGAACAGCTCTGGTGCACATGTGACTCCAAACATAAGTCTTTTATATCTGTAAAGTCCACTAGAAGTTACAAAGGTGGTTAAATATCTAGAGTTGGGATGCAGCTCAACTTGATGGAAAGCATTTTTAATATCTAGTTTTGAAAAATACTTTGCTTTTCTTATTTTCGGCAGCAAGTGGTCCATACTAGGCAATGGATGGTTTTCTCTGAGAATTGCTGTATTAGCTCGCCTCATGTCGACACACAGGCGTATATCTCCATTATCTTTTAATATTGGTACGATAGGCGACACCCATACAGATGGTTCATTTACTTCTTCAATAATATCGGCATCTAATAACTCCTTTATCTTCCTTTTTATATTTTCCTCGATTGGAATAGGTATTCTACGATAAGGCTGAATTACAGGTTTTATGGATTTATTGATCGGAATCTGCACTAAAACATCTTTAAATTTTGGAAACGGCTTGATTAGTGCTTGATCAACGTGGTTAATGCCAACGCCCACTTTTAAAACTCCTAAGCGCATTGCTGAATCTTTTCCTAATAAATTCCTGGATCCGTTTTGTATGACATAAATAGTGCAGGGATCAGTTTTTCCATTTGTTCTAATTTCAGTTTCAAATGAACCTTTTACATCTAAGGGTATGCTACTGCCATATGCCAATAATATTTTATTTGGTTTCTTTGTTTGATTTTTACAACTAACTTTATTCATTTTCAAATATTCCCATGCCTTTCCAGTTATTAAATTTGTTTTACAACCCGAATCAATTAACATTTGTAGATCGACGCCACCTATGTTACACTTTATGGTTGCGTCGTCATTTACATTAAAAATGTACTGAAAATCATCGTCTTCCAAAGTATTGACTGTAGAATCCCTACGGGGTTTTTTGTTTCTATGATTTCTTATGTCTTCCTCTTGGTCATGTTCTATTCTCCTTTTAAATCGGTTTATCTTTGTTTTACAGCATTTTTGATAGTGTCCCTTCTTCCCACACCCGTGACATTTTTTTTCTTTGGCTGGACATTTTGGTTCCCCAATATTGTGCATTGCTTTTCCACATCTTCCACACTTAAAATTTCCTGATCTCATTTCAGTTTTCTCCCACTTCGAAGTATAGTCTCTACTCTTACTTGCGACTGAATTTATCTCGCTGGCCTTTTCTTTCCGTTCATAGCTTTCTAGTTGATAGTTTACTACCTCTAATGTCTTTGCTTCTATGACCACCTTGTCTAATGTCACTGCATCCCCCATTGTTAAGATCTTTTTTCTGAGCTCTACAGATGTACATCTTTCTATTATTTGATCGATAATATGATCATCTGGGTTGTCAAATTTGCATTTTTTAGCTTGATCCCTCAATTTTAAAAGAAATTTTTCAAAATGTTCACTATCTTCTTGTTTAATTGAACGAAAAATATGTCTTTCATAAGTCTTGTTTTGTTTAGGGAGGAAATAGTTATCGAGCTTTTTTTATGGCCAGTTCAAAACTATCTACTCCTTCCTGTACTGCGCTAGTGTCTGGCAAGTTGTAAAATATATCCTGAAGCCCGGTTCCGCCTAACAATAGCAATGTTGCTCTCTTTTTATTTGGACATTTTACATCGGCTGCTTCGAGATAAATTCTTAGGGATCTTTTCCATTTCTCCCATCGTAAGCCTACTGACGTGCTGTCTCCATCTAGCTCTAGTTTTTCCGGTGACGGTAACAAATTTGACATCCCGAATCGGTGGGTACCTGAAAATAATTGCAATTATCTCCAATTTAATGGTGATCAATATCTCCAATTTAATGGTGATCAATATCTCCAATTTAATGGTGATCAATATCTCCAATTTAATGGTGATCAATATCTCCAATTTAATGGTGATCAATATCTCCAATTTAATGGAAATCAATATCTCCAATTTAATGGAAATCAATATCTCCAATTTAATGGTGATCAATATCTCCAATTTAATGGAAATCAATATCTCCAATTTAATGGAAATCAGTATCTCCAATTTAATGGAAAACAGTATTTCCAATTTAATGGAAATCAATATTTTCAATTTAATAGAAATCAATATCTCCACTTTATTTGCGAAACGATACGAACGATATGAGTGTAGTAATTGCACTAGCGTTTACTATAATTTAGTACCCGGGTATTTTAATTCACAGACTAAAAATGTGATATGTAATCAGACACAAATGAAAGTTTTTTATTGCAATTTAAATATATATATTGATAAATCCTTCCATTTTAATTTTAAAGAAGCTAAAATTTATACTTTAATGAATATATTATTTAAAAATTCTCAAGCCCGGAAGTAATTCTTAGTAATATTGAATATTTTATTTGTTCACCCTCTTTTCTTTTTTGTAAAAGATAATTGAAATAGTTCTTTCGTTATAATTAACTATCATTTAATTTACTTTAATTTATACCTATTTCTTTTACCTCGTCGCCACTTGTAGAACTTTTATAGAATAATATTCACTACACTTAACACTGGCTCACT
This sequence comes from Parnassius apollo, assembly GCA_907164705.1. Lineage (NCBI taxonomy): Eukaryota > Metazoa > Arthropoda > Insecta > Lepidoptera > Papilionidae > Parnassius > Parnassius apollo. Next base: position 5,989,301 of record CAJQZP010000088.1, on the reverse strand, counting down.
ATAACACCAAGTCCTGCTGGGTACACGTCCTACCTCGGAGCACTCCACAAGGCAACTGCCCGCCGGCACTCAGTGCAACAACCGAATGACGTTTTACCCCCACTACTTGTGTATATGAGACAGTGTATTGAATCTATTGTATAGACACAACACTACAAGGTTGACAACGCATCTGCGTTTTGATAGATGTAGATGTCTATAGGTCACAACTTCCACTTACCATCATGTGGACTGTGTGCTCGTTTGCCACCCCATTCTATTTAAAAAAAAATAGACGGCTTAAGAGAAGCAACATAAAATTGCAAATGGCCCCGCACTGGCAATCTAATCGCTTATCCACATGTTAAGCAAGGCGATTATGAGTAATCTTCACAGCAGTTGAAAGGCCCACGTTAAGACGACACATCGAAAAAGTGGCTCCGGGCTATCGCCATACTGATCTGATTGAATACACAATTTCTATAAAAACTTAAAAAACGTCGTCATAAGGTCTAAAATTGCGTAGCGCCCGTGACGATTAAGACCCCTTAGAAATTGTCAGAATCTTAAAATATTAAAAAAATATTGATTTAAGTAATCAAAATAATGAGCAAGTAAATTATGAATATTGATGTTATGAATATATTTGAGTGATTCCCAAGCACACAGATTAAGTAATTTCGTTGTAATTTCAATTATAGTGATTTTTTAGAGGTATTTTCGCAAATAATTATGATCGAGTCAAAATTATACAATCGTGTTTTTGAACAAGCAAATTCAAGATAAAGACATGAATTTACTTATATCAAAATTTCACTTTTGTTAGTGGTATCATAGTCCTATACTATTCGATGAAAGGAGGTGCATTTTTTCGCGGTGTCGCCTTAATCCTGTACAGTTGTAAAATTGCAGCCTATATACTGTTTCGAAATATCAAAAAAGACAATCACTATGAGAAGCGTGTAAACTTACAGAAAGGTTAAAATATTTTTGCAGTGCAAGCGGAACAAAGAAAAACTAAGAACTATCAAACGCTATCATTGCATTGTACCCTGCAACCACAGACAGCCAGACTTTATAAATGCGAGTGGTCAATGTGATTAAAATTTAGCAGAAACGTTCGTACCATCCGTTATTTTAACAAAAGCTTTGTCTCGATCCACAATGGCGCCTTTCCTCGGATGCCCTATTTAATCGTAGTAGGTACAATTTAGACATCGGTGTAATCATTCCGCTGATAAAATGTTCGAGTTTTGAGTTTAAGGGCCGTTTATCACGTTTAATGAAGTAATCAGTGTTCACAATAGACCCTTTTTTTATCGTCGCGCAAGATAACAGAACGAATCAATTAAATCAACTTTTAAGTGTTGCCTTAATAATTGATTAAGCTTGTTTATTTTAATAAAGTAGATAAGGATGATGTTTTTATATCCTTGTGTCGATTTTTTAAAGTTTTGTATTCTTTAAGCAAATATACTATTATTCCGTACCACTTTAAGTATTGCCTTAATTATATGTATCCACGTTGCCACGTTTATATATATATATATATATATATATATATATATATATATATATATATATATATATATATATATATATATATTTTTATATACCCACTGCTGGGCTCAGGCCTCCCCCTCATTTCTGAGAGGGTTTAGGGCAAGGAAGTGTCCGCCGCGCTGCCCAAATGCGTGTTGACGAACTTCACATGTCTTCGAAATATTTTTTTTTCTTATTCCTCAGACATGCAGGTTTCCTCACGATGTTTTCCTTCACCGCCGAGCACGTGGTAAATCAGCACTTAAAATTGCAATTAACAATTTCATTGGTACCGGCGGGGATCGAACCCGGGTTACTCGCGTTTTGTTATATTTACAGCGAGCGTTAACCACTGAGCTACCACGGTTCTTATATATATAATTAAGCTTGTTTATTTTTAATAAAATAAATAAAGATGTTTTTTTTTAATTTACCATTTACTATTTTCGTGTAACATAGTGGCGGTGTAGGATTACTTAAGTATCATTTGTGGCTGGTTTAGAGGCGACAGAAGAAAATAAATCAAGCAATGGGTAACAACAAGTAGGAAAAAAAAGCTTTTGTTGCCAACCCGCATGCCAATCGTGGCAACTATGGCAAATATCCCCCTTATGAGGCAATATATAGGGGCGCCGTTACGTTCAGCAATTTATTTTAATACGCTGTAATTAATGAACGCAAATAAGCATCGAAGGAGCATACAGCACGCGTGGGCCGACTCAATAGAGGAAGGACAATACTCACACATAAGCGGCTGAAATAGCAGCATGATACCTGATAATGATGCTATATTCCATATGATGCGCTTTTTATCGATAACAAGGCATTTCATCTTAGTAATCAAGGTTGATGACATCGCATCCGCGTTTTGACTCTTAATCGCGGATAGATGTAGTTATATATTATGGGCCATAATATTTTTTTATAGGTGACAAGCGAGTACACAGTCCACCTGATAGTAAATGGTTGCTGTGGCCTAGAGACATCTAAATCTATTACGAATCAAAATGCAGATGCGTTGTCGCCCCCTGAGGACTACGACGGAATGCCTCGTTTCCAGTAAAAAGGGTCTCCGGTTCTCTACACTCACCATACGAAACACAGCCATTAAGCTACTATTACTATTATTACGCTGGTATCCTGTGAGAGCGTGGTCCTTCCCCGGTCGAGCCGACACATTCATGCTACAACTATACTACTAATATAGCTGCAGCATGGCTCAACCACGTTGAAATGACTCTACCATGTTGCAATCACAACACAGCTGTAGCGTTCCAGCAACATAATGTTGAAAATGGCGCAGTGGATATGATGATGATGAGAAAATACCGCCACTACACAAAATGGGGTAGTGGATATGATGATGATGAGAAAATACCGCCACTACACAAAATGGGGTAGTGGATATGATGATGATGAGAAAATACCGCCACTACACAAAATGGGGTAGTGGATATGATGATGATGAGAAAATACCGCCACTACACAAAATGGGGTAGTGGATATGATGATGATGAGAAAATACCGCCACTATACAAAATGGGGTAGTGGATATGATGATGATGAGAAAATACCGCCACTACACAAAATGGGGTAGTGGATATGATGATGATGAGAAAATACCGCCACTACACAAAATGGGGTAGTGGATATGATGATGATGAGAAAATACCGCCACTACACAAAATGGGGTAGTGGATATGATGATGATGAGAAAATACCGCCACTACACAAAATGGGGTAGTGGATATGATGATGATGAGAAAATACCGCCACCACACAAAATGGGGTAGTGGATATGATGATGATGAGAAAATACCGCCACTACACAAAATGGGGTAGTGGATATAATGATGATGAGAAAATACCGCCACTACACAAAATGGGGTAGTGGATATGATGATGATGAGAAAATACCGCCACTACACAAAATGGGGTAGTGGATATGATGATGATGAGAAAATACCGCCACTACACAAAATGGGGTAGTGGATATGATGATGATGAGAAAATACCGCCACTACACAAAATGGGGTAGTGGATATGATGATGATGAGAAAATACCGCCACTACACAAAATGGGGTAGTGGATATGATGATGATGAGAAAATACCGCCACCACACAAAATGGGGTAGTGGATATGATGATGATGAGAAAATACCGCCACTACACAAAATGGGGTAGTGGATATAATGATGATGAGAAAATACCGCCACTACACAAAATGGGGTAGTGGATATGATGATGATGAGAAAATACCGCCACCACACAAAATGGGGTAGTGGATATGATGATGATGAGAAAATACCGCCACTACACAAAATGGGGTAGTGGATATGATGATGATGAGAAAATACCGCCACCACACAAAATGGGGTAGTGGATATGATGATGATGAGAAAATACCGCCACTACACAAAATGGGGTAGTGGATATGATGATGATGAGAAAATACCGCCACTACACAAAATGGGGTAGTGGATATGATGATGATGAGAAAATACCGCCACTACACAAAATGGGGTAGTGGATATGATGATGATGAGAAAATACCGCCACCACACAAAATGGGGTAGTGGATATGATGATGATGAGAAAATACCGCCACTACACAAAATGGGGTAGTGGATATAATGATGATGAGAAAATACCGCCACTACACAAAATGGGGTAGTGGATATGATGATGATGAGAAAATACCGCCACCACACAAAATGGGGTAGTGGATATGATGATGATGAGAAAATACCGCCACTACACAAAATGGGGTAGTGGATATGATGATGATGAGAAAATACCGCCACTACACAAAATGGGGTAGTGGATATGATGATGATGAGAAAATACCGCCACCACACAAAATGGGGTAGTGGATATGATGATGATGAGAAAATACCGCCACTACACAAAATGGGGTAGTGGATATGATGATGATGAGAAAATACCGCCACTACACAAAATGGGGTAGTGGATATGATGATGATGAGAAAATACCGCCACTACACAATAATAGTCTACCTAATAAGAGAATTCTTCTCCTCAAAAACCTATTTATTAATAAACCTGTATCATGTTTTAATAATGAAATAATTATCCAAATTAAAGTTAAGTTAAAGTTACAGCCTATATGTATATATGTCTCACTGCTGAGCACATACCTCCTCTCATATAGGGCAAGGAAATGTCCACCGCATTTGCCCAATGCGTGTGACGAACATTACATGTCTACGAAATTCCTTTTTCTTATTTCTCAAACATGCAAGTAATCCTCACGACGTTTTTCTTCACCGCCGAGCACGTGATAAACTTAAAATTGCAATTAACAATAGGAGCCAGCGGGAATCGAACCCGGGTTGCTAGCGTACTACGACATTTACAGTGAGCGGTTGGCCCCCGAGCTATCACGGCTATAATTCAAATTATAAGTTTCAAATTAGCAGGGCCTGTTATTTTACATAGAATACAGTTTGATTGTTCCGCCGGAAAATGTTTGCCTAATATCCAATCAGTATTTAATTAGTTAAGAGCCGAATAGGTACCGATGATTGAATCCGACACTCAATTAATAAGTCCTCAATAACATTTTGTCTTCGGTATTTCATCGGTTTAGTGATGAAAGTATTATGTCTATAGATATTTGATATTACTGTATAAACTACTTATCTTTTATACGAAAATCTATTGAAGATATTCCGAATGGTAAAGCTTAATTCGTATTTGCTTACAGAGAAATATATTTTGGTATGTTTATTAACTTAAATGTTTGTTTTTGTGGGAGAAATGTTTCTAATCCGCCCAAAAAGGCGTGGGTTTTGAATAGAAATTCACCAAAATGATTAGAAATTGTATCAAATAGGACTATAAATATTAAGACTAGATTATTATTAATAGACGACTTAAAATCAGTTTTTTTTTTAAATAGAATATGGCTAACAAACGTGCACACAGTCCACCTGATAATTGAATGCTGTGATCGTAGATATCAACATCTAACCTCACGTTGTCACCCCTGAAGACTAAGATGTAATGTATAATGCCTACCTCGTATCCAGTAAAATGGGTCTCCGATTTTTCTACACTCTCAAACAGCAGCTTTGAGTTATTGTTTCACGCTGGTATTCGATGAGAGCGTTTTCTTTCTTCAATCGAACCGACCCATTCGTGCTTCAGCGATAATACATTAGCAGCGTGGCCCATAAATTTTGAAATAAAACTAAATTTACCGTTTGTATCGCTATTTAACGCGTAAAGAATTAAAATAATTTAAAAAAATGTTAGTAATTACGACAAAATAGAGTAGTTTGATTTATAAATAGTGTAAATATAAGAAATCGAAAATATAAAAAATTACTATCAAATTTACTCTGTTATTTAGGTTGTGTAACCCAATCTGTATATTGTTAAAAAGGTATAGGTAGACTGATGAGAGCGAAATGTCGTTTTTATAATATGAAAGATATTAGATTTTTTTGTTGTGTTTTGTTGTATTTTGATTTATAAATAAATAAAATGTACAAAATATTAGAAATCGAAAATATAAAAAATTACTATCAAATTTAAGACTCTGTTATTTAGGTTGTGTAACGTATATTGATTAAAAAGGTATATGTAGACTGATGAGAGCGAAATGTCGTTTTTATAATATGAAAGATTTTAATTTTTTTTATTTCTCAGGCGTGCAAGTTTCCTTACTATGTTTTACTCCACCACACATGGTAAATTAGAACTTGAAATTGCAATTAACAATTTCATTAGTGTCGCCGGAATTGAACCCTTACTGTTGCTCGCGTACTGTAGAATTTAAATCTAACCACTGAGTAACCACGACTTTTAGTTCTTGCTTAAGGAAACGATTCATCATCATTTCTGTATTTGGTAATTTTTCTTTATTCCCTAGCAACCCTCGAGCATTCATCATAAAGAAAACAAGAGGCCTCCCCCGTTAACGCTTCCGTGCAATTAAACGCCTCAGAGGCATTTCCTCCAATTTCCACTGCCGATATAACTTTCATTAGATTCAACAATAAAAGCCGTAGGTAGCTTCCACTTTGTCATTCAAAATTCGCCTCTTCCACGGTAATTGGATAAAATTCGTTGGAAATCACGTGAAGGAGGCATTAGAGGTGGGAACATTTGTTAGAAGGCGGTGTGGAACGGGTCAGTCATTTATTGTAAACTGAAAGCGAAATTGTATTTCATCTTATACTGATTGCTTTCCACACAGAAACATTTATAGAGGCTTAATGCTTTTTTGAGATATGAAAGAGGTTATTTCGACAACAATAACGTAAAATTAATAATAGATAATTAACAAATTATTATATATTCAAATATATTGGAAGGCGCATAATATTTACGGATGCAAACATTATTTTACATTTTTATTCTATATTTGTTTAGCGACTTTAATGTAGCGGGTGACGATGACAATCCCAAATTTAAAGAATACTAGCGCTCTACAATAGCTTCTCACGTGTGATATCTTATTCTACAAATGCGCCAACTTCCGAGTACAACTATGCCTATAATCTTAGCGCAAGTGCAAGCAATATATTGACAAAGTTTTACCGCAATATGATGAACGGTATGGCAGCGCATAAAATACGAACAAACAAACATTATTTTTTATATATTAAAGAAAGTTGACTAACGAACACACAGTCCACCTGATGGTGTTTGCTGTGGTCTATAGACCTTTACATCTATCCTCGATTAAGAATCAAAAAGCAGATGCGTTGTCACCCCTGAGGATTTAGATGTAATGGCTCGTTTTCAGTAAAAAGGTCCCCGATTCTCTACATTCACTATGAGAAATATAACATGAAGACAGTACTTAAATAGATAAAGGTCCTTCCTTTTCCTCTTTAAGAATAGCATTTATACATAAAAAAAGTCAATCACAATTTGTTGCCTCCTAAAATCAAGTGCCAATATCGTAACAAGTTTATTGAAAATCTTCAAGACTGAGTTATCACAGCTTTTTATTGGAGAGAAAAAAACGCCCTCCAATGCACATACGCGCGACGAATTCTTATTTGCCCTAAAACCTTCTCACAAATGAAGAAAGACCTATTCCCAAAAGGCTTAAATAAACTTTCTCTCATATTGATCTCTTAAAAGTCTCATGTCATCTGGGAACAAAAAAGAATGTACGAACTTTGTAACTAGCCTGGCAAGTATTAAAAGGCGACTAATGTGATGTTAGGTTTGTAATTGCGTAGGCTCTTTTTGAAACAAGACAGGCTCGTATGTCTCGTTCTGAAGCTTTGCTATTGTTTCTGCGTTCAGAAAAAATATGTTTTTAATGTCTTTTTATTTTATTTCACTGGCTCTTTAATATAGATATATATAGATAGTACTTTGTAAAAACATGAGGGGTAGAAATTATTTTATTCTAAAAGTTTTATGTTATTATTTAAATTATATAACAGTGTTGACGTTTAAATTAGTTAAAAATACACATTATATACAGCCTATAGCGGAACACAGAGTTCTAGGACGATTTTATTCGTAGAGCAAGGTAAAATTCGCCGCGTGGACCCAATGTGTGTAGGAGGACTTCAATCACAGCTGTAGTAGTTCAGGGAGCAAGCGCTCATCGCAAATTTCACAAACAACCCGGGTTCGATCTCAGCCGACACCAACGAAATTGTTATTTGGAATATTAAATGCTGATTTATCACAAGCTCGGCGGCGAAGGAAACGCTGTCAAAGAACTTGTAAGTCGGAGAAATAATGAATATATATTTCGAAGAACATACTTAAATATCTGAAATTTAATTTTTTTTTTGTAACCCAAATAGGTAGATTGAAAAACTAAAATCTAAAAAGCTTGGGTTAACAGTGATTCACGACAGTAAGATCGCAGTCCGTACCAAATCAACCAATTATGCAATTTTCGCGATAAACATATAAACTATTTACGTAAATTATTAAGCTAAGCAGGTGTGTAAGAAGGTTGGCAACTTTTTCAAAATTAATAATATCATATTTTGCGTGGCTATTACCTGTTAAACTAGATAGCAGAAAAAAAACCATATAGTATAATTTAAATTAATATTTTTTGCTGCTTCTAGTTTTTATTAAAAACCTCACGTCATAGTCAGCCTTTATCAAAAATTAGTAGTTTCGCCGACGATATATATTTTTTAGAACCCTCATTATAATAATGGCCTCTAGACCGAATTTCGATCACGGTGGAAAATTTCAACAGAGACTAGACATCTGCGCTGGACAAGATTATAAGAGCCCGAGTGTATGCGCAAGGGCAGGTGCATACCTTATTCCAAGTCTAATGGGACAGTAATACACGACCGGAGAAAGATCAGGCGCAGGACTTACGTGCTTCCCGAGGCTCGAAGATGAAACACCGCTAAATTTCTGATTCCGAGCTGCTATTGAGAATTCCTTGACAGAAGAACCCAACAATTGGTTTTGGTCCGACCTGGAAACTACGGTCAGCAATCACATTTATGACCTGTACAATAACGAGGCAGTCAGCTTTAGAACCCTATATACTCTTATAGTTGGATACTATGTCAATACGTAGTTGCATTGGCAACTTTATTTTGTTCGTAGTATTATAGTTATCTATATAAAAACAACTTACGCTTTTCTTGAACAGTGCTACAAATATACCTGCAGCATGGCTCTCCAACCTACGAGGGGTGATCCAAAAGTAATAATAATCGGTTACTTCAGGTCCGCATAAAAATCCAAAAAAAAATATTTTTTGCTTGCTTATATACTCACTACGTTAGCCTAAAAAAATCATATAAATAGATCACGATTTCCGGGAGATACATTCATTTGAATACGAACTGTCAAAGAGATAACATCAACATGGAGAAAAACGAAGTTAGAGCTGTCATCAAGTGCCTCTGTTTGAAAAAAATGTCTTCAAAAGACATACACGGTGACTTAGTGGAAACATTGGGGGACTCTGCTCCTCCATATTCTACAGTTGCACGCTGGGCCAAGGAGTTTAAACTGGGCAGAATATCCACTGAAGATGAACATCGCGAAGGACGCCCATCCACGTCCCTCACTGAAGACAACGTGAAAAAAGTCGAAGATGTTGTATTGGCAGTTCGAAGAGTGACCATCAGGCATGTAGCTGAGGTCACAGGGATCTCATATGGCAGCATTCAAAGAATCCTTGCGAACGAGTTGCATATGAAAAAGGTCTCTGCGCGTTGGGTACCCAGAATGTTAAACGACGAGCAAAAGAAAAACCGAGTTGACATTTCCAAGCAGATCAAGAAAATTTTTTGTTCCGTTTTGTGACTATGGACGAGACCTGGATCCACCATTTTGATCCAAATTGATCCATTTGAATTCAAAGTTTCAAGTTCGGCGGGAAAGATTATGGCATCTGTTTTTTGGGACGCCCAAAGCATAATTATGGTGGAATATTTGGAAAAGGGAGCCACTATTACGGGCTCTTACTACGCAGAAAAAGAAGGGTTGTGTTTTTTTTTTTTAGTAAGGAAGAAAATCGTAGTTTAATTAACGATATTAATCAGATAATTAACGGATTAAACGATAATGACTTCTTATATTTATACTATACACATTAAATGAAAGTAATTTTACGGATTGTGTGCGTTTAAATTTAAACGCGATAAAGTCCGTTAAAATAGTTTCGTTTAATAGATTTAACGATATTTATCGTCGTCTAGAATTTGTAATTCGATTAAATCAAGTTGATCAAGTCTAACTTCATCGATCTGTAATATAATTATGACATCATAACTCCATATAACAACATCTAAATGTCACCGAGATCTAGGATTAAACGAATTATAACACCTAACATGTTTAACTGTCTCAACTACGCACCTGGGGAGAAAATATAGTGCGTTCTGAACTTTCAAATAAGATCTAGCGTAGGTGACTAAGTCGTCTGCTGTGTTCGTAAACAAATGACAATTAATTTCAATAATAAGTACCTACATTATATCTAAAGATGTACTGAGATTATAAAGAATGGTTTATTAAATGAATAGAAAAATAAACAATAAGTAAAATACCTAGCGATTGCCTTACTACACAAACCTACATCTAGGCATCTTGAGACCAAGGTTTATTAAGCGTTATTATTTCTTAGCAGCACTTTACGTTTTATAAACGTAAAAAAGAGAAAAAATAAACAAATTTTTATCGCGTTCAATTAATTTATTTTTAATTCCCGACGACGTATCAGATGCTTCACTATACCCATGACGGGGGGGGGGGGGGGGCGTGAGATGTTTGACGTTCCAATATCATACTAACTATGATCCCATTGTTCACCGACTGCAGACTTCCTGGAGCGTATGGGCTTCACAACAGCTACATATTCTTTCACACGGCTTTTTATAGATCTTTTTGTTTCTCATATGTAAGTGAGACCACATTCACAATCTAGCTTGAAAGTTAATTAAACGCGATAAAATCCATATATTTTATATGGATTTTATATGATATGTAATGTAACAAAATAATACTTTTGTACAACTGGTTTAAAACTGAACAGCCTTAATAGTCCACTAATGGTCATGTGCCTTACATGACCATCAGTGGACTATTAAGGCTGTTGACAACAGCAAATAGGAGTCAGCAATAGTATCGCTATTTGCAAACCAACCAACCAACCACCAACCAAGACCAAGCCAACCTTCACAAGGAGTTTTCTTCCCCGTATCTGTGGAATTGTTTACCACCGGCGATTTTTCCGGACCGATACGACCTGGGAACCTTCAAGAAAAGAGCTTACTCCTTCCTAAAGGGCCGGCAACGCACCTGCAATTCCCCTGGTGTTGCCGTTGATCATGAGCGGCGGTAGTCACTTAACAACAGGTGAGCCGCATGTTCGTTTGCCGCCTCTTCTATAATAAATAAATAAATATATCGCATGATAGTAAAATTTCTAGATAAATAATTGACAACGCGTAACACGTAAATTTTTCAACTTGCCCAAAACACGATGCTGCTTGTGCTGCAAAGTAGAATAGATACTTAGTGACTACACAGCAAATTGTGTACTTATTTTAAACATTGTTAGTGATTTTTACGAATTATTTATAAGTTAACGTTACAGCCTATATAGGCCCCACTGCTGGGTTCCTCTCACTTCTGAGAGCGTTTTAGGGCTAGGAAGTGCCCACACGCTGCCCCAAAGCGTGTTGGCGGACTTCACAGATCTTCGAAATATTTTTTTTCTCAGACATGCAGGTTTTGTCACAATATTTTCTGTGACCGCTGAGCACGTGATAAATTAGCACTTAAAATTGCAAATTATCAATTTCATTGGTGCGGGCAGGAATTGAACCCGGGTTGCTCGCGTGCTGTGAAGTTTGCAGTGAGCGCTAAGCCCCTGAGCCACTACGGCTCTTATTTATAAGTCAATTAGGATCTGAATTGCATCACATCGAAACATCATCAAGACCTACAGCTTTAGCCACAGTCAATAAATAACGAATTTCTCTCAATTAACCGACTGTATGTAATGCTTTGCTTCAACAAAACGCCATCGTTACAAAGAAAACTGGGAAATGTATGTAAATGAGAGCTCACACAATTCTGAATCTTAATTATGGATATTAATTAGCGTTATATTTGCACTTTCAACTACGCGCCGCACTTCGCAGTGACAATTCCTGAATTATGGCGTCGGAATTTCCCGCCGAAATTGGGTTGCTAAAGTACAAATAACGCCGGTTTATTCAATTAACTTGTATAAATATTGTTAACAAGGCAACGCGCGGAATCTGTGATTTACTCGTGTTTAGAAAATAATGTTCCAACTCTCTGATTCACACACAACAAGGGGTCCTCCACCACCCCATTTCATCAATCGAAAGTGACGACTGTTAGAAATATCAGAGAACTCATGATTTCCGATAGATGGCGGTGTTGACACATTTTACATTTAGACTTACAACATCACAGATCGGCGTCGAGGAAAACGTGCAAAAGTACGAGATGTATGACAGTGATTGCAAATCGGCTTGCCACGCGCGGCGTTGATCACAAAGGATTTAATAGATGAAACTCGTATCCAGGAGTTGGCGTTTACGGACTATAATTTAACAACTTCTAGTTGATATAATCAGGTGTTACTTTGTAGAAATCCATTTCATTAAAGTTGTTTTAAAAAATTTGCTCAGATCTGCGTAATAAAATAAAATAATGTCTTACATCGTTTGAAGAGTACCTACTGCGCTCCCTCAATTGCGTGCACTATCGCCGTCACCCCTAATCCCAGCACCACTACTCCCAACACCGATCCGAACTCCCAATGGCGATAATACGACACGCTTTTTTAACATCTTTAACCTTAATTTTTTAAAGAAACCCTGGCGAAGGGGTTCTTGGTTATAAGGATCTGTTGCCTTTTTAAATTTGTACAGTAACAACAGGAGTAAGCATTTAAGATTTGAAGGCAGCGCGAACCCATATCCACAAATCATCGCGTGGGCGTCATAAGAGACAGCGGGAAATTGAACAGGAGATGGGCAACAGCATCTTCCTAATAACAACTCGAAATGACAACAAAACTGGAACCGCGGCCATCTATTATTCTAGGTAGTCATCAAAATCGCTCAGCGAGCTATGGAGAGGGCTATGTTCGGAGTTTCCCGGCGTGATAAACTTAGAAATGAGGATATCCGCAGTAGAACCAGAGTGACTGACATGCCCAACGAATTAGTAAGCTAAAGTGTCAATGGGCCGGCCGTATAGCTTGTAGAATCGACAACCGATGGGGGAGGAAGGTTGTCAAGTGGCAGCTTCGTACCAGTTAGCGAAGTGTAGGGAGGTCCCCTATTAGATGAAGTGACGACTTGGTAAGACATGCAGGAAGTCGATGGATGCAGGTGGCTCGGGACCGTGCTTTGTGGCATACCTTGGGGGGAGGCCTATGTTCAGCAGTGGACATGTGAAGGGCTGTAATGATGATTATGATGATGATCAAAATATTAATAAAAATAAAAAACCAAAACAAACTTAAATTAAAGTACAGACTAAAACAAGATTCAATAACGCAAAGAAATATTTGTCAAGTAAGAACATGTCTAATAAAGACTATCCTGCAAAACACTAAACGGGTGGCGGCCTTAGCGTTGACTTTATAGTGTATGCGCTGGTACATTGCGTATTAATGGAGAACTGCACTGACGGACGCTACGCTGGATGTGAATAGAACGCTCTCAATAAAGAAACGAAGCAGTGCATTGAGAAAAAAACCATTAAGAAGGAGTAAAAGCACATGCTAATTTAATACATTGTTCAGAACTACATCCAGTGGGATTTCAATGTGAAATTGTTTAAAGTGAAATACATGTTTAAATACTATGATTTAATACATTCAAGGCTCAGTTTTGGTCTGGTAATTTTTAAATGTTACTTTGAAAAAAGGAACCTCGTTAAATAGAAGTCTAATACAATTTGACGGCATACACATTTCAGTATAAACGGTGAACGTTACTGGGCCATAAAAAACACGTCTAGCAGATTAATTTGAAGTACGATGATAGAATTATTAGGAAGACACTGCTGTCCATCTTCTGTTTCCATTTCCTTCTGTCCCCTTACACGACACCCACCCAGCGGTGGAGGTTCTTACACCTCCGCTATACGGAATTAAAAGAAAATGCGATTACTAATCCGCACATCAAGCGTGCATCTTAGGCAAAATCCCCACTATGATGCCATTTATGGGGGAGGACCATGTCCAGCTGTGGACTTTTATAGACTGTAATTGTTGGATAATTATGTCAGACACAAAGCATTCCTGGACACACTGTACGCTATGTGTACACGAATATGAACTTATTTATAAATCTGAAAAGCGCTTGACCGGTAGGCAAATCCTGGAACTTCCCGCTTTTATCGAACTTGAAACCGAAAATTTTCCAATACGTTGGTTTTTGAGCTCTTCGAGCTCAATAATTCAAAAATTCTATCAAACAAACGATTAATTAGAAATGTATAATTTGGCTACAACTTTTGAACGCCCCTTTCGATTTTGATTAACTTGGCGTCATTCGACGAAGTTTTTTGAAGTGCAAAAAGTTGTTCAGGTCTTGAGTCGACAGACCGAAGAATTTAAAAGTTATTTCAAAAAAAAAATAATTTTGAAATTTTTAAATGGCTATAATTTTTGAACACGTCTTTAGATTCTGACTTTTACAAGTACAAAAAATGATGTCTGGAGTAGATTAGTCAAATATTTTGTAAATTATTTAGAAAAAACTGAAGATAATTTCTTTGATCTTTATTTTTTAAATATCTTCGAAAGGGCTCGACCGACCGACTTTAAACTAATCAGGTCAAAGTCTCAATGAACAAACACGCGCACGCACACCCACGCACACGCACGCGTACGCGCACGCGTACGCACATGGTGGAAGACTACACATAAAGATAAAACTAATAAGTATATAATGATTTCTTATATTTACACGAACATTGCACATGATTAAAACTACTTTTACGGATTTTATCGCGTTTATTTTTTAAGTCTGCAGTTTGTGATCATATCCTAGACGGCCCCAACCATTACATCAGATTTGATAGACCACAAATCCTCGCGAAAGAACACCGATTCCTACCAAGGATGATACGTGAGGCTATTGAAATTAAAAAACATCCTAATTTCAATAGAGAAGGAGGCTGGGTACTACCACCTGCTTGGGATCCTATAATCAATAAAATTAAAACTAAACCCAAGCATACCACTGCAAGACCTCAGGACATAGTCAGTTCATTTTGCATAGATCGGACCATAAACAATAATTAAAAAAGCTGAAGGTACTCCGGGTTTAACAATGACATCGGGACGTCAGTCATCTCAGTCCCCCGTGACCGTGGGTGCTGGAAAGCGCCCGAAACGTCGGGAATTAAAAATAAAAAGTAAAAAATAAACGCGATAAAATCCGTAAAAGTAGTTTTAATCACTAATAAGTATAGTTCGTGGTATCGCTTAATTTATTTAACAATATATATATATATATATATATATATTTAACAAATAATTTCTTACAATATTTAATGAGCTCCAAGTTTTCTAATTTTATCTATTCTAAACCATTAATATCTGCTGCCACACACTTTTACATGAAAGACCCGCAGTATTGCTTAACAAAATAAACCTATTCCCTTCAAATGCATCTGTTTACTTTCAGAACCGTAGTCAAAGAGCCGCATGGAGCAAAAAAAACTTAAGATATGAAATTCGAGTCTGCTTTAAGTTGAAAGCTACTTGAACTGTAGAAGAACCTCGATATATTTTATACTCATGTTAAAAATAATGTACACTAAATTTGAAGTTCTATTATAGTTTAGTATTCTATTATCTATTATGTTTACTAAAATTAATCTCAATATAGCGTTGACAATAAACCTATAGTAAAGTTAAGACCACACAAGACATTAAATGAAATATAGTTTATGTTATCGACGTAAGCAAAAAATAATAGTTTATCTAATAATATTTTGTATTTATTTTTTATACAATAAGGGTGGCAAGCGAGTACACAGTCCACCTGACGATAAGTGGATGCTGTGGCCCATAGACATCAACATTTATCCTCAATCATTGAGCTATTATGTACTACGTACTAGAGGCGATTCTGCATTCAGCTACTCTGTTCCACTCAACTGCGGTGCATACACCGCACTTTGATCACTCGGTCACTCGCTAGGCGCTTATAGAGTTGTTACGTGTTGTGTTGATTTAAAAAAATCTTTTGATAAAAATATGCCGTCGTCTGTACTTAGATATTGCACAAATAATTCAAGAAATGTCAGTAAAAACCAAGGAATTACTTTTCATTGCTTAATAAGATACTTAATCAATAAAAACGTATTATGTATTAATAATAAAACAAATTATTCCTGAGACGCCATCTCGTGTCATGGAATATAGATTATGAAATTAATATGTTCAGATGCGACATTTCTGTGGGTACTTAAGTATAGGACGAATATATTATTATACACATTTTTTTTGTAGAAACATATATAAGTCATTATAATTTGGCAAAATTTTTCATGTTTAAATCTGCTATTTTATTTTTAGGTTTCCACATGAAAGTCAAAGTGGTATAAATTCGTCCATTTTTAACTCTCGCGTGCCCAGCATTTATGAACGACTTTTATTCTAATTTAAATAAATATATTTGTAATTTAAATGTTATATTAATAAGTTTTGTCAAACATACATTTAGTATGTTTTTTACCTTTTAAAATATTCAGATAAAAATAAAATTAAAATGTAATTGTGATATAATATTATGTAATATTATATTAAATAAGCAAATATAATATACAAAATAAATGACAAAATTTAAATATTGTTCTTGATATAATTTACCTATTTAACAATACAATCTACTATTACCTACGGGTCATTCTACCTACGTTTATTCTATGATAAAAAAAAACAACCGCGCTAACACAGAGTAGCGCACATTTTTTGTTTGAGATAGCTGTTCTAGTACGTAAGTACATATTACTTCAATGTCCTCAATTAACACATTGAGTGCCAAAAGTTAGCGTCATAGTGAAATCGGTGGCCACCATACAAATGGTGTGCTACGCATTATTACGTAGCTGGCACCCACTAGAAAAAGTATCCCATGGATGCCAATCTACGCAATAGTACGTATTCGTAATATTACGTAGTCCGGCACCAATTACAACCCTTTCATCATATGATGCCAGTCTACGCAATATTACGTATTCGTAATATTGCGTAGCTTGGCATCTCTGTTACTTACTTTCGTCCTGTTTACTCCTGCATTGCTAGGTGATTTTTTTTTTCAAACCATTTTATGAATTCATTAGTGCAAGCAACAAACAACTACACAAAAGACACAAAAGGGTCTGTACAAAAACATGCCCGTTTTAGGTATTGGAAAGATACTAATCAGGAAGAAATGTGTAAATTCATTGGTATGTTGCTCTGTATGGGACGGGACTCGTTCATTTACCTACTATAAGTCATTATTGGAAAATAGATCCACTGTACAAGTTACCAATTTTTAGAAAACTTATGAGTGGAAATCGCTTTCAAATATTTCATTTTTCTGAAATTGATGACACAGCAACACCAAGACTGCATAAAGTACAACAATATTAGATCGTTTTAACAATATTATGTCTAAGATATATTACCCACAAACTGATTTAAGTATTGATGAATCGATGGATTTATGGAGAGGAAGACTGGTTTTTCGTCAATATATAAAAATAAAAAAACATAAATATGGCGTGAAACTATATAAACTTTGCGAATCATCAGGAATAGTTATGAAGATACGTGTTTATAGAAGAAAGAGTGAGAAGCCGCCACCGGAAACATATTACCGAAGTTGTATTAGATCTAATGGAAGGGTATTTAGACAAAGGCCATGTTATCTACGCTGACAATTTTTATAACATACCGGATCTACTAACAAGGCGTCTTAGTCAAAGAAAAACGTACATATGTAGTACTCTTCGAAAGATCCGCAAGAATCTTCCTCTAGACGTAGCCAACGCTAAGTTGAAGCTTGGCGAAATGGCTGCAAAAGTATGTAATGACATTACTGTTTGTAAGTAGAAAGACAAACGCGATGTCTTAGTGATTTCCAACAAACATAAATTGCAATTCGTGACAGTAAGAAAAGGAACGGGAAGTTGTCGTTGAAGCCTTCTATTGTTGATGACTACAACCTGGGGATGTCTGGTGTGGACAGAGGAGACCAGATGGTTTCATATTACTAGTGCCTTCGAAAAACTCTTAGATGGCATAAAAAATTGGCATTACACATTTTTGAAGTTTAAGTCCAAAATGCCCATCGATTACTTCGCGTCAATTATCATACTTCGAAAATGCTTCTGATAAAGTTTCGTGAAGATTTCGTAAAATATCTCATGGGACTAAGTTTGAATCCAACAGCAGTGTCATCCGGTGCATCATGCGCAGCACCTGTACAACGACAAGATGCCCAAGACAAACTTCAACTTATACCTTCGTCGTCGTTACAAGGGCTCTCTGAACCACCTCGATCGCCTGCTAATATTGCGAGTCGCTTATCGACAAACGAAGGTGCACGAGTTCCATTGCAAAACTTTCATTACTTAGAAAAACTACCACCCACCGCTAAGAAAGCCGTTCCAGCCAAACTTTGCCGCGTTTGCACAAAAAACAAGAAGCAAAAGGAATCATCGTTTGATTGTGCTACTTGCCCTGAAAAGCCTGCCATATGTGTAAATAATTGCTTTAAAATTTTCTATACTGATCCTCGTATTGCATAGCTTATTTTAATTTTTTTGTTACAATTCATTTTTTATTTCATTAGAAATACGTTTTCTAAATTTATTTTAAAATAAATAATTACTACTTTTGTTATAAAAAGTAAACTTAATATGAAGTATCTCATTAGAAAACTAATATTTTTCACTAAAATTGCCTGAGAAAGCATGTCATTTGTGAAATATAAAAGAAATAAAGTTAATATTTTTCTGTCTCTTATTTTATTTAAGAGGCCAAAGAACGTAAAAATATGCAATACCGGGTGCCAATTAATATAATTTACCATTTATGGGCTATGGAAGATCTACGTAATATTTCGTAGTTGGCTTCCACCATTGTTTCAACCTACGCAATATTGCGTATTTGGCACTCAATGTGTTAAAATCAAAATGCAGATGCGTTGTCACCTCTGAGGACTAAGACAGTAAAAAGACTACGGTTCTCTACGCTTGCCATACGAAACACAGCAGCATTGAGCTGGTATTTCAGTTGGGGGGTGCCGCGGTGTATTAAGCTGCAGCATGGCTCTACCACGTAAAGATTCTTATTTAATTTTATTATACTTATTAAATTTACCGACTTAAATATTTTAGTTAGTTAGTCACTGCCTATATATATATATATATATATATATATATATATTTTTTTATATATATATATATATATATATATATATCCCACTCCTGAGCATAGTAGGCCTCCGCTCATTTCTGAGAGGTTTTTAGGGCAAGGAATTATCCGTCGCGCTGCCCCAACGCGTGTTGGTGAACTTCACATGTCTTCGAAATATTTTTTTTCTTAATTCTCAGACAGACAGGTTTCCTCCCGATATTTTCCTTCAATGTCGAGCACGTGGTAAATCAGCACTTAAAATTACATTTAACAATTTCATTGGTGCCGGCGGGGATCGAACCCGGTTTGCTCGCGTACTGTGAAATATACAGCGAGCGCTAACCATCTGAGCTACCACGGCTCATAAATATTTTATTTCTTAGAAATTCCTGTTTCCACTGGATGTTGTCGTTCACCGCTGATCATGTGGCACAGATTAACATTCTTTTTTAATTATAATAAGACAGTGCCTGACTACTTCCATCTGATGGTAAGAGGTGATATAGCCGAAAATGGAAGCGCGCTTACTTAACAAAATCATATTCACTCTTGCCTTGAAAACATCTACATTGTCGTCGCATGGAAAGACAGATGCTGGCAGGACAATAGTTAGAAGGTCACACTACTTTGCTTTATCCACGACTTGACAAGCGACGAAGCGAACCGCTTGGTTGGGATGCGCGATAAGTCGATACATTATGCAATTTCTACGCACACTCTCCGAAATGTACCCTGTAAATCACCGAAAGACTGACTAATTTGCGCCTGTGTTTGAGACAATCTTACCAGATTGATCTAACTAAATATCAGTCAAAATAAGCCTACAGCACGCCTTTCCATTGAATTAAGAGCTGCTAAATCGTATTTTGCAGCACCAGTTCATTAAGGCAGCAACACTGTATGCACGAACGGACTTGCGCTTTATATAGCGTAAGCAGCTGTCCCGGCGTGAAGTACCGCCGCACCTATGCAAGAACGCTTAACTTTCTTGCAATCGGTTTGACCCTAACAATACAAACTGCAAATAATAATTTCATTTGTGCCGGCGGGAATCGAACTAGGGGTTACCCGCGTAATTTGAAATTAACGGCAAGCTTTTAGCTTAAAAAACCTTTAGGATCTTCAACTTATTCAAAACTTTCATTTCTATTTCTTATAACTAATTAATTTTTAGCAACCGGATTTCATCGTTCCTTTTGAAGACTCATTTGTATTGGTATTACATGTCACCTCGTTTCCTAATTAATTAATACCATATTACATACAGGCCTTTATACATCAGCCGTAAGCCTTCAGACACGGGATTACAAGAACAAAGGTCGTAATTGGTCCACTATATCCACTAGTAACTTGTCTGTAATGACACTATTAATATTTGATTAATAAATTGATAATACGCGTGATGGACGCGTAAGAGAATCAATTGCTTCATTTAGACCTTTGTTTTTTTTTTTGTAAAACTGAAGTGACTTACAAACTTACAGCCTAGCTGATTTTATTTGGCTACTGTTGCCCATGGACACATTCAACCAACTTCAGGGAAAGAAGGCTACAAATCCGCCTCCAAGGACCAAGGTTGAATGGTCTTATAGTCTGTGTCCTTCAGATCACATCATCAGATCCGACCATCTAGTATAAAAAATCATTGTATATATTGTTCAGGCGTTATCCTAGGTGAGCGATAACAATGACTAAGCGACGAAATACTTGTATCTTGCACATAATAATTTCACCTACAGTATGGCTAAATCTACAAACACACGGCAGAACAACTTCTACAATGATAACCAAAGAAATTAAAAATAATGAATACTAGTATGATACTTGCAGATACATTATTTCAGGAGACTTATTACTACTTTTGAGTGTCTACTTTCTGTCAAAGAAAAATAACTGGGACAAAAACATTAATCCACATAAGTTTATAAATAAATACGTACTGCATAAAATAATCCCGTGACTCCCGTGCAAAGATAAAAAAATCTAATATGAAAATGAAATCAACTCACCACAAAATCCTCAAGAGCGGCGCAAATATGATTTCATTTAAATGCAAGAGATTTATTAATCATGGAAAAAAATTAAAAGCTAATTAGAAAAAACTGGAAGCATATAGAGTGAATATGAAATATGGCGATATTTAAACAGTACAATTTAAAAATGTTAGCGTGCAGTGAATGAAGGTTGAATATAACGCTTCATATTTTTCCCGGGAATCCTTTCAAAGGCTACCGTGGTAAGTTTAAAATCATTTTCAATTTGCATATGGTGGAGATTGCGTTACAAGAAAAATATTATCCTTGAGACGTTGGAGAAAATATATGAATTTCTTGCCAACACACTGTGTCCACTGTTAAATCTGGATTTAGATAACAATATGGAAATAATAAGTTCGTAGGAAACTAGAAATTATTACAAATTACACTATGAATATTAATATTCATTTCATTTCATTTCGTATTTCGGCTGAATATAAAAAGAATAATGCATTTTGCTGCTTCGCATATAAAAGCTCTGATCAAAGGTAAATAGCTCTAATTTCATACATATTATATTATTATTATAAAATTATTTACCAATAAGCTGATTGTATATTAATAAGATACTTTAATAAAAGTGTCTTCTGTTGATGACTAACTGTGCCCGCAACTTCGTCCGCGTAGAATCCTTGTTAATATAGTATTTGTTTTGAATATAGGAAAAATCTAATGGAATTCGATATATGGCGGTAGAAACATGTCGGGGGGGTTTTTTTTATTTTTTTTTTTTATTATTGTGTTTTTTTTTTTTAGGAAAAGGGCCACCGTTTGTTTTTATTAATATTAATAAAAAAAATTTAATTTTTTTTTTTTTTTTTTTTATATATATCATATTATCTACATATTTATAACACGTTTTTTTAAATAAACGCTTTATTAAAATGGTGTGGTTTGCGTCCAATATTTAATAATAATTTTGGCTTTTAATGACAAAAAATTCGACGCGATAGACAAATATTAAATTATAATTATATTTAATTACATTATACATAATAAACTTTCAATCGGAAGGATAATGACAGGTTTTCAATAATCGAGAGCAGTGATCGTAAGCACTTTAATAAATTTGTAGGTAGGTAGATTAATACAGGGAGTGCCGAGGCAGCTCAAGAAATAAGTATCCGCACATAGTACACGACTGTGACGCCATATTTTCGATGGTAAAGGAAAACATTGTGATCAAACCTAAATTTAAAAATGTAAGAAAATAAACGAATTTATTAACGCCTAGTAGGGTAGCGCGATGAACGAATGGAAAAGGGAAGTTTTGCAAAAAAAAAAAAACTCAGGAATATGTAGGTGCCTGTGCCCAGCTGTGGGACGTATAAAAGCTGTTAGCTTCTTCTTTAATAGAAGTAGAAAGAACATCTTACGTTTTGCCCATGATAGACGCTACATATAAAAACAACGTTTTGATTGGCATCCTAGCTCTACATCACAACGTATTTTACCGTTTATAACTTTAAAAATCACACAATAAAGCTTACTTCGGTATATGAGCTACTCCCTTAGGAATATAGGAAAGAAAAAGAATATAGGAAATAAGAACGACGCCTTAAGGAATATTAAGATCAGCAGCAATTATGAAGGCACATCTATGGAGAAGAAAAAGACAGCGCGACTTTTAGCAGTACATATATTTGCACAACACCATCTATCGAAGTATTTTAGACCTGATACGTTCATAAACAAACAGACAGGCAGCTCTCATTCATTTTTGGCACAAAAATATAAAATGTACAAACATCAATTTACATTTTTATTATATGTATAGAATATAGGTGTTAACATGTTTAATGACACTTTTTGATAAATGTAGTACTTGTATAATAAATTTTAATAAATGTGATTAGAACTTTTTACTTTTTCAATTTTTCACTGTTAACGAGAGGTCCCATCTTTCTCGTTAGGAGTAACAACGCATTATTTAATTGCCATCAGGTGGATTGTGCGCTTGTTTGAAAATCTTATATTATAAAAATGATTATTAATAGCACATTGCACTAATATGATTGTAAGCAAGCCTTTCAACTGAAGATAATTTAAATTAAAAAGTCTATTGTATCCGACTTCGCACATCTATGCAGCAATGCTTTAAGCTGACATTGTAAATAAAATGATATAATTATTCTATAATTAACTGGCGTTGTAGCAGCAAATGTGATTTACGACGCGAGGCGATGGCGCGTTGAAGGAAAGGTGGGGGACCTAGCGCGGCCCCTGTAGAAATATAGCTCCAGTCATTTATCTTTCTTATAAATGAATTGTATACGCGTCAGTGGAAACAATTTGTGATTTGTAGAGGTCGAGAAGTATCAAGCAAAATTAATAATTATTGTCCTTTATCGTTTAAAAGTCAGTTAAGGGCGGCGTTACCTAAAATATAGCTTCCTATATTTTTGCGTCGTTTCACGGTGACACTAAGAACTTTCGTTTACTAGGTATTATTAAAATTCTAATATTCTCAGTCTTAACTTACAACTGGAATATTGTAGTAGTAGTTTTATTCTAATCCTGAATGTTATTGGTAACGACGGTTAATGTTACTGCTAAAAAAGATTGCTGATGGAGTTCTAAAGTTAACACACGTTTCAAAATATGTCAAAAAATATACATAACATAATAATACATAAACACTGACGCCTGTCACCCAGAGGGGTAGGCAGAGACTACAGACTTCCATTTGGCACGATCCTGACACACCTCTCTCGCCTCCTTCACATCCATACACCTACGCATACATGCTCGTCGGTTAAGGGTACGCCTAATTTGGCCCGTTTTCAATAAATCGCCAATTTGGTCGATAAATTTTCGCCTAGGACGTCCCTTTCCGACTCTGCCATTCACTTCTGCAACATAAATTTTCTTTGTCACTCTTTCCTCATTCATTCTTTCCACATGACCAAACCACCGAAGCATTCCTTTCTTAATCCTGGTTACAACATCATCTTGCAAACCACACTCTTCTCTTATTACACAATTTCTTACCCTGTCATTCAGATTCAGCCCTAACATACTCCTTAACGACCGCATTTCTACTACGTTCATTCTACTCTCGTGCTTCTTCTGCCACACCCAACTTTCACTACCATATGTTAAAGTAGGGACCAACACAGCATTGTGAATTGCCATACGTGCCTTTTTCGACACATTTTGACTATTCACAATAGAGTGCAGGGCCCCATTAACTCTATTTCCCGCATTCACTCGTAGTTCTATATCCTTATCATATCTCCCATTCCTGCTAAATACGCAGCCCAAATATACAAACTCATCTACTTGCTCGATCAACTCCCATTCTATTCTTATTTCACAAATCGTTTTACTTTCTTCTCTTTCAAAAACCATAACCTTCGTCTTACTTGCGTTCACTTTCATACCCCTTTATTTTAATGATCTTTTCATTAATGTAACCATCATTTGCAACTTGGCCGCCAACGACGATAGGATAACTTGATCATCGGCGTACAAAAGGCATTTGACGGTTAACTCACCCATTCTTAATCCGCATTCTTCAACTTTCAAATTTTGCAAACAACTGTCTATAAATAGGTTGAACAGCCACGGGGAAGCCACACAGCCCTGTCTGACACCTTTATGGATGTCAAAACAGTCAGAGTAGACCCCGTTGATCCTAACACAAGCACTAGAGTCCCTATAAAGGGACTCCAATGCCTGTATCAAGCCAGCGCCCAACCCAAATAAGTTCAGTGTTTGCCATAGCACATCCCTATTCACTCTGTCATAGGCCTTTTACAAGTCCATGAACGCACAAAAAACCTTTTGGTTTTTGGCCAAAAACTTCTCCGCGATCATGCGCATGGAAAAGACTTGATCTGTACATCCCATTCCCTTTCTAAATCCCGCTTGAACATCCCAAATTTTTCCATCAGTTTCTTTCATGACCCTTTCAATCAGTACCTTAGCATACAGTTTTCCCACAATGCTAAGAAGGCTGATGCCACGGTAGTTTTTACAGTCCTGCTGCGACCCTTTTCCCTTATATACTGGGACTATCACGGCTTTGCACCAGTCTACCGGTACCCACTTCAGTTCCCAGCATAAATTAAACAAGGTGTGCAGCAGGCCTGCCACCACTTCCTCTCCAGCCCTTAGCATTTCGAGTGAAACTCTATCATATCCGGCAGCCTTACCTGCTTTCATGCTTTTCATTGTTTTCATTATTTCACCTATACTTATCTCGCTACCTCTTTCCTCTTCCTTCGGAATTTCTACTTCACTTAGTACACACGTTGTCTCCTCACTCATAAACACGCTTTCAATTAATGCTTTACAGTTTACAACTCGGTTCATTTTAAATAATTTAAAGTTTTGTAAGAGCAAAATTATGATATTTTTTATTTCATTTAAAGAGTAATTAACTCTATTTTTAATTGCATTGTTGGAAACGACTTGTCGTAACTTTCACGCATGTGAGATATTTTAACTTCCTGCGGGGTTAAGCCAAGATGGCTTTCTACGATCTTTATCTTTTACGTTACAGAGAACTACAAAAATTAATGTGATAAACATTGACCGCTAAACCACATGAAAGGCACGTGATCTAAGGTGGATTGCATTAATTTTTATTTTGTATAGATCGGTCAAAGTGACAATCGCATTAATAATAAGTAGTAAAAATAATTAATAGAATCAGACGTTGCGAAAAGCTATTATAATAAAAAAAAGTCCATTTGCGTATTACTCTTACATTCACTAGTCGCGTGAAACAGTCTAATCATAGGTTAAAACATTCTGTCAATCGTTTATTCCGGACCACTAAAAAAATAATAGCAATAATCAAAACTTTTACGCGGATCGCACGACCGAATTATTCACTAGACATGTGTCATATGGAAGCTAAAAACCTATACCGGCGGCGGCGGGCGGCAGCGTTAAAAGTGCAAGACATCTGGTAGTGCGATCGTCAATCCTAGCAGAGATATTTAAAGATAAATAAAAGAGATAAATAAGAAATAGACAAATAAAAGAAGGAACTGTATCCGCGACTTGTCGTCGCCGCTGGTGATAAGAGGGACTCGATCCTTTTTACCTCAAAAGCTAAGCCTTTCAGCGAGGAAACACAGCCAGCGTTCTTGGCACTATTTATCTATTATATATTCACGTGAGGAGTAAGACTATGATAATTTAAGTTTTTGCTTTAGTTTTTTTAATATGTTAATAATAAATCTTATATATTATAGTGTTATGTTTATTATGCAATTGCGTACTCTAAAAATTAACAATATGTGAGGAAGATTTTAACGTAACCATTTAGACATTCTAACTGTTAATTTGAACTTGTTACATTTTTAGACCACCCAAAATTAAAAAGTAAAGTAATG
Organism: Parnassius apollo; assembly: GCA_907164705.1. Taxonomy (NCBI): domain Eukaryota; kingdom Metazoa; phylum Arthropoda; class Insecta; order Lepidoptera; family Papilionidae; genus Parnassius; species Parnassius apollo. Next base: position 5,962,499 of record CAJQZP010000088.1, on the reverse strand, counting down.
TTGCGCGGCTAAGTTGACATCTGGCATTAGCGCCATCTAGTGTCGGGTAACAGAGCGAAGAGAGAGCTTTCCAGAAAATGACATCACTAATCTTCCAACCGGCAGCACCATCTGTTTTCGAAACGAAGAACTAAGCTTCTGGAAGGTGACTCTCGAACTTTCGGTGCTTTGTCGAGTGGTGCGCGTATTTACTTAAATGTTCTGGATGATTCGGTACTAATGTGTAATTATAGGCGCTGCAAGGTGCGATCGGGGAAGTACTGAAGTTGGCGAGACAAGCGAAGCTTCGGAGCGGAATAAAGTGAATCAGTGTGATTAATTATAAGTGTTTTTAACTTTAATTAGTGTAAAGTGAATTAAAGTGTTAATTTTTGTAATTCTATCGGCAATCTTTATTGTCACGAACCTCAAGCTCGTAACAGTAATTAATTACCCTTTCGATAAATTTTGATTTTTTTCGTAAATTGTATTTAAAATTAAAAAGAAACAATATTTCCACACAATAGCTTATCGCTTTGTACTTTCCATTAATAGTTTAATTTGTAGTAAGTATAATTTGTGACATGTCTGAAAGAATAATTTTGTTACTGGTATTGTATTTTTGGTGTTTCTTTTATTTACGGTCATTAATGATGTATGCATAACAGTTTGTTTTTCTGGAGCGTTATGATAATGCAATAACACACGATGCTTTAGAAAAAATCCTTATTTTATTGTTATACATGTATGCTCACGAAATATGAAAATAGCACTATGAGGAAATAAAACTAAATAAGGTAGGAGATATTCTCACCTTAAGCTTTGCCGCTAACTATTATATAAAAAATCAAGCAAGCTTTGGTAATAATTAGGAACTCCTCGACAAATTTACTTAAAAAAAACTAACTACATTCCACCTTACTAAAATCGACTAAAATATTTACTATAAGTCAACTGTTAAAATAGCGTCGATAAGGCGATCTCCCTTTTGATCCATTAGTATCCTCCTTCGAAGATTGGATACTGACTGCGACATCATCATACTAACAGAATGTTGGCTATCTAAAAGCCAAAGCAAGCTCCCATTACTGCCAGGTTACAATACTTTTAGTAGTAAAAATGTATATAACCAAAATGACGGTGTAGTAGTACTTTGTGGAAAAAAAATACGAACATATCAGTCGAGGAACCTAATATGCTAGACTGTAGCAAGTTATTGGTGAAAATGGGTCATGAAACTGCTATGCTTGCTGTTTACAGACCTTGTGGTTCTAAGCAAATAGACAATTTTATCATGTCATTAGACATTACCCTTGGGACACTGTCGTCGTTCAAAATATAGTGTTAACGGGTGATATGAATATTGATATTAACCCAGAAGGCAGTGAAGGCGGGGTAAAAGACTACCTTAATATATGTGCATGCCAGGGCCTGCTTCCAGCACATTTGCTCCCTACACATCTAAGTGGTTCTTGTTTAGACCACACTTTACTAAAAACTAGGTTACCATCTATAACCCTTGGCACCAGTCCTATAGAAACCGATCATAGAGCCGTCATTCTTAACTTAAGCCTTAAAATATCGAAACCTAATTGTTAAACTCTATTACTAAAACTAATATGAAAAACCCAGTTTATAAAACCGATGACGTAAACATTTCTTTGCCTTACTTAATAAATAACATACGAAATGCCATTGCTAACAATACTTCGTATAGAACAGTAGCTAAAAATAACTTAAAGCCTTGGATTACACCTGGCCTGATTAGCTGCATGAAACACAGGGACAAACTACACCTGATGGCAAAGTCCTCTTCAGATAATTCCATTTTACAAATTTCATATAAAAGATATAGGAATTTTTGTAACAGTAGCTAAAAATAATTATTAAAAAAAGTTGAAGTATAAATTATCTTACAAATTTACTAGAAGAGTCTGGTAGAGATAATAAAAAGATTTGGCGCCATGTATAAGATATTGCGTTTCTTTCCAAACAGCATGAATCTTCGTCAGAATTATTACAAAATAATTCCTCGCCGCTTATATCAGCAAATACAGCAAATAATTACTTTGTGAACGTTGGTAAAAATCCGGCTGAGCAGATAACAAACAATTCTAACAATAATCGTGAATACAGGACCACTTTCTTAACTCAAAAAAAAAAAACTGCCAATTAAGCTCGTTCACATTATTAGATACGGACCCTAGTGAGGTAGAAAGGATTATAATGGGACTGAAAGAAACAAGCGGGGTTGGATGGGACGGTATACCCATTAGTATATTAAAAAAATATAGACAAATTCTAGTACCACCATTAACCTATCATCATCATCATCATCATCATTACAGCCCTTCACAAGTCCACTGCTGAACATAGGTCTCCCCCAAGTAATGCCACAAAGCACGGTCCTGAGCCACCTGCATCCATCGACTTCCTGCATATCTTACCAGGTCGTCACTCTATCTAGTGGGGGGTCCCCTTACACTACGCCTACCGGTACGAGGCTGCCACTCGAGAACCTTTCTTCCCCATCGGTTATCGGTTCTTCGAGCTACATGGCCGGCCCATTGCCACTTCAGCTTACTAATCCGTTGGGCTATGTCGGTCACTCTGGTTTTACTGCGGATATCCTCATTTCTGAGTCTATCACGCAGAGAAACCCCGAGCATAGCCCTCTCCACAGCTCGCTGAGCGACCTTGAGCATCCTCATACGGCCAGCAGTGAAGGACCACGTCTCAGATACTTACAGATCTGAGACGTGGTCCTTCACTGGCAACGCGCACTGGTTGTACAATCTAGTTTTTAGAGATTGAGGTATACCTGACGAGAAGATGTGTCGTAATTTCCCGAACGCTGCCCAGCCGAGTTGAATCCGTCGATTAACCTCTCGGTCGAAGTTGGACTTACCTAGTCGGACTATTTGTTCCAGGTAAACGTATTCGTCAACAACTTCGAGCATAGTGCTCCCAAAAACTACCTGCATAGGTATCAAATGGACATTAAACATGATCTTTGTTTTGTCCATGTTCATCTTTAGACCTATCCGTTGGGAGACACCATTGAGGTCATTGAGCATAGTGCTTAGGTCCTCTAGCGATTCTGCCATAAGGACTATATCGTCGGCAAATCGAAGGTGAGTGATGTACTCGCCATTGATGTTAATACCGTATCCTTTCCAGTCCTACAGTAGCTTTAAAACGTCTTCCAATGCAGCGGTGAAGAGTTTCGGGGATATAACGTCACCCTGTCTTACACCTCTCTGCAGTTGGATAGGTTTCGAACTCTGGTTCTGTACTCGGATAGCCATCGTAGCTCTACTGTAGAAACACTTCAGCACTTCGATATACCGATAGTCAACTTGGCACCGCTGAAGGGACTGTAGCACCGCCCAAATTTCGATGGAATCAAAGGCTTTCTCATAGTCCACATACGCCAGGCAAAGTGGCAGATTGTACTCTTCGGACTTCTGTACAATCTGCCGTTAACCTATATTTTAATGTTAATCTGCCATTAACCTATATTTTCAGAATTTGTCTCTCTGAAGGAATTTTCCCAAATTGTTTAAAAAAAGCAATTGTAGTTCCAGTATTCAAATCGGGGAGGGGGGGCACGTTTCCAATTATCGGCCTGTCTCAATACTCTCATCCACGTCTAAAATATTAGAAAAATTAATTAACAACAGACTAATGAATTATTTACAAAGTAAATCCATATTATCGAATATCCAATATGGTTACAGGCCTAAACTGTCCACTGCTGATGCTGTGCAGGAAATGACTGATTACGTCTGTCAAGAATTAGATAAAGGCAACCAATCAATTGGCATTTTCCATGACCTTGCAAAAGCATTTGCTACGGTTTCTATTCCTATCCTATTAAGTAAGTTAGAGAGCCTACTAGAGAGAGAGAATACCTATTCGAGGTGTAATGCATAAAAACGATAAGGTTGTTAGCTCTGAACACAAAAATACTCATTTTGGGGTGCCTCAAGGAAGTGTATTAGGGCCAACCCTATTTTGATTTATATAAATGACCTTTGCAATCTTGAACTTAACTCAGGTAAAATAACATCTTACGCAGAAGATACCGTCCTACTTTTTTCCGCAAATACAGTTGACATGGTTTTTTTATATGCTCAGTAAGGTTTTGATAGAGTTAATAAATGGCTCCAACAAAACTTATTAACACTGAATACCCACAAAACCAAATATATTCATTTTTCTATGCGCAGCTCAACCCAGCATACAACCATTCCAGAAATTTATGCACATCAATGTTACTCAGACACAGAGTCTAAATGTTACTGCCCAGTTATTTCTAATACAAAAACTATTACGTACCTTGGAATAATTATATATTCTACGTTTACATTTAAAAACCATATAAACCACCTATGCAATAGAGTTTGTAAACTAATGTTTGTTTTTAAAAAGATTCGTTCTTTTGCTGATATTAAGGTAGTAAAACAAGTATATTACGCATTATGTCAGTCAATACTCACCTATTGTATAACCTCATGAGGTGGAGCAGCTAAAACCACACCACTACCACTGGAACGCGCTCAAAGAGCTGTATTAAAGCAACATTCCGCCCTATTCTATTTCCATCCCATCTCTTATACAAATCCTATAATGTCCTCTCAGTGCGCCAGTTATTCGTTATGAGGACGATGGGTGATCCAAAAGTAATGATAATCGGTTACTTCAGGTCCGCATAAAAATCCAAAAAAAATTTTTTTGCTTGCTTATATACTCACTACGTAAGCCTAAAAAATCATATAAATAGATCACGATTTCCGGGAGATACATTCATTTGAATACGAACTGTCAAAGAGATAACATCAATATGGAGAAAAACGAAATTAGAGCTGTCAGACATACACAGTGACTTAGTGGAAACATTGGGGGACTCTGCTACTCCATATTCTACAGTTGCACGCTGGGCCAAGGAGTTTAAACTGGGCAGAACATCCACTGAAGATGAACATCGCGAAGGACGCCCATCCACGTCCCTCACTGAAGACAACGTGAAAAAAGTCGAAGATATTGTGTTGGCAGATCGAAGAGTGACCATCAGGTATGTAGCTGAGGTCACAGGGATCTCATATGGCAGCGTTCAAAGAATCCTTGCGAACGAGTTGCATATGAAAAAGGTCTCTGCGCGTTGGGTACCCAGAATGTTAACCGTCGAGCAAAAGAAAAATCGAGTTGACATTTCGAGGGTCAATCTCGAAAAGCTCCAAGCAGATCAAGAAAATTTTTTGTTCCGTTTTGTGACTATGGACGAGACCTGGATCCACCATTTTGAACCTGAAACGAAACAACAATCGATGACTTGGAAGCGAGCCTCCTCACCGACGCCAAAGAAATTCAAAGTTTCAAGTTCGGCGGGAAAGGTTATGGCATCTGTTTTTTGGGACGCTCAAGGCATAATTATGGTGTAATATTTGGAAAAGGGAGCCACTATTACGGGCTCTTACTACGCAGACCAAATAAGAAGATTACGGGAGGCCATTAAGGAAAATGACGCGGCAAACTGCGAGCTGGAGTGCTGTTTCACCAAGACAACGCACCGGCTCACAAAGCCGCAGTTACGATGGCTGCCATTCAAGAAACGGGATTCGAACTGCTCGAACACCCTCCCTATTCGCCAGATCTAGCTCCTAGTGACTTCTACCTCTTTCCTCGGCTCAAGGAACGCCTCCGAGGCAAGAAATTCGAAGACGATAGCGAAGTAATGGCAGCTGTTGAAGCGTTTTGGGAGGGTCAAGACAAAGAATTTTTTTCAAAATTTAAGTTTAGAAAAAAGATTGACTAAATGTATTGATTTGTTAGGAGACTATGTAGAAAAATAAATTATTATTTTAACTTTAATTACCGTGTTTTATTTTCATTCTCATTACTTTTCGATCACTCCTCGTACGCTACTAAAACAGCACTTAAAATTGCCCTACAGAAGAGAGGTCACTGATAAAAGACGCAAAGATAAAGTAATTGAAACTAACATTAGAATAAGGCATTATTTCATGCATAGATTTTTAACATTCCTCGGCCCTTTTTTGTATAATCAAGTCAATGCAATTTTGTACATATATCCATTAAAAATGGCAGACTGTAAAAAGGTAATCCGAACATGGTTACAAAATTTGTCATACGATGATACGGAGAAGTTGCTGATTGTTTTAAGTTAATTAATATCATAAGTAAATTAATGATAATATATTTTACCCAAATAACCATTATTAGTTAGTACGTTATTCATTTTATATAAGAAACAGAAAATATTTTTTAATGTATCTTTTAGCACATACACCTGAGATACAGGTTTATCCTAGTTCAGGTGCCTGTTATTGTAGACTATTTTTAAGTTAAGACTTATTGGAATAATTTGTACAGTTTATCAAAATAGAATAAATGTACAGTTTATCAAATGTACAGTTTATTTTATTCAACGATGAAGAGCCATCGTATTACAAAGCCATCTATGCAAACAAGGCTGTACTTTTTTAGTTACAAGAAAGTGACCATATCAACCGTATACATATTATACGTAACGTATTACCCTCACGTATACTATACAGGTAATTATTTAAGATAAAATGGAGATTTTTTTAATTACAGTATAAAATAACAATAAAATACAAAATCATATTAACGCTAAACACTAGGTCACTAGTATAGATAACGCATCCCACAAGTAAAGAGGCTGTTGAAAGAACGGAAACGTTTGGTCTCTGGTCTCTACTATGCTCAAGCCAGTAAAAGAATGTTAACACAAAGTAAACCTTACACACCAATGATTTAACGTATGAACTCCACTGACCGTTAAGCCTGGTTAAGCTCCATACATAAATTGTACAATCACGGCCTACGTAAACATCGAAACCCCATCCAGCGTTTTGTTTGAATAATAATTATTACTGTTAAATTTTCCCGAACAATGGCTGTTAGGAATGGAAAATTCTTGTTCGATGCGAAAACTAATTATGTAACATGTATTGCGTTCGTTAGAGTAAACATGGGCTTTGGGGGTGGGTAATGAAGTTATTTGATCAAGTAAAAATAAATTCAATGCCAAATTTCGGGTGGAATCATTTGGATTTTCGTATAGGCATCACATCCTCGCTAAAAACGTATTCGATATTTATTTATTTTATTTGGTTACCTAAACAAGGTCGTCAAAAGATTGATTGCGAGTTTTATTATAATCAGATTTATTTCTCTTTCACGTATAAATTCTATTTGATTTCTATCCTAAATATTACTAGAATACGAGTATACACGTAACTACATTTTACAAAAATCGAACTGTATGAATATGCTTTGAATACCAAAATACGCATCGATATTTTTAACAATTTAGTCAGATTATTTCATTGTGAATAAACACCGCATAAAACAGAAAACTTCATTACATTTTGTGAGTGGTGGAAGTACACTACAAAAAAAGAAGTATGCTATACTTTTACTTCACATCTTATAGTTTCTGATGTTTGATGAAAACTGGAAATTGTTTTTTTACAAACGACAGTGCTTGACTTCAATCCCGTCTGGTCGTAAGTGGTGATGGTGATGAAGCTGTTAATGATAAATCACACTATCTTAACAAAAGCCATTTGTTTAATTGAATTTGTTCTAAATTACATTTAAACTTTAGCTGAAAAAAGTTTTGCCTTTAATATTTGGAAGAGACAACGCACAGCGATTTTTACATGGTAGAGCCACGCTGCAGCTATAGTATGGTTGCAGCAGGAATGGGTCGTCGATTTACCAGCGTAAAATAGCAGCTTAATGCTGCTCTGTTTCGTATGGTGAAGTGAGTGTAGAGAACCTGGGAACCTTTTTACTGGAAACGAAGCATTTTATCTTAGTTCTAAAGGGTGGCACCGCATGTTCATTTTGATTCTTAATCGAGGATAGATGTGGGTGGACTGTATGCTCGTTTGTCAAACTTATCCTATAAAAAAACTTAATTTTTAATCGCATACAGTAAGTTGTACAATACGATCGTACGAGGTTTAAGTGAGTCGCCAGAGCCTCGTTCGTTTAAGTCAAGTTTACCTGCTCTCCGAGCATTCTGTGTACATGGAAAACAGGTAAAGTTGACTTAAGCTTTTGAATGATATTTAGGACAGAAAAAAGCATCGAGGGCGAAACGATTTTGACGCTTTCGATAACGATTAGCAAAAAATCAGAAAAGACAGAAAAAGTTTTAGAAAAAATATTATTAATGGGTGCGTTCGGCAGAAAAAAGCGCTAGCAAGCGCTTACTAGCGCTAAAATAGTTTTCGGCCAGGACACGATTGCTACTTCAGTAGCGTTGACACAATCCGCCATTTTGCTTATTTAATTTGTTTGTTTTGAAGTAGAGTTTATAAGTTGTTTTTTTGACAATATTAGTTTTAAGTAATATAATGACATGAATAGACATATACATTTTATTAAAAATTCATTATTGGTAAGTTTTTAACATGAATACTTCACAAACATATATTTAAATTAGGTTAGGTTCTCCGGTTAAAACTAACATCGTGTCCTAGAGGAAAATAGCTACTTACGATTTGACAGCGCTTACCGCTTACGATCGCCATTTTACAAGCGCTTGCTAGCGCTTTTTTCTGCCAAACGCACCCAATGATGATTGATTCGGCCAGCAGCGTCTTTCTAAAAGCAACTAAAAAAAATACGGTTGCCTGTCCGCCCGAATAGCTATTGCAAATAGCCCCCCCCCCCTATTGAGGCAATGTGAGGAGGCCTGTGTTTAGCAGTAGATTTTTGATAAACTTTTAACGGTAATTTTGGTTCTCTAATACTTACCATAACATTAAAAACTTTCGTGGACTACGATTCCCGACTACGTATTCAACAATTGTTTTTAGTTGTCCTTCAAAAGTTCCCGCCTGACCTTATGTTAAGCATTCATGTCCTTGCTCAAACATTTGAGTTTGAGACCCAATGTAGAAATTTATTACTGTAAATACGGTTAATACGTAGGTACATTTAAACGACAACCACATGTATAGTCAGCGCGCTTGTTATTCTGCGTTCTAATCGAATCGCGTCACTGCGAAAATTAAACTTTGAATACAAGTATATAAATGAAGAGAATAAAATAATTACCATATAACAGCTTCAGAAGTCTGTGCTAATATATCATACATAAACACTCACGCCTGTAACCCAGAGGGGTAGGCAGAGACTACAGACTTCCATTTGGCACGATCCTGATACACCTCTCTCGCCTCCTTCACATCCATACACCTACGCATACATGCTCGTCGGTTAAGGGTACTCCTAATTTGGCCCGTTTTCAATAAATCGCCAATTTGGTCGATAAATTTTCGCCAAGGACGTCCCTTTCCGACTCTGCCATTCACTTCTGCAACATAAATTTTCTTTGTCACTCTTTCCTCATTCATTTTTTTCTGTATAAATTTTCTTTGTCACTCTTTCCTCATTTCCACATGACCAAACCACCGAAGCATTCATTTCTTAATCCTGGTCACAACATCATCTTGCAAACCACACTCTTCTCTTATTACACAATTTCTTACCCTGTCATTCAGATTCAGCCCTAACATACTCCTTAACGACCGCATTTCTACTGCGTTCATTCTACTCTCATGCTTCTTCTGCCACACCCAACTTTCACTACCATACGTTAAAGTAGGGACCAACACAGCTTTGTGAATTGCCATAAGTGCCTTTTTCGACACATTTTGACTCTTCACAATAGAGTGTAGGGCCCCATTTATTCTATTTCCTGCATTCACTCGTCGTTCTATATCCTTATCACATCTCCCATCCCTGCTAAATACGCAACCCAGATATACAAACTCATCTACTTGCTCGATCAACTCTCTATTCTTATTTCACATATCGTCTTACTTTCTTCTCTTTCAGAAACCATAACTTTCGTCTTACTTGCGTTCAATTTCATACCCCTTCTTTTAATGATCTGTTCATTAATGTAACCATCATTTGCAGCTCGGCCGCCGACGACGCAAGAATAACTTGATCATCGGCGGACAAAAGGCATTTGACGGTTAATTCACCCATTCTTAATCCGCATTCTTCAACCTTCAAATTTTGCAAACAACTGTCCACAAATAGGTTGAACAGCCACGGGGAAGCCACACAGCCCTGTGTGACACCTTTATGGTTGCCAAACCAGTCAGAGTAGACCCCGTTGATCCTAACACAAGCACTAGAGTCCCTATAAAGCGACTCCAATGCCTGTATCAAGCCAGCGTTCAAGCCAAATGAATTCAGTGTTTGCCATAGCCCATCCCTATCCACTCTGTCATAGGCCTTTTCCAAGTCCATGAACGCACAAAAAACCTTTTGGTTTTTGGCCAAAAACTTTTCCGCGATCATGCGCATGGAAAAGTGCTAATACATACAAGAATTAAAGCCCCGACTTCAGAAGCTGTTATGTGGAAATTATTTTTTAGTTCTTTCCAAACGTTATAAGGGATCAGCTGAATTATAAGTTATAACCTTATAACCTATCTATTAAACGTAATATATTTTATATCTTATGCACGTCAAAATCTTCCATTACAACTAAATAATGAGGCTTTGTTAGACCAACAGTAAATTCCCGATTAAAGTTAATGTATATATAAGCAACATAATATGTTTAGAACTAACATTAAAACGAGATCTTCAGTTAGATAATATATGTATATTGATTAAAACTACTTTTACGGATTTTATCGCGTTTTATTTATATTAATTTTAATACCCGACGTTTCGGGTGCTTTCCAGCACCCATGGTCATGGAGGACTGAGGTGACTGACGTCCCGATGTCAAAGTTAACCCAGAGTACCTTCAGCTTTTTAATTATTGTCTTTGGTACGATCTATGCAGTATGAACTGACTGTATGTTGAAGTCTTGCAGTGGTATGCTTGGGTTTAGTTTTAATTTTATTGATTATAGGATCCCAAGCAGGTGGTAGTATCCAGCCTCCTTCTCTATTGAAATTAGGATGTTTTGTAATTTCGATAGCCTCACGTATCATCCTTGGTAGGAACCGATGTTCTTTCGCGAGGATTTGTGGTCTATCAAATCTGATGTAATGGTTGGGGCCATCTAGAATATGATCGCAAACTGCAGACTTCCCGGAACGTAGATGCTTCACGTCAGCTATGTGTTCTTTTACGCGGGTTCTAATTGATCTCCCTTTGTTTGCCCTATATATGAGAGACCACAATTACAAAGCTTGTACACTCCTGCATCTTGTAGAGGAATATGACACTTGACGGATGGTAAGAACTGACTAATCTTCTTCGGCGGCTTGTAGAATGTTCTAATAGAAGCTTGCTTCAAGATGTAGCCAATTCTTGTCTGTGACACCTCTGACATATGGTAGTATACCAGGCACACGCTCGACTGTGGCCGGCTTCACTCGGTCACTGTGACGGAGGCGCGGGACCCGAAGCTTGTTGTCGTGCAGAACCTGCTTGACGTGCTGAAGCTCGGCGGCCAGGTGTTTGCTGTCACAGATCCCTCGTGCTCTCTGAAACAAAGATTTGCCCACGGTAGCTAACTGTGAAGGATGATGGTGAGATTCATATATAGGGCAAACAAAGAGATCAAAAAAACCCGCGTAAAAGAACACATAGCTGACGTGAAGCATCAACGTTCCGAGAAGTCTGCAGTTTGCGATCGTATTCTAGATGGCCCCAACCATTACATCAGATTTGATAGACCACAAATCCTCGCGAAAGAACATCGATTCCTACCAAGAATGATACGTGAGGCTATTGAAATTAAAAAACATCCTAATTTCAATAGAGGAGGCTGGGTACAACCACCTGCTTGGGATCCTATAATTAATAAAATTAAAACTAAACCCAAGCATACCACTGCAAGACTTCAAAATACAGTTAGTTCATTCTGCGTAGATCGGACCAAAGACAATAATTAAAAAGCTGAAGGTACTCCGGGTTAACTTTGACATCGGGACGTCAGTCACCTCAGTCCCCCGTGACCATGGGTGCTGGAAAGCACCCGAAACGTCGGGTATTAAAATTAATATAAATAAAACGCGATAAAATCCGTAAAAGTAGTTTTAATCAATGTATAGTGTTCGCGTAAATATAAGAAATCAATGTATGTATAGATTTTATAGCATATAAGTGAATAGTATTTCTGTTAATATAATATATAATATTAGTTTATTTTTAATTTTATCAATATGTTAATTATTCGCAGTTGTTCACTATAATGCTCGTTTTATTTTTGCCACCAATCACTTTATTTTCCACACGTGCCGGGTTGATTGAGAGATAATGCGAAATGGCATTAATTCCTTCCTTCCATCTTTTGTAATCCTTCTTTTGGTGTACAATAAAGTAGTACCCGGATGACCGAGCTTTGCTCGGTTTTTATTTTGAAATTACATTTAGATACAAATTACATACTGATAAATAATATTTTTTGATCTTATTGACATAAAAGAAAAAGTGAACTGGTTATTTGAATAAAAAATCATGAGTGCAATTAGTTTATTTAAAATTTTCGTAGTTTTAAAAAATACAAAAAAAAGCTCAAAAAAATAGATTTTCTTACAAAAGAAGGTAACTTTAAAAAAAAAGAAAAAAAAATCAGACCAAAGACGGGACGCGAACCAAGGCATTAAGATTTCGCCGCCACTCAATATCAACTTGAGCTATTACGATCATTAATATAGTGTCAAAATTTACCTTCTTATATTGTAGCAGTTTTTCATTGCCTGAAAAGACGGACAAAAAAACATTTTCTAAAAATAAATCCTAGCTAGATCGATTTATTGCCCCCGAAACTCTCTGGACTCTAAATTTTACGAAAATCGTTGGAGCCGTTTCCGAGATTCCGATTATATAAAACAATATATTTATATATATATATATATATATATATACAAGAATTGATATAGTATAAATAAATAAATAAAATAACACAGAGTGCAATTTTTACCGCAACGCTTGCCCCACAGGATAAGTATTGATAAGGAGTCATGGGCTCATGGGCGTATCGTCTTGCAAGAAAGAGGCAAAAATTTAAATATGATAAAATTATGTTATTAAAATAATTCTTATTTCAATATACTTACGTTTCGATATCGTTGGAGCGATATCTAATTCATTGTGAGCCAGCGCGCCACGTCCTTTTGCGAAGCTGCAATGTAATTCTGTAACAAAGATAAATGAAACTTTTAATAAACTTTGTAATTTCTTTTGAAGAGTAATATAGATAATTATAAGTTCTATAAAGTATTATGCAGAAAGTAAAAGAATGTGACAAAAAATCAAAATATGTTTCAAACCACCATGCAACGGATTTTGCGTTTTTGCAACCGGATGGATACACGATGATATAAAAATACGCACTATATACAATACCTAAAGTCGCTTTTACACGCTTCATATTAACTTGACCAGTATCTATGCAAGTAAAGTATTCTATCCATAATAGGTATGTATGAATTTAATGAAATTATATAATCAAATCATTCCATCGTTCTTGCTCAGCTCAGTTGCCTCAAAGTGTCTGTTTTCAACTGCAGGTCCTTTCAAAATTTCGTGACAGATTATCTGCTAATAATATAAACAAATATTGTTTTCTTAAAAAAATGGACCAAAAGTTAACGTTAATTACTGACATTATCTTTTATATCGGTTTACTTTACCACTTTGTATAATGAAAATTACTTTCTTAATTAGCGCTTTGATTGCTTGTTAATATTCTTGATTATTTCATATAAATAAATATTTTCTTTGAATTTTGAATTTTTGAATTGAAAAATTTATTTGACATGGTTTTCATCCCTCTCAAGGTTCGGTCCCTGATCAATATAGGTAACTTTCATGCATAACATTTTTACGGTATCTTATATTATATGCCTAATCAAAATAGTTATATGAAAATGCAACAACCCGCTACAAGGGGGATGCCAAATGTTCATAGACACTTCGGCCATGGGTGCCCACATATAAAAGCATATGGAAATGATAAATGCAATTAAAATAATGAAATGGTTAAGGAATTGGTTTAAAAAAAGTCGATATTTTTATGATATAAAGGTTTTTATTTTCACAAATACAGTTTGTAACGACTACTTTTACCAATTTTATTGCTTTTAATTTCTTTAACTGTTAATTCCCGACGTTTCAGGTGCTTTATAGCACCCATGGTCACGGGGGACTGAGGTGACTGCCAACCCAATGTCAGTATTAACATGGAGTACCTTTAGCTTTTTATTATTATTTTTATAGTCCAATCTACGCAGATTGAACTTACTCTATCTTTAAGTCTTGCAGTGGTATGATTGGGTTTAGTTTTAATTTTATTAATTATAGTGTCCCAAGCAGGTGGTAGTACCCAACCGCTTTCTCTATTGAAATTAGGATGATTTTTTTTTAATTTCAATAGCCTTACATATCATCCTTGGTAGGAATTAAGGTTCTTTCACAAGGAATTGTGGTCAATCAAATCTGATGTATGTCTATCTGGTTGGGGTGACACCCTTGATATACGATGGTACAGCAGGCACACACTCAACTGCGGTCTTCTTCACTCGGTCACTGTGACGTAGACGCGGGACCCGAAGCTTGATTTCGTGCAGAACCTGCTTGAAGTGCTGAAGCTCCGTGGCCAGGTAATTGCTCTCACAGATCCCATATGCTCTCTGTAACAAAGATTTGCTCACGGTAACTAACTGTGAAGGATGATGGTAAGATTCAGCGCTTAAATATCAGTTTGTATAGGTCTTTTTTCCATACACAGTGTGACCTATGATGTTAGGATTTTGGATAACAAAAACATCTAGGAAAGCTAAGAAATTATTTGCCTCTAATATAATATCATAATTACTGAATGGAATTTGGCACAGAGAGTGGTAACGATGGATAAAATTCATAGGAACAACATCCTGATTTAATATTTCACGGGCCATATTCATGAGCCGCTCTAATCTGTTTCTTGGCACTTGCAATAATGCCTATATGCATTCATCACTATCTCCTGTTCTTACTTTCATCAAATATACAGCAAGTGCAAAACATCCACTATGTTTACTTGACATTTTGGGAACTTCAGACAGAATTTGTTGGTATTGTGCCTTTGATAAGCCTAGATAATAATGTACAGTATGTTCAGGCATGATGTGAATATTTTCAAAGTCTATATGATGGTATATATTATCTTACAATAATGTAGAAAAATTTATAATTTCTGCTACACTAAATGTTTTAATATGGTTATATATTGATGCTAAAAGTAAATACCAAGAGTTACTATTTAAATGGTAGTTACTGATTCTACATTTCGGAGGTACATAGTAATTGTATTCGAAAAAAGAGATACCCGCAATGTTGGAACAGTGAGTTGATTGGAATTGTTACAACCAGGGAAAAACATTGATTTTGTGTGAGTGGTGCTCTCACAAAATTAGGCAGCAGTATATTGTACGATGTATGATCTAAGCTTTGTTGTTCTAGGTTCAATACATTACTCACTTTAAATTTCAACGAAGACGGACTAGATGATTCAGATGGTTCCCGTTCTAAAGTTTAACGTGATGCTGCTTTATCAGTCTTTCGCCAGCAATCATGACACTCACGCGATGACGATGGCGACTGAAAAAATATTAAACAAAAATTAGACAAAGTGAAAAAAAAATAGATTTGTTTACTTTAAACTCAAATAAATATAGGTAAATGTTACTTAAAACTTTATGACCTATATTATTAAATAATTAAGGACTGACTGACTACCAGTAGTCCAAAAACAATTAAAAATCGACTGTCTCATTTCTTGGTATTTGATAAAAATTGTCAATTTCGTAACTATCTGGTGTTAGCTAGCTAATCTTATCGCCATGTTATAAATAAGCTATTATGTTTGTCAGATATAGCTTGTGCATATGTTAAAAAATAAAACAACTTCATCATTTCATTCATTCATCACTCTCAAATATCAGCACTAGAATAAATAAATTAAAAACTGTTGAACACTTACTTTTAACTGTTGTCACACTATAATGTGATCGGCAATATCACTCCATATGAGTTCTTGAGAATTTGAGAGTTGAGAGTTGAGTTGAGTTGAACTTGAGAGTTGTGAATTCTCTAGTACCTTATTACTTGTTAAATTGTGATTTCATTTTCATTTGCAATTCGCATGACATATTTCCTAGCTGTCAGATTTGATGTTGCCACATAACTAACATAAATACAATGAAACGAAATCGATTTTTATTCGATTAGTAATTTAATAAAAAATATTGACTTAAGTTTTACACGCTTTTTAAAATATATTTTCTTTTATTTATTTAAATTCTATTTTAAGTGTATTTTTAAGAACAGTTAATAGTGCAGTAGCGTTTTGTTATGCTCTAAAAATTCATGGTAAATCAGCTAGAAATTCACTTGTTTAATTATAATAACAAGATTTCATTTTAAATGTATTGTTAAGAACAGATAAGAATAACAGTTATATTCTGCAGTAGCGTTTTGTTGTACTGCATAGAATTCCTTGTAAATCAGCTAGTAAATCGCTTATTTAATTATCGTAACTACAGATGTGAAGACGGTTGTTAACGTTTTCAACCAAGCCAATAACAACGGTTGTTTTTAGCTTGAAATTGATAAAAATATTTTTTTGTGCAATAAGTTTTTCTCTTTCATAAAGACTTTTTTTTTTGAGCTACAAGTAGCTTATTTTCAAGAACCGCATTTATAATTTTGTCCCTTATACAAAAACTAGGAAAACAAAGTAACTTTTTGCTGGCGATAATGATAGTGATATTTTAACTCGATGTAGAATCTTTGCATTGGGCCATTTTTTCCAACTTTTAGTTATATTTTATTAATTATTTTTTCGTTTAAGTGGAGCTCTCTTATTTTAGATTTATTACCTATATCTAAAACAATCAACCTAAGCAGGTAAAGTGTGTAAATATGAATGTTAAATTTTAAAAATATTATATAGGTATTTACTTTTATTTATTTAGAAAGTATTAATATCACAAATAATTATTTTAATAATATAATTTTATCACACAACTAACGCCCTCATTAGCAATGTAATGGTGAAAGAATTTTCAAAATCAGTCAAGTATTTCGAGATTAGCTAATAAAAACATATTCACAGAAAGTAGCGCCCTCTATAATAAAAATGCATCCTACATTAGATATCTATAAATATACATAACATTATAGCGGTGAAAGGATTTTACGAGTTTAGCTAAATAAATATATTCGTTGAAAGTAGCGTCCTCTATCATAAAATGCATCGTACGTTTCACAGTCATAATAGAATTGTAATGATGAAAGAATTTTTTAAATCGGTCAAGTAGTTTTTAAGCACCATTGCAAAAAGCGATTCAGCTTAGCCACCCGCACACACAGTAAAAACATAACCATCCTTTTTCGTCTGTAGTCCGATAAACAACTGGTTGACTACGGTTGCGTATCGGCTGCTTTGGATAAATATCCGTTGTCAACGGTTGCTTTACACCTACATCATAACATCATAATAATTATCGAAAAGTTATATTAGCATTGTAATAATGACACCGTAAATAATGGATTAAAAAAGGGAATCAATTTTAATGAGATTTGTGACTGGCAACATTTTTTATTTTATCCACAAACTAATGAATTACGCATTTACCTAATTTTATTTTTATCATTTCAGTACCTTTTTTGTGCAAAAATATTCCCATCTTTTTTAGGATAAATGAATACCGCGATTAATAACCATAAATAAAGATATATTTTTTTTAACAAATGCATATTGTTGGGCGTTCCATGGCCGAAAATGGGCATCCCCCTTTAAACACTTATTAGGGAATTCTGTCAATGTTCATTTTTGAAATTCTATATTCGCAAACTTTCATCACATCGGTTAAACCAATTTCATTTTTTCATTTCATTCCAAGATAGCCCGGACACTCGGACAAAAATGTTAACAATGGTTACTTATGTTTTAATAGCATATGAGGGGACAGTTATTTCGGCATTATAGACAAATACTTAAATTTTATTTATTTACATGTATTTAATTTAACTTTCGTGCTCCATGCATTTTGGTTGCTCATTATCGTTCCGTTCACCTTAGACGTAAGAGGAAATTATTCATAAATACATAATTATTGACTATTAACGGCAAGCACAATGTTATTAATAGAATCAGGCGTTATTTTTCGCATTTTTTTTTAATTATAGTCAAATTAATAAGTTAAGATTTTTTTATAAATATTAATTAAATACGCATAAAAATTAAAATGATATTGAGTCCTACCGAATTTGAAGTCCACCCCCTCCCCTTTCACAATTGCGTGTACTATCACCATTGGTATTGTATTGGTGATAGAATTAGGAATACCGGTTATAGTGCCCGCATTTGAAAAAGTAGGGAGGTGTTCTTGAAACTAGTTGATTGACCTGAACTTGGGTCTTAGGTAATAGAAGAAAATATCCTTAATCACAGTGTACGTTACTCTCCCAACACATTGGACTGACGGACTTCGACGAATGTAGATGTCTCGGAGCCGTGTGATTGATTGATGTCGAGGCTTTTGGGAAGCTTATGTGTAATATATTTAGCAATTCAATCAAACAATTACTACGAACAAAATCAGTCTTTTATAGAACTGAAGTGACACAGGAACCCTTAGTTCAACTTATGGTAAAATGCTACAGCTGTGCATTCTAGTAAGGCTACATGTGTTATCATTTATCAACTATAGGGAATAAGATGGAATGCCTCACCTGTAACGTAACTACTGTCTCTTTTAAGTAAAACTAGTTTTTTCGGATTTTATTGCCTATATTAAATTATTTTATATTGTCAACGTTTGGGGCACTTTAGAGCACCTATGGTCACGGGAGGGAATGAGGTGTCCGACCTCCCAATGTCATATTAAACTTATAATCTTTTAAAGTCTTCCAGATGTGTACCTGGGGATGGGGCAAATTGGGTGTGCCCGAAACGTCGCACGTCGTCGAATATATAAGTTAAAATACGCGATAAAATCCGTAAAAATTAGTTTTATTTAAATGTGTAGTGTTCACGTAAATATAAGAAATCATTATATACTGTTGTATATTGTTCATTACGTTCTCTTTACCCTTCAGACCGTACTCAACAGAAATAGGTAATAGGTGCCTACTGCCAATCCCGGACTCCCAGGGCAGAAATACAGTCCCACTATTTAAAATTGTGTGGGAAATACGGTTGTTAATTATTTTAAAAGTAAGAAAGGAACAAAAGACCCAAATAGAAGCTAGTACCTACATTTACAAAAGGGCTTCGTAGAATCTAAACATCCTTCTTTTCGCCTAGAAACTAAAAGAGCGTTTAGCCATTCAGCCCTTAACCATAGACATGAAAAACATAAGCAAATGCTTTTACTTTTTTTTCCCGCCATTTTTTTACATTTTTAACCGAACACGTTCCGGGCCTGTTGCTACCTGCCGCTGCCGTCTCAACACGTCAATTATTTTTTTCAGTCCAAGGCTAAGACAGCCGTATAATGGAGGCGACCGTTGCCGAACGTGCTCCGATATTTTAGACAAGGATAACGTCGGTTATAGGAGGTTAGACTTGAATTCGTTTTTTTGTTCTTGATTCGATACGGTTATTTTACTCAATGGCCGGATGGAAGAATATACATCAATTTACCATAAACAAGTCCGTAGTATGCCGCTTACACGAGGTTGATTTGATATTACTGCG
Source organism: Parnassius apollo (assembly GCA_907164705.1). Lineage (NCBI taxonomy): Eukaryota > Metazoa > Arthropoda > Insecta > Lepidoptera > Papilionidae > Parnassius > Parnassius apollo. The sequence continues at coordinate 5,942,790 of CAJQZP010000088.1, read as the reverse complement.
AATTTATGTATATGTTTAATTAAATAGTAATCTTCCCATCCATTTCCATTACACCGGAAATCAGACGCTTTAATTAAATGTGAATGGAAAACGAGACTATCGGATAATCGTATTTTAATTTCAATAAACTTTATCGCCAAAGCTGTAAATACTGTCTAGATTTGCGCTTCGACGTTTATTATCCGAACGCTTCTGATCCCAATACTTGTGCCTAATCAACTGAAATGAAAAAAAAAACTATAATGCCTAAAATGCATTAAACATCAAGCTCTGCATTAAACATATAGCCTCTAGTTTATGATACCCTCGATTTTTTTTAAATTACATTCATTATTAATAGCACAGTTCATTATTAAATTAAATAGATATAATTATAATGTTAATGTTTTGCCATGAGAAAATAAAATTCTTGTTTCGTTTATTTTAATCTACTATCCTATCGACTTACAAAAAATTGTGTTTTTGAACGGAAATGAAACAGCGAAAGAAACTCCGCAGGTATCATCCTACCCTCTTTTTTGACACTTATAGCCAAAAAAAAAAAGGTTTTTTAGACAAAATATGAACGTCTTTTCTGGGATTCAAATCAAAGTCCAGCGACTTATCGAACAAAAACCACCTGGTATTTAATCGCCTATAGGCAACTTTTACTAATGCGAAAATATCGTAATTTTTCAAATTAGAAATACTACTCAATTTCAACGTTTTTTTTTTCTTATCGTAAAATGGAAGCCCTTTATAAGCCCCCAGGTTTTAATGTATCTTAAAAGCCCCCACGTTCCGTTAATTCGCACAAAGAAGCCCCCTGAGAACATAACGACGTTAGCTCGCCTTTGATGTTTGGAACAGACTTGATCGAAAATGGAATAGTAATAATTAAAGTTGAAAAAAAAGTAGAAACCGGCTTTATCTACATATTTTAATAGCTTCTGAACAAATTATTTATTAACCAACTTCACAAAAAGGAGGAGGTCAATTCGATCATATTTTTTGTATGTATGTTACGCGATAACTTTGTGAATGTTTTGTTTTAATTTTTATTAAAAGGTTTATACTTCAGCGGTGTGGGAGGATCCTCTCCTAAGGCAAAATAGAGGATAAAATTTTTAATATAAATGTTTCAACGATATTCTACCGCAAAAGGCTCAAAAAATTTAACTTTTAAGGGGAAATATAACCTCAAACGGCTTAGCAAGATCCTCCGTTATGCCGAAAGTATTGCAGCACTAATTTTGAAATAAATATATGGTAAAGTTGAGGATTAATGTTAAGGACTATGTTAGACGAAAACACGACTCCGTAAAATTTTCTCGATAGAAAAAATCCAAAGTTACCTCCAAACTGAACAATAAACCGTTGGTTGTTATTCATAAAATACTTTAAATAAGATCATGAAACTTTGCATACTACCTGAACTAACTATAAAGCAGTGCTTATGTTATTTACTTTTTTTTAAATACCATTATTTTCACTGTAAAAAGAAATTACCTAAACTATCGGCGCCTTGAAGCTTGATTCCTGTCGCCCCGTTAGTATCGCTTAGGCTTTTGAAGGGAGAAGTTGTGTCGCTTACGATCAGAATACACATTAAGCAACAGGACGATGTAAAATTAAAATGAGAAATAACCATGATAAAAATAAGAAACGACTGGGTTGGCGTTAAGAAACGGGCATAAATATGATAAACCTAATGAAATAAGTATCTAACGACCTATCCACTGACAGTATTAGTAATTACAAACATGTCGGTACATAGCATACGACGCGCAGGGAAGTGGGGGCGAAATTTGAATTTGAGCTGACTTACTATATCCCCTTAATAAAAAATAAAACTTTTAAGAACCCGAACTCCAGGCAAGTCGGCTTCGAACAACTGAAAAGAATAAAATAAATTCCACACAATTGCTTCTGAAGTCGGAGCTTTAATACTTTTATACATGTCATACATCGCACCGACCGCAGAAGTTATTATGTGGAAATTATTGTTTTCTTTTATTTAATTACCCCATCATCATCATCATCATTACAGCCCTTCAAAAGTCCACTGCTGAACATAGGCCTCCCCCACGTAATGCCACAAAGCATGGTCCTAAGCCACCTGCATCCATCGACTTCCTGCATGTCTTACCAGGTCGTCACTCCATCTAGTGGGGGGTCACCCTACACTACGCCTACCGGTACGAGGCTGCCACTCGAGAACCTTTCTTCCCCATCGGTTATCGGTTCTTCGAGCTATATGGCCGGCCCATTGCCACTTAAGCATACTAATCCGTTGGGCTATGTCGGTCACTCTGGTTTTACTGCGGATATCCTCATTTCTGAGTCTATCACGCAGAGAAACTCCGAGTATAGCCCTCTCCATAGCTCGCTGAACGACCTTGAGCGTCCTCATACGGCCAGCAGTGAAGGACCACGTCTCTGATCCGTAAGTCATCACTGGCAACACGCACTGGTTGTACACTTTAGTTTTCAGAGATTGAGGTATACCTGACGAGAAGATGTGTCGTAATTTCCCGAACGCTGCCCAGCCGAGTTGAATCCGTCGATTGACCTCTCGGTCGAAGTTGGACTTACCTAGTCGGACTATTTGTCCCAGGTAAACGTACTCGTCAACAACTTCGAGCATAGTGCTCCCAACAACTACCGGCATAAGTGTGACATGGACATTGAACATAACCTTTGTTTTGTCCACGTTCATCTTAAGACCTATCCGCTGGGAGACACCATTGAGGTCATAGAGCATAGTGCTAAGGTCCTCCAGCGATTCTGCCATAAGGACTATATCGTCGGCAAATCGAAGGTGAGTGATGTACTCGCCATTGATGTTAATACCGTATCCTTTCCAGTCCAGTAGCTTGAAAACGTCTTCCAACGCAGCGGTGAAGAGTTTCGGGGATATAACGTCACCCTGTCTTACACCTCTCTGCAGTTGGATAGGTTTCGAACTCTGGTTCTGTACTCGGATAGCCATCGTAGCCCTACTGTACAAACACTTCAGCACCTCGATATACCGACGGTCAACTTGGCACCGCTGAAGGGACTGTAGCACCGCCCAAATTTCGACGGAATCAAAGGCTTTCTCATAGTCCACATACGCCAGGCAAAGTGGCAGATCTTACTCTTCGGTCTTCTGTACAATCTGCCGCAGGGTATGTATGTGGTCTATGGTAATGAAGCCTTTTCGGAAACCGGCTTGTTCGGGAGGCTGGAAGTCGTCGAGTCTGCGTGCGAGACGATTCGTAATGACTCTCGAAAACAGCACGTAGACGCGACTCAGAAGGGAAATCGGTCTGTAGTTCTTCAAGAGGGCGTTGTCGCCTTTCTTAAAGAACAAGACCACCGCACGGTTGCACCACGCCTCCGGAGTAGTGCCACCATGGAGGACGGAATTGAAGAGCTTCTGAAGGACTTCAAGTACCGGTGTTCCACCCGCTTTCAGAAGCTCTGCTGTAATTCCATCCTCGCCTGGGACCCTGCCGTTTTTAAGGTGCTGGATAGCCATTCTAATCTCGCTCAGACTGACGTCCGGGATATCATCGGAATAGTGTCGGGTAAGACTTGCTCTTGTATCGTTACTCACACTTGCGTGTGGCTCCAACGATGATGTGTACAGCTGCCCATAGAACCTCTCAATCTCACTCAAAATCTCAGGTGTCCCGGAAACGATGCTGCCACACTCAGTCTTCAGCTTTGACAGTTGGCTCTTTCTGGCATACAGATCTCTGGCAAAGACTTTGGAGCCCTGGTTCCGCTCGATCGCTTCTTTAATACGAGCAGTATTAAAGTTGCGTAAGTCTCGCCGCATGCATTTGGAGATCTGTCTGTTCAGTTGCCTGTATGCTGTCAAATCTGTTGACGATTGCAGCCTCATCTCTCGTCTAACAGCCATGAGATTAAGAGTGTGATCAGAGAGTTTTTGTGTTCTTCTGCGGCGAGTCTTGCAGAACTTAGCTCCGACCGCATGGTCAGTTTCCACGAGCTTGTCATTCATATCGTCCACTGCATTGCAATCTTCTAGGCACTGAAAGCGTTTACGTAACTTGAGCTGAAAAGTCTCGGGTTTCTGGATTAGAGCACGAGGGGGACGGAGCGTTGACTTCATTAGACGAGACCTCTCCAACTTAACGTTTAGGTTCAGTGTGCCTCTAACCATTCGGTGATCGCTGCCGGTTTTGACCCTTGCGATCACTGAGACATCACTGAAAAGGTGGCGTCTGGTCGTCATAATGAAGTCAATCTCATTTTTTGTCGAACCGTCGGGGCTCGACCAGGTCCACTTCCTGTGGGGCCGCTTCTGGAAGAAAGAGTTCATCATAAAGAGTCCCTCTTTCTCCATAAAGTCAGCCAGCTGCTGGCTCCTACGGTTCCGTTGCCCTACTCCAAAATTCCCTAACTTCAGCTCACCGCCTTCTCTTGTGCCTAGTTTTGCGTTGAAGTCTCCCATCAACACCGTGTAGTGGGTTTTGGAGGAATGCATGGCTTTAATTACCCCAAATTCGTACAATAACATGAAAACAATCTGCCTGTATTGTTTTATACTTTAATAATATAATTAAGTAACTAACTTTCGATTAGTCTTCACCTTTTTTTTATAGGATAGGATGACAAACGAGCACACAGTCCATCTGATGGTAAGTGGTTGCTGTGGCCCGTAGACATCTACATCTATCCTCGATTACGAATCAAAATGCAGATGCGTTGTCATCCGTGAGGACTTAGGTGGAATTCCTCATTTACAGTCAAAAGGGTCTCCGGTTCTCTACACTCATCATACGAAACACAGCAGCATTAAGCTACTATTTGACGCTGGTATTCTGTGAGAGCGTGGTCCTTCCCCGGTCGAGCCGACCCATTCGTGCTACAACTATACTACTAATATAACTGCAGCGTGGCTGTACCACATGTTAATTCCATCTAAACTTAATGTAATGTACCCGTTGTTTGGAAGAACGGTGTTTCCTAGTACAAGTAAATCCTTTGCTTAAAAGGAATCTCCAACCTTAATTTCATGTAATAGATTAAAATATGGAATTAAGAATTTGATATAGTTCTTTGAAATCGATTTTTTTTTAAGTATAAACAGTCCACCAGATGAGAAGTTGGCAACTGCAGCACCTGGACAAATATAACTAACTTCAAATAAACCAAGAAACAACGGAAGTCAAGAAAACTTTTTCGGACAACCCTTTCGTACGCTAGCCGCTGTTTTCAGGTAAGCGGTAATCTTACATACATACATAACTATAAAAAATTTAGATCAAAACTTCTACGGTGCGTCGCCGCAGAACCAAGCGGCCGACATATGACGTACTTCAATCTTCATTCAGTTTACGACCGCAAGAACTGGCCGGACCTAAATTGAGTCAGAATTTAGGTACAATATATCGGGCAACGCTACCGACCTATTTCGCTGGGCTGGCAGCCCTGTTTCGCTCAATAATTCGCCACTTAAATTAAATCACTCGGGCCACCTGCATGCATGCTCTCGCTGAAAGCAAACCTGAACGGCATGATTTTTATATTCTAAATGTAAAATGGAGTATATTTCATAAGAGGCAATATAAGGTAACATACATTTTATTTTCTTGTAAAATAATTGTTTTAGAATTAATAAATTAATAAGCGCTTATGGCCAACGTAGTTACTTATTTAAAATAAAGTAAAGTAATAAGAACATAACACTGTAATAAGACTAAAAAATTGTACATATAAAGAAGCATTATAATATTTTTGAATAAAATTATCGTTAACCTCTTACATTATATTATGTATCACCATAAATAGATATTGGGAAATATGGCAAACTAAAACAAATATTCGATATAAAAGATGAAATGCTAGAAGTAATTATGTAAAAGATATAATTTTCTGGAAGATTATTGCCATAATAAAAAATTACTTTTAATAAAAAGTCATACCGACTTTAAAGAACTAACAAGAAAAGAATACAAGTTTGCAGTTCAGACGCGGTAGAGGTGAAGCTAGAAAAGGAGACTGAAATAATAGGAAAGACTGTATACTATGTTCTATCTTATACTCTCGCAGGCTATAGATGTATAATATGTTTTTCTCTTTTTTGTTTCACCGAGTATGAACAACGATTCTTAAGAAGTTTTCACTTCATAAAAATTTTATATATTTACGAGTATATATATATATATATATATATATAATACCATCAAACGTGGGTAGCTAAGCCATTGCGTATATGATAATTATAATATAATATATTAAAGACCGGATTCACAAAGCTATGTTATATAACTTAATGATTCTTATGAACCTCACATGTCTTCGAAATATTTGTTTCTTATTTCTCAGATTTATACGTTTACTAACGATGTTTCCCTTCACCGCCGAACACGTTGTAAATCAGCACTTAAAATTGCAATTAACAATTTCATAGGTTTCAAGCAATGTACTGTGAAATTTACAGCGAGCGCTAGCCATCTGAGCTACCAGCACTGTACCGACTTATCTTAGACTAATTACAATGTATATATATAATAAAAAATTTAGCGCAATTCTAGTAACTGTTGGTAAATATTACAAAAGTAAGATCATTGAAGGACAAATTGTGAGACAAATATTAGGCACTTTGCCGATATAATACTTGGCATGGGGTGTTTGAGAAGGGTCCAACTTTATTTGTACTCGGCACCTGACGATCGTTATATTACATCGAATCTAGAGTTCGCCGACGTTTGCAGCTTAATTAAACGAACCTGAATTGTAATATTCCGCAGCAAAATTATCTTATTATATCTTTATCTAATATCGACGTTAAAAGGGACTTACTTATATTTCGACAGAGGAGAGGTATTCTCGTTAGTACTTTTCGTTTTTAAGATCCGCAATTTCTAGTGAGTTAGGAGGTTTGATTAGTGCGAGGAATTATTAGAAAAAACAGTTTGAGAAGGTTATACAGTAATTTAAAAATAAGGATAGAAATGCATCAAAATTCAGAAATGTATAAATCACAGGAAAACAAAATTAGAAAATAATACACGCTTCAAAAGCAAGTCTACCTTTCGTATTACAAGACAAATGTAATTTAACTCAGATACAACTTTTTAAATATTTTAAGGTGTGCTTATGTTTGACTAAAATCTATCATGATTTCAAGTAGACGACAGACGATGTAGACTAGTTTGCCAAAAAATATAAGTAATGGTAGAATTTAATTTATTTTATGTTACAGCTAGCACTTCTAAAATATAATTAAAACAACAGTAGATACTTTAAAATTCAAGACAGAATAGTACAGAAACAAAACTTTTGTTGATGTTTGTAAATAGTTCATTCCTAACAAAATAGAAATTCAAATTCAGATTGACAAAAGACTAAAATTGTGTGCGCGGTCAAAGTTTTACATCGGCGATGTAATTCTACATCCAGTTCTGAGTAGATAACGCCAAACAAACAGGCCAACTGAGGGCCCTTCAACTCCTAACATATACCGTCAACATATAAACTATAACTAACTTAAACTCGCTACCAGGAGCTAATGAATTGAGATGGCTGGGGGAAATTGTAGGGGTAACCTCCTTAGCTGTTATGTTCGCTTGGTAAATTGCCCTCAGGCTTATTGGCTAAGTACGGCTTGCGGTTTTGATTTATGTGTGTTTGTCTGCTTATTTAAGTTTCTTTTTATATTGAGGGTCATTCCAAAGTGATATTGAAATGTACCCATGCAAATAAAAATACTTAAGTAATTAATTAACAGCGCTTATAATTTTTTGAAAATATTTTTTTATGAGTTCACACAGCGAGCATGGGAAAGAGCTATTTGCTCGGCGTTTCTCTGCGTGATAAACTTAGAAATGAAGATAACCGCAGTACAACCAGTGACCGACATAGCCCAACGGATTAGTAAGCTGAAGTGGCAATGGGACGGCTATATAGCTCGAAGAACCGACAACCAACAGGGAAAAAAGGTTCTCGAGTGGCAGCCTCGTACCGTTGGGCGTAGTGTAGGGCGACATCCCACTAGATGGAGTGACGACCTGGTAAGACATGCAGGAAGTCGATGGATGCAGGAGCCTCAGGACCGTGCTTTAAGTCATTCCTTGGGGGAGGCCTGTGTTAAGCAGTGGACTTGTGAAGGGTTGTAACGATGATGATTTTTTAATGAAAGTGAACTGATAAACGAACTTACAGTCCACGTTGTGGGAAGATGTGCGGGTACTGCAGCCTATTGATGGATAAAGAAAGTAATTTTAAAGGGCTTAAAATTACCATAAAATGTTCATCACTTATTGCAGACTTCAAGTTCAAGACGGAGATACTTATCATGAAAAGCCTTATCAAAAACTTGCCTAGTTACACATTGCACTGCAAAGAACTACAAAGAAGCCTACAATATGCGTTGTGATTTTTGATTGGGCTCTCTATATCCTTTACAACGGAACACAGCAGTAGGTAGGGGAGAGATAGGTACTAGGCGGTCTTCTAGGCAGTATATGAGTCCCATAATCTACTAAAATAATTAGTAGTAAATTAAATTGTTTTTTTTTCAGCTACTATGTAGCTCCGTACCTGTATAGTGTTCAGCGTCAGTCAGACCTGATTAAAAGAGCCAATTAAAAAGCATAACTAAGTGCGCATGAGATACCAATAATGACCAGAAGTTGAGAAGTATTGTACCAACTGATGTAATTACCAAATGTACACTAACCCATCATGCTTTCGCTATATAAAAGTCGCTCACGATTCATTTAATTAATGAACAGACAAAAACATTAAGTTGTTTATATATGTAGGTATTATTTAATGTTTAGGTACATTTATAACACCTTATCAGATCTTTAATTATCATTCCGCCCTCCCCTGCTTTCTAATTGCTTACGGCTTTTTAACTTCGCCATAAACTTTGGGGGAAGAAATAATGGATGATGGGGAAAGAGGGCTCGTTTGAAAAGTAATTATATAATTTAAATATATAAACACATATAAACGTATACTGTAATTTCAGGTTCAATAACATTTCGAGTAGCTTTTAGCGTCTTGATGGTATTTATGTAATGTATTAAAATAACGTCGTAGATTTACAACGTATGTTACGAGGGTTATAAGAAGAGTTATACTAGGGTAGGCGGGTTTGGACCACAGTTCAAATTTATTACTAAAGCGCGGTTATTATTAGTGCAAATACACAGGCACTAAATCGACTTTACTTTTTGGTACTTAATGACGTGACAAAATAGAATGTTCAAATAAAAGTTTAGAGACACAGGTTAGGCACATAATCGTTGTTATAATATAAACCACTTTATATGAGCTGATAAACACTAACCACTACATAAACGGTATACATATGGGTAGTTCAGTAAAGGGTTCGTGTTTAGCAGGTGAATTGTAACAGGCTGAAGATAAAAAAAATATCGGTTAAAAGAAATAGGTCAAAAGATTTACGTTAGACTTTTAAAACCTATTTTAAGTATTTGTGACGGTAAAACTTTTGTTTTCTAATGATTTGTGTGTAAGAAATACAGTTATAAAAATAATAAACGGAATACTGTAAAACCGATATCTAAGTTATTTTATACAAACAAGTAAGCGTGACGAGCATACATTCTACATGATGTTGACTGGATTCGGGGCCTATAGACGATTACATATGTCCTCTATTATGAAAAATGCATTTTAGGGTAGAGCCACGCTGCAGAAACATTATGACTGTACCACGAATCGATAGGCTCGACCGTGAAAGGCCACGCTCGAACAAACAGCATATTGTGTTTGTTCATTGTTGTGAAAACAAGTATTATTTTAGAATAAGAGTGACCAACGAGCACACAGTCCGCCTGCTGGTAAGTGACAGTGTAGCCACTAAACGTTGCATCGTGGCTCTATATTTTATATGTACCTTAAATCCACAAGAATTTCATAATATATCGGTAACCACACTATACATTTAAATTTAGTAACTATGTCTCCCACCTGTTAAATTAAATTTACAGCACGTCCTAACGAATAGTTTGCCTAACTGTCAAAAGTTTAAGGTTTAATTTTAACGATATATTATATCAGCGAGTAAACTTTAATGCCGGTTAACACCTGTTAGAACTCAGGGACTAAATAATTTGTTAACTGACTTATGACGTATGGACGTTAACGATTACTAAAGGTATAAACTTTAAGGACAAATGTTAAGCTACAAAGACTTTCAATCAAACAAGGTATTGCAGACACAGGACTAAAATAGACCTATAAACTCGTACCGTCGTATGGTAGAAATAATTTACTTTATAAACTTTTTTTTTCTTTTTGATTTATATCCGCAAATTTGTGTACACGTACTAAACAGTAACTCATTTGTGGATAACGGAGCTGGTTACACTTTAGGTAATTCAAATGTTTAATTTCAAAGTAAGCTGTTAGAATGACTTATTAGTTTTCTAAATAAAGAAAAAAAATGCCCTAAATAAGAAAAGTAAAATAGAAAAAAGAAGAAGTTAGACTTGAAAGCTTGCTTTCATAAGCTCTGAAAATGCTCTAAGCAAAAAGGAACTAGTTAAAATAAAATAGACCTATAAAACTCATGGAACTAATCATAATAATAATTACTATCAATAGACAACTTAGAATATAAACACAAACTATGTGGTATTGAAGGGATATAAAATTATCTTTATTATAATCGTGTGTGGTCTGTTGGTGATCGTGTAACTTCTGAACAACTTGACCGAATGAGGTCATATTAACACAATATATTTGGTTTGTCGAGGCGATGGTTCATATCTGTAATAGGAGCCGATAAATGGCTCTGTAGTCAAGTTATCTGAAAGTATATATATGCATTGACTTATATATTACTAGCGTAAGAACCGGGCCGACCGAACAACAAAATCGGACCAGTGCATTGGCCCTAAAATTACAGTTTAGGGCCAACGCGAATCGGGCACAGATTAAAAAAAACATGGGATATCGTATCATCGGTAAATAACCTTATATTAATTTTGTTACAAGTAAATTGTTATATAAACTCATTTTTAAAGTTTTATTTTACAGTTAGCTTAGTTACGTTACCAAGATTAGGCCAGGGTTGGATTCAGACCCTCAAAAATATTGTACATGGAAAATAAAATTATAATATTTAAAAAAATATATATCACGTTTGACGTTTCATGTTGCTTTTTTTCCATGTGCCGGGACTATGGTGTCATGCGTCTAGTTTATCTATACAAATCATAAAAATAAGACTAAAAAATTAAGGGTGTCGGGCCTTTTTACCAAAAAGTCCGGCTAAGTTTGCTGGTCTGTCCGGCTTTTTAGTTTTATGACCTGGCAACGCTACCCATATCACTCGTTAAGCGTCGCAATTGTCCATTAATTACAAAAAAAGAACACACAGGCACAGTCGAATTGAGAACCCACATTCGCACAGCCTGTTTAAATTTTGGCCGCAATAAACCTGTAACTATCTTTTTAATATAACCGTATAGCTTAAATATCCTTCCATTTAACGCACTCAGGTGTGCAAAACAGCCGTACACGTGAAATTAAAAAAAGGGAAATATGATGTAATTACATACTCCTTTCATAGCGTTTCATATTACATACACCTTTAACACCACTTACTTTAACGATTTCAAATTATTAACATGGCGCCATCGCGCTTCACTGTGGGTTAATGTACATTTTATTTGATTCTCACGCTCCCTTTACACATCCAGGGCTATCAAAACCGCAAACTTAAATATAAATTATAAAGTATTAGATATCCTTAGTGTCCGAGCGAAACTTCGCCATCGGGTTCGGCCGAATAAACCACTTTCGGCGAAATCTTCGACTTCAGCCGAAATGGGCCGTAGTTTTGGCCGAAACCGAGGGATTTTAGCAAGCGACAAAATCAGTCGAACTGTTACGAATGAGCGAGAGCGTAATCACGCTCTCGCTCATTATTTTATCATTTCTCATAATTTTTATAATTTCTAGATCAACTTCTAGAGATGATTAAAAATACCTTTTTATATTATACAGTCAAAACAAACCTGTAAATTAAAAGTTTTAAAGTCGTTTTTACGTGGTAGAGCCACGCTGCTGTTATATTATGGTTGGAGCGCAAATGAGTCGGTTAGATCGGGGCAGGACCACGCTCTCACAAAATACCAGCTTAATGCTGATGCTTCGTATGGTGAGTGTAGAGAACCGGAGAACCATTTTTATTGAAATCGAGGAACGCATTTGCATTTTGATTCTTAATTGATGTCTATGGGCCACAGCAGCATTTACCACCAGGTCAAGTGTGTGCTCGTTTGTCATCCAATGCTATAAAAATTTTAACATTACTTCGTGAAAGACTATTGGATATTTTCATAAAAATGTCTTTCACTATGACATTGTAAATTAATAGTAAAATGGCGAATTTGACAGCCCTATGGGAAAGTAACTTTAATGCAATTCTTACCGCTACTATTAATTCCCGAGAATATCCACACAGTATTATTGACTCCGTTCTACACATAAATTATTTTTTATAAAAAGTTGTAATCGCAAGCCCTAATTTTAAGTTTTGCAAAATAATTGCCATTTTTTTTCGTCATATTTAGTTTTATTAAAATTTTACGGCCTTAATCATAATCGTTGATTATCCGCTTAATTAATTTAAGTATTGATTATTTCCATACCTGTATCTTTCTACTGTCATTTAGTAAAGAGAGAAAGAGAGAGAGAAAAAAAGAGAGAATGATTTTTAGATTTTTAGACTATAAAGCTTTTATAGGTTAAAAGCCTACAAAAAGGTGGGAAGCCTCCATTACCACATCATACATAGCTCGTCCAATAAATCATCTTTAGGCTTTGTTTATATAAGCGATGAATTTGATATGTACACAACATAACAACCTCTTTTCTAAAAGCTTTAATTTCGATCGAAAATTATTCATGAGTTTTACCAGAATTATTCAAACATTTATATGTGGTAGACCCACAATGCTCCTATATTATGGTTGTAGCACAAATGGGTCGGCTCGACCGGGGTAGAACCACCCACACACAGAATACCAGCGTAAAATAGCAGCTTAAGGGGAAATATAATGTCAAATGGCTTAGCAAGATCCTTCGTTATGCCGAAAATATTGCAGCATTAATTTTGAAATAAATATATGATAAAGTTGAGGATTAATGTTAATGATTATGTTAGACGAAAACACGATTTCGTAAAATTTTCTCGATAGAAAAAAAATCCAAAGTTACCTCCAAAATAAACAATGAACCGCTGTTATTCATAAAATACTTTAAATAAGATCATGAAACTTTGCATACTAACTGAACTAACTATAAAGCAGTGCTTATGTTATTTACTTTTTTTTAAATACCATTATTTTCACTGTAAAAAGAAATTACCTAAACTATCGGCGTCTTGAGCTTGATTCCTGTCGCACCGTTAGTATCGCTTAGGCTTTTGAAGGGAGAAGTTGTGTCGCTTACGATCAGAATACACATTAAGCAACAGGACGACGTAAAATTAAAATGGGAAATAACCATTATAAAAATAAGAAACGACTGGGTTGGCGTTAAGAAACAGGCATAAATATGATAAACCTAATGAAATAAGTGTCTAACGACCTTTCTACTTACAGTATTAGTGATTACAAACATATCGGTACATAGCATACGACGCGCGGGGAAGTGGGGGCGAAATTAGAATTTGAGCTGACTTACTCTATCCTCTTAATACCGCTATGTTTCGTATGGTGAGTGTAGAGATCCGAAGACCCTTTTTTACTGGAAACGAGGCATTCCATCTTAGTTCTCAGGAGTGACAACGCATCTGCACTTTGATTCTTAATCAAGGATAAATGTATGTGTAGGGGCCACATCGTCCACTTACCAACAGGTGGACTGTGTGATCGTATGTCACTTTTATTCTATAAAAAAAAACAATCCCAGAAAAACTTATATCTTTATGGTTAAACCAATTATCCCTACTGTTGGTAAAAATCAAATGTCCACTGCTGAAATAGGCCTCCCCATTCCCCTAATTGATGGCAAGCGTGCTAGACAGACACTTTGAGTTGTTCTTAGGAAGACGGTGCTGCTCATCTTCCGTTACACTTCTATCGTCTCTAACGACACCAACAGGGTGATTATTAAGTTACAGTTACAGCATATTTAAGTCCACTGCCGAACATAGGACTTTTTTTTATTTTTTTTATAATAGGATGAGAAGTCTGTGGTATTTTCTATGCATCTACATCTATCTCAATTAGTAATTTACCCGTGAGATAGATGGTTTGGACTCCCCCATAAATTACCTCATAAGGGTAACCGTGCAGTGGCGGTGTAAGAATATCCACTGTCCTATATCATCGCGTCATTGCCACTTCAGCTTACGGATTTAGTAAGCTGAAGTGGCAATGGGTCGGCCATATAGCTCGAAGAACCGATAACCGATGGGGAAGAAAGGTTCTCGAGTGGCAGCCTCGTACCGGTAGGCGTAGTGTAGGGCGCCCCCCCCACTAGATGGAGTGACGACCTGGTAAGGTATGCAGGAAGTCGATGGATGCAGGTGGCTCATGACCGTGCTTTGTGGCATTACTTGGGGCAGGCCTATGTTCAGCAGTGGACTTGTGAAGGGCGGTAATGATGATGATATAATCGCGTAAGTATCGTTAAATTCGACAGAGGGGAATAAATCAGACGGGCGGTAGCGTTTTCCTAATAACGACTAAAAATAAAAAGCTGCGAACCCGCTTGCCAAGTGTGGCAGCTATTGCAAACACCCCCTCCTATTTTTGAGTACTGTAGTAGTATCTTATGCCGCTACCACACAAAATTATTACTAATAATTAATCCATAATTTTATGATATTTTCGTTTCTCTAGTAAAGCTTTCGAAATTCATTAAAATTTCCCTTTTCCCTTTGTGCAACTTTCATCCCTATTACACGGAACCTGCTTAAAGATGGTGTACTTCAAGTAAGTCACTACTAACCAAGTTTACTTCTTAAGCGACTCAGTATGTTGTGATCAGCCATCTATGAATATAATTGGTCCTTCTCAAAGTCTGGTTGAATTTAAGGAAAACTTTTCACTTTGATGCTCGTCTCTTTAGATAGCCAATTATTTAGGTATATCAACTCAAATGTGTGGTAATAAATTAAATAGTTTGTTTCTTCTTTTTTACTGAGCATTTGTTTCAATATTATGTACTATGAAGTAGCTTTTTTATTATTTATTATAAAAGGAAAAGAATGAAAAACACAGAATTTAAAAATAGGGTTTTATAATATAAATGAACACACGCTTGATAATAACCCTTGGGATCGCTTCCAAGCTCTTTCTTTTATGAGTTTTGTAAGTAATTGTACAACCTATTTTTATTGTATCTATAATGTTAATTTAGAAAAAAAGTCCTGGGTTTGTTGCTGGTTCTTCCCACGACGGAATTTTTTTCGAACCATAGTAAAATATAAAATGTTTTTTAATTAGACATTTTATAAAAAAAGAACTATAATTTTAAGTTACTGGTATCGTAGATGTGAACAAAAAAGAAAATCATGTGTTATGTTATCGTTAAGGCAGGTAAAATAAAATAAACATACACACACGATTTTCGTTTATAGATTGCTAAAAAAAATTAATATGTTTCATATCAAAATGGCAGGTATGACTATTTCGCTACTTTATAATGTTTGGTCATTATGAGAGAGCGGAAGCTTTTTAAAGAGTTTCGACCTACAAACTCGGATTGTCGTCGTGGTCGATTCGAAAATACTTATATGAAATGCATGGAAATGCACGCAAGAATTATTTTTAATCATATACATGGCTGTCGAGCTAAGATTCCTTTGCCTTCCCAACAGAACGCTAACATGGAACATATTACGAAAAAAAACTTAGTTTAGCGTTGTTTCCAGATAATAGATCAAAAGTTTTGAATTGATTTGATTTTGAATTAATGTAACAAAAACCGAACATCAAAAGCGATAACAGTTTTTATTTTTCCATAAATGTCGTCTGTTTTTGATCCTGGTAAATATTCTTCCCATAGATTAAACAGTTCCATATTTTACGAGTAAATATAATCACATGATATATTTCCTCTGTAAGCATTGACATATTTTAGAAATAGCTTGAGCTATTATACTACACAAGAGTACTTTTACTATAGAGTTCTTTTATACGTGGAAGAGCCATGTTACAGTTGTATTAGTAGTATAGTTGTAGCACTAATGGGTCGGCTCGACCAGGGAAGGACCACACTCTCACAGAATACCAGCGTCAAATAGTAGCTTAATGCTGTTGTGTTTCGTATGGTGAGTGTAGAAAACCGGAGACCCCTCTAACTGGAAACGAGGCATTCCATCTTAGTCCTCACGGGTGACAACGCATCTGCATTTTGATTCGTAATCGAGGATAGTTGTAGATGTTTATGGGCCCCAGCAACCACTTACCATCAGGTGGACTTTTTTTTAATTATTAGTAATCTTATAAATAACATTAATAATAATATTCCCTTTAACCACTCCTGGTAAGCTTAAAACGCTTGTTTGGAGTGTGGTTCACGCCAGTAGTCGAATGGCGGATTCGAAACCACGACCTTTTGAGTTCGCGGTCTGAGCCCTGCCATTAGGCTACTGTCACTTTAATGACGGACACAATTACGGACTGTGTGCCCGTTTGTCACCCCATCCTATATAATATAAAATAAGAAGGGCTAGGATATAGTGTCAGTATTATATCTTCAGAGACGTGTATTCTTGCTTGATTTTTTGCTGGTCGATTAGTAGATGTTATGCCCCCATATAAATCCACGTCTATCCTGAGGCATAGCCCATGGCATTCTGTGCGAGCAAAGGCTTCTACCGGTCGATTGATGCATTCGTTATTTAGCTTTATATATACAGCTAGGGTTGCCACCCGCAATCTGTAATAAAATTTTGTACTTTATTTCGGGAAAACGTACGTTTATGAGAACAATAAAGTAACGTTAAAATACTTAATTTTACTCATTTGACAGTAAAGGTTTTTATTGTTGATTAAAGAAACGAGTAACTTACACAACAAACTTTACAAGTAATAATTTGTGAATTTATACAAAATCGAGTCATTTCTGCTATCCGTTTTTGTCACTTCAAGATATACCAAGAGCTTGTTCTCTGATAATTGCTAAAAGGCGTAACAAAAGAAAAAAAGTGTCCCTAAAAAGAATTATTTGTGTATCTTAACTTCGTCATGTGAATCCTCTTAACATTGACGTGTAATTCCTCAATAACAAGTAAATTTCTTGTAATTCACACATGCACGCACAGTGTGACAGTGTGCGTACCTGGCGGTAATTGCAACAACTATGTTTGTTATTTGCAACAAAAACTATACATTAAAAAAATAGCAAATCAAATCAATATATTTTTATACACGATGTAAGTGCTATACTTTTCATAAATTTAAGCGGTAGACCCTCCCATGCTGCAGCAATATTATGGTTGTAGCAGGAATAGGTCGATGTAGGCTCGACATCGCTTTCACAGAATACCAACGTGAAATAGTAGCCTAATGCTGCCGTATTTCGTATATAGTGTAGAGAACCTTTTTTACTGGCATCGAAGTATTCCATCCGAGTTCTCAGGAATGATAAACGCATCTGCAATTAATTATTAAACGCGGATTATAAGTAAATATATTATTATACACGGATAGATGTCTACGGGCCACAGCCTCCACTTACCATCAGATGGACTGTGTGCTCATTTTTCATACTCATCTATATAAAAAAATTGCTCGGAAAAAGTAAAAAGTAAAGTAAAGTTACAGCCTATATACGTCCCACTGCTGGGCTCAGGCCTCCCCTCATTTCTGAGAGGGTTTAGGGCAAGGAAGTGTCCGCCGCGCTGCCCCAATGCGTGTTGACGAACTTCACATGTCTTCGAAATATTTTTTTTTCTTATTCCTCAGACATGCAGGTTTCCTCACGATGTTTTCCTTCACCGCCGAGCACGTGGTAAATCAGCACTTAAAATTGCAATTAACAATTTCATTGGTGCCGGCGGGGATCGAACCCGGGTTACTCGCGTTCTGTTATATTTACAACAAGCGTTAACCACTGAGCTACCACGGCACGCCTCGGAAAAAGTATGAGCCCTAAATACATCTGAAGCAATCGAACTATTTATCTTCAAATATGTCTATATTACGGACTTCAGAAACTAGAAAACATAAGTTTTATTACTTTAAAAATAAAGGCCACACGCGTGTAGTCGTAAAAAAGGTTCCCATAGACACTAACAGATGGCGCCAAATAACCGATAAGGCAGCATACGGGCTACTGCAGTAAAACAGCAGATGTTAGACATGAACTGCCTTATTTATGCTTTATTTAATTAAGAATTGCTTATTCCAAGCTTAATTCGAAGTTACATTTGGACTAGCTAATCTCAGAGTAACTGACTATTTACTTCGTTATTACAATGTTATTAATAAATATGGAGTAACCTCGGACTAACTATACATTCCTTACTCCGGGATTAACGTTTGTGCTATGGCAACCCACTTATTTTAAAAGTAAAAAGAGTGCGTCAGTGAATGATTGGCGAATGAACTCAATGGTTTTTGGTTCGCCATCTTTTTTTTTTTTTTTTTTTTTTTTTGTTATATTTATTGTGTTAGTGTTCCATTCACTTTCTTTGCCCCCTCTTTTTTTTTAAACTTTTTGTTTTTTAGCAAATGCTTGATAATGACATTAATGACAGTGACAGGCAATATTTTGAGTTTGACAAGAGATACGTGTTACGTGTCGTTCTTTGTTGCTCGTGTTGTTTTCGGACTCGGTGGAAAAACTAAGTTCTAAATATAATAATTTTTAATATTATTCATAATGAAATTTTAGAATTCAGAAAAGAGCGTGAAGGGCAAAATTAATTAAATAACCATTTTTGTTTTGTTTTTTGGGGATAAATAAAATCTTTTGTACATGTAATTATTGTATATTTATTTTAAAAAAATCGTTAATAAATGCTGCCCGAACAGAATTTCCTCTAACGGAGTTATTTACTTACTAATTGAGTGGCCGGTACATTTTCATCATCTCCTTATACTACTACTACATCCTCAAGCAGATCTTGCTTTTGCATTTATTTTAAAAAAAATCGTTAATAAATGCTGCCCGAACAGAATTTCCTCCAACGGAGTTATTTACTAATTGAGTGGCCGGTACATTTTCATCATCTCCTTATACTACTACTACATCCTCAAGCAGATCTTGCTTTTGCATTGCAATGTATATAGTTTTGTATGCTCTTATTTAGTATTTAGTCCTCGCAGTAAACACCGAAACCTTTGCTTCCCTCCAAAGCATTGTTCTACAGTGTTACGGGCCCAGATGTGCGACAGGTTGTACATTTCTTTCTTTTGTTTACTAGGACGCAGGATAGTAGTGAATAAATACAAGCATAACTATAATCTCCAAGAAGTCTGCCTTTAAATTCTGACTGCTCAAACATTTGTTTTAATGAGACTTTTATTAAATATTGTTGAGTCATTTGTGCTGCCTTGCCAATGTGCCACTATATCCATGATCTCCAAATTTGCTTCTTTAATATGAAATAATAGATTGAGGTGATTGTATTGAATCTAAGAAAATAACTAAGTACCTATATGGCAAAGGTGGGCTAGCTAGGTGATGTAAAACTTACTTGTACATTTATTTAACTGTATCCTTTCCTGTTTATGTAGTATTGTCTGATGTTTCCAGCGACTTTCGGGATTCTGATATGTGGCTATCAATAGCCCCAATCACTTGTCTAAATCCACATAATGAATAAAAACCTGCCATCACTTTGTTCTGCATCACACACACATCACATCACTTCTTGGCATTTTAATCCACTGTGTGGTTTTTGTTACTAGTGCTTACAACTTATGAATTTAAACGTTAAGTTTTACAAAATGTCAAAATACGCGACTAGTCTATGCTTACTCAGTCGTTAAACTAGGTACCGCCAAGGATTAAATTTTATTCCGAGAGTAGATTCGGATTAGTTTACTCCCTCCTTACTCTATGTTTATTAATACTGAAATTAGATATTTTAAGCTTTAAACTAGGAGTAAAGTTAATCTTGCTCAAGTCTGTGTTTATTAATAGGGCTGGAATTGTGTAACGCAGAACTATGAGAGCAATAATTATACTGTAATAGGAGTTAAGAAGACGAATTTACATTTCTGCACATACCAGGGCCAGTGAGCTTGAATCAGTGTCATTAGTGGTGTACTGACAATGTTTATCATCTTTTTTTTAACTAACAATCATGTGCTGTTGGCGACTTATACACGATACTTTTATTTCATTGCATCACACTCACCTACCTTCCAAGTAATATACAGCTTTGTATAATGAATAATGATATATGAACTGCTTTTTCTTTCTTGTCAGAAGAGACTCAACATCAAATAGTTATAATGGCCAGAATTGTAGAAACAAAAAAAAAACATACATTCTTTATTAATTATAATTCTTTTTAACCACCAATTTATTAACACAGTCGCCATTATTATACAGTCGCCCAGTACAGACACCGATGTTTTCCATAACAGGCGGAGTTTATGACGACGCTATTCCTACGTAAGATTATTTTCACACAGGAAATTCTCGGCTTAAGTCGACCCTTTCGCCTTCTAGTAGAAAAAATGGAGCGACAAATTCCCTTATGCCAACATTTTATAAGTCTTTAATTAAGGCATCTTTATTCGTCCCCAAACTTGTGCTTTTGTTAAGAATTAATTGCGCTATCTTCCAAATTCTAATTAAAAAATTTAATCCAGATTTAAATAAAGTATCGTGCGGCGTCACTCAGTGACGGTTTTAAACGCCCATTTTTACGTGGTCCGTATAAAGTATATCTTGATCCCTTTCGCGTTAGGTTTTATACAACAAACGGAAGGGTGGGAGATCTAGACAAGCTGGTTGTTCGAAAACCAACGACCGTGTGGCATGCGCTGCTGCGGAATGCCAGCCGCATATCTTTACCTACCTTACATTCCGTATTAAGTAAAAATGTTTTAAAGGGTGTTTTACAGTTTGATTAACTTATGAATCATATTCGTGTAGGGGGTGGGGGTAATTCAGGGCTACTGTTCGACCTTTAATTTAATTACATTGTAAATTTGGGTGTAACATAATGCGGCCATGACTTTAATGCCTAAATCGGGATAAATGCTACTTGTCACAAAATTTTAATGTTTGAAAATAGATTTTATGGCAGCGCGAACCAAATGGGGTCGTAAGTTTAGAACAAAATTAACATTGAAATACGTCTTTAACTTCTTCCGTTTCAACGAGATTTAGAGCAGGAAAGAGTTCTGAAGACTTCGGCGTTGCTCCAATGCGTATTTTCGGACTTCCAAATGTACTCGAAACGTTTGTAATTATGATACCACACGCTTTCAATTACCATACAAATATACAGCGTCATGCTTGTAATCCCCAAGGGGTAGCAAAGTCCGCATTTAGGGAAAAATAATGGGTTTAAGTGAAAAATTGAAAATAAAGTGGCTACCTAGCTAGCTAGATGGGTATGACAAACGAGCACATAGTCCACCTGATGGTATGTGGATGCTGTGGCCCATAGATATCTACATTTATCTTCAATTAAGAATCAAAATGCAGATGCGTTATCACCCCTGAGGACTACATTGGAATGCCTCGTTGCCAGTAAAAAGGGACTCCGGTTCTATACATTCACCATATGAAATCAAATACAGCAAGCATTAAGCTGCTATTTTACGCTAATGTTCTGTGACATCGTGATCCTTCCCCGGTCGAGCCGACCGCAAACGTAATGTCACATTGGGCGTCTTTTACGACAAGTCCTACATAAAAATGGGACAATAAAGTCTCCGACCAGCATTAGACGACCTTTCTTTTTTCTTTTTTTTTTCATTGGGGAGGCTTATGTTGAAGTACTGCCGTGTAATTCACACATGCACGCACATTGTGACAGTGTGTGACCATGTGTGTAGTACTACCGTGTAGTGGCGGTTGAGAATATCCACTACCCCATATCTTCCCGTGGGTGTCGTAAGAGGCGACAGAGGGAGACAGGCAGGAGATGGGCAGCAGCATCTTCTTGATGACAACAATAACATAATAAAAACTGCAGTTGCCAACCCACTCGCCAAGCGTGGTAACTATAGCAAATATCCCCCCATGAGCGACGACGCAAACAAACGGCCCCCAGTCCCCGGCGGCCCCGCAATTCCTGGCTACGGTGGCGAACATGGTAACGGCGGGGCAGAGGTTGCTAAGAATCTCCGGTGGAGGTTTGGTTGCCACCTACGACGACTCGACCTGGCAATGTATAACGCACGCACCCTGAGGACTGACGAGAAGATACTGGAGCTTGAAGAAGAGATAGACAAGTTGCGTTGGCATATTATTGGATTATCTGAGGTCCGAAGAGATGGGGAGGACACGGTAATCCTCGAGTCCGGCAACTTGTTCTATCACCGGGAGGGCGACCCATCTGTCCCACGGAGGTGTCGGATTTATCGTCCACAAGTCTCTCGTCAACAACGTTGTAAAGATTGGGAGTGTGTCGATGAGGGTCGCGTACCTGATACTCAGAATCACCAAACGGTATTCGCTGAAGGTCATACAGGTCTACGCACCAACCTCGGCACATCCCGATGAGGAGCATTTCTAGAGCCATGCATTCCTCCAAAACCCACTACACGGTGTTGATGGGAGACTTCAACGCAAAACTAGGCACAAGAGAAGGCGGTGAGCTGAAGTTTGAAATTGGAGTAGGTAAGTATGTAGGGCAGGCTGGCTGACTTTATGGAGAAAAAGGACTTTTGATGAACTCTTGCGGTTCGCCAAAAAATGAGATTGACTGCATTATGACGACCAGACGCCAACTGTTCAGTGATGTCTCAGTGATCGCAAGGGTGAAAACCGGCAGCGATCACCGAATGGTTAGAGGTATACTGAACCTAAACGTTAAGTTGGAGAGGTCTCGTCTAATGAAGTCAAAGCTCCGTCCCCCCTCGTGCTCTAATCCAGAATCCCGAAACCTTTCAGCTCGAGTTACGTAACCGCTTTCAGTGCCTAGAAGATTGCAATTCAGTGGACGATATGAATGACAAGCTCGTGGAAACTGTCCATGCGGTCGGAACTAAACAAGACCCGCCGCAGAAGAACACAAAAACTCTCCAATCACACTCTTGATCTCATGGCTGTTAGACGGGAGATGAGGCTACAATCGTCAACAGATTTGACAGCATACAGGCAACTGAACAGACAGATCTCCAAATACTTACCCAACTTTAATACTGCTCGTATTAAAGAAGCGATCGAGCGGAACCAGGGCTCCAAAGTCTTTGCCAGAGATTTGTCTGCCAGAAAGAGCCAACTGTCAAAGCTGAAGACTGAGTGTGGCAGCATCGTTTCCGGGACACCTGAGATTTTGAGTGAGATTGAGAGGTTCTATGGGCAGCTGTACACATCATCGTGGGAGCCACACGCAAGTGTGAGTAACGATTGAAGCAAGTCTTATCCGACACTATTCCGATGATATCCCGGACGTCAGTCTGAGCGAGATTAGAATGGCTCTCCAGCACCTTAAAAACGGCAGGTCCCCAGGCGAGGATGGAATTATAGCGGAGCTTCTGAAAGCGCGTGGACACCGGTACTTGAAGTCCTTCAGAAGCTCTTCAATTCCGTCCTCCATGGTGGCACTACTCCGGAGGCGTGGAGCAGAATTGCGGTGGTCTTGTTCTTTAAGAAAGGCGACAACGCTCTCTTGAAGAACTACAGACCGATTTCCCTTCTGAGCCGCGTCTACGTGCTGTTTTCGAGAGTCATTACGAAACGTCTCGCACGCAGACTCGACGACTTCCAGCCTCACGAACAAGCCGGTTTCCGAAAAGGCTTCAGTACCATAGACCACATACATACCCTGCGGCAGATTGTACAGAAGACCGAAGAGTACAATCTGCCACTTTGCCTGGCGTATGTGGACTATGAGAAAGCCTTTGATTCCGTCGAAATTTGGGCGGTGCTACAGTCCCTTCAGCGGTGCCAAGCTGACTGTCGGTAAATCAAAGTGCTGAAGTGTTTGTGCAGTAGGGCTACGATGGCTATCCGAGTACAGAACCAGAGCTCGAAACCTATCCAACTGCAGAGAGGTGTAAGACAGGGTGACGTTATATCCCCGAAACTCTTCACCGCTGCGTTGGAAGACGTTTTCAAGCTACTGGACTGGAAAGGATACGGTATTAACATCAATGGCGAGTACATCACTCACCTTCGATTTGCCGACGATATAGTCCTTATGGCAGAATCGCTGGAGGACCTAAGAGCTATGCTCAATGACCTTAATAGTGCCTCCCAACGGATGTCTTAAGATGAACATGGACAAAACAAAGATTATGTTTAATGTCCATCCTATGCCGGTAGTTGATGGGAGCACTATGCTCGAAGTTATTGACCAGTACGTTTACCTGGGACAAATAGTCCGACTAGGTAAGTCCAACTTCGACCGAGAAGTCAATCGACGGATTCAACTCGGCTGGGCAGCGTTCGGGAAATTACGACACATCTTCCCGTCAAGTATACCTCAATCTCTGAAAACTAAAGTGTACAACCAGTGCGTGTTGCCAGTGATGACTTACGGATCTGAGACGTGGTCCTTCACTGCTGGCCGTATGAGGATGCTCAAAGTCGCTTCAGCGAGCTATGGAGAGGGCTATGCTCGGATTTTCTCTGCGTGATAGACTCAGAAATGAGGATATCCGCAGTAAAACCAGAGTGACTGACATAGCCCAACGGATTAGTAAGCTTAAGTGGCAATGGGGCCATATAGCTCGAAGGGGGGGAAAGGTTCTCGAGTGGCAGCCTCGTACCGGTAGGCGTTGTGTAGGGCGACCCCCCACTAGATGGAGTGACGACCTGGTAAGACATGCAGGAAGTCGATGGATGCAGGTGGCTTAGGACCGTGCTTTGTGGCATTACTTGGTAGAGGCCTATGTTCAGCAGTGGACTTGTGAAGGGCTGTAATGATGATGATGATGATGATGTTGAAGTAAACTTTACTATTGAATCTAAGGTAAGCGCGAGCATTGACATTTTCATCAACTGAAAGTTATCAAAAAATAACGCCTACTGTCATCATGAAAGTAACGTTATTTTTCGATTTCGATTAACGTTATTTTGTTTCCCAATTTTATAATTTTACTTTCCTCTATGTATGGTATCAATATAAAAATTAAAAAATTAAAAGGCCTTCTCTTAATTTCTGAGGGTTTTAGGGCAAGGAAGTGTCTGTCACGCTGCTCCAATGCGTGGTAGCGAACTTCACAACATGTCTTCGAAATATTTTTTTCTTATTTCTGAAACATGGAGGTTTCCTCACGATGTTTTCTTTCAGCGCAAAACATAAAATTGCAATTAACAATTTCATTGGTGCCGACGGGGAGGGAACCCGAGTTACTCGCGTACTGTGAAATTTACAGCGAGCGTTAACTGAACTACCACGGCTCTTCATCAATATTAATTACATCAAATTTCCATAATTTGTAACCTTTACCACATTATTGCTATACTCAAGGCCGTCAGAGAGGACAGTACCTAACATACTTAAGCAAATGAGTCAATTTACTCATATTAATTAAAATAATGAAATTACTTTGTACTCGTTTATGTTAACACGGTTACAAAGTGTGGATTATTTGCAAGGTTTTTTTTTTCACTTGTCTACTAATGAAAAAAAAACAATGATATTCTGTAAGAATACTGTAATCAAACATTTTTCCACCAAAATTCCGCATAATTTATTACAATCCGTGTGGACTATAATAAAAAGACTTTCCTAGAAATGAAACTTAGCTAGATCGATTTTTCGCCCCCATAAACCCCTATATTGTACATTTCACCAAAATCGTCAGAAACTCTATCGAGAACACGATTACAAACTTAATTGCTTGCTTAATTATATTGCTAGTATAATAGTATACAATAAACAAACTAGCTAATATTACAAACTTCTCAGTTCAAGTAAATGTTCCAATTCAAAGATACAAAATTAAAACATTCAATAAGAATTCTGAAAAAAAAAACGTCTGTTTAAAATATTAAAAATAAAACCAGACAAAGAGAAATTATAACGTTTTTCTTTTTTCCTCTTTAATTATATTTTTTAAATAATTTAGCACAACTATAATTAATTAGGCACTATTTATGGCCAGCATTGTCTGATGAACACTCATGTCGTTTACCCATCAATCTTGTAAAAAAATGTAGATTTAAATATAAACTTACATTACTAAACGTAACACGTAAAATTCAAACCAATATAAGTCCCACAGCTGGGCACAGTCGTCTCATTTATGAGCTGGATAAGGAGCAATTCTGTTAACGTTGTTTTAATTCTTGTATAACATTGCACAGTGTTATAATGGGAGGCCTATTTAGACGTTACCAAATTAATCAGGCAATATAAATTCACGGGAGTAATTTAATAATCAGACAGATGGGTACGAATACGATACCTTACGGGTACGATCGTGTCGTGCTCTCAAAACATTGCAAGGTAATTTGGACCTTCAATTATACGTTTTATTTAAATTTTTATAAAGAACTAGTGCCATTACATATTTAAAGTTACTAATTAGTGTTCAGCCTAGCCTAGTCAAGTGTGGACTTTTATTAACGAAGGTACAAGTCAAGTTTTTATTGCGAGGCCAAAATAGATAGGTTGAATCGTAAAATTTAGAGTTTACGCGTGATGAAGAATATAGCCTTCGACACACTCGTTTCAAGGCTGTCCCCTTGCTACACGATATTGACAGAGTCGTAACAAAGAAAGAGACTTGTTTTATTCGTAAATTGTACACTGTCATCGTATATTTTGGAATTCGGTTCGTACTTTTTATTAAATGTTTAATTATAAAAAGATCGTTACCTAATAACATCGAGTTGAATTTAAAAAATAGAGTCAAATTTATTTTTAGCAACAATAAAATATAACAAAAAGGCAATCAAAGGCAAAAGGTCATATATGCCGTGTCGTGACAGCGTAATAGAATCTCTTAGGCTATTTCATCGGCGCAGTAAGAAGCGTCGCCTATGGGTAAGGTAATTTTTTTAAAAGAGACCACCTGATGGTAAGTGGTTTCTGTAGCCCATTGACATCTACATCCATCCTCGATTACGAATCAAAATGCAATGTGCTCTAATCAAATTGCTCTTCCTGTAAAAAGGGTCTCCGGTTCTCTACACCCACCATACGAAACAGCAGCATTAAGCTACTATTTGACGCTGGTATTCGGTGAAAGCGTGGTCCTTCCCCGGTTGAGCCGACCCATTTGTGCTACAACTATACTACTAATATAACTGCAGCATGGCTCTATCACGTAAAATGTTCATTGCTTCCGACATATGGCGGTATATTCATCTCACTTACGTCAGATGTAAACAACCCAGACCAGCAACACGAAGCAACGCCAAATGTGTGAGCGTCTGGTACTGAGATTTGGAATATTTGTGGACTTTTAGGCGCCGATAAAAAAATCTAAAGACTCCACCTACAGTAAGACATCCGCCTGCCATACGTGGCGATGAAGGCAAAAGTTTTCCTACGACAGAAGAGAAACACATAATGCTATATATGGTTATAGTTATAGATAACAGGTAATGTACTTACATAATATATAATATACAAAGCTTCTACCATCACTTACAGGTAGAAGTTTTGTATGTGAGTAGACTAGGGCGGACGCCGAAAGATATAGTGACGATCTGGTAGGACATGCAGGAAGTCGATGGATGTAGGTGGCTCAGGACCATGTATGTGTTTTTAGTAATTTTAGGGGAGGACTTTGTCCAGAGGAGTTGTTGAGAGCTGTAATAAAAGGATGAACGAATTTTCACGTACCAAATTTTTACAAATTTTCATGTGGGATCATGATTTTTAAATAGTTTACTGTAAGACTACAAAAACATATTTGTTTCATTCATAAACCTCAGCAGATCTCTTGAAATGTACATATGGGCACGAAAGAGGTTATTAAACCTTAAGCGGGCTACATACGACACGATATCGGTGGCGATCTAGGGTGGAGTAGTGGGGATGCCTCCTAGATTGCCTCTAAATCGTGTCGTATGTAGGGCCATCCTAAGTCGTGGCCGATATCGCCTCCTTAATCGGCTGGCAGGAGCAAAAATGCTTCCTAGATCAGCCGATGCTTCCTAGATCGGGGCACCGCCCCCTCCTTACTGCGTGTGTGTAGGCGCATCGGCCCGATTTCTTTAGGCAGTCGCTGCCGGCAACCCTCGCGGAAGGAAGTTAACAAAACAGTGATACTGAATGACCTTTTTTTATATAACAAAATTTTTACATTTTAATCATATAAACGGAGTAGAAGCCTATGGCACTGATATTTTACAAAAAAACCAAAATAAGTGAATAAAATAAATAAATTAATTGAAATTTTATCGAAATTCAAATCATATCCACCCTAGCCTGTGACCCTGCGAAGTGACATGGTCAAGAATGCCTACTAAACTAATTTTCTTATTGCCGTTCGTAAAGTAGAGTGTATGATGTAAGTAAGAAGATAAAGCCTCTCCTTAACAACTAACTCCTATTCCAACGCTATCAACACAAGACCGCACTCATATCTCTTACAACTCCACAAGACCACACTTCGATCTCTTACGTGCCTTCATCCTCTTATCAACAACTAACTTCTACTCCTTCACCATCTCCACATCAACAAACAAGTTATATAAAAGGGAGTATGTCCGAAATTAAAGGTTTCTTTATGTTTAAAAAAAGATATAAGCTATTTTATTTTCTGATAGTTTTACTCCATAAATAAATATTATATTAAAAAAACAGTATACATATTATTATACAAAAGTATTTTCTTTCATTGTTTGTTGTGTGTAATACATAACCAGATTTTGACCAAAGCAGAAATGAACAAAGAGAAGAAATAAATAAATAGGTAGGAGAAATTGACGTTTTTTATAAGTGGCGAAATCATTTCTAGAAGGTTATAAAAACTGTCTTCATCCATCCGGAGAAAATTAATCATGTCCTTGGATTACAGGCCATTTAGTACGTTTATGTGGCTTAATTTTTATATCTTTTGGAGCCATTTTTTCACCCAGCAACTTATCTTTTTCTATTTTCGAATAAATTAACCGAGATGGCTAATGCCAAACCAACACGGTGGTGTTTTAAGAGAGTCGGAGGTATTTTGAAGAACTCTACCGCATATGCATTCCGCTCCAAGTCCGAACGCGTACTGCTAGGCAGGCCCGTGTGTAAGGTCTACCCCGATAAAGCCCCGATTTCTTTCCACCCTAGATCGCAACCGATATCGTGTCGTATGTAGCCCGCTTTAACGAGTAGTGCACATGTGGCGAGATACGGGTCCTCTACCTTAAACAATATCTTCATTATGCAGTGCTATTAAACAACAACATTAACCCTTGAGGTTTCAAGTCGGCATCTCGCTTAATTCAAGCGAACAAAGGGAAAGTTCAACAAAGAAAATCAACAGATGGCTCTGTGATAAAGACGGGGACATCTCGAATGAAGGGTATTCATTATGAAAATAAAGGGTCAAGTGTGTAGTGTTTTCGACGTGATAATTTCTGTCTGGCTTTGAAATACTTTGGGCTTTGAGGGTTTTATTAGAAAAACAAGATTATATAATAGATTTTGTGCCTCAGTAAGTACCTTGCGGATTTTAACTGACTAGGAAAACACTTAAATACGTACCTAACATTGTGTGGAGAAATAAATCTCTTAAAACAAAACCATAAAATTCATTATTTCTCGATTGTTAACATTTGGTAGTTGCTGTTTTAAAAAGTACAGTTTTAAAAGTTAGTTCATACTTTCTAGTTCAGGAGCACATAGAATCCGATTCTATTGTTTTAAGACTTCGGTAAAGAAGGAGGCTAAGCGATAGTTTCGTCGATTGGAAATATATTTTAATGATATTTTTATTTTATTTATAACTTCAGGGGTGGACATATAATACTGTGGAGAAATTGGTTCAAAAATAGGAAAAATAATTTTTATGTTAATGTTTAGTAACTAAAAATTATAAATAGGTAATTTTTAGTTCTTTCATGTTGGACTTTTTATTAAAAGGTTAGTTTCAAAAAAAACCTGAGCGACCAAATAATTTATTGTTCATTTCAGTTCTTTTCTCAGTTCAGTTCACGAAAACTCTTGCTACTCTTAAATATTATTTATTACTATTTAATACTAAATATCTATATATTACAAGCACATGAAGGGGAAACTGTGATCCATTTTAATATAGCACGCTGGGAGGAATGTGAAATTTGACATAGTTGGAGAAGTACTCCAACTATGTCAAATTTCAAATTTATCAACTTCGACCGAGAGGTCAATCGACGGATTCAATTCGGCTGGGCAGCGTTCGGGAAATTACGACACATCTTCTCGTCAGGTATACCTCAATCTCTGAAAACTAAAGTGTATATATAACCAGTGCGTGTTGCCAGTGATGACTTACGGATCTGAGACGTGGTCCTTCACTGCTGGCCGTATGAGGACGCTCAAGGTCGCTCAGCGAGCTATGGAGAGGGCTATGCTGGAGTTTCTTCGTGATAGACTCAGAAATGAGGATATCCGCAGTAAAACCAGAGTGACAGACATAGCCAAGGATTAGTAAGGGTGGCAATGGGCCGGCCATATAGCTCGAAGAACCGATAACCGATGGGGAAGAAAGGTTCTCGAGTGGCAGCCTCGTACCGGTAGGCGTAGTGTAGGGCGACCCCCCACTAGATGGAGTGACGACCTGGTAAGACATGCAGGAAGTCGATGGATGCAGGTGGCTCAGGACCGTGCTTTGTGGCGTTACTTGGGGGAGGCCTACGTTCAGCAGTGGACTTGTGAGGGCTGTAATATATATATATATATATATATATATATTTTTACTTTTGTTACAAATACATAATTTAAAACTTCATTGTTTACATTCATGCTGCTAATGTCAAACACACGTAAGTCTGTTGATTGTGTAAATACATACTGCCGACGTCAAACACATAGTAATCTGTGGTCAACGAGTTGTTGCACAGAGTAGAGATCGTTGTCAACAAATAATTACTACTTCATTTTGTATGATTTCAAATTTTTCGTTTTCAATAGTCTGTAGAATGTCAAGGCAAATAAGCGTTTATATGTTGTATGAGATATATGTGTTGTTGAAAATGACATACAGCTTGTGTATACTTATACTATATACTTAAAATATATGAATTATGGTCGAATTTCTAAAACTAAAAATATTTTTAGGTGTTTAAGCGATAACTAGCGGTGTTTGTAATATTTTTTTAAATAGAACATTCAATATTTTAATTTTATTTTTATTCGACTGAACGAACATGAAACGTTGTAATTAAAATTCGATTTGCGCCGAAGCCGAACTAATAGTCGCCGAGGTGATGTTTTCACATCGCTAATGTTAAAGCTTTTGTACGTAATTATACAAAAGCGGTCTATAGCGATTAATATAATGCGAAATTATACAGACGTTGATAAATTTCATGGGAGTGGTTTGAACAGACAGGTCGATTCAAAAGACTCAGCTTAGTAAAATATTTTATGTTTGAAAGACAATACGTTGTTACAGTGTTTGATTGATATTAGTTTAATGTACTGGTAAATGGTAGCAAAGGAATTGTTAGAAATGATTATATTAATATAAAAGAAAATCCATCATCAACGTTCTTCTTTTTAAAAAGAATACTAGCAATTTTGGTAATTCTACCAATATTTCTATGATTTGTAAATCACGGTTCACGGCAATTGTTAGAATTGTCGAAACGTTTCGTTCTATCAAGGTTTCGCCATCGCTTTCCTATTTGTTATCGGACTGAAGATTCCTGGTATTAATCAAATTAATCTGTCAAGCTCTGCCGATACACATGTGAATTTCCCCCGATAAATTTGTAGACCTCTACAAAGAATATAGTTATATTTAGAAGAGACCCCTCAGTACCAAAGTTAAAAATGCTCAGAAAAATTATTTTTAAATGTTTTATATAATAATTATACCATTAGAATTCTAAATTTTATTAGAATTTATCCCGTTACTAAATTATGCTTCTTTAAATGAAGAGAATTTACTTCAAATGACGAGTTTTCGCTTTTGCATACGCGTCGTGTTTTCTTCATACTTCAGTCTATTTCCATAGGACCATAGGTCTGACTAAGTTGGTCCAATACAATGTCGGGGCCTTAGGTTAGGTAAATGAATTTAAAAAATCTGTAGTTTTTAACCCTCGACGTTAACAGAGGGTAGTTGTAAGTTTGTATATGTGTCTGTGTGTAGCTCCTGGACGAATGAACCGATTTTGATTAAGTTTTTTTTTTTTCATTTGAAAGGTATCTTAATCAAGTGTACTTTAGCTATGTTTCAACAAAATCTGTTCAGCTAATTGTAGGTCTTCAGCTTTTTTTGTTTCGGGGGTTTTAAATTTTTTCATTCAAGGTATCTTTGTTTGAAGTCGGCTGAAGGTGTCCATTGAAGCAGTAGCCACCTACCATCAGGCTAGGCTGTAAGTTTATTATCACGTAAGTCTTATATAAAAAGTATGTTTTTATTGTAAAGCTTTAGTTAAGGTTTATTCGTTATCATCATTACAGCCCTTCACAATTCCACTGCTGAACATAGGCCTCCCAAGTAATGCACCAAAGCTCGGTCCAGAGCCACCTACATCCATCGACTTCCTGCATTCTACCAGGTCGTCACTCCATCTAGTGGGTTCGCCTTAAACTACCCCTAACTTTACGAGGCTGCCAATTCTCTTTTTGTTGTCGGTTCTTCGAGCTATACAGTCGGCCCACTGCCACTTTAGCCTACTAATCCGTTGGGCTATGTCGGTCACTCTGGTTCTTACTGCAGATATCCTCATTTCTAAGTTTATCACGCAGAGAAACCCCGAGCATAACACTCTCCATAGCTCGGTGAGCGACCTTGAGCGTCCTCATACGGCCAGCAGTGAAGGACTACGTTTCAGATCCATAAGTCATCACTGGCAACACGCACTGGTTGTACAATCTAGTTTTCAGGTTTTGAGGTATACCTGACGAAAAGATGTGTCGCAATTTCTCGAATGCTATCCCAGCTTCCAAGCGGAGTTGAATCCATCGATTGACCTCTCGGACGAAGTCGGACTTACCTAGTCAGACTATTTGTTCCAGGTAAACGTACTCGGTTAACAACTTCGAGCTTAGTGCTTCCAACAACTTCCATATGCATAGGTGTAACATTCACATTACACATGATCTGTGTTTTGTCGATGTCCATCTTAAGACCTATCCGTTGGGGACACTATTGAAGTCAATGAGTTAAATCTGCGCAAGATGGTAACTGGAATAGTTTAGTAGTAGCTGGTACTAAGCAGAGAAGTTACAGAGCTTCGACTCCGGTTCCGTTAAGTCGGAACTTCCGATTATTATTACACCTTCGGTTCCGACTTCGGCTCCAACACTTTTAAGTCGAAGGTTTTAATCGGAGATCGAAGCATAACATAGCGGCGGCGGCGGCCTGTGTCGACTGTTATGAACAGGTTCATTCATGTCGCGCGGGGAATCCCCCGACTCCTACCTACTACCTGCACTCTATCGCCAATTATTTTTTCACTTGTTGTTAATTTGTTACGCACACGACACGTTCATAGGTTATAGATTTTATTATCAATAAAAGTGATCTGTTTTTTTGTTGGACAATGAAACCTAAATCAAGTTGTATTTGGAACTACTTCATTGAAGTGAATTCAGATTCAGCAAAGTGTAAACTGTGTATGAAGACGTATTCAAGAAAGGGAGGTACGAATACGTCGTTAAAGGCCATTTTAGAAGTTTGTCCATGCCACTGAATATGAAGAATTAATAGTTAAAAACTGAAAAAATACTGTACAGCCTTCGACTTCGACGCCCCTTCAGGATGCTAAAAAACAAATAACTTCAAAAGAAACTTTGATGAAGAATATAAAATGGTACACTTCTAATGCTAAACCTATGGAAATTGACAAATTGATTTCTGAAATGATTGCTTTGCAAGATCTACCCTTCAATTTTGTGGAAGGTATAGGATTTCGGCGACTTATGCAGTTCAGTGTGCCGAATTATCACTTAAGGCGAAGACATTTTTTTACTGAAAATATTTGTGGTCATTTATATGAAACATTAGCAAAAAAATTAAGGATTTGCTCATAGCAACCACGTTCGAATGTGTCTTTATTGAGTCTGACAGCGCATGGCATAACTAGAGATTTTAAAAGGCTAAAAGTTTTTTTTTAATTTGTCGTTAAATAAATATTCTCTCTCATGCCACCACTTGTTACCCTGCCTCCGACTCCGATTCCGACTCCGATCAAGCAAATTTAAAAACTCCGACTCCGCCTTCGGTTCCGATAAAACTACCTCCGTTACATCCCTGGTACTAAGGACTTTCAACTTGATACTTTCATCACGATAATTTTTACAGCGAAAAGAAGCCTTGATATTCTTAAAAGACCCCATACGCTGTGTCAGTGACATCAAACTTTTTTTAAATAGAGTAAGAGTGACAAATGAGCTCATAGTCCATCCGATGGTAAGTAGACGCTGTGCCCATAGACATCTACATCTATCCGCTATTAATAATCAAAATGCACATGCATTGTCACCCCTTATGACTAAGATGGGTGCTTCGTATCCAGCAAAAATAAGTATCCGGTACAGCATCACTAAGGTACAAATCTACAAATGTATGCTGGTATTTTGTAAGAGCGGTACTTTCCCGGTTGGGCCGACCCACTCGTGCTACAACAAAAACATAGCTGAAGCATGACTCTACCACATTTAAAGTAATTTGAAACTCATAACTTTTATATTGCCGAATTTGTATAAGCTTTAACAGGGTAGCGAATCTAATGCCAAAACTGTAAGTTAATAAATAGAAACACGTGAATTTATGGCAACCATACAAGGCAATTTGTATTCATAAAATAAATTATAAAAGAAAAAAGTTTTAGGCTAAATGTTCGTAACATTTCACTAAGACCTAAATCAAAGGCATATACTATCTATTTACAATAAATACAATATACAATAAGATTTTTTACTGCATTAGTAGTGTAAAGAAATTTAATGAGGTCTAATATATTTACACGACATTAATTCTCACGTCTGTCACCCAGAGATTTGAAGACTCCGCGAGTGGCCTAGCAATGAGTTGTATGGCCTACAAATATTTGTTCCGGGTCTGGATGCTTGTCCTTGACCAATTTATGTTTGTAAACTGCCTCCACGATACAGGAGAAAAACCTAGTGTAGAGATAACTTTTACCTGGTAAAATTTTTATATGGTAGAGCCATGCTACAGCTTTATTATATAGTTGTAGCACGAATGGATCGGCTCGACCGGGGAAGGATCACGCTCTCACAGTATAAAAGCGTAAAATAGCAGCGTAATTCTGCTGTCTTTCGTACGGTGAGTGTAGAGAATCGGTGACCGTTTTTACTGGAATAGAGGCATTACATCTTAGTCCTCAGGGTTGAAAACGCATTTGCATTTTGATCCATAGTTGAAGATAAATGTGGATGCCTATGGGCCACAGCATTCACTTATCATAAGGTGGACTGTGTGCTCGTTTGTCACCCAATACTACAACAACAAACAAACAAACATATAGATAGAGACTACGGACTTCCATTTGCCACGATCCTAACATACCTCTCTCACTTATTTTACATCAGTATATCATCATATAGCCTTTTTATGGGGGTATTTTTAATTTGGCCCATAGCGTCCGTGAGAGTCGTAAAAAGTGATATAGGTAAATTGAAACGGGATGAGCAAAAGCATATTCCTAAATACAACTTAAAATTATAAATAACCAAACGTGGTTACTATGTCAAAATCCCCTATAAGATACGATCTTTATTCAGATGTGGACTTTGGCCGGCTGTAATGGATTGATGAATGGTGGGAAATAAAAAAAAATCGTTCGTTTTTAATTTTAAAACATTTACATTTTATGAGCGGAGTGGGCAGAAGTTAGTCAATAATATATTAATATGCATTCACAAAACGGGGCGTGCATTTACAGCGGCTTTAGCGGCAATTACAATACATAGCCCAGTTTTTACGACACCTTCCTGTTTATTTTGTTAGGCTCCAACCCTCAATGTGCAGTTTATGGCCTCGCATGAAAAAAAGACCCAAGAAAATACGTAGGCGTAAGAAGCGGAGTAACAGCGTTACAGAAAAACAGTTTTTATGTTAAACCTCACATTAATAATTCATTCCTAATCCCCCAAGTCGACGGTGGAGCCCAAAATGTGCTTTATGAGACAATCAACCGCCGTATAAAGTCTGTTTCGTGTTGAGTGTTGTTCATGTTTTTTAAAGAACTATCTTACTATCACAATATACGCTACAAACACTAATTTTAATAATAAACCGTCCAAAAATAAACTAGGCCTCAATCAAAATTCAATAAATAATGCAACATTTTTTTAAATAATAGATATTATAATGATTTCTTATATTTACGCGAATATTAAACATGGAATAAACGGACGCAGATTGCGGATTTTATCGCGTTTAATTTTAACTTCTTTTTTAATTCCCAACGTAACTGGCACTTTACAGCACCCACGGTACGGGAGGAGTGGGGAGGGAGGGCACGAAGGTGTTTGAGATTTAATTATTAATTTTTGGTCCGATCTAAGAAGGACGAGCTTACAGTATCTTGAAGTCTTGCAGTAGTATGCTTGGGTTGGGATTTAATTTTATTGATTATGGGATCCCAAGCTGTAAACATATTATAAAATAATTTCTATATTACGGATTTTCGGTATATTTTTTTTATAGGATAGGGTGACAAACGAGCACACAGTCCATCTGATGGTAAGTGGTTGCTGTGGCCCATAGACATCTACATCTATCCTCGATTACGAATCAAAATGCAGATGCGTTGTCACCCGTGAGGACTAAAATGGAATGCCTCGTTTCCAGTAAAAAGGGTCTCCGGTTCTCTAGACTCACCATACGAAATACAGCAGCATTAAGCTACTATTTCACGGTGGTATTCTGTGAGAGCGTGGTCCTTCCCCGGTCGAGCCGACCCATTCGTGCTACAACTATACTACTAATATAACTGCAGCATGGCTCTACCACACGTATATTTACTTATTAATATTTAATTTAGAATTATTAAGGTGATACCTCGAAAATTTGGTGGGTTTTCTTTTTAACATATTTTTTTTTGTTTATAGATTACTAACCAAAATTTTGGTATATGATTTTTGACTATATGGTCTTGGATTGCATAAAAGGAAAACACGATACCATGTAATTTTTCTCGATAAAAAAATTGCAAAGTAGACTCAAATTATTTACATTTCTCGATGACATCACAATATTCTTACGAATAATTTCATGGAATTATTTTTAAGGCATAGTAAATAATCATATCTAAGTTTTCATAAACCAGTTTTTTAATCCATAACGAAGTTTTGTTAAATTAAATGAAAATGTTGTGTGGCGCTTACTTAGCTTTTTTCCGAGCGCTTGCTCGGTATGGCTACCTCATAATTTGCGTACTATGAAGTCATTGTATCACTTTCTTTATGACACTCCCGCAGTCGTCCGTTAGCTTCACCGACAAAGGAATAAGCCACGCCCCCAAAACTTCGATTCATTTTCAAGGTATCCTCTTAACTATTTAGTATTGTTAAGTATATAAAAAGTGATAATAGTAAATATTCTTTAAGTCTGCCATTATTTAAAGGAATCTTTGCACATGATCTAATGTGACTGTTACACGTGTATTGATTTATTCACTGACATTTCGAACGACCTTTTTTTTCTTTAGAATTATATTTCGTTTTATGAATTTAAATTTATAAAATTTTAAATATTTCGTAAGATAACGTCACATGAAGTAAATAATGTCGTTTTTTTTAAATAATATTCTTTTACAAATTTCAATATTATTTAATTCTCCAGTGTACGAAAAAATTCGGTTTGAATAAAACGTGGTTACAACACTGGTGGTTATTCAGACTTTCGGGTTTAGAAAAACATTGCTTTTAGTAGTGAACTTGGAAAGGACACGATTGTAATATTTCCTGAATTGTAGGCCGAATGAGAGATAGGGCTGTTATGCGGGTCAATTGACCTCCCTCGTACTTTGTCATAGTCAAAACGCGTTCATGAAGTTCCATTTATGAACATTTTTGCACACGCCCGAAAAGTATATTGATGGTTACGTATATTGGAAACACGAGATACTACCTTTTGATATGATTTAAAATTTTCCTTTTGTTTTCTTTTTAAGATACTTTAAACATCTATATGATATTGCATCTTACTATTTCGCCGCCTATCGCAGCATTGGACACGACATTGTGAAGGTCATTGAGTTCCTTAACTGTTTGAATTATATGTGTGATTGTAGGTGAAAAAAAATCAATAACAACTTGCATTAAGAAGTAAAAAATATTTTTGGGTCACAAAGTTCCACATTGAAGCAATGTGTTATTTTGCCTTTCCGTATAAGATGCCATATCTATGATATATACACAGATAAACATTTTATTTATTTTTAATACACGTCCCTGTATATCAAGTGAGTAAGAATTTCCGTAATATTCTTAGTAATTTTAGTAACACAAACAATATAACAAGGTGTAGCTGAACGCGGTGTAAGAGAAATTTGCTTAAAGACAAATTCTCGAACCAAGGCTATGTTGTTAGTTTCATGAAATGTCTATGTATTCAAAAAATAAAGTTTTTTGGCGTAATTATCACACACGTTCTTCTATATTCCAAAGACCAGAATATGAAACCTGGACAGTATATTCAGCAGTCCTCCCCAGATATTAATAAACTTAGAAAGCCTTACACGAGATTGTTCGAGGAAAACATCAAATGAAACAAATTTATGGAAAATAACGGCGCCGCTTCATTACCGCGGTTTGGGGCTAAAGTAAACAAGGGCGAAGGAATTTTTTTCATCA
Source organism: Parnassius apollo (assembly GCA_907164705.1). Lineage (NCBI taxonomy): Eukaryota > Metazoa > Arthropoda > Insecta > Lepidoptera > Papilionidae > Parnassius > Parnassius apollo. Next base: position 5,903,783 of record CAJQZP010000088.1, on the reverse strand, counting down.
AAATTTGACTTGGACCATCTGCTTCCGCCCCTGTCGCGGATTGGGCAAATATTTGAGTGTCGCAGCTTGGAATTAAGATCTACTTTAATTTATTAGAAGAATGAAATTCTTTATTTTAATGGTACTTTGTATCGTTTAATAACCACGCTATCGCCAATTCGTATAACCTTTGAAGCGAATGAAAGGAATTTAATAATGTCATGTACGATAAATTTGTCTTTTTTTACAAGATAAAAAGAAGCAAGCATGTGAAGAGGGTTTCCGGTTCTTTACACTCACCATAAGAAACAGCAGCTTTATGCTGGAGTTCTTTGTCATTAAAGCTTGATATTTGGAAAATAGAACAAACACAAATTATTGAAAGATTACTAGAACTGAATATTTAAATTATCATACAGTATCTACTCCTTCCCGCGGTAAGTGCCGGTGTATTGATAGTGATTTATGGAACCTCATAGGTACTTATTTTAAAGACCGTGCTAATTACACCATACTCGATATTTAGTAGAAAAAATATCCAAATTTTCAATTACATTAATTTATATACGAATATTCGGCTATTATTCGGTATTCGGCTTAATCGGTAAATTTTTTCCTATTATGCCGAATACCGAATAACTGAATACTATTCAGCCGAATACGGAATACTTGAGCAAGATATTTTGTTGTAGTAAAATAATTGGTAACACAAAAATAGTGGTTTATTTTATGATATATTTTTATTATAATCATTAAAGTAGTCACAGGTACATAATCAACTTACGTATTATAAAAAAAAACAATTAGATGTATGCACTTGAGTTATCGTAATTAAAGTGGAAGATTGTCGTGCAGAAAGACAATTTTTCTGCATTTTCAGGCAATACTTTACTAATTTTCTTCTCGTAGACAATCCCAGCTTCCGAAACGCTCTGAATAAAAATCAGTACTTTCTTCCCGGCCAAACGCTTTCGGCTACTCGGCCAGGAAGCCCGCAGAATATTCGGTATTCGGCATGTGTTCGAATATACAATTCGTTGCAAGTCTAATATACAATGTTTAGGTATTCATAATAATACATTAACTACACATAAAATATTTGTGTAGTGCGCGATTAGAAACTAAAAGCCTGCAGCACCGGCAAACGATTAATTAACCAGAGTGCTACCGCGACGTCTCAGAGTGTCGACACTATTATTAAAAACCAAAGAACTAAACTAGTGATCTAACTGATATGAAACATATTTCATATACAAATTGCTTATTCATCCATTTTATGTCATATTTGTTTGCTTATTATTATATTTTTAGGTTACAAGTTTGTGACATTTCATGTCCGACATAATTTTACGCTGACGTTATAAGTCCGTGTTATGCGGGCATTACGACAAATCGATTGAAATATTATTGGTTATCACCGTTATACTCGTCGAGTATTTCAGTAGTGGTGGACGGAGGTAGATACGAACATTTACATATAAGGAAGTATCTGCCACAAATTGAAACCGTCTTTGTACTCCGCCGAGTCGGATAAAAATGAGATGAATATGTAAAGAATCAACTCGTACTTTTACCTTTTTCTACGTGGTAGAGCCATGCTGCAGTTATATTAGTAGTATAGTTGTAGCACGAATGGGTCGGCTCGACCGGGAAAGGACCACGCTCTCACAGAATACCAGCGTCAAATAGTAGCTTAATGCTGCTGTGTTTCGTATGCTGAGTGTAGAGAACCGGAGACCCTTTTTACTGGAAATGAGGCATTCGACCTAAGTCCTCACCTATGACAACGCATCTGCATTTTGATACGTAATCGAGGATAGATGTAGATGTCTATGGGCCACAGCAACCACTTACCATCAGGTGGACTGTATGCTCGTTTATCATCCTATCCTATATATAAAAAAAAACTAAATAAGTGAAAAACGCACAAAAGAAAATTATAAGGGGACCTCGTTATAAAGCGGACCTTTAACTAAGCGGTGTCTGATTTTTTTATAAGCTGAAATGACGACAAAATTTACCATCCATCTGATGGTAAGTGGCTACTCAATACAAAGAAAACTTTTTTTATATATTAAGGGTGACAAACGAGCACACAGTCCACACTTACCTGATGGCAAGTGAATGTTGTTGCCCATAGATATCTACATATTATCCTCGATTAAAAATCAAAACGCATATACGTTGTCGCCCCTGAGGACTAAGATGAATTGTCTCGTTTTCAGTAAAAAAAAGTTCTCCGGATCTGTACACTCACCATACAAAACAGCTGCTATTTTACGCTGGTATTCTGTGAGAGCGTGGTCCTACGCCGGTCGAGCCAACCCATTAATGCAACTATAATATAGTTGCGGCTCTACCACGTATAAACTGCAAGCAACTTCAGACAAATAATGCTGCAAATGTGTTTTCATCTCTAAGGAGTAAATTGTTAATACAGTTAAAAAATAGCGTATTTTATAAACAAATTATAACCGTATAGTTGCGGTGTAAGAATGTAAATTGGTTGTCGTAAGAAGTGACAGAAGATAACGAAGCAGCAGTTAAAGCAGCGTCTAATAACTAAGAAATATAAAAAAACTGCAGTTGACAACCTTCTCTGCGTGGCACATGTACTTACATTATAAGAGAATTCAGGGAGACCTGTGTTTACCAGTTAAAACTTCGATAAGCTGTAATGAATGAAAATAAAAAATGAATGAAAATAAAGAACCGCTTGCTGAATTTATTTTTTGTTACAAAATACATGGAACAAGTGATTTTACCGTAAACTAAACAAGAAACATGTGGTATTGATTGAACATAATCATTCGACCAAACACCCAAAGTTTATTCTCACGTCGGGGAAATAATACCATAATTCTCGACTTCACAGAACTGTACAGTGTACAACAAAAATCATATTATACTTATTACAAACTTGTGGCGCGGACGGCAAAGCAAACAAGTTCAAGAATAGAACGGGAGTTCACTCACACTAAGCGCCTCGCTCCCATATTTACCTGAAAATTATAATATTATGTTAGTGAGAGCACACGTAATATACGTATGTGTTATGAGCGTCAGAACCAATGCAGCGCAAAAACCAGACAACATGAAACAATGTTTTTTTTTAAAATTCCAAATATAAAACTGATACACAAAAATGAAATTCAATGCCTTCCAACAGAAACGACACACGGTTTAAATGCTGGTGGTCTATCAAATATAGATTAATAGTAAATTTATTAAAAATCACTATATTAATTAATTTACAAATTAAATCTAAGCCAGTGGGTACGAACACATCAAATCAGCAATTTAAAGTAAATAATCTTATCATTAATATACTATAATACATTCTACTAACTTAAAATATACTAGATACACATATACATTATAAAAACCTATGATATGGATACCAAACTTGATTAGGATCTCTTTTAGATTTAGTATGTTCTATATTTAAGCTGTTTAAATTATATTTAAACTAAAATATTAAAGTCATACATACATATAAGAATCGAAAATACTATATTGAATATAAGAAACCTACAATATACAAACTATATTAACCTTTAAACCGGATCACATTAAGATCCAGATGGAGTCCCGTGTAGAAAACGTGTGAGAGCAATAAAATACAGCCGTTATAATATCAATCAGCTCGCGTATTTGTATCAATGTTTACTAAATTAATAAAAATTTGTATAAAAACATTATTTAAATAGAACCTAAGTTTTAAATATCTATATAAGAATATGTACTATAATCTATATCATTATAGTAAATGTTCATTCCCGCAAGTATGCGTTTCCTAACTGCAACAGTGATGTTAAAATTATCGATAAAATACAAAAAAATATTATTGTTATGGACGATTTCTGATAGCAAGTAACTAGTATTTTAGGTTACAATTACGCTGCTAAATAAAATATCGATCGAATAACGATCCGACACATAAATATATTTCGGATTCGGTTACCTACTGATATGCTAGATTTCTTATATTTACTTGAAAACATTATCTAAACATTGATAAAAATAATTTACGGATTTTATCGCGTAAAATTATTAACATTTATGTACTTTTTCCAGTCCGTACTGGTTAATAATAAATATTTATTATATTTACGCAAATTACACTAACTAAAAATAACTTACGGATGTTTAATTTTAACTTCTCGATTAAAGTTCCGTAATTAACGATCGAATATTCTGGGAGGGAAAATTCTTGGTAATTTATAATTTTATAGAACGGAAATAAGTATCTTAAAAAATAGAACATAAGCTCGGATTTACGTAATCCCAGTCTTTATCCAACAGGCAACGCTTCCAAGTATAACCTTAAGGAAAATGCAACATTGTTTATATTACATTTTCGATAAAATCAACTGATTTTATTAAGTCAAGGATAAACAGTTGTAAAGTTCTAGACTTCAGCAAAATCTGAAGTGGATTTAGCTGAAATACGGCTATAACGCAGTTGTAAATTCATTATCTAAGGTATTCTTATTTTCATATAAATGAGGGTGATCAACGAAGTCCACCTGGAGGTGAATGGCTGCTGTAGCCCGTACATGATCACCTATCCCTGATTAGAAGTCAACAGGCAGATGCGTCGTCACCTCTGAGGTATATGATGGAATGCCTCATGACCACTAACTATAAGAAACAGTAAGGATCACCAGATTCTTCGTGACGTAAGGTGCGGCAGAAGGAAACTGAAACATGAGGTGGCTAGGAGCATATTCTTGGTAACAATTAAAAATAAAATAAATCTGCGATTGTCAATAAGTCTATAGGGGAGGCCTATGTTCAGAAGTGGGCATGGCTGTAATTGATGGTTAAAAGAACTTATATTTAAAATAGGTATAAAGTTTTTTTTCATTCCTCCTTTTTTGTCAAAGCAATCAAGTTATGGAACTCGCTTCCTTTAACAATTAAGAAAGCCCAAAGCATTGAGTTTTTCAAAAAACTGGTTAAAATTATTATTTAAATATGTGTTCTACTTAATATATTTCATTCTCAATGAATCATTCTGAATGCATTTGTCAAAAGGCAAGGCGTGGTGAAGAGTGCACGCCTTGTACTACATAACGCAGTGTTGGTACAGACTTTGTTATATGGCAGCGAAACCTGGGTATGCCAGAAGAAGCATAAAAGCAATTCGAATGCAGTGGAGATGCGATCTCTTCGTAAAATGTGTGGCGTTACCATAGCCGATCGAAAGCGAAACGAAGAGATTCGCAATATGGCAGGATTGAAAGATGACCTTATCACAAAAATTGATAGGGGCGTACTCCAATGGTTTGGGCACTTTGAGCGAATGAGTGAAGACCGAATGGTGAAGAAAATATATAGAGCGAAAGTAAATATTAAAAGGTGTCGAGGTAGACCGAGACTAACTTTTGAAGACCATGTGAGCAAATTGCTCGAAGAGGGGAAGATCAAGAGTACTCGGATACCTAGACATGCATGTATGAAGAAGTTAATGAACCTGAAAGAAGCGAAAGAGGTATGTAAGGATCGTGACACTTGGCGATCTGTTCTCTCTGGCTACCCCGTTAGGGATTGTGCGTGAAGATAAGTCATTCTCATATCTACTATTCTTGGTAAAGTTTGTGTATATATGATATGTATGTATATAGCTATAATGTGTTACAAAAAATTTAGAAATATGTATATGTATAAATATGGATATATGTGTATGATTACGTATATATATAAACACTTTTTGTTATATTTATCTTTTCTTGGTGTACAATAAAGAGTATTACATTGTATAGTAAGGTAGGTTTAGTGCCTGAAAGAAATTATAAAATTTAAGCTCGATAGGTGGCGCTGTTATTAATACATTTTATATGTACACTATAAAATGTTACGCTACCTACCGGAAAGGGAAAACAGAACAACGTTTAACGGGAGTGCTAGTATATAATATCAAATAAAAACAAAGTAATCACGAGCATAACAAATCACATTCATCCGCAAATTCGCCGATTTGGCACAGACAAAAAACGAAATGTCGTGAAAAAAAAAATCAAAGGCCAAAATCCGACGCGCGCAGCCACGACCGCAGTGCATCGGGAGCCCCACACGTGGCGGAACACACGGCTAGCTCCAGAAATATACAACGTAAACACCGCAATATGTTCACAAGTAATGTAGAGAACACTTGGCCGGGTTTATAAATAGATAAAAAAATAACTACCGCGCATGAGCGCGATGTTTTTAGACTCCTAAATCGTGTGCCTTTTTGTAACAGAGCAAGCACCGATATTAATGTTTGTTTTATATTATAATGGTACGTAAAACGTACATATCCGTTCAATATAACATTAAAACAGATCTGTGTACATTGTTAAAGATAAAATAAATTAAATTAATAAAGAAGTGAAATGAATAATACCTTACTAAAACTAAAATAATTACCTATATTCTAGGTGGAATATTCGGACTAAGGACTCTTTTTCTCGCTTTTTTCAGGTTATTAAACCTAAAAAAACGAGTCTTGATTTTGTGATACATAATGTCTTATCACCGACTTCAGAAGCTAATATGTGGAAATTATTTTATTCTTTTTGATTTTTAGTTGGTTGTAATGTTTTTAAGTTTTATTATTTTACCCTTTGGGATGGACTAAGTAATATCATAACTTCGCAATACATTTTATTAATATAACTGTATCATAAATAAAGCGTAGAATATCTGCGAATCTATAATGAAGATTTTTTATAAACCTGAACCGGCTCCTGCAGGCTGCAGGCCGCGCACATCTGCAGACAACTTCAATCAAAGATCGCTACAGATGTGTTGTCACTTCTAAGGAATAAGATGGAATGCCTCATTCCTTAAATTATACTTACTGAGTACCTACTTCAGGCCGGAAAAGATCAATGCAATGCAAGCACTAGCTAAATAGGTAAGAAGGTGGTGTCGGACAGTCGGACTGACAGACAAGTGGTAAAATTAAAAAGCGGTCTAGGGAAGACCCGAAAGGTCCACACGATTAACTTCCCAGTGGAAAGAATAAAAAAATATCATTTAATATTTTATACAATTTTTCATTCGGCACAAAAACGACTTGACCGATTTTACTCAAAATTTAATGAGCTCTAAGTTACATAATTATGCTTTAATTGAAACTGTTCCCATGTCAAAATCACTATTTGCTGTCGAGATATACGAGGCGAAAATTGAATACACACATACATACGTACATTTACGTATGTATGTACAAGACCTAGAAACGTGAATATGTATTAAAATAAAACTAGAACATCATCTATGTAGTCGAAGTCAATCAAATACGCATTATTAATAATAACTCAAAAACTACTGGTCAGATTTTAATCAAATTTATATGGGATCACATGAGAAGCACCAGCTTTCAAATGAAATAATTATCAAAATCGGTTTACATACAAAAAAAATCAGAAAAAACACAATACATACAGTCGAATTGAGAACCTCCTCCTTTTTTGAAGTCGGTTGAAAATCAGGAACTTTTTACAGACGTTACAAAACGTAAATTTAAAAAAGTCAAATTTAACATTGATACTAAGAAATTAAAAGTTTTAATAAATATTGCGAAACATTTCAATTATATTCAATACGATTAAAAAACGCAGTGGAATGTTTCTACCAGGACACCTAAATTAATACTTTGGACTAACCGTAATTTAGAAGTATACTATTTATATATAAATTAAATTCTGAGAACGAGAGGTTCCCAAATGCGAAGCAATAGATATTTTGGACCCAACAGGTTGATTTGGGTTCTCTGTATGACCTGAATCAATGTCAGATCCAACTATAGGGTTAATAAGATTTGATGTTTACTACACTGTCCGCTATTTTCTTATGTTTTAAATTTCAATGTAGATAAATATAAGCTTTTCGAATTTATTTTATGATTAGGTTTTGTCACGTGGTAGAGCCATGCTGTAGCTATATTCTAGCTGTAGCACAAATGGGTCGCTAGACCGGGGCAGGAGGAGACTAGACTTCCATTTAGCACGATCCTGACATACCTCTCTCGCCTCTTCCACATCCATATGTGGAAGAGGCGAATAACGCATACTATATGCTCGTCGGTTAAGGGTACTCTTAAGTTGGCATTTATCGGCAATCTGGTCAACAAACTTCCGCCTAGGACGTCCCTTTCCGACTCTTCCATTCACTTCTGCAACATATATTTGCTTTGTCAGTCTTTCCGCATTCATTCTTTCTACATGACCAAACCACCGAAGCATTCCTTTCTTAATCCTGGTCACTGCATCATCTTGCAAACCACACTTTTCTTTTATCACACAGTTTCTCACCCTGTCACTCAGATTCAGCCCTAAGAGAAAATTAATAAGACTTCATTTATAAATTAAATTTACATTTACTTCTAACACATGCCTCCCCCAAAGATTGTCGTTTAGCGGGGGACGCGCTTGGCAGATGAGTGAACCGCAATTTTTTTTTAATAGTAATGTATTGAATACATATTTTATTTGCTCTTCCTATATTCAAAAAGTTATTCCAGTTGTTCATTCGCTACAATAAATAAAAGCCTGTAAATATCCTGCTGCAGGGTACAGGCCGCACAGGACTTCGTATTTATTTTTATAGGGTAATGTAGGCGTTTCAATAAACATGTAACAATTGTCGCATATTTCATAATTTTATGTTCTATTTTTATTACTTGAATATGGCAGTTTCTTTGACCTTTGGTCTTCATTGTCATGCTAATGTTTAATGGATAAATGTTCAGCTACTCAACGATATGTCAAATCGTATTAACATTTATCCCCGTTTCTTTGTTCCTCCGATTTGACATAATCTACTACAGCATTAGGTGGCGTGAGACAGTTCACTTATCCATATCATTGTATAAGTATCCATAAAGGCGTAAAAAATGCGTTTCCAAAACCACCAGGTAAGCGTGGAAGATATAGAAAATATTTAGTGGCGGATTATCTTTAAGGCAAAACACGTGGCTAAGAGCGCAAGGTTACACAGAGGCGCGAGCATATTTATCTAAAAAAGAATAAGTACCTGCCTACTTACATTAAATAAAAAATAATTTTTCTACAGAGATGATGTAAAGCTTCCGAAGCGCGCCCTATCTAATTGATTACTCCTACATAGGCCTTGTTTATTTTCGAACTAAACTATATTATAGTTTATTTGCAAAAAAGTAGTCATAATTAAATAATATATGGCCGCCGGAAAAATGCTGATGAGGTGCTAGCCTGGGGTGCTATTGGCTTCTAAGTCTCCTCTGAAAATATCCCCTTTTTCAGGCAATATATTAGGGAGGCCTATGTTGAGAAGTAAACTGTTGATGGTCTGTGATTTACAATACTCAGTCACAAAGACAACTTTGTTCACTGACGGTTTTATCTTTACGTGAATTATAAATTCCATGCGAACAAAGGGTCAGGCTTTTTAGTTATAAAATATGAAACAAAGATGTTGAAAGCAATACCTACCTAAAGTTCTACATTACACAATGCAAATTACTCGTCTTTAAAATTCCCTTAATTAATAATTTAATAATTTTCCTTTAATAATTCAATAATTATGTAATATATTAGATGAAAGTTATTTTGAACAAAAAAAAAAACAATATTAAATGTTAAATAACTTGTTTTAAATTAGGAATTACATATCAAAATCAAAGATTTAAATCGTTGATCAAAACACAAAAAATCTTTTGGCCATTGAAGAAAAACCAAGCTATTATATATTCAAGATCAATGACCTGTAGGCGTTGATTCGTTTCCTTGTCTTAATTGTTATATTTGTTATTATTAAAAGCGTACGTACATTATTATATTAATTAGAATTATAACTATTAACTAATGAGTAAATTTATCACTGTTAATTATTATTGTAAACTATCGTTTAATATATTTAATTTCGTTAATGAAAATAAATTAAGTATGTAGTTATATTATCAATAAAATTTCTACGTGCAGAATTAGGTTGTTATATATAACATGTAACAAAGTGTATGTAGCGAAAGAAAACTGAGCTAATTCTTATTGAAATATTTTCAATAAACCTGGATAGCGCAGTACAATATATAATTGAAATCACCTTTAAACATGCCCTCTGAGGTAGAACGTCTCAAAGGCGTTGCCTCTTTCGAAAACATTAAAAAAAAACACGCTCAGCCCGTAGACCTTTGTTGTGGTGGTCAGTGCCTCGTGCAAAACAAAAATAAGACAAAACGAACGGGAGGAAACAGGTCGCGCCTGTTGGAACCAGTCTGACTACTTTTGTCCATTTTACCGATCCCTGTCTGGCTGCGGAACGTCCCTACAATCCATTTCTGACCGTAAAAAGAACAAAATAACGTTGGAATCGAGTTCGGCCTGCTTTTGGACTTTTTTTTACTCCGTCAGCCCGAGCTATGATTTAATGACATTTCGATTTCTTTAGGAATCCAGGCGGGCGGACAGTTTACGTGACATTTGTACAGACATTCTTAGAAACACATATCTCAGATCTTTATTTACTAAAATAATTATTGAATGTGCAAAAAACTAATTATTTAAAAATCAAGGATTAAAAGTAAAGAAAAGTTTCAGCCTATATACGTCCCACTGCTGGGCACAGGCCTCTCCTTATTTCTGAGGGTTTTAGCACAAGGAAAAGTCCGCCGCGCTGCCCCGATGCGTGTTGGCGAACTTCACATATCTTCGAAATATATATTTTTTTTCTTATTTCTCAGACATGCAGGTTTCCTCACAATGTTTTCCTTCACTGCCGAGCACGTGGTAAATCAGCACTTAAACTTGCAATTAACAATTTCATTGGTGCCGGCGGTGATCGAACCCAGTTTCCTCGCATACATGTGATATTTACAGCGAGCGCTAACCATCTGAGCTACCACGGCTATTTCAAGAATATAGTTTCTATCTGGTAGTTGCTGCTGGTTTTCTGTTTTTTTTTTTTGGGCGGTAAAGCCATCTCGTTTAAGTCAGACTTAAAATACGAAGAAAGGAAGCAGCGTGATAGCTGCAAGATGGTCAAGTATCTACTGTGATCTCTAATCCGCCTTCAGATTAAGGTGAAATATAACCTCAAACGGCTTAGCAAGATCCTCCGTTATGCCGAAAATATTGCAGCATTAATTTTGAAATAAATATATGGTAAAGTTAAGGGTTAATGATAAGGACTATGTTAAACGAAAACACGATTCCGTAAAATTTTCTCCATAGAAAAAAAATCCAGTTACCTCCAAAATAAAAAATAAACCGCTGTTATTCATAAAATACTTTAAATAAGATCATGAAACTTTGCATACTAACTGAACTAACTATAAAGCAGTGCTTATGTTATTTACTTTTTTTAAATACCATTATTTTCACTGTAAAAAGAAATTACCTAAACTATCGGCGTCTTGAAGCTTGATTCCTGTCGCCCCGTTAGTATCGCTTAGGCTTTTGAAGGGGAAGATGTGTCATTTACGATCAGAATACACATTACGCAACAGAACGACGTAAAATTAAAATGGGAAATAACCGTAACAAAAATAAGAAGCGACTGGGTTGGCGTTAAGAAACAGGCATAAATATGATAAACCTAATGAAATAAGTGTCTAACGACCTTTCTACTTACAGTATTAGTGATTACAAACATGTCGGTACATAGCATACGACGCGCGGGGAACTGGGGGAAATTAGAATTTCAGCTGACTTACTATATCCCCTTAAGTACGGCACGTTTTAAGACTGGACCCTTTTTTCGTTTTTAAACGGCATTTCGCGACATGATAAGTCAACTAGTCTAGCTACTCAAAGTATTTGAAAAACACACCAAGTGTTAGGATCTAGTGTTAGGTTCGAAAGATGCCTTAGGTTGCCTTATTCATTTTAAAATAGTTTATTAGACTATACAAGACTTTAATCGCTTGAAATATGATTGAAAGTGATACCGGAAGAGGAGTAGCATTTTTCCTTCTCTAGCAGCTTCAAGGGGCAGCAACCCAAACTATTACACCGAAGCGGAGCACTTGTAGCAAAATAATTCTACAACAATAGTGGCCGATTCGCGATTTACTCTATCAGACTCATGCAGAAATACAAAAAGAAAAACCTATTATAAAAAAGACTACATTTTGAGATTACAAAGAGATACAATAGAGTTTGAAAATAAAAAGGTTGACTGCTGCCTGGGAAGGAAGACTGGTCGAATGCAGCAGAAATAAAGTGGTACCAACCTAGACTCCGTAGAAAAAAAAATAACATACTGTAGAAATTTTAAAATTCAAAACAAGGTAAAAGGTAATTTTCGTTCCATTTAATTCTTGATTGAACACGTGTGGACAAGCACGTAAATAGATCCTTTGTCAATGTCACACGTCATTAGATACTCCATGTCATCATAACAAATACAGTACATGATAAAAGCATCTCTACGCGAACAACACACGGTACAATATGCCCTGGCGCTTGCATCACAATAAATTTCCTTTTTGCCTTACTACCAATATCAAGCTGTTAAAAGCGTTACACTATTTTAAAAGAAACATACGAACGCATCTACATTTTAAAAGTTCATTACGGGAGTCGAGAAAAATACGAGCCTATAAATAACTGCGTATGACCGCGGTGCAGTAACCAGAAATTCTTCTTCAAGGCCAACAGACCGATCAGAACATATGGATGCAAAAAGAAACGAAAAACTCCATTGAAGCGGCCATTTTAACTTGAGCCCTTGAAAACAGCAGGCTTCCTTCTTTACGCCGCTTGAAATAAAAGCGCAAGGTCTAGAGGAGATCACATTACGATGGTAAACAAGATCCAGTATAAAAGGATCTCTTGCGTCCTTTCGATTTCGTTTATTTAGTTAGCGTGTACGGACTCGAGGTAGGTCTTATTGTAATTGCGGTACAGTCACCCCAAGAAAAGGTCCCTTGTGGTCAGTGACCAAAGCCTAAGAATAGCGCAAGAGTACCTGGCCTCAGCACATATACTGATGACGTCACGACTTGTACGTCGAGCGCAGGCGCAACTTTTTTTATTGGGTACATTATCTCTATATTCCTTATCCATGTATGGCAACTCGGATACTTAGAACTTGAAACAAATAAAGTAAGAAATGATGAGAACGTTTTTTTTTTAAATTGATACATGATATGTTTTCATAACTGATTATAAACAATTAGTACGAAATAATCCACACTACCCACATTTTATTACATGTTACAAAAAATACTACAAAAATCCTACAGAAATCGTAATACTAAGAAGATAATTAATATTATTACTATTTCTGTGAACGATCCTAATGATAAATTTTAGCAGTTTTACAGCGTCTTTGATTATAGTAGTTTACATTACAGTCAAGTAAAATATTCTTTTTTGATTTTACAAAGCCAAAGATTTGTAAAGCTTGAGAGATAGTTAAACTAAAACTTAAATCAAGGGCTAACAATTACAATAATATACTAACACGGAAAATAGAAAAAACTTTTTAGTCGTTATTATAAAATAGGTATATTTGCTTATAAAAGTAAATCATGAGTGTATATTATCGTTAAATTTAAATAATGTTAAAAAATAAAGTGACATGTCAAAATTATCATATTAGTGGTAGTCCACGTGATGGTAAGTGGTTGCTGTGGCCCATAGACATCTACATCTACCCTCGATTACGAATCAAAATACAGATGCCTCGGCTTTGTCACCCGTGAGGACTAAAGCTTTGGTCCCTTGATCGTAACGCACAACGCTGCGGTATGCGGCTCAAACTCAGCGTTTAGCATCTCTGTGGATAAGTGGTCAGTTGATTTTGCCGCAGCTACCAAAGCAGACGTGTCAACATGAACAATAGTTTTGAAATTTGTGCTTTGTTTGAGGAGGAGGAAGAAAGAAGTTTGTCTTTATTCTTATATAAAAAGGGATAATTGCGGATTAATTATATTAAATTACCTTCAAACAAATCCGTTGTCAACCCGTGACGCACACCGCAGCGTCGCAAGGAGAACGACGCCGCGCAGTCCGGAGTACGCGAATTCCACTTCACCGCGATTGCCCTTCGCTGCTAACGCATACTGCGACGGAACAAGAGACCATTCTAGACGTTTAATTTAAGTTTATGTATCCGGTACCGCATACCATATACCGCAGCGTTGTGCGTTACGATCAAGAGACCAAAGCTTAAGATGGAATGTCTCATTTCCAGGAAAAAGGGTCGCCGGTTCTCTACACTCACCAAACGAAACACAGCAGCGTTAAGCTGCTATTTTATGCAGGTATTCTGAGAGAGCGTGGTCCTTCCCCGGTCGAGCCGACCCATTCGTTAAAACTTGTGGAAGGTAGTAACGATGATGATGATTCCGGTACTGATTTACTAATCAAAAACAATTTCTAGTTCTTAGCAATCTACGACGACGCGGTTTACGCACTTAAGCAGATTAAAAGATAATCTCAACTTGTAAGGGCACGGAAGCTTTTACTACGAGAGTTAAGATTACATACAAGCCATAACTCGACCTTATCTTTGTCGGTTGTTCTCTAGTTAGACCTAAACAAACATGGCCTTATGAATACCACACACAACTTCTCGTCACGCGCTTGCTTGATGCGAGCAGCTTTAAACACAGTCCTATATTCATTTCCTGTATCATGTTTTTTTTACTTTGAAAGAAGCGTTGACTAGTGTCACTATAGAAAGTTTAGGTTCAGTTTGTCAAGGAACGCAAAGTAAAATTTAAAGAGATTATAATGTATATTTATATTATAGGCGATTTACATATACGTAAAAAGAAGAAAGAGGGAATTGACTATAAACGATAGATCATTCAACAGAAAATGTTTTAAAAAAAAATTGTAAAAATTTAAAATGCTGTTTGTCAAACCATAAAATATTCGAGTCAATCATTCCAAAATGTTGGTCATTCGTCTTCTGAAACGATTAAGGGAACTCCGCTGGTATCCTTTTTTATCGACCAATAACACAATAATAAGATAAGTCTGCTGATCAGAATCAAAACTGAGGACTAATATGGGATGTCTCGTTTCCAGTAAAAAGGATCTCCGGTTCTCTACACTCACCATACGAAACACAGCAGAATTAAACTGCTATTTTACGCTGGTATTCAGTGAGAGCGTGGTCCTGCCCCGGTCGAGCCGATCCATTTGTGCTACAACCATAATATAGCTGCAGAATGGCTCTACTACGTAAAGTCTCTTTTGAAGTCGGTCAAAAAGCATTGTCCGAAGTCGCCTAAAAGCGCGAATGACCGGTCAACACAAGCGCAACGTACCTGACGTCAAAGGCGATTTATTGCTCAACGAAATTAACCTCAAGTTGTCGCATCGAGATTTATATGGAGGAAACGAGGTATTTTTGTGCCCGGTTTAATTTTGCTTTACGACATGTTTGACGGCGCGAGGAATTTAAGACGCACTTACACTTGAACACGTTCTGTTTCGCGGTAGGACGATAAATCTTCATTTATACGCAACACTTAAGCGTACTTTGTGATGTTCGAAGGCTATTAACATTGACTAATGTTAATAACCCCAAAATATCGACTTCAGATGAACTCTTAAGTATAAAATGGCAATGATATTGAAGTTAAGACTGGAATTTTAGCGGCTGATGACATGAATTGCTTGGTTGACATCAATAAACTACTAAATCGTTTAGTTTGAATTTATTGAAGTATTACTACTTTTCAAAATCTTCAAACTTGTTCTGTTTTTTCTTTTAAATTACATTTTAAAAATAATCTAATCAATTTTAAAGTGCCTGTTTGTAATGTTAAAATAACAGTTTTTTTTTTTACTAAAACATGAAAGTATATATAACAGCTATTATAATAACAGCAGCAGCAGGCAGCTGGTATTATAAAAGTCACTTAGACTACTTTTATTTTAGAAGAAGAATTAGGGTACCCTGCACAAAAAATAAAGATCCTTTGAAATCAGGAACATCTATTTCATTTATATAAAACAAGTCCACGAACACCCCCGGGAGAAACTTTAGGATTTTTTGTCGTGTGAGGTAACTTTTTTATAATAAATAATACAGGGTTATTTTTCAATAACCGGCCAAATTCGCAGAGAAGCTTTTTTTTAATTACCGTATAATATCTTCAAATGCATTTAGTAAAAGCTGTTATTTTGACATTGAGAATGGACACTTCAGTTTTATTTATTTGTATGTAGGTATGTATAGATTGCCAACTGACAAACAACGGGATACGAACCAGTAGCTAATTAAAATTTAAAAAAAAATCTTTATTGTTACAATTTATTGCTATTTATAATTACATAGGAAAAGCAAAGCTCATATGAGTTTAAACGAGTGTCAATTGATATGAGTATCAGTCAATAAGAGTAACAAACGAGTACACAGTTTACCTGATGGTAAGTGGATGTTGTGGCTCTCGGACACCTACATCTATTTTCCAAATATTGATGCGTTGTCACCTCTTACATGATGGATGACTCTTCGATTGCAAAATATATACCGAACCGACAAACACGAGCAAAAAGGTAGTAATTTTACTCCGTTATGAACACTAGCGTTATTTTTGCAGCGAAGTTACTACTGTATATCAACATTTAAAACTTTCGTTATATACGAACTAGCTCGATAATGTAAGTCCAGGTTATTTATACATACAAAAGTACAATACTATCCAAGTAATAAATTATTTAAAAGAACCGTTTGCTTATAATGCAAAGAGAAAGTACGGAATAGATTTAATACTGACAATACAGTGGAAAAACTACACAAAAAAGGAAAACTTAGATTATAGATTATAAGAGATTGCCATTTCGCCGGCACGAATAAAATTGTTAATTTAAATTTTAAATGCTAATTTATAGCGTGCTCGACGTTGAAGAGAAACGTCAAGAGGTCCATGCCCAGCAGTGGACTTAAAAGGTTTTAAATGGATGAACTTATTTTCAATTAAAACGCATGTCAAATAAAAATAATGGCCAATTCACGTTAAAACTACTATTGACGGAGTTTTGGCGGAAAATTGACCAAAGGCGGATTGTTGCTTCTGTTTTATCGTTTAAATAATGGTTTAAATTTGATTTCGATACGTAAAAGTGATGCGATTTAGTGTATTAGGTGTTTGCATCTTCTCAAAACCCTTCATTATTTTATTTGCTTATACGCCTAAAAACTTGAGATACCTTCCGTCGTCTCCAAAAACTAGATGACGTGACGCATCAGTATATTGTGAATAAGATTTACAAAATATTACGAAGTATAATTTCTTGTTACTTGACATTGGCAGAAGTGTTAACATATGTTCACAACCAAAAAGAAAAAAAAACACTTCTATTGAGATGTAATATTGTGCTGGTACGGGGACCAAAGCACATTAAAATAACGCCACATAAAGTAACGCTATGTAAAAATAAAATAAAACGTACACTCTCACGTCCTTGTCCTCTATCCCTCAGTCTAAATAGTAATAAGTTAAGACATTTTCATTAGGATTATTATCAAGATTGTTCTAGACTTTCTAACAGTTTGTAAAACCGGCACTAACATGTTCCTTTTATCTTTATTATATAAATTCACTATCCTATCATTCACTATATCTAAACGAGGAGTTGAAACAGCGGAGATCAGACAACATCAACATAGGCCTTATAATGGATGTACCAGGAAAGCAGAACTTGTAAAAACATGACAGTATCGTAATAAAGATATAATGTAAGTAACGCAAAGATGGATAATAATTGTGATTAAATTTAATAAACACTTCTAGTACGGCCCTGGAATTTTATCTAACTATACAAGGAAATAAAAAGTACACAGTAGTACTTCCTGTTTTACTTCTTTATGTAACGCCTTGGACTTCTTTTTAATTTAATATAAACGATTTGTAGTACTTGAAAGTAAAATAATGAATACAATAGAATTTTATGAGATTAAACTGTGTATATACACAATGTGTTTTGTTTTGAGAATTTAGTATACTTAAGTATAAAATATTATTTTATGTGAAACAATTTTTTTAAACGAAGCTTTAAGCTTTACTTAGATACTTCATTATCTATATCAGTGTAGTTAAAGTATATTTATTCCTTATTTAATAAGTACTATTCGTTTTAAACGGGAATGCATATACACAGAGACGAATTTAATAAAAGTTATTTCCAGTTATCTAGGAAATAAACTTCGAAATTGCTTTTGAACTCAATAGGCACAGCAATCTCTTCCCTATCGCCAGTATGGCTTTCTGCCAAGGCCATTTAAGAGGTCTAATTAGTACAGGGAGGTTTTAATCAAGTGCCTATAACTTCTCGAAAAAGTTGGCACAATTGTGAAAAGGATAATGTGAAACTTAAGTTATTTAAAGAAAATAGTATGTATGATTTTAACAGTAATTGCAATGTTTGATTACTACATTGGAAATACAACTACCAACATTATTTAAAAAATAAGTATAATCGGGGGCAAGAGTTTAGAAACCACAGAGTTTAGAAACGTAGACCTGCCAAATATCCATGCAATAAAATATTTTAAGGGACATATGTTATTTTAGAAGCAGTACTCTCTGTAATATAATAAATTTTGATACTCGTTTCCTATGCTATAAAGTTATCTGTACAGTGTTGTGTTTAGTGGTTTAAATTTAAATTTTATTTATTAATGATAGTATACGTTAAACCTTA
This sequence comes from Parnassius apollo, assembly GCA_907164705.1. Taxonomy (NCBI): domain Eukaryota; kingdom Metazoa; phylum Arthropoda; class Insecta; order Lepidoptera; family Papilionidae; genus Parnassius; species Parnassius apollo. The sequence continues at coordinate 5,885,166 of CAJQZP010000088.1, read as the reverse complement.
CTCTTACTTATACTCTTACTTACTTATATTAGTTACGTTATTTTATCAGATCCGTTATCAGAAGATGCCAAAAAACTTTATGTGTTAGTAAATAAGAGATTAATTAATTAATAAGTTTATATAGTTGTTAGTAATTATCCTATTTAAGAATTTTCTTGTACCAGGGCGTCATAATCGCTTCAGCGACAAAGCCCTTTTTTCTAAGAATAAAAAAAAAGTAAAATATACGAATTAACAAATACAGTATCAAAGGAACTTTTAAATAGTGTTAGAGACACGCTGCAGCCACATTATATTTATAGTTATAGGAAATACCCACGATCTTACTAAAACACAGCAGCTTAATGCTACTGTGTTTCGTATGGTGAGCGTTGAGAAACGGAGACCTTTTTTTTGGAAACGAGGTATTCCATCTTAGTCCTCAAGGGTTCAAACCAGATCAGGCACAGGCACATTCATAGGCCACAGAATCCACTTACCATGAGGTAGACTGCTTGCTCGTTTGTCACCCTTATTAAACCCCTGTAAAAGACTGCATAATAATTTTTGAATGACGCAACCCAGTACAAAACATAGACTAAATGATCCGAACGCCAAATTACTATGCAAGACAAGGATTTCCGTTGAAACCAAAACATAAAAAAAAATACAAATTCGGACATTTGCATAAACATAAAGCAGGATGAATCAATGACCGGACATGGTTATTCTTACACGGCGCGTAATGGTTTCCACGAAATTTTATGTAGAGGCGAGATGGAAGGTCAATTTTACAAATTGTTTTAGTTTTTATTGTAAATATTAAACCATAAGTAACTACACACGCGTCAATACGACTCTTTTAATTAAACTACAAGTTTTACTACTGCACAACCAACCTTAGAATCTTTAGTGTAAATTTGGAAAATATTCACAGTTAAATATTTAGCCGGTGTTCTGTGAGAGCGTTGTCCTCCCTCGGTCTAGCAGACCTATCCGTGCTACAACCATAATTTAGCTACATCACGGCTCTACCATAAAATGTAATGAATCAATGTGTTTCTCTCTATTAGGCTACAATTACGACGATACGTTTTTTTTTTTTAATAACAAAACAATTACAATATGTAACAAAAAGACCCAGTAATCGATTAGTCACTCGATTATTAGAATTCAAGAGAATACCTAGAAGCTAAATATATATGTATAAAAGAAATAAATTAACTTCAAAGAATCCTCATCTGAATAATTTAAGGACTATTCAAGATCGTTTTACGAATTCTCGAGCCTCGCCACCGAAACCGCGAAAGCCTGAGCCCGAATGCTTTAATAATAAATTGGAAAACGTCTCATTTTAAAATAATTAAGATTAAGCGAGGCGCCGATTACGTAGGGTTGCCAATTCGTCTGAAAAAAAAAATCACTCCAGAGGCTTTATTATTGTTTACTGGCGACTGTTTATGGCTATATTTAATGTGGCGTCAATTATACTTTTTTTTTAAAAATTTGTTATAGAATAAGGGTTACAAACGAGCTGTGTGCTCGAAGTTTTTTTCACCTTTTTTAAATAGCTTTGGGTGTCAAACGATCACACAGTCCACCTGATGGTAAGTCGATGCTGAGGCCGTTAGACATCTACATTAATCCTCGATTAAGAATCAAAACGCAGGTGCGTTGTCAGTTGTCACCCCTGAGGACTAAGATGGAATGCCTCGATTCCAGTAAAAAGGGTCTCCGATTCTCTACACTCACCATACGAAACACAGCAGCATTAGGCTGCTACATTATGCTGGTATCCTGTGAGAGCGTGGTCCTGCCCCGGTCGAGCCGGTCCATTCGTGCTGCAACTATAATATAGCCGCAGGGTGCTCTACCACGTGAAAGTTCTTCCAAAGCTGTTCAGATAAAATATGCTAGATCACTCGCCGCATTGCTCTCTACCTCTTCGTAAAGCTTCGTTACCATCGTGTAATTGTCAAAGGAATATAGACATTGGTTTGTTTAAATCGGTTTAGTGTCTTGATGGAAAACGTTGACTTAAAAAAATGTTGTAAAATTAAAATGCTGTGTGTTTTATTTTGTATTTCTTTATTGTTTTTATGGGTAAAAGAATGTCATAAAGATTTCAACGCAATCGATGCTATGTTCTGGATTGTTTCCCTTTGTCGCCTTTTTCGACAACCAGTAGAAGAACTGGTAGCGTATAAGCTCTAAAAAGCGCAATCGCTTACGGTCAAAACAAAAAAAAATATATGAAAAATGTCCGATATATCTCACGACTGCAAAAGACAGACAGAGACAAAAGATGACCGTACAGCCATTTGATATGTTATGACGGGTGGAAAAATCCCACACCGGAGTCAGATAGCAACGACAAGACTAACAACCTTATATAGGATAGCAACGACATTAAAACATGTGTAATGCTGGAAACGATAAAAATATCCTCTCTTACTTAGATATTATAAGTCTGATCAATTGCCATCCCTCCTAGTGGTAAGTGATGATGAAGCCCTCGATGGTTACTCGCGTCTTAGCGTCTAAGTCTGGCGTCAAAGTCTATTGAAAACGCCCAGATTGTTATCGGACGGTTTTTTTTATAGAATAGGATGACAAACGAGCACACAGTCCACGTGATGTTAAGTGGTTGCTGTGGCCCATAGGCATCTACATTTATTCTCGATTAAGAATCAAAATGCGTTGTCATCCGTGAGGACTAAGATGGAATGCCTCGTTTCCAGCTAGTAATAGGGTTCTCTACACTAACCATACGAAACACAGTAGCAGTATTGAGCTGCTATTTCGGACTGGTATTGTGCGAGAGCGTGGTCCTACCCCGGTCGAGTCATTCGTAATCGTATAGCTGTATCGTATATTCGTATAGCCATTCGTGCTACCACTATAATATAGTGGCAGCGTGGCTCTACCACGTAAAAATGATAGACCAATGCCAACGAATTATCACCACCACTCTTTTGCTGCGCTCATTACGAAAGGCGAAGTAACCTGTTTGGTTAGAACGTAAAATAATTAGTAATTGTTCGAATGAATGTACATAAATACAAAGTAAGTATGTATAATATGTTAAGAGAGTTTGAACGGTAATTGCTAATTTTCAAAATTATAAATTTTTGGCTCGATCTACGCACTACCAATAATAGATAATTTTAATTTGAAGGCAGCCGTGATTAACTATGACCATGGAACGTCGAATACCTCAATACCCCCGTGACCATGAGTACTCTAAAGTGCTCGACGTGGGGATATAAAAACTGTAGAGTTCGCGTAAATCATTAGGTATGTAATTTTACAAATTTATTTCCATTATTTGTAGATATTTACTAAAAACAAAGAGGTCTCGATCTTGTTGTGATCTTGGGGTACAACTTCCTTATAAAAGGCTGTTTGACACTGGACGAATTTTGCCTAATAATTATGGCCTATTAATTAAATATGCAAGTTTCCATGCAATGTAACTTTCCTTCCTAAACTTATGTAAGTATTACAAACACACACATAATATAAACTTAGTTATAAATTATAATAAAGGGAAAATACGAACCCCGTTGGCTAGTGTTCTGGAAATATTCGCCACAGGTACCCAAATCTTATATGACATGATATCAGAAACAAATGACGGTATTATCACTCTTGATTTTTTTATTATCCTAAAAGGTTTATAGACCCATCGGGTTAAAAAAGCGACGCCTCTTCGGAGACCCAAATCAGGGTCTATTCAACGTTACAATGGGATTTTGAACAGAGCTTAATGGTGTCGTATCGGCTTTATTACAATGATATAAAGTCCACATTTTCCATGTCATCTAAACGTTCGTTCTACCGATTTAAGACTTTGTACCCCTATTATGAAGTGCATTTTTGTATGATTTGTCTGTGAAAGGAATTTCAACATGGCGTCGAAGAAAGGATGCGTTGGGGTATAAAAAAAATTACGGTTGGATGCGCGTGGGCGGTCGCGCGCCTTGTACGAGTGCCTAATGCGTTCGTAACACATAATTATATATTGGGGAATGATACAGTTTATTTGGCAGTATCTACACCTAAACCGGTATGGAAGGGGTGCTTATTGATTTAAGAAGACAAGATGTGATGTGACTCTACTGAATGGCCCTTTTAGGAGGTAGAGCCACGCTACAGCTTTGCTTATACTACATACATAATGTAAAGTCCAAGTGTTAGTCCCCGAGATGGCAACGCACATGAGATTTAATTAATCGTATATTTTTTTATTAAATAAGTTTATTCATAAAAAAACTCGCTCAAAATAAGCTTTTGTAATGAAAACATATTATTTTTGTTCGTTCTATCTATGCACAAATTAGTTTCTCAATATTACTTTGATACAATACAAATCTTACTTTTGATACAAATCATTTACTATTCCAACATTTTTTTAAATCCTGGTTGCGGCTTTATTGATAAGTAGGATACTACGCTATTAACATTCTTTTACGTAGTAAAAGTATAAATGCTCAAGTACCCCTTACTTACTCAGTCTAGGCAAAGATTTAAATAGTTAGATGCGCCCTTACCATAGTATGTCCACTCCGAAATGTGTCCATTCTCAAATGAGTGAGCTCACTCATTCGCAATCAGTGCTCATTTGTGCGACTGAGAAAGTAGTATACACAATTTCTGTAAGATAATAAGAGATTACTACTGCGCGCACTATTGCATTAGAGCGCTCGAGTCAGCGTCTTGCAAACGAACGCATCCAAAAACAATGCCACAGTTTTCAAGGTGAAGCGCATCTAACTATTTAAATCTTTGAGACTAGGGTCGTCGGTTCGAATTCAAGGAAAGAGCAAAATTGGTATCTTCTTTTTCTTTTGTAACCATTTTAATTTAATAGAAGAACATTATAAAAAAAACATGAGAAAGTGTGCGTTGGAATACGTGTCACTGAAAACACTTGATAGTTTTTTATTCGAGGCTAAGATATAATAATAATAATAAAATCCTTTATTTCGAACAACAATAGCCATAAATTGTTAGTAACACAAACCTTAATTTAATGTTAGTACAAAATAAAATAGAAATTAATATTAAAATGTTAGTAACAATGGTACTTATCCTATATTAGTAACTTAACCTACACCCAGTTATTATGTTTAAATTAGAACTAGAAATTCAAAAATCCATTAAAACTATATCCAAATAGTAACTTACTAATTGAGTGTAGTTCTAATATAACAATAATTAAATTAAAGTACTTAAATTTAATTATTGTTAATATGAAAACAATTCATCACCATTCTTGACCCATATTGATTTACGTGCGTGATGGTACTTATAACTGGACGGTATCTTTGATGTGCCGACGATACTGATAATTGCAACTATCTGAACTAAAACAAGCACTAAATACGATTTCATTATTTAATCGGTTTATTGATAACATTTAGACCGATAACGATAATTGAAAATCATAAATATCTAAAGGGAAATGGGACTAAAATCTAGAATAACTATATAACTGCCAGATGAATTATTATGAAAAACATCCTTGTAATGAAACTTAAAAAGGGTTTTGTTGGTTGTTTTTGGGGGGGAAATTAGGGGGGGGGGGGGGTGTGTTGGGGGGGGGGGGGTGGTGTGTGGGGGGGGTGGGGGGGGGTGTGGTTTTCTTCCATTAAATAATATTTTTTTTTTTGGGGGGATTTTTTTTTTTTTTTAGAAAAAAAATTATTTATTTTTTAAAAAAATTATTCCCAACAAAAAAAAAAACATTTAAAAAAAAGAGAAAAAAAAGTTTTTGGGGTGGGAGGGCATGGGGCGGTGAAACGGAGGTAGAAATATTTCCGATTTAATGTCAAAATTTAAACAAACATCATATTTCTTACTAATAATTAAAAAGAATAGAGTGAACAGAATAGGACGTGAAGAATCGATACTCAGAGAAGTCTGCAGTCTGTGAACACATACAGGATCTCTCCCATCACTACACCAGATTTGACAGATCACAAATTCTTGCGAAAGAACACAGATTGGCGTAGTTACTGTAATCAAAAGGTATCCTAATTTTAACAGAGAATATAGCTGGGTAACAGCTTGGGATCCTATAATTAATAAAATTAAATCTTAACCCAAGCATACAACTGCAAGACTTCAAGGTAATATAAGTTCATACTGCGTAGATCGCAACAAAAGTTAATAATTTTATTTGGGAATTTTGGGACGTCGGACACGCAGTCCCTCCCGTAAAAACCCGTAAAAACTAATTTTATTTAAATGTGTAGTGTTCGCGTAAATATAAAAAATCATTGTAGAATAGAGTGAAGTTTTCGGATTGGTTGCACTTTTTTTATTATTGGTTATTGCACTTATTTATTATTGGTTACACACAGTGTGGCTGTTCTGGTAACTATATTGTAACCATATGGTAGAACTATTCATTTTCATACAACTAATTTCAGATGTGATCTCTAAATTCATTACGTAATTACTTTCAGATATTCTTGACGTCAAACGAAGGAGGGACATATTCACATTGTGATAATGCTCAATAATAAAGAATTAAAAAAGAACATGCTAAAGTCACAACTAGTTGTCTGATAAAACAAAACTGTAGATTAATTGGAAGTAAAACACTATTTATTTTAAAAGCTTTAATCATTAAATAATAAGACGATCCTTTATACGTTTAAAAGTATATCTATATGCTTCCATTTAAAGGCAAACAAAATGAAACTTTAACTGAACGTCAAATAAAGGCTAAAACCGCAAGAAAATATCAGATTACTTGTGCGTCTTTAGCCCACCCCACTTAAGTACATTAGATTTAATTTCTCAAAGGATTATAGTTGTAATTACATTCTCATAAGGGCAAGTATTGCGTGAATCGGTAAGGTAATCATGTGTGCTGCCATTCGCAGAACACGAAACCCTATTGAAGTTTAAGATGGCTGTAATATTCCAGTCGCCTGTCGTCATATTAATTGGAATACGATGCTTTGACATAGTAAAGGAGATATCTTCAGTCTGGCATTAACGTGTTTTCAATAGCTTCCGTGCATAGTCTATAATTGATAATATCTCTAATTCAAAGTCAAAGTAAAAATATTTTTATTTAATATTTTCTATCTTTTTATTTTTATATCTTTACGAAGTATTTTACGTACCTTATACTTTTTTAAAAAACCCAGTTACGTAGAATGATTATTAATAATACCAATTATTCAATTATCACAGCTTTACTATAAGTTTTGAAATTTATGCGAAAATGGTCGCTAACCAACTTTATAAGACTTAGATCTGGGCACATTCCATGCCTTAACCTTCCAACGGTCGTGCGCGGTCTCTGAGTCCGCAACGAACTTATTTTAGTCAATTTACTAAAACCATAAACAAAAGACAGTTGTGCTTCCGTGATATCCTCGGGAAGGTGAGATAGCACCCCTCATAAGCCCTGTGACATTCGTCGCATGCACTCATGATTTCTTATTTGAGTTTGCGGTCTCAGATTCCGCGTGCGACCGATTGTGTTCCAGAACGATCCAGTGCAATTAAAGTGAAACCGGGGTTAGTATTTCATGTTTTGTGTATCTTATGATTACTTTTTATGTTTGTTATTATAATATAAAAGTATATTTTTTTAAAATTTATTTTTGCTGTAGACATGAGATGAGGTGATAAAATCGACGAATCGGCAGGAAAACCTGATATTGTACTAGACTACAATACTACTAAATCTGAAGTCGACGTGGCCGTTGGTATTGTTTTATACCTTGATCAATATTATAACTGTAAATGCACAAGTGATGTATGAATACAAAAATGAAAAAAGTGTTGTAAGACTAAGATTTATTGAAGAAAATTCTTATTCATTCATGGAAAATCAACTGAGGTACAAGTATACTTCTTCAACTATTTCTCAAACTATCAAACTGAGAATAAAAGAAATCCTGCTGAAATATTTCTGAAATGGCGAAGAAGCATCGTTTTCAAACCAAGTTCTACGTTTTGCAGGTCTTTGTTACTATTGCGATAGGAAAAAGAACCGCAAATCAAAGTATATTTGTTTCAAATGTGGAAAACTAATGTGTCTAGAACATGTGATTGTTATATGCCGAGAATGTTCATCTCAAGTGGATATTATGGTTAATAATGACGAAGAGTTTATTGTAGCTTTTCTCAAATTATAATTAGTTGCTTTTAGGTATGTTTTCTTTATTTTATTTTATTATAATTTAGATTAGAAACTAGAATTTTACATAGAATAATCTAAAAATAAATGAAATTTTAGAGTTCCTATTACACAGTGCCATTGACGATGAATGTGATTTGTTTCTAAGATAATTAAAGTCAAGTTCATAAATTGTTAGTAATAAGAAAGAACATTTCATTTTGTTTTGGTTATGTTTATTTATAACGGTGATTTTCACTCAGAGACATAAATTCTGAGTTTTTATAGACCTTTGTTCTATTAAGTACAAATAAAAAAATTAACAAATACATAAACTGTTATTTTATTTTACACGTATATGATCTCTTCTTAATCAGGTGGTATACAAAAAGTCGAAACATTCATTTGTTTTCCCAAACAAGACACTTAAGGACGCGTTTACAAAATGGATAGGTATAGAATCGCACTACTACATTGACAAAAGTCACACACACACTAGTGTACGCACGGTTGGCTGTGGGAATCGTAGTCAAATGAAATTATTTTGATAATTTGAAAGATTGAATTTGTTTTTCATTTCTTATACCTACCTCAGAAATATACTTCGATACGAAATATGAATACCTGCTCCAAAGACTGCTTGGCACTGGAAGCCCTCTACTGGTAGTGAGATGTTAGCTCTGGACTTTGAACTGGTTTTGTCAGTTATAATAAGACCTTACCTACCTGCGGACTTGATGGAGTGACCTGAAGGTGTAATTTGGTGATTACAACAATAGGAACTCCTAGACTAGTGGAACTAGGTGTGCCGAGTTTGGGTTCGTTTTGTTGGTTATGATGAGACCTTACCACCGGACTTGATGGAGTGACCTGAAGGTGTAATTCGGTGATTACAAGTGGAACTCCTAGACTAGTAGAACTAGGTGTGCCGAGTTTGGGTTCGTTTTGTTAGTTATGATGAGACCTTACCACCAGACTTGATGGAGTGACCTGAAGGGGTAATTCAGTAACTACTGCTGGAATTTCTGAACGAGTAGAACTAGGTGTGCCGAATTTGGGCTCCGTTTTGTTAGTTATGACGAGTCCATACCTCCGGACTTGATGGAGTGACCTGAAGGTGTAAATCGGTGATTGCAACTGGAACTCCTAGACTGGTGGAACTAGGTGTGCCGAGTTTGGGTTCGTTTTGTAGGTTATGATGAGACCTTACCACCGGACATGATGGAGTGACCTGAAGGTATAGTTCGGTGATTACAAGTGGAACTTCTAGACTTGTAGGACTAGGTGTGCCGAGTTTGGGTTCGTTTTGTTAGTTATGATGAGACCTTACCACCAGACTTGATGGAGTGACCTGAAGGGGTAATTCAGTAACTACTGCTGGAATTTCTGAACCAGTAGAACTAGGTGTGCCGAATTTCACTCCATCAAGTCCGGTGGTAAGGTCTTATCGTAACTAACAAAACGAAACCAAACTCGTCACACCTAGTTCTACTAGTCTAGGAATTCCATTTGTAACCACCTGATTACACCTTCAGGTCACTCAATCAAGTCCGGTGGTAAGGTCTCATCGTAACTAACAAAACGAACCCAAACTCGGCACACCTAGTTCTACAAGTCTAGGAGTTCCACTTGTAATCACTGAACTACACCTTCAGGTCACTCCATCAAGTCCGGAGGTATGGACTCGTCATAACTAACAAAACGAAGCCCAAATTCGGCACACCTAGTTCTACTCGTTCAGAAATTCCAGCAGTAGTTACTGAATTACCCCTTCAGGTCACTCTATCAAGTCCGGTGGTAAGGTCTCATCGTAACTAACAAAACGAACCCAAACTCAGGTGTGCCGAGTTTGGGTTCGTTTTGTTAGTTATGATGAGACCTTACCACCAGACTTGATGGAGTGACCTGAAGGGGTAATTCAGTAACTACTGCTGGAATTTCTGAACCAGTAGAACTAGGTGTGCCGAATTTCACTCCATCAAGTCCGGTGGTAAGGTCTTATCGTAACTAACAAAACGAAACCAAACTCGTCACACCTAGTTCTACTAGTCTAGGAATTCCATTTGTAACCACCTGATTACACCTTCAGGTCACTCAATCAAGTCCGGTGGTAAGGTCTCATCGTAACTAACAAAACGAACCCAAACTCGGCACACCTAGTTCTACAAGTCTAGGAGTTCCACTTGTAATCACTGAACTACACCTTCAGGTCACTCCATCAAGTCCGGAGGTATGGACTCGTCATAACTAACAAAACGAAGCCCAAATTCGGCACACCTAGTTCTACTCGTTCAGAAATTCCAGCAGTAGTTACTGAATTACCCCTTCAGGTCACTCTATCAAGTCCGGTGGTAAGGTCTCATCGTAACTAACAAAACGAACCCAAACTCGGCACACCTAGTTCTACCAGTCTAGGAGTTCCAGTTGCAATCACCGATTTAGACCTTCAGGTCACTCCATCAAGTCCAGAGGTATAGACTCGTCATAACTAACAAAACGGAGCCCAAATTCGTCACCCCTAGTTTTACTCTGCAAGAAGTTCAAATAGCGGTCACGAAAGTACACCTTCAGGTCATGCCATCAAGTCCAGAGGTAAGGTCTCATCATAACCAACAAAACGAGCCCAAACTCGGCACACCTAGTTCCGCTCGTCCACGAGTTGCAGTAGTAGGTAAGTTTATATATCCTACTTATTTTTAGCTAAATAAAAACTGTGAGTATAAAAATAATAATTTTATCACTTGTCAAGTACCTATGTTTCCAATTTGTTTTTTTCTAATATTTTGTGTATGTACAGCGATCTTTTCAGAATGAGCCGCTGCAAACAGGCGATACAGTGTCCACTCACGACGGCGGCCGAGCGCGGACTGTGGTTTCATCGAAATCTTTGTACAATAAATCAAAGCAGGCACCAACAATAAAATAGCCCTTATTGCAATACATTATGATTCATCCATATTACCAAAATATGCGAAAAAATGTGCATCAGTTTTTATTTTTTTTACGACTATTAGTGACATTTTGTTAAAAAATAAACCCAGGGTTTTTTAATTGAATATGTCTGTCATCTTATAGTATTTTTTAAATTTTTTAAATATGTTGATAATAGACCAAAACATTTACCGAAACACAAGCCGGTATCGTTAATTTTGTAGAAAATGGCAACGAAAGTTCGTTTTTACAATATAAAAAACTACTATTTTCAACAAAAGAGTTACAGACATTTGCAGATGAAGAACCAATCTATACATGGTAGTTTTTACTTATATTTGATTTGGTTTAGTTTTGTCACAAAATCTACCGAAAAACACCCTAATTTTGGTTGATTTGCAAACGCGTCCTTAAAATTGCGGAATGACAGACCGCGCGCGACTGCTTGTGTTCGGCGCAAGGGTGCGACCGCTGGAAGGTTAATGCCATAAATTTTATACTTGATGCGAAAAACTACCTCACCAAATTGTTCAATGTTATCGATGATATTTATCACATTTTGATAGAATATGCCCAGAACTCCAGAGAAAGAAAAAATCGTAATTTACATTTTGTCATTGATTGGCAGTACTAATAGTATTTTATCAGACCCGTTATCGGATGATGCCAAAAACTTTATGTGTTAGTAAATAAGAGATTAAGATAAGTTTATTATTTGTTGGTATTTATTCTATTTAAATTTTGTTGTCACTACCAGGGCGTCATAATCGCATCAGCGACAAAGCTCTTTTTCTTAGAATAAAAAGAAACAACTTTAAATCCATCAGACCGTCTTAAATAGTTATTATAGCAAGATTTCGGAGGGATAGGAGTTCCTATAGGATTAGGTTATACAACCTAATGAGACACTAAATGTCAACGAGGCAAGTCATCAAAAATATCTTTGGAAAAATATTGCACGCAGTACAGGTCGCAAAGTATTTTTGACAATAGAATTAACGACCATTTAATAAAATAATCGATTTATTTATTTTATTCCATTCTACTATAAAAACACTTAAGTCCGCCCTTTATATCCCTTAGTACATAAGGTATAATAAAGATTAAATAAATAAAATAAATAAAATAGTTTCTTACTTAGATAGTGACGCTTATAACAGCTAACAGTATTGTTATTGCTCGTAAATACTATATCAGTAAAGCAGAATGTTAAATCTCTATGCAATTAAAAAACGGATATTACAAAAGATAATCCGGGATAAATCTCTACGAGCAAATTTTAACGTGATATTTAAAAATATTCATGGCAAAAGTGTAGCTCAACTTTGAGGAAATTAAAATCGATTTCTTAACATAAAATATGACGAAACTAATGATAATATCCTTAGGCGGGAGGATATTATTCAAAGTAGTATAAATATACACAATCTTATTTATTGCCTCGTTGGTCTAGTGATCGCAAAATCCTCGGTCGGACCTAAATGAATTAACAGGTTTTTCACTCAAGAAACTCTCAGGAAGTTTGCAGTGTTTCATCCGCTTGCCTCTGAAAGCACCCAAGCCGTCGTGCCTGTGCCTGTTTTCTCCGGTCGTGTCGGATTACCGTCCCATCGGATTGAGAGTGAAGTACGTAGGAGTACGTGAGAAGCGAGTAAGTATGCTACTGTGCTTGCGCATGCTACATTCGTGATAGAAATTCGGCCTGGAGGATATTATTATATTTTGGTACAAAATGTGTGGCTGATGCGATGAGATTAACTTGACTTTCGGCGCAGTGTCAGAGACACAAGAACTCACAAAACTCAGGAGACTCGAAAACCAATTCCTTTCTATTGGAGAGTTAAGAGAATTTCAAAAGTTTCAAAAATGTTTAGAAATAAACTTTTCTTAAATAATGGCTATCGCAGATCAAGCAATTCGTTTCTTAATTAATATCTTGTATAATTACAATACCTATTTACCGCCTTATTGAAACAGTTGATATTCGAAGTCAACGTACCTGTAAACAAACAAAAAATAAATGAACGTCTTGTATTTGTGAAGCAATTTTAATAAATAAAAAATGTTAATGATTAATTTTGTTTTCCTTTGAGCGCTTGTTTGCAAGTCCTTGTAAATTAATTTACATCAAAAACAGTGAGTGACCTCAAGAAATTTACCTAGCGTCTCTTCCATTATCACGTGGTTATTTTCACTCTACAAAGCACTGGCATAGATTAACAAGTAACAATGTAGGCCCTAAACACACAAGCTACGGACCGCACGTCACGCAGCGTCCTAAGCCGAGGTTAATCCCTGTTTATGCTGGGGCCACACCACGTTATATTTGATGTTTCCACAGGAAAATTCACGGAAAGTAATTCTACGGACTTAAGCGGACGTGAGACGTAGCAGACGCAACGGAAATTTATTTTATCCAATTTTTTTACGTTAATATTATTAAAATGAAATTCGCTCTTGGCTTAGCTAGAGCTACAGAATAACTGTAATTTTCTCAAAAGTCTTTGTTAGTGCTCTAGTTAACAAGTCAATATTTGGCTGAGAAACTAATTATTAACTTGGGCCTAGATATGCCCAATGTCTGAGGTTTTATCTATCAAAGATTAAAGTGAAGAAGTTTGATGTAAGGGCGGTAAATATTTCATCTACCTACCAAGAATGTTAATGCAAATCTCAAAATTATGGCAAATCTTAACTCTCTAAGGCAATCTTAAGGGGCAGGTGTCCATGTCCCGCAGTGGACTTTTGTGAGGTGGTAATAAATGGTAGCCACTAACCCCAACACCGTTTCAACAACTACACTAGGAAATATACAACAGCGTTGATAAAACGACACCTTTTTTCTTGTTTATGTCATAATCGCACTGACTAAGACCCCACGGTATTCTACCTTTGTCGCTTGAGAATATGAGAACACCTTTGGACACATCCACCTCTCCAGCACCGTCCATCACATGACAACCCCTCCTCGGGAGAGGACAATAGTCAGCTATTCCTTCACTGGCAAGGCGCGTTGGAACGCAAGGCGCACCTATCTTCACGGCCTACAACTCTATTAACGAAACTGATCCCCTCGATACCATTACGCGAAGGCCACGGGCCCAGGAATATCCTATAGAAATAGAATATTGTGTTATGATTTTTTTATATAGAATATGGCTGACAGACGAGACAGTCCACCATATACGCGGATGCTGTGGCCCATAGACATCTATATTTATTCTCGATTAACAATTAAAATGCAGATGCGTTGTCCCCTTGAGGACTAAGATGGAATGCTTCGCTTCCAGTAAAAAGGGTCTCCGCTTCTCTACACTCACGATACGAAATACAAGATTAAGCTGCTATTTTACGCTGGTATTCTATGATAGCGTGGTCCTACCCCGGTCCGACCCAATCGTGCTACTACCGTAATATAGCTGTAACTTGCTCTACGATAAATTTTTACTTTATACTCATTGAAAGTTATGTTTTTTATCTGCCACTGCTTAAACCTTCGTCCAGGAAAGAACAAGCAAGAAATAAAGCGGGATTATATTTTTTAAACATACATAACTTTAATAATTTTGGACAAATTTTTAATTAATTTTAATAGAACCAGCATGGCAGTGATCACCTCATTTCCAAGGGTTATTTTCATTCATGTATTCCTTGATATTATAATAACTCTTTTTGTACAATTTTTCTTTATACCTCAAACATATTTCAATATACCACGCATTCATACCAAACTTTGCTGCGTACTCCAGTAGGGAAGGTTTTCCTTTTTAAATTGAACAAAAATAGGCATGTTTTTATAATTAATATTGGTAAGCCTCCGGCGATGTTCGTGGTTACGTCGAATTTTATTCGAGCTTTGAGTGACGTAGTAAATCCCTATTTCCGCTCGGCGCACTCGGGGCGGTTACTGAGATTCTCAGTCGTTAATTGGCTAATCTTTCAACAACAAAGATAGTATTAATAAGTAATTTTCATTATTGTAATATGTACATTTGTTTTTTTTAATAGGATAGGGTGACAAACGGGCACACAGTCCACCTGATGGTAAGTGGTTGCTGCGGCCCATAGACATCTACATCTATCCTCGATTACAAATCAAAATGCAGATGCGTTGTCACCCGTGAGGACTAAGATAGAATGCCTCGTTTTAAGAGTCCATCGCGAACAAACAACGTGACACATAAAATATATATATAAGATGAAACGTACAATGTAGGTACAAGTTTTGCCCAACTGTGGACTGTTTTTGAATAATTAAATAAAGATTAAATATTAAATAATAATTAAAAAAAATTAAATATAAAATAAATAAAAGACCGTAACGAGCCGCAACACGAGAACGTAATGTAAAAAAGGACCGTAACACGTTAACGCTACCTAATTTAGCTTGATAACTTATACGAAGCAAGTTTCACATCGTCTATTAAGTAAGTACACGCGAAGCAACATATTAATTATTATTAGGAAAATGATTAATTACTCGACAAGAACTTTGCGTCAGACGACTTGAGCAATTCACTAACGACGGAGCGAGCGAAATTGCTCAAATACTAAGTAAATTGTCAAGCCTAGAGAATTTAAACGTAATCTGGGTGGGTCCGGTTATGGGGATTAGTGGTCACATGCACATGTATGCTGGGTTGTGAGCCTAAGGTTCAGCAGCAAGTTAAAACATGGAATGCTATTTTCTTTTAATATTATTTTTATTATGTATATGTGTATATGTGTGTGCTTACATATAATATTATCCCATTGAAGTTTGTGCTGACTTGTGAAAAGTGGATGACTATTATTGGCCCTATGTAAAACATATTATATAAGATTTTTTCACAGAATGAAGGCTGTTGTTATCCCTTATAAATAAACAAATACAACTAAAAAATATTATGTTATTATTATCATCTTTGTAACCAAGTTCAAAAAAGTGGTAGTTCTTGTATATGACGCGTATGTATATTGGGTGCGTTCGGCAGAAAAAAGCGCTAGCAAGCGCTTGTAAGCAAAATGGCGATCGTAAGCGGTAAGCGCTGTCAAATCGTAAGTAGCTATTTTCCTCCAGGACACGATGTTAGTTTTAACCGGGGAATCTAACCTAATTTAAATATATGTTTGTAAAGTATTCATATTAAAAACTTACCAATCATGAGTTTTTAATAGCATGTATATGTTTATTCATGTCATTATATTACTTAAAACTAATATTGCACAAAACAACTTATAAACTCTACTTCAAAACAAACAAATTAAATAAGCAAAATGGCGGATTGTGTCAGCGCTACTGAAGTAGCAATTGTGTCCTGGCCGAAAACTATTTTAGCGCTTATAAGCGCTTGCTAGCGCTTTTTTCTGCCAAACGCACCCATTGTATATATCCGATTTCATTTTTGTGTGTTGAGTGACGGTTGTTGATAAAAGTATCCATATGCAAACTCGGAAATTCGTGGGTCCACACAAGCATCTTAAGCTCACTTCGAATAGTTAACGGAATTAATAATAATGTCAGTATTCTCTTTTTTAAATCTCGTTACGTCTCGAATCTCAACATATACATATAACGTTATATTCCCGAAACGCGGGCGACTCTAAGGATGAGCGACAACAATCAAGGGTCATATCGATACCGGTTTGTCAAATTCAAGCCTTAATTTTACCATCACAAAGCGGAGGGTAGGACTGGGCCCCATTGTTTAAGCTCAGACGTTATTTAAATATTCCGTCGGGACCGACGACGGCGTCGTCTGGCTGCAGATTTTTTTGTTTTTTTTTCTCATTTTGTACGAAATCTGACGCGGTGTTCCTGATGTGCATTCAAACATTAATATAGGAAGAGATTTAGGTTTATCCGGGCCTCGTGCCTTTTCAAAACCCCTAATTAAACGAGGTAAAATTTAAATGACGAGTTTATTTTTAATGTTTGCGAATCACAAAATGCTCGCTTGTAAAAACGAGCTTTTGTGAGTCAAAATATAATGATCTCAGGCTGATACTTAGAAAGTTTTACTCCTTTTAACGATAAGGTAATCCACTTATAATGGTTGTTTTACAGTTAAAGATAAAAAGTGATATGTGTTATCTGCTCAAAATTTAACATCTCAGTTCACCCCGTCTGTGTCGTAAAAGATCTCAGATCACAGAAACAACAGTTGTTTCTATGATCTGAGTAAAAGATCAACAAACAATACTTACCCCTTCTAATAGATGGCGGTATAATCATCTCATTTTTTTATACTTATCTTATACACATACATGGTCACAAGCGTCCACATAAGTAAGTAAATACTGTAGTCCATCTATCCTTGATTCAAAATTAAAATGTAGACGCGTTGTTGCCACCACGACGGAATGCCTCAATACCAGTATAAAGAGTAACCGGTTCTGTATTAATATCAGGTTGGTGTTGTTCTGTGAGACCGTGGTCTTACCCTGACCTGGCCCGGCAATAAAACAATAAATTTAGTAGGCATCTTTGACCTTGTCACTTCGCAGGTTCACAGGCTCAAGGGCAAAGGGCAAAGTAATTGTTAAAAAAATATTTTCAAAATTTTTGTTTTTATTTTTTGTAAAATATCAGTGCCATAGGCTTCTACTCCGTTCGCTTGTTACACCTTATATTTTTCCAGACGGTAAAAAATGTCATCCAGTATGTACCGTATGTTTATAGCTATGAACCGCTTAATGGCTGTGTAAGAATATCGACTATCCTATATATATCGTCCCGTGGGTAGGTACTGTAAGCTGAAACGTGGGTAAAAAGTTATTAGGATAAATCCGTAAAATCAGTATAAGGTCTGTAAGAAATGATAAAAAAATCACCTTCGCACTTCGCGACAAACCTCGCGATACCATCCATACAATTTGGACGATTGCCGGTTCACCACTGTGCGATCTAGAAGTTTTTATCCTCGCACAACTTCGTTGTGGAATCAACTACCACACCAGCGATTTTTCCAAACTATTACGACTTAGGGACCTTCAAGAAAAAAGGCCTACTCTTTTTTAAAAACCGGCAACATACATGCAGTTCTCCTGGTGTCGCAGTTGATCGTGAGCGGCGGTAGTCACCATCAGGTGAGCCGAATGCTCGTATGCACCAAGCCAAATCCTACCTATAACGCAAACTATGGGAGAATCCGATGTTCAGCAATGGACTTTTATTGAGAGTAATGTAGTAACATAGTACTTCCCGCAAAGTGTTGTAAACAAAATAATTTGTACTCGAATAATTCAATCGTAAAAGTATATAAAAGTCTCGATCCAGACTATAAAAGGGTGCATTATACGACATCGACAGCTGCTACCAAGGTTAGTATCCCGAATGTAGAATTTATTTCAAAATTTACTTTTCACTTAGCAGATATCAATTGAAAAGAAATTTGACATCGATGAAGCTCCCCCTTTGAAATTGAAACCGTTGAAATTTGGTTTAATGCAAATCTGAGGAGGAATACAAAGTAAATTTATAATATAATATCTAATTGTATATACCTTAATTAATTTAGAGAGCTATAGAGAGGGCTGTGCTCAGAGTTTCATTTCTAAGCAGTAGACTCAGAATATCCGCGACATAGCTCAACAGATCAGTAGCTGAAGTTGCACTTGGCTGGCCTTGTAGAAGAACCCACAACAGATGTTAAAGAAAGGTTCTCGAGTGGCAGCCTCGTACAGGAAAGCGAAATTTGGGGGCGACCTCCCACTAAATGTAGGAAGTCGGTAGATGCAGGTGACTATGGACCATGCATTTTGGCATTCCTTGAAAGAGATCTATGTTGAGCAGTGGACTTGTGAAGGGCTTTGCTGATGGTGATGATGATGAAGATGATGACTACATAATGCCCACCTTCAACAAACATAATATACACAAACAAAAACTTTTACTAAGCAATTGGCTTACATGAACTATTTTAAGGAATAATGAAGATATTCTTTTTCCTCTTCATAGGACTGTAAAGTCCACGGTTGGACATTGGCCTCCCCCAGGGAGCTTAAACGCTACTTATACCACAGATTAACTGTTGCTACGTAAGTTATACTGTCTTTAAAACAGTGACACTACACAAATTTTTGACTCTCTGCCGATCGCCCGTCATGAGTCTGTATTTCCCAACAGGCTTTCATCAAATGATAGCACACACATCCTCACGTAATTAAAAAATTTGTTGGAATATTTTAGTAAGTCATCGTATAATTTGTAAAAAATGTCACTCCTCATTCGATCGGCAATAAAGGGTGTACCCCTAGTTTCTTTTTATTTTTTCGTTTTATTTGCCTACGGCGGTAAAGAATGAGGATCGCTATCTCTTCGACGTCCATTGTGGTTGCATGAACACAAACGATACTAATTTCGCCTGACATCGGCCATCGCCTCAGCGACTAGTTTTGGCATCTCATGGACGCCAACGGTAGCCATGGAAGCACTGCCGGTGTCGATGCCATGGCATCTTAATGAGATAGGGCTCTTATGCAACATAGTTATACTGCCATATATCGGAAGCCTTGAGATCTTGCTCAAATTTCTTGTAGACGTAATCTATAAGATGGTAAATCTATGAAGAGCATACATTGTACTAAACAAAGGTACTTTTCATAAAAATATGTAAAATTGTATTAAACTCTCGCTCTCACAGAATACCAGCGTCAAATAGTAGCTTAATGCTGCTGTGTTTCGTATGGTGAGTGTAGAGAACCGGAGACCCTTTTTACTGGAAACGAGGCATTAAGCACCTAAGTCCTTACGGATGTCAACGCATCTGCATTTTGATTCGTAATCGAGGATAGATGTAGATGTCTATGGGCCACAGCAACCACTTATCATCAGGTGGACTGTGTGCTCGTTTGTTATCCTATCCTATAAAAAAAACTCACTAAGCGGTGTATCAGGCGTAAACTACACTTCTAGCAAGCAAGCAAACATCACAATCAAACAGCAATATCGATATAATACGTGCATCACCAGAACACTAACAAAGCTGAGCGCTTGACGACTGCCAGCTCATTCCATTGTTCCGCTTCTGATATTTACACTTGGACAAAGAAGTTATGACACGTGCACAGTTTCCAAGAATTGCGTATACCGAATGTTTATATTTTACTTGTCCTCATCACGTTTCTCAATTATTTATTGCGTTTATTTTACTACCATTAAGATGTTATTTATTTATTGTCAATTCTCACGATGCTAAGGACTTGAAAGTCAATGCTTCTAAGGAGGTAATTTACGTCTGCTATATCGGCTGGTTTGTCAGTTCGTGTAAGTGCGATATCCCGATTGTTTAATCAGACACGTACTTGGAAGGCAAGTCGGCTATAGCCGGCTTTCAATTGAGTGCCTAAAAGAAATAAAACATAGCACCCTTAATCTAATAAGTTGAAAAGAAAATGGGACGTGAAAAAAATAACAAAAACCAAAAACCTTTACCTAAACCATTCAATGGCGGGCCGCTCCGAGACCCGTCTTGCACATGAACTTCTGTCGCACTTGACTCATTGTGATATAAATCAGACCTTGATGAATTTAAAACGAAATTTATAAGGGTTAGACGTCCAGTACGTGTTTAATCCCATCGGGGTACTCTGTACGAAATTATTTAGCGTGGGCCAACGTAATTAAGGCGATGATATTGTTAGTCGCAAGTGTGAGACTGGACGAAATTAATATTAAAGAGATTTGTGTTTTCGAAATCCACCTTGTTCTTCTACGATTGATATAATGCGGTCTGTACTCGACGGTGGCGGGTGCTTCTTAATGTACCCAATGGTTCTGTGGTGGGAGACATAGGTTTTAATGGCGTGAAAAAGGGGGTATTCCTCAAGCTCCTAGCTCCTTTATAGCTTGGATTTGTCATTATCACCAGGCAAAGTCCTGTGATTGCAGTAGCAAACGTCTCGCACCTGTAATGCTGATCCCGCTATTTGTCCAAGTACTTTTGATTTGGCAGAAAAAATGATAGTTATCGTGATCATCATCATTAAATTATAAAAATTTCACTGCTGAATATAGGTTTTTACGTGGTAGCGCCATGCTGCAGCTCTATTAACTGTATAGTTGTAGCACGAATGGGTCGGCTCGACCGGGGAAGGACCACGCTCTCACAGAATACCAGCGTCAAATAGTAGCTTAATGCTGCTGTGTTTCGTATGGTGAGTGTAGAGAACCGGAGACCCTTTTTACTGGAAAAGAGGCATTCCATCTTAGTCCTCAAGGCTGACAACGCATCTTCATTTTGATTCGTAATCGAGGATAGATGTAGATGCCTATGGGCCACAGCAACCACTTACCATCAGGTGGACTGTGTGCTAGCTTGTCACCCTTTTCCTATAAAAAAAAATTGTTCTCGGCTGGTAGCCGCCGTTATTAATCTAGAATCTAGATGTTATTACGATGACGCTACTGCCCATCTGTTTGTTTCCCTCGCTCCCTTGATAGCACATCTGGTGGTCTGAGTGGTGGGTATGATGGTTATACGGCCATTTATTTAAGGCTATATTAGATGTATGTATATGCTGTAGTATTATAAGAAATATAAGTATTTAACAGATATAAGTATCTTCCTGGCATTTCTCAATAGCCTTGTCTTACGTCAGCTACATCGTCACACAGTAACATTAGTGAAATAAATATATAATATATAAACACTCACGCCTGTCACCCAGAGGGGTAGGCAGAGACTACGGACTTCCATTTGGCACGATCCTGACATACCTCTTTCGCATCCTTTACATCCATATATCTACGCATACATGCTCGTCGGTTAAGGGTACTTCTAACGTGGCCCATTTTCAAAATATCGCCAATTTGGTCGATAAACTTTTTTCTAGAGCGTCCCTTCCCGACTCGGCCGTTCACATCTGCCATATAAATTTGCTTTGCCACTCTTTCCTCATTCATTCTTTCTACATGACCAAACCACCGAAGCATTCCTTTCATAATCCTGGTCACAACATCATCTTGCATACCACATTTATCTCTTATCACGCAATTTCTCACCCTGTCATTCAAATTCAACCCTAGTATATTCCTTAAAGACCGCATTTCTACAACATTTATTCTATTTTCGTGCTTCTTCTGCCACACCCAGCTTTCATTACCATACATTAATTATGAATTACCATACGTGCCTTTTTTGACACATTCTGGTTCTTCATAATAGAGTGTAGTGCCCCATTCACTCTATTCCCTGCATTTACTCGTCGTTCTATATCCCTATCATATCTACCATCCCTGCTAAATACACATCCCAAATACATAAACTCATCCACTTGCTCAATTAACTCTCCTTCTATTCTTATTTCACATACCGTTTTGCTTTCTTCTCTTTCAAAAACCATCACTTTCGTCTTACTTGCGTTCACTTTCATTCCCCTTTCTTTTAATTCCCAGTTCATTAATGTAACCATCATTTGCAACTCAGCCGCCGATGACGCAAATATGACTTGATCATCGGCATACAAAAGGCATTTGACGATTAACTCGCCCATTCTTAACCCACATTCTTCATCTTTCAAAGTTTGCAAACACCTGTCCATAAATAGGTTGAACAGCCAAGGGGAAGCTACACAGCCCTGTCTGACACCTTTTTGGATGCCAAACCAGTCCGAGTAGACCCCATTGATCCTGACACAAAACACTAGAATTCCTATAAAGAGACCTTAATGCCCGTATCAAACCAGCGCTCAACCCATATGAGTTCAGTGTTTGCCATAACACATTGCTGTCCACTCACACTGAAATAAATAATATAATAAAAAATATCTGCCATTGTTTAACTGAAAATACAAAAATACTTATTTATTAAACCTAAGACTGTCTTTAAAGTAAATGTACTGACAACTCTACAAAACTTACATCGACAACAACGCGGAGCGGAAACAGTAATAAAATATGAAGCAAAGTAAACCCGGGGCCGCTTCTCGGTGAATTTATTTTAACTAACTAAAATAGTCCGATGTTTCCGCCGCAGCGACGCGAGGGTTAAGGGCGTGTGTGTTTATACAAGAGTTATTTATATTTAGTTCAGCTCTCGTGACAAAGAGATACTCGGCCTTCTCAATAACGGCAGTAGAAAAATATCACAACACTATCTAATAAGGTTATGAGAAAAGAATTGCGAAAATAGCAGGTTCTATATTCAAAAAAAAAAAGTTTTAGTTTAGTTCGTGACTTATTCTCAATTTTACGATGATTACTATGTTTTTAATATTAGTCGTCGTAAGTATGTAGTTAAGATCTCACACTGTGTACGTATTACAAAGTATCCCAACCGAAACCGAAAGATTTCTTAAGCGTTGGATCAAGGCATCAATCACTATTATTACTAGTTTGCTGGACATAAAGTTGCAGCATACGATAATCCATGCATGTTATTTTACGTGGGTTGACTCGACTGAAGAACGACTACACTCGTACAAAATACCATCGTAAAAAAGCAGCATAAAGCCGCTGTTTCGTAGGGTGAGTCGCAGAACCGGATATTACTACAGATTTTTACTCGTAATTAAGGTATTCTCTCTGAGGACTGAGGTTACGACGCATCTGAATTTTGATTCATAATCGAGGATTGATGTAGATGTCTATGGGTCAGAACTTACTTAGCATCGGACGGACCGCGCGCGGAAAGGAGCACTCCTTTGTCATCCTTATTCTATAAAAAATGCCGTTGTGCTTCATATGGTAAGTCGCGGAACTGAAGACCCTTTTTAATTGTAACAAGGCATTCTATCTAATCTAAGGCAGCGAAATATCTAAGGATTATTAGGTTATTACGCATCTGCATTTTGATTTTTATAAATAAAAAATACGTGTGGCACTCGGTGACTGCCGCGGTAAAGCTATTGCATAGCATTTTTTATCAACTTTTGCAATTATAATTATTTATTTATTTTATTTATGCAGTTAAGTCTTTGATATTAAATCAAGTTACACTTTTTGAGAGTGGTGACCGATAAGAAAACAATTTTTTTTTCTCTTCTTGAATAAATGAGAAGTTAATATTGTTTAAAATATTTTTAATATCTTACAATACATGTAGGTTATTCAGGAATTTTTATCATTCAGTTAGCAGCTAGTGTACACGCATACGTCTAGTCGCACGCACACAAACACCGTGCCGAAGTCTGCCGAGTGCCGAAGTCTGCGAACTGAAACGACGTTAGACGATGCACGGCTTTCAACGCCACACCTCCGTGCCCGTCGGAGTGGGGAGCGTGAGGTTTTTTTTCGTTACGGAATTTCTGGAATCGGTCCCCGCGCAAGGCCCGCGATAGAAGCTATGCAATAGCTTAATAAATAATCGAGGGTAGATGTAGCTGTGTATGAGCTACAGCATCCAGTCCACTCACTGATAGGTTGACAGGTCACTCGATTGTCACCCCTTCTACAAAAGCATTATTCTATTTTTATCTTTATTGTGGATAATATTATTCAAAAATTCACAGGAATGTTTTATTCTGAAACAAGAATAGCAACCGAGCTTAAAAAAATATACGTAGTACTTTTATCGCTCGAAAAACAGGCTGATTTTGTTTTCAAAACATGGGGTGGAAATTGCAGTTTTAAAAAAGGAATTCTTAGCGATATTCAATGATGAGAAACGCTCCCGACTAATTTACCCGTGTTTACAATTCCATTACACCATGATTGCATAAAAAATCCCTCGAAGCCCGTGGGACATCGATCTCGGAGGTACATTAGCGACGTTAATGCGACGTCACGCCATCTCTCCGGTTACCTGCAGATGGCGGAATGAAAAAAAAAGGTTGCAACTCGATTCATCGCGGGAGTGTATCCATCGGTAGTGACGGCGGAATGGACTTGAGACGCGAACAAGATCTCGACGTTTTACAAATCTTTAAAAAATCAATATTTAACTGTGTAGGGTAGTCTTAAGTGTTCGGTTACGGTACTGCGTACCGCAGTTTCGATTCTCGTACGGAAGAAATCTTTGTATGGTCTAAAAACATTTTTCCGGTCTTGGACATACAGCATGCAGTATAAAAAAATTAATACTACTTCTTGATACAGGAGATGTTGGGATATACGGTAAGAAAATTAAATTACAGGACAAATTACCGTAGTCCTAAAAACATTCGTAATTTCAACTTTATCACAACCCAATAAATGTCAATAATTTCTAAGAATCAGAATTACAGACGGCAATTAGTTGCAAGCCGTGCGGCGCGGCACTGCGCTATTAAACGTATTTATTGTCTCTACAAAATTTTCGGTCACATAAATAGGAACAGCTAATTGTCGAGGCCAATGTTTGCCTATATACCGTCTCTACCGGCCTATAAGCCCGTCTCACTGCTGGGCATAGACCTCCTTTTATTTCTGACAGGAATTTAAGGCAAGGAAATATTAAGCGCGCTACCCCAATGCGTGTTGTTGAACTTCACATATTGTTTTGTTATTTCTCAGGCATGCAGGTTTCGTTTCGATGTTTTCCTCCAACCCGGGCTAAGTATAGAGATATGGAACTTAAAAAAGACTGACAGTACATCACTACGTGCCCCAAGCCGTTGCAAACAGAATTTTTTTATCGTGTTCTAACAACGTTCCCATCCCGTGTTTAACGATTCACTAGTAAATTAAGAAATAACTTAAGAGCTGTTTCGATTCTTTAATGCTCCATACGTCATTTTACAAGCATTCAAAACCTGCAAGTGAATAAACGTATTCAGTGGAAGAAGACAAGAAGTTTTTTTTTCTTTGGTTATGAACTGGTACGCTTAGTATTTTTGACAGAGTTGAGTTATTGGACATTAATAATAATAATGTCTTTCAGACCGAATTAAGTCACGACGACCAGTATCAACGTAGACTAGCCATCTGCGTATAATAAGATAACAGTGCTCAATAGTACGCGCAAGCATCACTCTCATAACCCGGAGGGTTGGTAAACCGACACGACCGGAGAGAGATCAGGCGCAGAACCAACGGCTTTACGTGCTTTTCGAGGCACGGGGGTAAATCAGCGCCAACTTCCTGAATACCCGCTGTTACTGAGAATTTCTTGACAGAAAACCCAAAACTGATTTTAGCGACTAATAGGTAATCATCGTTTATAAAAAATGTGTTAAAATAAAATTCTTCGCGGTTGATGCATCAGGGTTGCGAAGTTTTTGTGATATTTTACGAGCATTATACGATCTTAGGTAAAGAAGTATTATAATAAATTAAAAAATAACGCTCCACTTATTATCAATCAAATAAGTTAACGATGAAAAACATCGTTATCCCTCCACAAAATTTCGGAGGAAATTTCCGTTCTCCTACGTCATCGCTACGAAGTAAGGTTGTTACAACGTAATTTAGTAAAACATAAATAAAGAAACCTCAATATAAAAGAACTTGATATAGTTATAAGAAGGTTATTAAGTAACGATAGAATTTAGACAAATTATAACCTAACGTTAAAGTATGACGAATAATGGACGATATTTTGGATTCTCTGAAATGGACACTAATGGCTTTGGGTTACTGCTTTTTCAGGGAAATCTATTGTTTGAATGAACATTTGAAAAAATTGCATTGAGGAAGATAAGGAAATGTAGTAAATTAAGTTTTGGTAACGAATTCACCATTTGTTAATATCAATGACATAAGAGATGCAGGTGGTTCAGGCGCGTGCTTATGTTCAGCAGTGGACTTATGAAGAACTGTAATGAGGATGAGGATGGTGATGATGATGATGATAAGGACGGTGATGGTGATGGTGATAATGATAATGACGATTAAATATCATAATAATTTACAATATTTATTACAATAAAGAAAATTAATAACGTACAATTTAAAATGTAAAAAAAAAAAACTGTAATTATCTAACATTCCTACTTTCCGTTAAGTTGCGTGCCACGAAAGCTGGGGCTACGTTATCTCACATTTAAGATTAAACTATTTAAGATTGATATGAAATGAATTGATTGTTTTGACACCCACGGGATGATATGGGGGTAGTGGAATATCTTACACTGCCACTACCCTACTCAGTCGATATGAAATTAAATATTTCGGTCTTTATTTAATTAAGAAGGAGAAAACGACGGAAGTATTTTTTTTTTCAGTTTCCTTTTTAATATTACAGTGACAAATGCGCTAGCAAAGAACGCTCCTGATCTCCTGATCCTCCTTCATCCATCGACTTTCTGATGAACAAACTATTTATCATAAGGACTATGTTTAATATTACAAAATAAATACACAAAAATTTCTATGAAAATTAAAAACATCATAAAGATATTCGTATACCTACAATTAGCAACCGTCTATTGTCCGATAACAAAACCAAAGCCGGGTTTATCCTCATCCTGTATGAAAGTTATGAAGGGCTCTACACTTCTTTGTTTCATCCCTTATGTTTTGTACTACCTGAGTAATTCAAATTTATTACTATTTGGTAACCATAAGTTTTTATGGCACGTAAGGGCCAGTTTATCGTAGTTAATGGCTTAGTGTTTGAGTGATATTCTTTTGGGTAAGGATGGTTATGGTCAATGTGCTCTGGTAATTGCTTCAAGATAAGATATTTCGCTTGGTACGAGACTGTGTTATACGTATCAGAATCATGCTACTAAATTCATAGTAATTGGATTTGGGGCAAAGGAAAAGCTGTCAGTCAACGCTTCTCGTTTTAGAATTATTTTTTTATATTCCTGAGAATGGGGATATTCGGTACCATGCTGTTTCTAAATGTTTAAATAAAACTAGTTTTTACCGATTTTGTCGCGTATATTAACTTATTTTATATATATAGTGGTTCCTGGGGCCCATAGGCATCTACATCTATCCTCACTCTCGCTCATGACCACGCTCTCACAGAATACCAGCGTAAAATAGCAGTTTAATGCTGCTGTGTTTCGTATGATGATTGTAGAGAACCGGAGACCCGTTTTACTAGAATCGAGGCATTCCATCTTAGTCCTCAAGGGTGACAACGCATCCGCATTTTGATTCTTAAGCGAGGTTAGATGTAGATGTCTATGGGCCACAGCATCCACTTACCATCAGGTGGACTGTATGCTCGTTTAGCACCCTTATCCTATAAAAAACAAGCAATTAAGAATTTCTTTAGAGTAGTTATATACGCCCGTTGTTGATAATGTTAACAGCGTAACAAGTACTCGTTTAAAAAGCATAAACCGCGCGAGAAATGGGAAATAAGCAGGTATCGTATTAATATATAAAAACGATTTAGTAAAATCATCAGCTAACTACAGGGAAGCGAATTCCATGCAACATATTTTACAAATACGAAGCTATAAATACGGGGAAGCAGCCGAAATGTGGAGTAGGCTTAGTAGCACCCCAAACACATGCTGCGCGAATAAATTGTGAGATACATCCGCCTCCCACTACATTATTAGGCTGAACAGCCATCGCAATTATTCTCATTGCCTTTGTCTATATGCAGGCAATGCTTATATGATATACAAACCTTACATCTGATCTTAAAATATTTAACAGGTAAAATTAAAAAAAATTGTACAACCGACTTCAATATAACAACTTTGACAGAAATGAAGGTGTACCGTGATACACTGAACAAATCTGCGTACCCTTTAAAGGGTACAGTCGTGATGTTATGTTGTGCGATTGTGGAAACAATGCATAGATATGAGATAGCAGCAATCTCGGTTGATATCCTGACTTTCATTAAAGAGTTCCGTTGTCTGTCTCCGAAATTCATCATTCGATCTTTATGAAATTTAAGGGGAAATATAACCTCAAATGGCTTAGCAAGATCCTCCGTTATGCCGAAAGTATTGCAGCATTAATTTTGAAATAAATATATAGTAAAGTTGAGGACTAATGTTAAGGACTATGTTAGACGAAAACACGATTCCGTAAAATTTTCTCGATAGAAAAAAAATCCAAAGTTAACCTCCAAACTGAACAATAAACCGCTGTTATTCATAAAATACTTTAAATAAGATCATGAAACTTTGCATACTAACTGAACTAACTATAAAGCAGTGCTTATGTTATTTACTTTTTTCAAATACCATTATTTTCACTGTAAAAAGAAATTACCTAAACTACCGGCGCCTTGAAGCTTGATTCCTGTCGCCCCGTTAGTATCGCTTAGGCTTTTGAAGGGGAAGATGTGTCGTTTACGATCAGATACACATTAAGCAACAGAACGACGTAAAATTAAAATGGGAAATAACTGTGATAAAAATAAGAAGTGACTTTAGTTTTTTTTTATTTAGTTTAGTTTTTATTTTAGTTTATCATATTTATGCCCGTTTCTTAACGCCAAGCCACGTTAAGAAACGGGCATAAATATGATAAACCTAATGAAATAAGTGTCTAACGACCTATCCACTTACAGTATTAGTGATTACAAACATATCGGTACATAGCATACGACGCGCGGGCAAGTGGGGGCGAAATTAGAATTTGAGCTGACTTACTATATCCCCTTAAGTTGTACCATTTCGCAATACACCTCTTTCGAACAAAAAAATAATTTTGCCAATCCATTTATATGACGGAGTAATGCCCGTACATACATAAAAAAAGAATATAAACATCCTTGATGAACCTCCTTCTTTTTTGAAGTCGGTTAAAAACAGACAAAAATAATAAAATGGTATTCGAGCCGTGTGGTGACACGGTATCAAAACTTCACGTTTCGTTATTTTCATTACCTAATTTATATATTCTCGACGTTTTGAACACATTACAGACCTTATGGTCACGAAGGTTCTATAAGTGCTGACATTAATAAGGGTGTTTGGCTTCTCAAATAGTATGGGAAATGCACCACTGCGCCGGAAGCTCCGCCGACCGCTCGCCACTCAAGTCCCAGTCTTACCCTTGGGCTTTTTAACTATTATACGCCAATGCTTTAACACTATTTGATGATAGGGGGTGATGTAATCGAAGAAGGTTATGCGCACTTACGTTACAATGTACTTTTGTTAGTACTCTCTTTCCTTGAAGATACATAATCGGACGAAAAGACAGGCGCTATCGAATTTTTCCACTCTTTTATTGTACGCAATATGAACGACAAACAAAACGTTAGGTTCTAACGCGTAGTGCACCGAAAACAAAGGGGTGGAGACGAGCCGACCGAATTTTTTGTTTTAGTCCGAAGATGAGAGAGGGAGGAATTAAGTCATGCGATTCCTGCGCACACTATCCGAAATGTATACCGTAAAGCACCAAAGGCAAGTATGTATGCTGTTATAGCTAGTGTGCTAGACATGCATTTTCTGATACTAAGTACGATCTTTTATAGCTTTTTTATTCGACAAGATGGATTTAACATATCACAAGATACTAGAATCTAAATGGTTACCTACATAAAAACTTCAATCTCTATTTTCATATTTAGGGGAGAATTTTTACTTAAAATTTTTATGAAAATAAAATCATTTGAATCGGTTTAATCATTTTTTAGAAACAGGTGGACATACATAAAAAAACTGTGCGTCAAATACATAATATAGAACCTTCTCGGTTTTTGAACGCGTTAAAAAAAACAAAGACACAAATGACATCAGAAAACGTGTTCAAAGAAAAATTTTAAAAACATTACCTCAGATTGGACATGTAGCAATTATTTCAACGTGTCGTTGACCTGTGCTAAACTAAAACAAGTTCCATATTCAAAAACCGCTTTTAAATTCCAATTTTAACTTTTGATATGAAAGATTTGTTTTTAAAATAATTTATGTTATATAATAGCGGCCAGTCCAAAATGTTATATTACCCTCTGAACTGGCCGAACATAAAAAGTAGGTATTCACATTGCTCCTTTTACTACAAGAATGAAATAAAATAAACAAAATTGCATTTTTCCTGGTTCATGTTTTCCGGGTATCCTTTATAAAATAATTCTTGTTTTGAGAGCAAGCCGATGTTTGGAAATCATTCTCTTTTTTCGAGGCGATAATATTGAACCACATTATATCTTGTGGAATTGAAGAAATGTTTTTTTAAGACGGCACAATTACAAATAAAGCGGTCAGAATTTTGTTTTTCCGGGTCAGTCACCCCAAATGTACCATGGCATTCGTTGGCGGTTCGCAAAATACATTTTAAATTGTTTTTATTTTATACGGAATAAACGTGGCGTATATCGATGCCTTTATAATATATTTGTTTAGCAAGTGCGAGCTACAACAGACGTAGGTACAAGACGCACATTTTTAATAATAATAATAAAGTTTGTTAGTACAACAAGAAATACTTACACCATACGTAGACAATATACAGGATTTTTCCTCAAAAACCCGAGGGAACTACTTTCCTTCAGACGTTTAAAGGACTCTTATGGACGACACACACGGTCAGTTCAACTGATCAGTTCAAACTAGGACTGTTGATATTTTTTTAAATATCGGATTCTCGATATATCGATAAATAAACTTATATACCTATAAAAATCCGATATTGATATATTTATAATTATCGATATATCAAAAATCCGATATTTTAAAAAATATAAACAGTCCTAGTTTGAACTGATCAGTTGGAATGATCAGTTGAACTGACCGTGTACGGCGACCATAAAGCCTAGTTTTCACAAAAAATAGAATAAGATAATAAAAAATA
Organism: Parnassius apollo; assembly: GCA_907164705.1. Classification (NCBI taxonomy): domain Eukaryota; kingdom Metazoa; phylum Arthropoda; class Insecta; order Lepidoptera; family Papilionidae; genus Parnassius; species Parnassius apollo. The sequence goes on along the minus strand of CAJQZP010000088.1, from coordinate 5,853,547 downwards.
AATGATTTCTTTCGTTTGTTGTGTCTTCAGTAAAGAAGTGCCATAATGTGTCAGAGATGATCTTCCATGCAAGCCAAGGGAGTGGGCAATTGGTATTCTCTTTGGCTTCAGTCTCATGGTTTTAACTACAATAGACAGCAACTATGAGAATAATAAAAAAGATATAAAAGCTTCCGGTAGATGGAGGTATAAATATAACTATATATTTAATGCCAGTAGTAAAATACCAAGCCGGCTTGAATGGTTAAGGCTTTTTGTCCCTGCAAAAGGAACACCTAACAACAATAGGATTAACGATCAAAATCGTATTTAAACGTAACATTAGTATTCAACTTAGGAAATATAACAAGACATGGTTAATTTTATGTTGCCGAATAATTTACTTGGAAGTAAATTACTATAGTTTTGTAATTTATGTGGTTTTACATTTGCTCGTGCTTTCGAAACATATTTCCACAGGCATTAAGAGGTTCATCGAGTCGGTTGTATTAAATTTATATTAATTGCAAAAGTTTCGATGATATACCGTCTTCGTACACGAAGAGTCGTGAAAGCTTTTGGAGTGAGGGCGACATCAATTTACATCAATTATGTACGAGTGAAGACCCATTTAGATCGTCATTAATGTTGCCATACAACGCTCTTTTTCCAGGACATTTTTTTTAAATAGTAGTAGTATGAGTGAAAAACCAACATATTCTACGTAAAGGGGGAGTACGCTGGTCCATAGACACCTGTGTATTCTCAATTTTTTTACAGAATAAAACACAAAAAATGATAATCGAACACACAGTTCACTTGGTAGTACATGACTATTACAGACCATGGTCTCACGCAGAAAACTTCGAACAAATAAGGCTAGAGGTGCGTTGTCACCTCTTATGACTAAGGTGGAATGCCTCGCAACCTGTAATTATGTGGCTTGACCGGAACAAAGCTGCGCAAGCACTGTTGTTTGGCAGCAGAAGAAAGTCAGTGTGGTCCTCTGACAGATTCCAGTCAGAAAAGGCGTTCTACCTACTACTTTCCTCGCTATCACACACCTAAAGATTTCAATGGTAGACATGGGTTTTGCCGTTATCGCCATATCACCCTTGGGCTGAATACATCTAATAAATAAAAAGGAATTTTTATTTGTTCGTATTTTATACGCTGCCATACCGTTCATCAGATGACGGTAAAACTTTGTCAACTTATTAGTGTCATTTGCGAGAAAGAATATAAATACTAACAAACAGAATCAATTAAAACGAATTAGCAAATAAACCGCAATAAACCCAATATAAACGCACCAATCTTAATTTTCACCTATATCCCGTTATAATGGAAGAAAAGTATGTAATCTATATCAGGGATTCCTATGGACCCAAACATAAGGCCGATCATAAAGTGTGATATCTTTTAGAGCAGTTGTAATTAAAGACTTGGCGAGCGAGTCAAGAATAATAATTTCCGAATTACTCGCGTCGTATTTACTCGTGCTCAGAACCTGGAACCGACGAGGTACTCTCAAATGTTTTATTCAACGATCTGCGACCGTACATGACGTTCATAACACAGGTCCCAAGGATTTCACTCTATGACATAACGTTGTATAATGCAAATGAGTACGAATCGATGTTTGCGTCAGATGCTGGCCGATCTTAACAGAGATAAATTAAAGTTCGCACGGGAACGGAGTTTAATTCTGTCTCAATATTTAAAGGACATTTTAGTTACAAATTATATGGCTCTTGTACTAAAATAGTAGCATTTTTCACTTGAGATAACAATTTAAATAGAAGTCATGACATCTTGAACAACCCCAAATCAAATAACTTGCCTTTACACGCTGTGGAAATAGACCTAAATCAAGTTCCATTCAACGGAATTTACATAACTTACTTGTTTATTGCATTTCCCTAATTAAATACGATACAAAGGCACTAATGTTTTTAGGCATTATTTGCCAGTCAATTCATCTAAATATGAAAGTGATATAGTCGTGGAATTGCAGATAAATTAAAGACGCATATCAAACATATATAAAACACTGTCAGAAACACAGGCATTAATATTATAAACTTCACTTTTTAATTTGTCTTTTGTATATTCTACATTATTAAGCTACATATACTTTTAATTTTATTACTGAATGTTATTTTTTAGACTTATTCGTTATTTAATTTTATTGTAATCATATTTGTTCCTGTATATAAACATGTGTAATTTAACATGAAGTAAAAATTATTTATTATTATTATATAGCATATGGCCGTGTAGTGGCGGTTAAGAATATCCACTACCCCATATCTTCCCGTGGGTGTCGTAAAAGACGACAGAGGGAAACAGGCAGGAGATGGGCAGCAGCATCTTCCTGATAACAGCAACTGTACAAAGAAAAAAAACTGCGGTTGCCAACCCGCTCGCCAAGCGTGGCAACTATGGCAATATACCCCCCATGAAGAATTACACAAATAGACGGCCCCCAGTCCCCGGCGGCCCTGCTATTCCTGGCTACGGTGGCGACCATGGTAACGGCGGGGCAGGGGGTGCTAAGAATCTCCGGTGGAGGTTCGGTTGCCACCTACGACGACTCGACCTGGCAACATTTAACGCACGCACCCTGAGGACTGACGAGAAGATCCTGAAGCTGGAAGAAGAGATAGACAAGTTGCGCTTGAATATTATAGGATTATCCGAGGTCCGAAGAGAGGGGGAGGACACAGTGATTCTCGAATCCGGCAACTTGTTCTATCACCGGGAGGTCGACCATCTGTCCCAAGGAGGAGTCGTATTTATCGTTCAAGTCTCTCGTCAACAACGTTGTAAAGATTGGGAGTGTGTCGACGAGGGTCGCGTACCTGATACTCAGAATCACCAAACGGTATTCGCTGAAGGTCATACAGGTTTACGCACCAACCTCGGCACATCCCGATGAGGAGGTGGAGGAAATCTATGACGATATTTCCAAAGCCATGCATTCCTCCAAAATCCACTACACATTGTTGATGGGAGACTTCAACGCAAAACTAGGCACAAGAGAAAACGGTGAGCTGAAGTTAGGGAAATTTGGAGTAGGGCAACGGAACCGATGGGCCAGCAGCTGGCAGACTTTATGGAGAAAGAGGGACTCTTTATGATGAACTCTTTCTTCCAGAAACGGCCCCACAGGAAGTGGACCTGGTCGAGCCCCGACGGTTCGACAAAAAATGAGATTGACTTCATTATGACGACCAGACGCCAACTGTTCAGTGATGTCTCAGTGATCGCAAGGGTGAAAACTGGCAGCGATCACCGAATGGTTAGAGGCACACTGAACCTAAACGTTAAGTTGGAGAGGTCTCGTCTAATGAAGTCAACGCTCCGTTCCCCTCGTGCTCTAATCCAGAATCCCGAAAACTTTCAGCTCGAGTTACGTAACCGATTTCAGTGCCTAGAAGATTGCAATGCAGTGGACGATATGAATGACAAGCACGTGGAAACTGTCCATGCGGTCGGAGCTAAGTTCTGCAAGACCCGCCGCAGAAGAACACAAAAACTCTCCGATCACACTCTTACTCTCATGGCTGTTAGACGGGAGATGAGACTGCAATCGTTAACAGATTTGACATCATACAGGCAACTGAACAGACAGATCTCCAAATGCATGCGGCGAGACTTACGCAACTTTAATACTGCTCGTATTAAAGAAGCGATCCAGCGGAACCAGGGCTCCAAAGTGTTTGCCAGAGATCTGCCTGCCAGTAAGAGCCAACTGTCAAAGCTGAAGACTGAGTGTGGCAGCATTGTTTCCGGGACACCTGAGATTTTGAGTGAGATTGAGAGGTTCTGTGGGCAGCTGTACACATCAACGTTGGAGCCACACGCAAGTGTGAGTAACGATCCAAGAGCAAGTCTTATCCGACACTATTCCGATGATATCCCGGACGTCAGTCTAAGCGAGATTAGAATGGCTCTCCAGCACCTTAAAAACGGCAGGGCCCCAGGCGAGGATGGAATTACAGCGGAGCTTCTGAAAGCGGGTGGAACACCGGTACTTGAAGTCCTTCAGAAGCTCTTCAATTCCGTCCTCCATGGTGGCACTACTCCAGAGGCGTGGAGCAGAAGTGCGGTGGTCTTGTTCTTTAAGAAAGGCGACAACGCTCTCTTGAAGAACTACACACCGATTTCCCTTCTGAGCCGCGTCTACGTGCTGTTTTCGAGAGTCATTACGAATCGTCTCGCACGCAGACTCGACGACTTCCAGCCTCCCGAACAAGCCGGTTTCCGAAAAGGCTTCAGTACCATAGACCACATACATACCTTGCGGCAGATTGTACAGAAGACTGAAGAGTACAATCTGTCACTTTGTCTGGCGTATGTGGACTATGAGAAAGCCTTTGATTCCGTCGAAATTTGGGTGGTGCTACAGTCCCTTCAGCGGTGCCAAGTTGACTGTCGGTATATCGAAGTGCTGAAGTGTTTGTACAGTAGGGCTACGATGGCTATCCGAGTACAGAACCAGAGCTCGAAACCTATCCAACTGCAGAGAGGTGTAAGACAGGGTGATGTTATATCCCCGAAACTCTTCACCGCTGCATTGGAAGACGTTTTCAAGCTACTGGATTGGAAAGGATACGGTATTAACATCAATGGCGAGTACATCACTCACCTTCGATTTGCCGACGATATAGTCAAAAATAAAAATATAAATTTCTTTGCAACTTTCCGCTAAACATATAAAATGATGTGTCTTACCTGGATTGAAGCGCACCTCCCGCCCTCCCTCAATTGCATACACTAACTCCGTCACCACTAGACCAAGCACCACTACTCTCAACACCACTATTCCAGGCTAGACACACCATCGACGATAATACGACACGTGTTTCGCCTCTACACGAGGCATCCTCAGGTAATATAGACTCTACGGCGGCTGACCGCTAAGTCTTACTTACGTCACGTCTTTACTTACGTCAGCGGAAAGTTGCAAAGAAATTTATATTTTTATTTTTTATTATAATGGATTTCCGCAATGTAACGCCTGATTCTATCAATTATGACGATATAGTCCTTATGGCAGAATCGCTGGAGGACTTAAGCACTATGCTCAATGACCTCAATAGTGCCTCCCAACGGATAGGTCTTAAGATGAACATAGACAAAACAAAGATTATGTTTAATGTCCATGTCACACCTATGCCGGTAGTTGTTGGGATCACTATGCTCGAAGTTGTTGACGAGTACGTTTACCTGGGACAAATAGTCCGACTAGGTAAGTCCAACTTCGACCGAGAGGTCAATCGACGGATTCAACTCGGCTGGGCAGCGTTCGGGAAATTACGATATATCTTCTCGTCAGGTATACCTCAATCTCTAAAAACTAGATTGTACAACCAGTGCGTGTTGCCAGTGATGACTTACGGATCTGAGACGTGGTCCTTCACTGCTGGCCGTATGAGGACGCTCAAGGTCGCTCAGCGAACTATGGAGAGGGCTATGTTTGGAGTTTATCTGCGTGATAGACTCACAAATGAGGATATCCGCAGTAAAACCAGAGTGACCGACATAGCCCAACGGATTAGTAAGCTGAAGTGGCAATGGGCCGGCCATATAGCTCGAAGAACCGATAACCGATGGGGAAGAAAGGTTCTCGAGTGGCAGCCTCGTACCGGTAGGCGTAGTGTAGGGCGACTCCCCACTAGGTGGAGTGACGATCTGGTAAGATATGCAGGAAGTCGATGGATGCAAGTAGCTCAGGGCCGTGCTTTGTGGCATTACTTGGGGGAGGCCTATGTTCAGCAGTGGACGTGTGAAGGGCTGTAATTATGATGATGATTATGATATACCATATAGCATAACCATTATATGATCTATCACAGATTTCGAAACTAACGCAATAACCCATATTAACGCTTTGAACGATATGATAAAGTATGACGTAGTTGCACACATATTTTAATTGGAATGTGTGCGTTAAATTGGCTCACAAAGAAACTTGAAAAAAATATAATACGAATGAAAAATATTTAACGTTCAATCCTCTCGGTCGTAGACACAGGAATGACTCAACAATAACGCACGGGGAGATCAGGTAACATAAGAAACCATAAAAAGAAACATGGCCCGATCGCATTTACAAATCAGTTTTTCAAAAGAAACTAATATAAACGTTCAATTTTTGAAACACAAAGGGATTATTAACACAACACAAGACTTAGAAAGGATAGAAACCGTGTAGTGTCGGTGTAAGATATCCACAACCCCATATCATGCCGTGGGTGTCGGTAAGAGGCGACAGAGGGTAACAAATCAGGAGATGGGCAGCAGCAAAAACTGCGGTTGCCAACCCGCTTGCCAGGCGTGGCAATTTTGGCAAATATCCCCCCATAATAATGTCCTCCAGACCGAATTTCGGTCACGGCGGCTTGCCCCAACGGACGCTAGCCATCGGCGCAGGACAGGATTATAGTGCACAAGTGTATGCGCAAGCACAGGTGCACTCTCTATTCCCTCACTCTCATAATCCGATGGGACGGTAAACCGACACGACCGGAGAGAGATCAGGCGCAGGATCAACGGCTTTACGTGCTTTCCGAGGCATGGGGGTGAGACACCGCCAACTTCCTGACTCCGGGCAGCTACTGAGAATTTCTAGACAGAAAAACACAATAATTGATTTCTTGGCCCGACCCGGGATTCCAACCCAGGACCTCGTGTTCAGCAGTCGCACTACTACAACCGCTAGACCAACGAGGCAGTCAAAATCCCCCCATATGTAGCAATCTATGGGAGAGGCCTAAGTTCAGCAGTGGACTTGTATATACTGTAGCGGTAATGGACGAAACAGCAGCATTAAGCTGCTAACTTACGCTGGTAGTCTGTGAGAGCGTGGTCATCAATATTGAACAAATTTCGTCAAATTTGCATAGTATTACAGTTGGCACAAGATATAATAGAAAGGTTAATGTCACGTATCGGGACATGTAAAGGATATTACTTCTGATAAAAACATTATCTTATTTTTGAGGTTATAAATAGATTTAATGTTCTATTCTTCTAAATAAACGTAATCGTGTTTTCCATCAAATTAAATAGAACGAATGTGTGGAGGGCAGGAAAACTTCAGAAGTCCTTAAACAAACAATGAATTAATAAATAGCCCTAAATTTAAGCCGGCGCACTGGATTAACCTACGCATTAAACACACGCCCCAGAATTACGACGCGTTACGATAACGATGCGTAAAATCGATGAATTTGGTGAGAATTGTCCGACTCACCTTGACAATTCGACGCTGGCAGTAGAACGCAATAAAGCGTAGGTTGGCGATTCCGCTTTACACAATTACTGAAGATATTGTGAAATTAAAACAACAGAGAAACAAATACGTACAGTAAATTATTGGGTTACATATTATCAGGACAACTTGACTAAAGAAATAAGCAGTATAGTAACTTATGCACCGGTATGGATTTAGAAGCCAAAGACCTTGTGGCTTCCACATCATAACAATCCTAGATTCGCTACAGAGCCCAGCGACAACGATGCAAGACTTCTAGTACTGAGAGCCAATCCGCCAAGGGTGACGATTGAAGCAAACGCTTCCTACAGCGGGAGAGGCCTAGTAGTTGCAGTACCATTTTCGTGGATGATGATGAAGATCAGACACCATTAACGCAACGAGTTGTACATTAACAACGGTTATAAAATTATGAAACATTTAACCATAAATATTGAACACCTTATTTATCAAATAACAACAATTACACAATTGAAATAATACTAGTTTTTACGGAATTTATCGCGTGTATTTAACTTTTCAATTACCCGACGTTTCGAACGCTTTACAGCACTCATGGTCACGGGCAGGACTGAGATGTTCAACGTCCATATGTCATAGTTAACCGCGGTTACCATAGATTAAAATTTAACTTTTGTTCCGATCTATGCAGTATGAACTTATGGTATCTTGAAGTCTTGCAGTTGTATGCTTGGGTTGGGATTTAATTTTATTTATTATAGGATCCCAAGCAGATGGTAGCACCCAGCCATCTTCTCTATTGAAAATTCAATTTCAGTAATTTCAGTTAAGTATTATTTCAATGTGTAGTGTTCGCGTAAATATAAGAAATCATTAACAATTACACAAATTAAACATGTCCAATGGCTAAAATGGCTAAAACAAGAATGAAGAAACACGTCTACGTGAAAAGAAAAAAATTATAAGCTATTATATAATTATATATACCCCGCAACTAAGGCGAATCCAAAGATATTTGCATAAAATCCATCAAGCATAGCTGCCGGACACACATATTATACATACCCTCGAAAAGTTACCCTTCTTCTATGACAGTCGGGTAAAACGCAAAAGTAACGCTGATAAATTTACAAATAGAAAAAACAAAGGGAATATAAATCGGAAAATGTTTACAATGAAACTATTTTAGTTTGAAGAAACAAATTATGTTGAAATCTTAACTTGGTATAATTAGCGTCTGACTTTTGCAGTGAATCATTAAAACTATCAATATTATTGGAATATTTCTAAAGTTTATTAATATTCAAAGTACTTTTTATTTCTTTTTTTAAATTGAAGTAATAAACGAAAGTTCAGCCCATCTGATGTTTCCTGCGGTACACACCTGCCACGAACTTTAAACTTGGCTACATACGCTTTGTCTCCCCTTAGGACTAAGGTGGAATGCCTTACAGCCAGTAACTAGCTAGCTCTTTAAGCAAACACAACCAGTCTATTGTCGCAAAACGTGGTATGGTCGAAAAGATGGTCACATCAGTAGCACCAGCTTTCTTCACATCAATTATTTTGGGTTTCTTATAGAAGTAGTAAGTCTATGGAAATCAGTATCCTCGATTAAGAATCAAATGCAGATGCGCCGTTCATAAGGACTATGATGAATCGGATTTTCGTCACCAAACGAAACACAGCAACATGGTGCTGCTATTTTATGTTGGTGCGAGCATAGTCCAACTGATGTCGAGTCGTCAGCGTGGGTCTTTTCTACAAACAGCTGATGATAAAGAGCACTGTCAGACTTCAATATAATATAATTTCTTTAAATAATTAAAAAAATAACTCTATAATTATATATTTTGTTTTAATACGAAACGATTGTCATATTCAGTGAGTTTGTTCTATAATCGGACTGAACGAACTTATCTAGTTTTGCAAGTTTTGCATCATTTCGAAGTTTGTAAATCTGATGCCACCTAAGGTTGGAATATGGAACAGCTAAAACGTAACAGTTTAATTTGACTCTCCAATCTGAAGTTTGAAACTCCCTTATCCATGTCAAAAATCGGTTGTATATTCATGTATGTACGCTCATTAAAAGTTATACCTCTGTCTGGTAACGGTGGAGGTGTACTTGTAAATAAAGCGTTAATTAAATACATTATAAATTAAAAAGTAAATTTTGAAGTACCTCTAAAAGTCGATAAAGCTTAAAGTTATTAATATAAGAAAATTCACATTTTAAAAATTTACTTGTTCTAAATAGAACTGAGTCAACAATTGAATTATCACAGTCAACAACCTCTAAACTGTCAATGATTCTCAATCAGCTCAGAAAATGTTGATGAATGCCATCGTCATTTTTAACCTTCGGTAGCTTCAGAACTCAAGCAGGCAAGCAAGCCAAACCACTGACAAAAGACAGAAAACAATTGATAAAGAGGGACTGGGGGAAGATGAATAATCATTTATACAATTTGGTACCTGTTAGAACAGGTAGTGTGCGAGCGAGATAAAAGATAACTAGCTCCCTCGCGCGCGTAAAATAAAGCTGCTGGGGTTAAGAATGTGTTCTACGAACGACTCATCAATCTTTTTGAGTGAGAAACCTGACAAACTGTGCGTTATTTCGAAAAAAACTTAACGCACTTCGAATTAAGGTTTAAAATCATTCAAACGAAACACTCAATTTATTGCTGCTACAAATAAGTTTTAGAAAATTTAGTCCGAAATGGAACGGCTTCTTACAATCTAAAGATCTTGCACTCGAAATAGCAGTAAGAATTGAATAAAGATCTTTAATCAGGATCATTTTCAGTCAAGCGTATATCAGCTTGAATGGAAATGCTTTAAAATCGGAGTAATACACAAACATAAATATTTTGTGACAGAGAAATATATTACTCTAGAATAAGTGATTGGTACAGTAAGCTTCCGCATAAGTTCCGTCTCCTTTAAATCTTGAAATAAGCTTATTACTTTTTATAAAATAAGACTTTAAATCGTTGTTCATGGGTCTATGTTAGCAACCACAGTATTTATTGTGAAATTTCTCTTTGTTTAAAATTTATTAAAAAAAAAACGGTAGGATTTTTCCCATACCAGGATTTTCTCATGTATCGCCGAGGCAGTTTACATGTACTTATTTTACAAGGGCAAACATCCAGACCAGGAACAATTATTTGTAGAACATACAAATACATATCCCGTGCGGGATTAGAATCCGCAGCCTTCAGCGTCGCAACTCATTGCTAAACGACGGAGTCGTCAAAAAAGATTTCATCATGAGGACACCTACGAAATGTTATGCAATACTTACTTATGTTGCGCTGCTCTGTCCCTACTCGGCATGACATGCAGGAAGTCGATGTAAGCAATAGGATGTAGGAATTCTGGAGAATAATAATTAAAATGACGTATGCTAAAAACTTCGAAGTCGTACGCACGTAATCATCACAAAATCATAACACTATGACGATTCTTTTTAAATTTAACACGAATAGAGTTAAGTAAGTAATTTCTAGTTGGCAGGGCTTCTGTTACTTTGAAATTGGTCGGATTAGTGCCGCATAGGTACTTGCCGCGATTTCATTTGAATGATGGGTACAATTGTAGGCTGTACAGACGCATCTGTGGCATTTTTTGTCTAAAGTTGCTTCCGATGCCCTTGGGCTACAGTAGTCCATTACCTCTAGATGTAAATCGTTTGTCACCTTAATATTAAAAAAGAGCCTCGAGCCCGAGAGTCGTTAGTTACAATTGCGTCACGTGTGTATCAAAGCCTGATGTTAGTGACCTGTAGAGGTGCCGCTTTAAGAGGAAACGCGTAATAAACAAAAGACAAACACCCTGTACAAGTTATTTGTACGGAAGGCGAGGTCGTCGAACCGCGACCAACCCAACTGCGCCACACGAGGCGATGTAATTGCGCCAGTTTTACGCCTATTGTGATCTGTTCGGAAAACTGGGACGTTGGATGTTACGATTTATTATAAATTAATTTCTTATAAGATTTTTGAATTATTTTATTATTACTTAACTTCCTATTACGATTGTTGAATAAAACGTTTTTATAAAGCTGTACCTGGTTTCCAGGACCAATGATCCATAAAGAATGAGTTTCCATAAAGAAACATTGTTTAGATGAATTAAAGGCCGACTTGCTTCAGAACTTGAAAGTCTTTCATTCTTTTCTGTTCTTTAAAAACAGGTTTTACTCTTTATTAAATGTAATTTTTTTACCCTTTTGAGTAGACTAAGGAATATCACAATCTAAAAAATATCCTATATATGTCCCACTCCTAGGCACAGGCCCCTCCTTATTTCTAAGCGGTTTTAGGGAAAGGAAGTACCCGCCGCGCTGCCCCAATGCGTGTTGGCGGACTTAACAGGTCTACGAAAAAATTTTTATTTCTCAGACATGCAGGTTTCTTCACTATGTTTTCCTTCACTTAAAATTGCAATTAACAATTTCATTGGTGCGGGCGGGAATCGAACCCGGTTTGCTTGCGTACTGTGAAATTTACAGCGAGCGCTAACCACCTGAGCTACCACCACTACGCTACTTAATGTCGTATAATATAGTTATATTACAAACTTCATTCCCTATTTTCGTATTTTAGGGACGGAATTCTTTTTATAAATTGTAAGGACGACTCTTGAAGTATTACCTAATTAATAAAAAAAGAAAACATATAAATCGGTTCAAAATTTACAAAGATATCGCGTAAAATTCGTACAAATAACATACAGTCGAATTGGAAACCACTTCTTAATTGATTTGGCTAAAAAATAATAGATATTGATCATAGCTATTTAACGATAAAATATATCGGCATCCTAAACATTAATTGACGAATTTAAATAAACCGTAAGCACAACAGATCGGACATAATGTTACTATAATTTAAATTAATAACAATTATCTCACTATATTATTGTAATCGGCATCGAATTACATTACTTCCGAACCAACTGCTATTCCCTAAAGCCGGAACAAGCAAGTTAAGCTGTGAACAGTAGCATGTGAGCTTAACCGAAGAATCACTCAATTTTCCGTATAAACAACAACGTTCAACGCCCCATCGATCGATGCGATCGGTGTCACTCGCAGCCATATTGTCGCCACTGCACTGTGATATAGATTACATCAAACATGCTTTTTGAATACACTGAACGCATTATATGATCTAACACTAAATGCTTATAAAATGAACGCTAGGATTCGCAACGAACTTTACCGATGTTCGTCTTGTAAGGTACATTTTTTTTTATAGAATACGGGTGACAAGCTAGCACACAGTCCACCATGGTAAGTGGTTGCTGTGGCACATAGACATCTACGTCTATCCTCGATTATAAATCAAAATGCAGATGCGTTGTCACCCGTAAGGACTAAGATGTATGCCTCGCTTCCAGTAAAAAGGGTCTCCGGTTCTCTACACTCAACATACGATATACTGCAGCATTAAGCTACTATTTCGCGCTGGTGTTCTGTGAGAGCGTGGTCCTTCCCGTTGAAATTGTACAACTATACTACTAACATATCTGCAGTATGGCTCTACCACGTATAAAGTTGATTGGTTTATTCATCATTAATTACAGCCTTTCAAAATTCTACTGTCGAACAAAAGCCTCTCGTACACAGACTGCCTCATATTTACCGAGTCGTTTTTAAAATGATGCTGATGCCCGCGTTTTATTTTCCCTTGTCGCCTATTACGACACCCACGGTATAATATGGGTTAGTGGATTTTCTAACGATTCTCTACAACATGGCGAATGTAAAGACTAATATGTGGTAGAGCCACGCTGCAGTTATATTAGTAGTATAGCTGAAGCACAAATGAGTCGGCTCGACCGGGGAAGGACCACGCTCTTGCAGAATACCAACATAAAATAATAGCTTAATGCTGCTGTGTTTCGTATGGTGAGTGTAGAGAACCGGAGACCATTTTTACTGGAAACGAGGCATTCCATCTTAGTCCTCAGGGGTGATAATGCATATGCATTTTGATTCGTAATCGAGGATAGATGTAGATGTCTATACACCACAGCAACCACTTATCATCAGGTGGACTATGTGCATGTTCGTCACCCTATCCTATAAAAAATTACATGTACCTAAGGCTATTAAAAAATATTTACGTATTTAACCATTCTTAACACAATAAATATTCACTAGTTATTTAGCAAAGTCCTTTCCTTCATACGGTCAAGTAGGCAGTTGACATCATCATTGATAAATTACATCATATAATTCCAATTTACTGCTTTTAAGTGGGCCAAACTTGATCGAGCTGCTATTTTAAATTAGACTGGAATGAATGTTATTTAATTACAAAAAAATTACATTTTCTGGTATTTAAATAAATTTTAAATATAAGTTATTGTTTTAGCAGTAAATAAAAAGGATATATTTCAATTATAATCCGACTGAATTTCGTTGTCGGTTTCCGTCCTAAATAACAATTTTTGTCAACTTTTTTTCGTTTATTGTCTTCATTTATAATTTTTTGTATTATTCTACATTAGATAATTAAATTATTATTACATAATTTTTATATTCTATTATTATGACAATGATTCTAGAGGGTCATACAGCGACAGTGAGGTGGCGGTGAAAGAATATCCTACTACCCCCATATCGTTGTCCCATAGGTGTCGTAATGGCCCCTATACACTACTCGTGAAGTTGATCGAAGTTGGACGAGGAGAATAGTGTAGGCAGGTGCTTTCGATTCACGTCGTTGTCGATCGCTGTCGATTTTTTGCGCCCGAGTTAAAGGACTTCGCGAGGTGTCCCGAAGCTAAACGAAACATCTCACTATACTACTCGGCGTATGACAATTACCTACAGCAGCTGTCTACGAAGCTGAACGTTATTCAGGTTATTAGGGTGTGGGCGACTCAAACCGACTGAACTTGAAGTTACATTTTTTGGACTGCCATTGACTTTGAAGAGCACTTCATTGAGGTAACTCCGCGAGTCCAGAGGTGACATAACAGGCGACAAGGTTGCCGTGACAAGTATGGCAAGAAGGAGGTCGTTTAGCAGTCGATTTCGATAGGCTCTAAAGGTTACTCATAGAATGTTACTAACGGCTTGATACCATCTGAAATGTTTTCGACATTAATAGTCAAGAAGTAGTTTCCATCCATCAAGAGCACCGGTTATGGGGATACCCCATACACACACCCATAGGGATCCACTATAGTACACAGATCTTGTCTACTATAGTGGATCCCTATGGAGCAATATATGATTAGCAATCGACTTTTATAAGATGTAATGGATGAAATGAATTTCAGCTGGTCAAAATGCAGACATAGTTATTAGAAAATGAAGAAAAGTTATTATTCCTTGCATATGTATATTATGAAAATATTAAATAGTTTTTAAAAATAACACGAAACTGTTTTATTTAATTACTTCTATAGAAGCTAAACATTATTTCATTGTGAACAAAATTATCTGTTAATTTTTTGGTACGCAGCTACCGCAGTGATATACAGACGTCAATTAAATCGTGACTAACTATTTTTCTAGAACTAACAAACAAAATATTCCCATGACTAAGGCCAGATTAAATGATCGCTGGTCCGGGAAAATCTTGACTCACTACATCAACACCAAAAACGCAAATGATGGAGACATTTAAAATAGATCAAAATCACTTCAAACCGTGTAGTGGTGTAATATCCACTACCTCGTAACATCCCGTGGGTGTCGTAACAGGCTACACAAAGAAACAAATCAGGAGTTGGGCAGGAGCGTCTTCTTAATAACGACTAAATATAAAAAACTGCGATTGCCAACCCGCTTGCCAATCGCAACAACTAAGGCAAATATCCCCTCTATGAGGCTATCTATGGGGGAGGCCTATGTCCAGCTGACTTTAGTAGGCTGTAAAGGTAAAGGTAAAATCACTTCAAGAGATCCGTCCCTTACGATCATGAATTACGAAGATGTTCGTGAACATAATCAAACTTTTCCGTATGAAACATCACTCGAGGCGATGACTCATTACAACACAGAGAAATTAGATGTAGGTCGATGACACCAATCATATTAAATGTAAATGTCACGAAGTCTATTTGTTAACATCTTTGGTAAGTTTTTAATTTTCTTACGTGGTGGTAGTGGAGCCACACTGCAGCCACATTATAGTTCGTTTACCCACCACATTTCTTTTTTCTCTTTTTTTGTTCATATTTATATATTCTTGGCGTATAATAAAGTGTTATATATCTATTTGTCTATCCATCAAACTCACAGTGAGTGAAAAGCGACTTCAAAAACTAAAAAGTGTAATAAGAACTAAAAAGTATTTAAAAATAAAAAGTTTAAAATATTCCACTTAGAGCTTCTGAAGTTGCGGCTTCAAGTCTTCGGTGTAATATGGTTCTTTTAATATGGTAACACTCGAAAGGGTTTCGGTAAAAAATAAACTTTAGATTGTCTTAGAAATATCAGAAATTTAAGATAATAACCAAAATGTCGTCTAAATTTATATTTGAAACTTGATCCCCAATGTTTCCACTCTAAGGATAGAATTTTTTCTTAAAATTTATAAATGAAGCTACTCCTGAACTATAATTTACATAACAAATAAGTCACGAAAAAAAGTTTTAGACGTTTCCGAAAAATCGTTGAATATTCATAAAAAAAAATAGTCGTGTCGAATAAAAAATCTCTGATCCATATGTTGGTGGTCATGCCGCCTCTTAATTAAAAATGGGCCGAATATTCGTTTCATATTCGGTATTAGGGCATACTCGGCAGCTTTACCGAATATTCTTTTCCGGTCGAATATTCGGCTAAATCATCGAACATTCGTTTAAGTGGTACTCAAAGTGTCCACTGTATTGAAATGTACGAATTGAGTAATGCGATGTCTACTTTATATAGCTTTGTGTTTTTGAAGTATTTTACATTTATTTCCAATTATAGCAAATAAAAACCTTGATAAAAAATTTTATAATCACACAAAGAAACATTAGATTAGTACAGTTCAATTTAATTTGGTTGTCAGTTTCCGTAAAATAAGTCCAAAGAGTAGATCTCCTGACACTCATTTTTATCATATAATTATAAATTTTCACTAAGAATAACACAACTAAATACTTTTTTCCTCATATAAAATAGCCAAAACATAAGCATGTGCCGGTAATTTGCTCAGTACTAGATGCAATAACATGTCAGGTGTGGCGGCGGAGCGAGGACGAGGGGCTGGGTCCGGCGCTAATCCCGCGCGCTTTTCGGTTACAAGTTTCGAAAAAAATTGGTTAGGTACCGAAATGATCCTGCCGAATAATGTTCGGCCGAATATTCAGTTGGGTAAGTTTTACCGAACTTTCGGCCGAATATTCGTACTCGGTGAAATCTATATTCGGCCCATCTCTACTCTTAATGTCTTGTTACGACAGCCACGTGATGAATGTGGAATTTGTTACGTCGCTCCATACACCTTCGGCATTATTAAAACTATGCTGGATATTACTTGGTATAGACTGTTTCGTTCATTTACTGGTCGTAAGCGTAAGTAATGGTCATGTGGTGTCAAGTTCGAAATCCGAGTCGTGACAAAATCAGTTATTGGGTTGCGTAAAGAAATTTTCAGTAAAATTTCCAGTTGCAGGCAATTGGCTGTGTTGCCTCGGTAGTCTGATTGCTGTCTATAAGGACTATGAAAAAAGCAATAGGGAATGCACCGGTGCTTGCGCATACACCAGCACTATATTCAAGTTCTGCAACGATGGTTAGTCTCCAATAAGATATCTACGACAGGATGGAGTAATAGATTTCTAACACTAATACCATATCACATGCAATCACGGATAAAAACCACAATAGACAGATGTAAAACATGACTTACCTATTGTAGACAGTTTTTCTCAGCTTAATCTAAAGTATCTCTGATACATTATGGGTGCGTTTGGCAAAAAAAAGCGCTAGCAAGCGCTTATAAGCAAAATGGCGATCGTAAGCGGTAAACGCTGTCAAATCGTAAGTAGCTATTTTCCTCCAGGACACGATGTTAGTTTTAACCGAGGAACCTAACCTAATTTAAATATATGTTTGTAAAGTATTCATATTAAAAACTTACCAATCATGAATTTTTAATAACATGTATATGTTTATTCACGTTATTATATTACTTAAAACTAATATTGCACAAAACAACTTATAAACTCTATTTCAAAACAAACAAATTAAATAAGCAAAATGGCGGATTGTGTCAGCGCTATTGAAGTAGCAATCGTGTCCTGGCCGAAAACTATTTTAGCGCTTATAAGCGCTTGCTAGCGCTTTTTTCTGCCAAACGCACTCATTATTGTGAAGTGACACATATTTATGACTCAAATAAAAAGAAATAGCACAAATATCGGCCTTATATCTACCCCAGTAAGGTATGTTTACGAAAAGCTTGACGACAATACCATTATTAGCAGTAGCCGGACGTTGATGGGCAGTGAACTGTCACATTGTCGTAGAATACATTTACCAACATATTAACTTCGAAAAATTATAAGTCAATTTAGAACAACACTACACACGCCATTCGTCTATCTACAACTATCAAGGCACCAATAGAACATTTTCTTACAAATACTGTACCACTATATATTACACAATATAAAATTTAATACAAATTAAAAAGAATTTATAATCATTCCTCAAGTCACCTATTCTTAAGCGACCGCATTGTTCCGGGCGCGGCCAGTGACGGTCACATAAAAAAAAAGGAATTATTTATAATGCGTGTAAAAAACGTACCCGGCTACGTGACGTCCACGTCTGCCGCTCTGCCGCGCCTCCGGTTAGATAACACGAATTATTATTTCATGTCCATGTTTCTACGAAAACACATGTGAACCGAGGAAAAATTTGTTTCAAATACGACCTAACGTCAACCCAATGCACAATGATACACGAGCGGCACATAAAAATGTTTAATAACGCCTCTTTATATCCGTGATAAAACATTGGCCTGCTAAATTGAGACATTTTTATTATTAGAAATACGATTTTGACAGTCATAAACGAGCGCCGATCCGAAGATATTATTTCAGTTTATGATTTGGAATATCACAATACGGGTCCGCGAGGATAAAGAAAAAATTATTTAGAGCATCAAAAACGTAAAAATACGCCTACTTTGGCAAAATAATTTTGGTAATTATTTATTTCCTCCCAGGGTTGCCGTTCTACAAATTTTAAAGTCCCTAGACTAACAAAAAAATCCGCCAGAAACAGGATTTTTCTTTTTATTAAAATCCGCTAGATGTCCCTAGGTACATTTTCGTGCTAGCATTAGGCTAACTGAAAAATCTTGCCATATGGCATATATACAATGAGTACCGAAAATCTAAATGTATAAATTCAGAAAAACCTTAAAAAGAGTGTAGTGTAGATTTCATATAGATCAGTTATTTGTAGTGTAGGTTAATAAGATGACCTACCTACCTACCTAAATTTCGTACTTAAATTTCAAAATTAATAGCGAAGTATGGATCCAGATCTTCAAAAAGAACTTCAGCGGAAGTTGAAGCTTCGCCAATGTCTCCAGTTCCCATCTTTGGTTTGCCCTTACCGACTTGGTTGACAACATCTTTAGGAATATCATAGGTCGCGCAATTCTTTTTAAAACCCTTAATTGATTTCTTGTTAGAAGAATTTCAAAGTTTTTTCCGACAGCTTGTTTCGCAGTTTGCTTTTAACTATATCCATAGCACCAAATACGCGTTCAAATTCTGCATTTGAATTCGGTAATGAAAATATTATTATTGCAAAATTACATAAATCTTCGAATATGTTTACTCCTGCTGCATTATTGTATGTCGAAACAGATGAAAGTGAATGAACGACATTGAATTGTTAGTTGACGTTCAGGAATTCCCGTGAAATTATATATACAGTGTTACCAACGGTAGATTACAAAATTGGACATAAGATAAATGACTTATTTGAAGAAAATTACTTTATAAAAAGTCGCCATCTCAAAGTCCAAATATCGCTAGAAGTCGCTAAATAATTATTTCTCGCCAAAACGATTTTTTATCCGCTAAACATTGTTGAAATCCGCTAGATCTAGCGAGAAAGTCGCTAAAACGGCAACACTGCTTCCTCGAGATATGACAGTATTTTAAGAGGGTAGACGGTCTACGCGGGAATTGAAAAATAGGTATTTGAAGAAACTATTGCCGTCCCTCACCTCTCGTCTCCACCCGAAGAGTGCGATAGGGACAAGTGCAGCTCAGAACGATTTTACCTACAAAAACCATGACCGATCGTCGTTTCGTATTCCCCTGTTTTCTCCACGAAAACTAAGCCGAGCCTATCGTTTGCTTTTATCTTATTAAAAACTTTTCAAATTTGTTTGGTTGTCGTCTGATTACGGAGGTAAAAACGGGGCATTTTTTTTAAGTTTTTGGAAAGTCATATTAATTTTCGTAATAAATTTTTGAAAAAAAGTAAATGACAGGGGCATGCCTTCAATAGACCTAGAACAAAAACGATTACTCTAGACCTAGAGGCATACTCAGACATACTCTACAGGCAGGCAGAGGCAAAAAATGCGACGGGCCGCATTTTTTCCATACAAATGTACTTACTATAGAAAGAAGTTTTGTGTTCTAATGTAGGATAGGCGTTACTTCATTAGCGCGAAGTTCACAAGTCTGATCTGGTACATATTTAAGAATAATAGCTCGTAGTAGTGTGCCAGTGTCTTCCGTTTTCCGTGTAGAGTAACATTCAATGTCAATGACGTTCTCCTTTACAAGGCTGTCGTTGGAAGTGTGACAGGCTCGATTAATTAAAAAAGAAAAAAAGCCATTGCTTGAATTGGGCGAATGCGAAACGCACAAATTAGTTTTACAACATTATGACAGTGTAAGTTACTGAGGTAAATTATTTGACTTTAATTTAAGATTTTGCGTACTAATTGGACAGCTGACGTTATCATTTCGAAATAATTATAATCTGGTTTTCTCTGCATATGAATAATCATACGATTATTTCTAAAACCCGTATATAATTTATTAAATAACTATACCGAAATCAAAGAGCCTATTATTCTATTTCTCTTTTAATGACACTTGTAAAAAGTCAATAGAGCTTTCCCATCCCTTTTGATTTCTGATACGAAAAAAAAATCCTATATCGACGTCAGCCTATCCAGTGCGATTTTAGCCTCTACAAGAAAAGGTATATCAGATCAATCGAGATTCTATTATATAGATATATTCTTAATCTGTGTCCAAGATTTACGTTGGTACTTGGAGGCACTACAGCGTGTACGTGACTCACGTTTTTTTTTTCATCTGTGACGCTGTACTGTCGCCAGCCGCGTGGCCGTGACATTTGGTGGCTGACCGATTGTACGGCCTTCGCTCGCGGTCGTCAACTCCGCGCGTGAGCTGGTACATTACCTTACGCCGAGTTTTCACTGGAGCGGGCCGCGGCCGTCTCGCTCGCACCTTGCCAAACATCGATGATCGTGATACGGATTGTTCGGGTCGAGTACAGGGCTGTTGCTACGTATTGTAAACAATCTACCTACTTGAAAATTTATTATGGAAAAGCTACGCTCGCAGCTTCATCCGCATGAGGTATAAAATTTAATTTTACAGCTATGGCTCTCTACTGTGGTCTGGAAGTAGTGACTATACTAATTCGAGACGCCTGGTTTCGAATCCAGGGTACGTCACATTTGCGGAAAGTTAGAAATTCTTGGTATCCAAATTGATTGTGTGACTTGTACTGCTATTTGGCAACTTGCAATTACGAACTACCTGATGGTAAACAGCTACTGGAGTCCATGGACACCTGCAACCTCTGAGCACTGAGATAGGAATGCTATTATACTGGTTCTCTTTACCTTTCAGACCGAACTACAGCAGTACCAGCACTACCGCGGGCAGCATAAATAGTTATGAGGATGGAACCAACATAGGCAGAAATCATTCATACCTTCTGCTACAGGGGCGACGGAAACATGCCAGAACCTACCGGCTAAAACCCCGCGATGGTCTATATCAGCGTATACAAGGGGTCTCAGGATCTCAGTTCAGAACGCAATCGAGGCCGCTCCTTCACTCTGTTTTATTGGAAGTAGGTACGTTACGGAGACAGTACTTAATCACGCCTAGTATCTTCGCAGTGGTATCACGATGTCTCTGGACCAATTCCAAGTCATCGTCCTCCTCAGGGGTTACATTGCTAGGATTGCTCCCGCCCCGAACACCCGCAACTCCAGATGCCCCGTTTCCGGTAGAGGAACTCAATTCCTACTATCTAGTATAAGTAAAAGTTTGGAATTGGTTAAAACACAGAAGTAACAGTTACTACTACAGACAAACATAGATAATATAAGATAGATAAGTATATATTATATATTTATACATACATAATGTTGTAATGCTTCGGTTAGTCACCTTTTGGGCAATGGTGGAACGTTGGCGGTATTTAAGTGCAGGAAGTGAGGCGATACAAAATCTGATCTCGGTGAAACAATGGGCACCTATAATTTGTTTTTTTTTCTTGGTTTAATTAATTCTTTAATACATTTAACGACCATAGGATCAAGCGTTTAGCGTTACTGAATTGTATTTCCAGGTTCAAATTATATCCGGTACAAATTTTCGTAAAAGTAACAATCTTCGTTCCATTGCTAAATGACAAACTTCTTATAATTTCTGAAAAGGTTTTCGAGCAGGAAGCGTGTGCGAGTATACCTCAGAGTGGACGTCATGTATCCTCTATGTTATTAAATCCCCAGTCAAGCAGGTTTCGATGTTTTACTTCATCGCTGAACATGAGGTGAATCTGCACTCAAAATTGCTATTAGCAATTTCTTCGGTGCCGGCGGGGATCAATCTCTTGACTGTGCCTGTTTTATGAAAATCAGTACAAATTTCAATGACGTTCATAGAGTTACGGCAAAAAATTATTTTGACGAGTCCGGTTCCATAGACTTTTATTTACAAGAAACTGACAAGACGGTTCAGCTGAGCATTTCGCTGCGGCGCTGTCAGACCGCAGATTCGAATCCCGCGCGGAATTAATGTTTGTACGGCCTTTACCTATTTAATTGCAATTTATTTATGCATGCAATGCTATTTATTGTATACGTTTAAGATCCACACCTCAGTATTGCTACGGTTGGAAACAAGGCATTTCATATTAGTATTTCTCTTATCATCTTAGATTCTTAACTCAGGATGTAGATGTAGATGTATATGGACCACGGCATCCATTTACTATCGGGTATTATAGTGTGTTCGTTTGTCTTTTCTATAAAAATATTAAAATACTTTATGTAGAAAACCTGACAGCGTTTTTTCATCACAGCATTAAATTATTTCGTTCACAGTATGCAATATGGTTTCTATAATGAACGCCTATAAATTAACTTTATAATATATCGCTTGTCTATTTTTGTAACGCATTAGTTTCTCTATTATTACATTTGAGCGATACGTCAAGTAAGTTAAATGTGGTAAGTCTTACGAAATAAAAGTTGGACCAACCAATGTCACGTAATTGCGACAAGATTGCAAGTCCAAGGTTCGAATGTAAAACACTTTGCAACGACTTCGAAGTGTAGACAAGAATTTTATTAACGACCCCGCAAACTTCAGACTAGATGAAAACACATTATTCAGGTCCTAACAGGAACCGTTTGCGACGTACATATCCAATGTCTAGACTAGATTTTACGACTACAGTCTTAATCTGAATATATAACTATATTTAATGGTATATTAAGATAGCCCGTTAAGGAGATATAACGTTTGCGGAATAAGTAACTAGGAAATAGTTTCATAGCTTCAAGGTTAACAGTGAAGGTAGTTCGTATAAATAGAAAATATTTCTCATTGCTATGCCTCATTTAGATAAGAACGCAATAAATATATACTCATACATATATCAGTCTATTTCTCACCACGTGAATTCTCCATGCGAGCTTCTTTAGCCCAGATTGATATTGTAAATGTGACCTTACAAAGCCTTTTGAAAAGGCAGGGTTATAAGAATTGCATAACTATGTAGGTCAATAATTAATTAGTTCATATTAAACGTTTCACAGCGGATAGAATCAAAACGAAGAAGTGACTTGTGTAAAAGGTACATAACTTTGAAAATTATGTTTGTAAGAATGAAATATCATCATGCCAAGTAAAAGTCGAATTTTTTGGCAACGATCTCAGAATTTTCTACGCACATGGGAACGTAATAAAAGCAAGAGTTCATTCATGCTAAAATTGAATCTGGCGTCGGGAGATTTTATTTTAAATATAAACAAATGCCCGAGAATAGAAGACCTAATGACTTTAAAAAATAAATATAGATTTTTAGGTACAATATGAACAGGTTAGTTTGTCTGATTTGAATTTAAAGTTTAAATTGACAATAACATGGAAATCAAGATAAAGAATATTTTCTATTCAACTGTGGTGAACACCCACGAGGTTAATATTGTAATCTAGTATATATACACGTGTCACCGTTCATCGTCGTCGTTGGATTTCGACATAGAGTAATTACATACATTCGACAATAATATCGTAAACGATTTGTCATAATTGCACGAGAAACAGACTGTATAACGTCAGCGTTAAGTTAATAAAAGATGAACTTTCAAAACATGAGATCTAAAAAAGTAAGCAAATGTAACGTGTATATTATTACATACATAGCATAAACATAAACACTCACTCAGAGGGGTAGGCAGAGACTACAGACTTCCATTTAGCACGATCCTGACATATCTCTCTCGCCTCTTCCACATCCATATACCTACGCATACATGCTCGTCGGTTAAGGGTACCCTCTCTACATTAAATGTATTATTTTTAAGTATAGAATAGGTGACAAACTAGCACAAAGTCCGCCTGGTGTTATGTGGATGTTGTGGCTCATAGACATCTATATCTATCCTAAGTTAAGAATCAAAATGCAGATGCGTTGTCATCTCTGCGCACTAAGATGACACGTCTAGTTTCTAGTTGAAAGAGTACTCTCTCTCTCTACTCTGTACACTCACCATACGAAACACAGCAGCATTAAATTTCTATTTGACGCTGGTATTCTGTGAGAGCGTGGTCTTTCCCCGATCGATCCGATTCATTCGTGCTACAAACATAATAAAACTGCAATATGTGTACTGTAATGTGCTCCACCACGTATCCAACCATGATATGGACGTTAAAGAGCACATTCCCAATACCTATGAACTGTAAGGCAGTCGACAGTGTCGGGATTTTTTAACGCCTTGAATAGCTTCGCGCGTATCTCTATCTACATTATGTAATGTAATCTTTTAATGTAATTTTCACAAATTTGTGGCGAACCGATTGACTTGAAAATTAGCACTCGTATAAAGGACCGACGACAATATTATTATAATTTAATAACTATATCCTACTATCCTAGAAGTCTTCTTATCACTGCGAATTTTCTTCCGCGTACGACCTCTCTGTGGAATAGTTTACCACCGGCGATTTTTCCGGACCGATACGACCTGGGGACCTTAAAAAAGTTTACTCCTTTTTAAATGGCCGGCAAAGCACCTGCAATTCCCCTGGTGTTACAGTTGTTAATGGGCGGCGGTAGTCTCTTAACATCAGGTGAGCCGTTTGTTCCTATAAAAAAATCTTGATCAAAATTATCAGGATAAAATAAATAAATTTTATCTTTGGCGTTTTTCTTTAGTTTATTAAATTATAATCTATCAATCATATTTTATTTCTTTATCGTATAATGATACTAATAAGATTATGACAAAATCTAAACTAGTACAAAAAGCATTAACGTTATTTGTGTAAGCAGTCATGACATGCACATACATGGTTATTCATGTGTCCGTTTATAGATTTATATTATTATTTACTGGATATAAATATGCTATTACACAAACTCTCCACCACCCAACATAAATTTAACGTTGTATTTCAATGGAAAATCATTGATAGTTAAATGTAGTAAAGAGCATTGGTAACTAAGGGCAAAAGCGCTCGTCTTATGTTTTATGGCAGGTTAGTATCAAAGCCAAAGGTTCCCAGGTCTATGATTGTGGTCAGATCAAATCCCATAACTATTATCGGATACCGATTGATTGGGACGAGTGCCTTAGCGTTTTCGCATACACGCGTAGGGTGGGATTATATGTCCTGCGCAGTTGATACTTGCGAATTATATTCACGCCTTCGACACAATCGGCTAGATTGATATCATTATCATCACTTTTTTTAAAAACGTTACCCCATACTAGGATTTTCTCCTGCATCGTAGAAGTAAAGGGAGTAGAGGCAGTAAACATACATGAATTGAACGAGGATAATCATCCAGACCCGGAACAATGACTTGTAGGCCATACATACTTGTTCCGTGCGGGATTCGAACCCGCGGCCTTCAGCGTTACAACTCATTGCTAAGTTTTTTTAAGTTATCCGTAATTATTATTTTTATTAGTTATCGTATTTGGGATTTTTTAAGTGGTAGAGCCACGCTTCAGCTATATTATGGTTGTAGCTCGAATGGGACTACGCTCTCATTCCCAGCGTAAAATAGCAGCTTAATGCTATTTCGTATGGTGAGTGTAGAGAACTGGAGACCCTTTTAACTGGAAACAAGGCATTACATCGTAGTCCTCAGGGGTGATAACGCATCTGCATTCTTAATCGAAGATAAATCTAGATGTCTATGGCCATAGCATCCAATTACCATGAGGTGGTGTGTGCTCGTTTGTCACCAAATTCTATAAAAAATGACTTCCACTACATTGATGATGTTCTCGTTTCATTTATACTGAAGTCGGTTGTAACATTTTTTTTATTTTACCATTTGTCGCAGGAAAAAGTCCGCAGAGCTTCCCTAACACCTGCTAGCGTAAGCGCGTAAGTCACATGCTCTCGTAATATTCAGATAGTTTCCTCATGATGTTTTCTCTCGACGCCCTAGCCCCTTACATAATATGACTGTGGATCAAATTCTGTTTGCTAGTGTACTATGTTGTAGTGTATGGTTACAACGGCCACAATTGTTATTTATGGCACATCAAAAGTCCACAGCTGAACACAGGCCTCCGCTGATTCCTTAAAGAGGGGTGGGGGGGGGGATGTCATAGTTGCCACGCTAGGCAATCGGATAGGCGACCAATTTGATTTTTATTTTAAGTTGTTATTAGGAAGAAGCTGCCGCTTATGTCCTGGTTCGTTTATTGTCTCTCACGTGATACCCATGCGCTGATGGGGTAGTGGATATTCTTAAACCGCACTACCTGGTCAATTATTATTTAATAATAATAATAATGCCCTCCAGACCGAATTTCGGTCACGGCGGCCTGCCTCAACGGAGGCTAGCCATCGGCACAAGACAGGATTATATCGCCCAAGTGTATGCGCAAGCATAAGTGCACTCTCTATTCCCTCACTCTCATAATCCGATGGGACGGTAAACCTACACGACCGGAGAGAGATCAGGCGCAGGACCAACGGCTTTACGTGCTTTCCGAGGCACGGGGGTGAGACACCGCCAACTTCCTGACTCCGGGCAACTACTGAGAATTTCTTGACGGAAAAACTCAATAATTAATTTTTTGGCCCGACCCGGAATTCGTACCCAGGACCTCATGATCAGCAGTCGCACTACTCCAAGCACTAGACAAACGAGGCAGTTAATAAACACTATGTAATTCATATGCAGTTTGTTTCCTATTTAATAAAATGTTCTATAACATATAAAGGTGTTACAAGTACGGTTCAAATTTTTTCAAAGTCACCTTGACCTAGCTTTGTCTATTTCTACCGGTTAGAAACAATGCATTTACAAATGTTCTAATTTGAAGGAAATTAAAGTCAGTCAAATTACAGACTAAGGCAATCCACCTTAGTTCTCAGGGTTCACAAAGCATCTACTTGCAGCATTCGTTCTTTAATCAAAGCCAAAATATTTGTATTGGCATTTACAAAGCTCTTTTTTGAAGGTACAAAAGTTTTTTTTTATATAGAATAGGGTTTAGAAACGAGCACACAGTCCACCTGATGGTAAGTGTATGCTGTGGCCCATAGACATCTACATTTATCCTAGATTTAGAATCAAAACACAGATGCGTTGTCACTCCTGAGGACTAAGATGGTATGACTCGTTTCGAGTAAAAAAGAGTCTCCGGATCTCTACACTCACCATACGAAACACAGCAGTATTAAGCCGCTGTTTTACGCTGGTATTCTGTGAGAGTGTGGTCCTGCCCCGGTCGAGCTGACTCATTCGTGCTACAACCATAATATAGCAATAGCCTGGCTCTACCATGTATAAAAGGTAACTAGCTGAAGTTGGAAGCACACCTGCAAGGGCACAGTACCTACTAACCATCAAATGAACAGTCTGTTTATCTTCTTTGCCACTAATAAAAGTTGCACTGCTTTAGTAGAAAAAATCCTTTCGATATTTGTTTTATTTTTATTTTATTTAATCAGTCTTTAATCGACTATGGGACTGATGATTTATAGTCTGACGAGTAAACGCGGTGGATCATCTAGCATTAATTTTACAGCTGAAGCAAAACAATAATGATTTATTTAACCGGACCGACTGCGACTCGTTCCGGTGCGTAGCTCACTTACAAATTAACCGGTAAAGTTGCCTTTGTCATTGTAATTGCGGACAGCGACTTGACAGCAACATCTAACAAAGAATTGATGACTAACATTACCCGAGTCGGTTATGACTCAAGCGAGTACTAAATGAAAAGGAACGCGGCATAGGCCTGAGAATAAACTTGCGTGGCGTTACGCTTCTTGAACAAAGAAAAAAGGGATGCAGCGACATGGCCAATGAGTATATATCTATGAGAATATTTACCCCAACCAATGTTAATGGAAACATCACGTTCTATATTTTAGTTTTTATTGGAAGTGACCAAAGAAATGGACAAAGATCTTCTTAGATTGGTTGTTTAACAAATTGAGAGGGGAAGGTGGAAAGTATAGAAAAAACGCAGCGTCACTCAATTATAAGTAACATTCCCACGTCAGTTATCAGCTCATTATGTGTTTACACGCATGGCCGGCACATTATACAACCGATTGGCACGGTGGCCGGCTTGGTTACATTCTAAGCTACGGATCATAGATTTGAAACTGGGCCAAGGTTGTTTGTATAATAACCAAGGTACTAACATCAGGTTATGGATGGTGTTGGAAGACATTTATTTATTTTTTTTTGAATTGGATGGCTGTTTCAAAAATAAATCTATGTGTGTAATTAAATGTGTTCTCTTCTTTACATCTTTCCATCGTTTTCTACCGCTACAACTTATTTTCCTTTAATAAAAAAATTCATTGTATTAAACTAAGACATGGTCTATCGGTGAGCCAAGTTTTCTCCAAATTAGTTCAGTTTTTGATGAGTGACTATGTACTAATTATCCAAATGTTAACATATCAGAATTACAGTCCATTAACACAATCCAAATGCTGAACAAAGAACTTCCTCAAGGAATTCCACAAAACACGGTCCTGGGCCAACTGTATCTATCGATTTCCTGCATATTCACCAAGACGTCACTCAATCTAGTGATGGGTCGCTTTATACATCGTTATTCGGTACGAGGCTGCCATTCGAGAACCTTCATCGGTTCTTGATTTTTCGAGCTATATGGCCGACTCATTACCACTTCAGCATACTGATCTGTAATTCAAACATGTATCTTAACAAATCAGTGCATATAATTTAGGGTTTCGAACTAAGAACTTTAGATTCAAGAAGTATAAGTTGAATGTGCTACGTAGCAAATCTGTAGTCAGATAACGCAGTACGTTCTTCTTTAGGTCGGGATCGATGTAACCGATCTGTTGGGAGCAAAGTTACTTCTACGTTTGCGGGAACTGTTACCTAACGAGATTAATGAACCGCTACGTTCGTCTATCCGTACCGAATTAACTGCCGGACAAACGATTGGCAAAAGGATTCTCTAGTCTCATTAATAGTTTTAGTTCATTTGTTTCATTTCAAAGAAAAAAGGATAATTGCGATAAGCATCAAACTCTCTTTATGGCAGTAATCCCCAGTTAACTTTCGAAGAATTTCAAAAAGTAATATTAAGGTTTTATTGAAAATGTCTTGTTATATAACAAAAACTAACGGGATATAAAAGTGAAGTCTGTTTAGCAAAATAAAAGGTTGTGTATATATTTGTGGTAGAATGACTTGACCGGAGAAGGAAAACGCTCTCACAGAATATCACCGTAAAATAGCAGCACAATGCTGCTATTTGTCGAATGGTGATGAGAATCGAAGACATTTTTCCATTATAAATGGAGGTGACACAGCGCGTCTACATTTTGATTATCTGGATTTTGTCTTGAATCGTGATCGTGGACACCTACCATCAGGTGAACTATGTACATTTTTGGTTGCTATTAGTGGTATAAAAAAACGTATTTCCTATGTCAGCTGCGGTGTTTACTAGACACATATTAAGTGGTACGGATTTACTAAGAGTATTCATCAGGCTTGGTCACTAAACTCAGAAAGGTAAGTTTACGTTTATTCACTAAAAAGAAAGCTTTAACAGAGATTTTTTTATAAATATGAAGTGAAAAACGAACTTACAGCCAGCCAGAACTTATATCCAGAGCAGTTTATGGACTAAAATGGAATGCCTTCCAACCTATTATTATGCTGGGTTTCTTTACTCTTCGGATCCTTTATTATAATCCTTATAGGCTCCACCCGTAAAACCCAAACGGACACCTAGGCAAAAAATTAATCTTACCACCTTATACAAATAAATTCAAACCAGAACTCAACTTGGTATAAACACGCAGACCTGATATCGATATTATTATTAATTTTCTTTTTACGGCACATCACTACAATAACATTTTAATAAATAATTTATTACTTTGCAACCTCCCGCTAACCAATTACAATGATGTGTCTTACCTGGAGTGAAGAGCACCTCCCGCCCTCCCTCAATTGCATGCATTAACTCCGTCACCACCGGTCCCAGCACCACTCTTATGACTCTGGTAACGGATTTAGTGCATGCAATTGAGGGAGGGCGGGAGGTGGTCTTCAATCCAGGTAAGACACATCATTGTAATTGGTTAGCGGAAAGTTGCAAAGCAGTAAATTATTTATTATGATGGATTTCCGCAAAGTAACGCCTGATTCTATCAATTATAATAACAATTTAATATACCACTAACAGACATTTCCAATGTGGCAACTATTAGAGGTCGTTCGTCCTGGCGATGTTTCTTTTCTTTTGTTTTGACGGTAGTTATGGCAACGGCGACATTACAAGTAGTCATTCGGTCACCCCAACGCACTGTCTAATTGAATGATTGCACTTAATTGCAGCGAGCGTACCAGACCTTTTTTAAAACTAAGGATGTGGTCAAACTGTCGTGCACAACCGTTTCAACAGTGAAAGAATTTAAATATATCAGATTTGTTTGTTAAACTGTTGTATATTATTATATACCATTACTACTACTACTTTTCGTGGCAGAGCCATGTTGAATCTATATTAGTATTATAGCTGTCACTCGAATGAGTCGGCTCAACGGAGGTAGGACCACCTTCTCACGGAATACCAGCGTAAAACAGCAGCTAAATGCTGTTGTGCTTTGTATGGTGAGTGTAGAGAACCGGAGTCCCTTCTTACTGGAAACGTGGCATTCCATCTTAGTCCTCACGGGTGACAACGCATCTGCATTTTGATTCGTAATCGAGGATAGATGTAGATGTCTATGGGCCACAGCAACCACTTACCATCAGGTGGACTGTGTGCTCGTTTGTCACTCTATCCTATAAAAAATAATACTACGTACATACTTGATGGTAGGACACCTTTTGTGTCTAAGTTTTCGTTTGGGTTACTTACAAATAATTGCCGTCACATACCAGTGTGTACAGAGATCGCTCTTCCATTTAGTAGTTAGTTATTTTTTTTTTAAGAATAAGGATGGAACACGAGCACACAGTCGATCTGATGGTAAAATGGATGCCGTGGCCCATAGACATCTACACTTATCCCCGATTACGACTCAAACTGCAGACGCGTTACCACCCCTGAAGACTAAAATGGAATGTCATGTTTCCAGTAAAAAGGGGTCTCCGGATCTCTACTCACCATACGAAACACAGCAGCATTAAGCTGCTATTTGACGTTGGTATTCTGTGAGAGCGTGGTCGTTCCCCGGTCGAGCCGACCCCGTCGTGCTGCAACCATAACACAGCTGTAGCGCGGCTCTACCACGTATAAATAGTATGAAGTTACTGCAGGTGTCCTTGAGCTGCAGTAGCCAATTACCATCAGGTGGACTGTGAGTTTGTCGCCTCAGTATATGTTTGGTTTCAACAATTATATCAACAATATTTTCCGTTCCCGGGCTATTTACTCATGAGCAATTGGTGAACAATTTTTTTTTCTTTTTTTTTATAGGATAAGGGTGACACACGAGCACAAAGTCCACTTGATGGTGTGGAGCTGTTAGATGTACATTCGATTAAGAATCAAAATGCAGATGCGTTGTCACCCCCGAGGACTAAGATGGAATGCCTCGATCCCAGTAAAAAGGGTCTCCGGTTCTCCACACTCACCTTACGAAACACAGAAGCTATTAACTGCTATTTGCCGCTGGTATTCTGTGAGTGCGTGGTCCTTCCCCGGTCGAGCCGACTCAATCATGCTACAACTATAATATAACTGCAGCGTGGCTCTACCACTTCAAATTGGAATCTATTCCAACTGCCAACTGAACTCTGGACCAAATTCCAGTTTGCTTCAAATATTTAAGCTAAGTAGATTTTAATTTTAATAGCATTTAAAGAAAGTCGCTTGAATTTTTTACCGACTTCAAAAAGGAGAAGGTATTCAATTCGATCGTATAATTTTTTATGTGTTACCTTAGATTTTTCCTGTGGGTGAACCGATTTCGATGATTCTTTTTTTATCTGAAAGCTGGTACCGCTTGTGTGGTCCCATATAAATTTAATCAAGATCTGACTAGTAGTTTTTGAGATATCCTTAATAATGTATATTTAATTGACTGTTGTTCTCATTTTCATTATATTGAAGTCGGTTGCACCAAATTTTTAATTTTACAACTTGTTTACTTCAATTTGTTTAGTTAAATTTAATACCGAAGTAAAAATAAGGAATTTTCTAATAAGGTGTCGAATAACAAACGTAAAACTAATTTCGTTTTAGTTTAATGTTGAATGAAAGGATAATGGTATTTTTATTGTACATCTCTAGAGAGTCCGCCTCTACGTTCACAAAGCAAAACAATCTAGCACGAGACCGGGGTTCCAGTCCTACGCTAAAACAAATTTATTCAATTTTGCCTTGCAGCGACTCTCGTCAAATATACTGAAATGTGTAGCTTAACTGATTCCTTTGATTCAAATGTTTCGAGTACTAACGTTATGTAGCACTACCTGAAGCGGGATTACGGTGGACGAAACAGAAGTTTGTTCATATTTATCTCACATGTGGCTCTCGGAGTATTGAATGATTCATACGGAAGAAGTGCGACTGCGACAGAAATATTCATTAATGTATTCGAAGTCAATAAAATATAACTTATTAAGTATAACTCAAACACTACTTAGTTAGATCTTCATCAAATTTATTTGGGACCACACGAGAAGCACCAGATTTTAAATAAAAAAAGAATCATCATAATCGGTTCACCGAGAAAAAAATTCAAAGGTAACACACATGAAAATAACATAGAGTCGAATTGAACACCTCCTCCTTTTTGAAGTCGGTTAAAACTATTTTGAAGTTATATCTTGTCTATTAATGTATGTTTATGCACGAGATGACCCAGTATAGACTCCTTATGTACATAAGAAATTTACGTATTATTTGTTGTATGTATTTTTTTCCTCATCACTCATGTAATTTTTTAACAAATTAAATAATAATAAAAACAAGTCAATATTTAAACTAAAGAAATACTTATTTTTCCGTGAAGTGGCGGTGTATGAATATCCACTACCCCATATCGTCCCGTGGATGTCGTAACAAGCTATAGAGAAATAAACCAGAAAAGAGCCTTCAGCGCCTTCCTAATAACACTCGAAGTAATACAAATTAGGTTGCCAACCTGCCTGCAAAGCGTGGCAAGTACGTCAAATCCATACATCATTTCCATATATTTTATACGTGGTAGAGTCATGCTGCAGTTATATTAGAAGTATAGTTGTAGCACGAATGGGTTGGCTCGACCAGGGAAGGACCACGCTCTCACAGAATACCAGCGTGAAATAGTAGCTTAATGCTGTTGTGTTTCGTACGGTGAATGTAGAAAACCGGTGACCCTTTTTACTGGAAACGAGGCATTCCATCTTAGTCCTCACTGGTGACAATGCATCAGCATTTTGATTCGTAATCGAGGATAGATGTAGATGGTCTATGGGCTACAGCAACCACTTACCATCAGGTGGACTATGTGCTCGTTTGTCACCCTTATTCTATAAAAAAATTATATGAGGAAATCTATGGTGGATGCCTGTATTCAACGGTGGACATTGAATAGGGTCTAAAAACTTATCCTGTTTAATACTTATCCTACTAAAAACAATGTTCAAATTAATATAGAACAAAGCAAGCGAACTTAATTTGTCGTAATACAAAACTTATTACACATTTTATCAGCTTTCCTCAACAAACAGGGTACTGAGTAAGGGAAACTTGAGCGGTAAGCGAAACTTTAATTAAAAAAATTCCCTCCAAGCGAAGCCGCGGACAAAAGCTTGTTAACAATGAAACGTTGGGTAGGGTCAGTTATGATACTGAATTCGGAACTGGCAACAAGCCGAGGCACTTGTTTTGTCTTTGTGACGTTTGAAATAAACCTTCTAGCACTTGGTAATAAAGATAAGAATGCATTAACGTAATGCGTTATCTATGTTGTTGCCACCGAAAATAATTTACTTTGCACATAGAAAACAAAAAAAAAATTAAAAGGTATTATTTGTATTCCAAACGACCGAGTGACGCAATAACCTATAATTACCGTTCTTTCTTTGGCTGTTTTTTAAATGAAAACTAGAATCGTTACGACGCTAAAAAGAGACAAACATACATCTTTAGGATTTAGCCTGCGAGGGAATGAGATAGAATACAGTATACAGTGTTTATTACCTCAATCATCTTCCCTGAAAGTTTCACTTCTACCGCTTGTGTACTGTACACTTTTTTTGTTTTTTATTACTCCGTAAGAGCCCATTGCTAATCATGGGCCCGTAACCGTTGTAAAGTTTCTGTTCTGCGATCGCCAGTACAAGAGACCTGGCGTAAAAGATAGGTAAAACACCACCAATCGTAAGGCACAATATCTAATAATAAATTTATAAAACCAGACGTTATTTCGCGGAAATCCATTATATTAAGGACCAGTTTTTGCTCACGGCTTAGACCTCGTGGAGGTTGGAAAGCAAAATCACTTCGAAATATAACCGTGCATTTTTCCGGACTATCCTACGTGTTGTGACAGTGAAAAAAGAATTTTGCAAAAAAAAAAACAGTTTACGATATACAAGTCAATATGCGAACACAAAATACCTCTTCCAAAAATCCCGAAATCCTCTTTACGCAGCGTCATTCGTTTGACGAGATAGAAAACAAGGCTATTTGAGATTCTGCACAGCGATTGATTTTGTTTACTATACCGTCAAAAGGAAAAGATTGTAGCTTGTACATAGTAAAAAATAGAGACCATGTTTCTATAAAAAGAATCGATAGATTGTGTAACGAATTGGATAGTTTCAAGGTCGGTAGGAAATCTGATTAGACGTTCTAAAGTCAAAGAGGACGTGATGTACACAATGCTTTAAGACGCACTAAATTATTTATTTGGCACTGTGTTCCCCTTCTGAAAGCGAAAACGCTGAATCGTCAATATCGCCTCTCTAAAGTGGAGGGGGTTACTCTTAGAAGTTACTCGCACAATTTACCTGACCGTGACGGAGCCAAAATTGAGGGTATAATTTTAAGCTGACATTCATGTAATACCGTATGACTGTTTCTATGTCCGTAAAAGTTGAACATGCGTATGTCCTGATATTGGACGAAGTTGGCACGCTTGGCTAGCGAACTGGAGATTGCAGTAATAGATGTATCGCACCTCCAACGCTAAACTCCCTAAACAATTCGACGGATTTTGACAAGTTATGTCTCAACCGATTCGGGGGTACAGACTATAAAATAATGTATAATATACATTATGTGGTTAGCAGAAAAATAAATTTAGCGGACACGACAATTTAAATCCTCGTTTCTTTGTTGTTTACATGGTAGAGCCACGGTGCAGCTATATTACTACTACTGTATTCACTTTAGTTAGTGATTAGTGCAGGTGATTAGTATAGGTGCTTAGTGATTAGGAGTAAACACGTGTGAACAGCGATTGATTACTGCAAGTGATTAGTAATTTGCGTAGTAAAGTGATTAAGAGCGTGTTCTATTTTTTTGCGAGTGGACTGCGAGTATCCATGTCCCCTGCGTGCTCCCTTCACCCTCACTCGCATTATGTTCTTCACTAAACACGTCTGGACAACAGAGTTTAGTGTTTAGCGTTTAGCGTCGGACGCTCGCTTGTGTTGCAAAAATGGCTAAGTGGATCGAAGGCATAACCTATAAATTTGAGCAGAAATGTCTAAAAAATTATTGCCTTTACAATAGTAAATACCCTAACTGCAAAATTAAAGGAGCCCGAGATGTGGTATTTCTAAGTATAAGTGAAGCTATGAACATACCGGGGTTCGGGAGTAAAGAAGTTTATACTAAAATAAGAAACTTGAGAACTACATATTCGCTAGAGGTTAAGAAAGTTAAACTGAGTACTTGCTGGTCAACGGCTAACAACTGAATTAACTATAAACACAGCCACTAAACAGAATTGGACACTACTTACACTGCACTAATCACCAGCAATTACTAATCACCTGCACTCACACTAATCAAAGTGAATACAGGCCTATAGTAGTAACACGAATGGCTGGACTGGAATGGAATCGGCTCGACCGAGGCAGAACCACGCTCTCACAGAATACCAGCGTAATGTTCGTATGGTGAGTGTAGAGAACCGGAGACCCTTTTTACTGGAAACGAGGCATTCCATATTAGTCCTCAGGGGTGACAACGCATTTGCTTTTGATTCTTAATTGATGATAAATGTGTATATTTATGGGCCACAGCAACTACTTACCATCATCCATCAGGAATACTCTAAGGATATAAGGAAATGAATTACCTTACCCCGCAACCACACATTTATATATTTTTGTTGAAATTGTCAATTTGACATTGACACATGACATATTTCCTCCATAAATAGTTTTGTCAGTAGTCTAATGTGTTTTTATATATCAGTCGTTACGTACAAAATATCGATGTCATTCGAATCATACTTAAATAATCGTCTCCATTTAGTTCAATGCGTGCTTAGGAGTCACCCAGGCAAGAGAATAAGACCCTAAAATAACGTATCTGTAGTAGCCTTAATGTAAATACATCGCAAATTAGAGGAAATCATTAACTCAATTTAGTTCCGCAACATCATCTAAATATTGACCGTATTACCTCAATGCTTGTGTGTGTGTAAATTAACATATTCCAGTGCAGGATAGTTAAATACCACACATATATGTCATGAAAATTTTACTTACGTAATAATGTTAAGGGACATAATTCCAGATAATAAAGGCAAGCCTTGTTAGCTTAGCTGAGTATACGGTGCTTAGCTAACTTTTATAGTAAACGCGAAGACTTTACTCGTCTGTAAACCTCGTATGTCATGAATATAACGGCTTTGCGATTAAACAGAAAGTAAAAGTAAATTATAAATAAAAAATAAGCGACAGTAGCCTAATGGCAGGGCGCGGACCGCGAACTCAAAAAGGTCGTGGGTTCGAATCCACCAATCGACTACTAGCGTGAACCACTCGTAACACAAGCAATTTAAGCTTTTTAAGCTTTTAAAATTTAAGGGGAATATTAGTAATGTTTGTCGCATTGTTAATATTCTTTTTTATATAAAAAAAGTAAATTATTAATTTAAATATTAATACTTCACTTTTGGTTCCTAATTTATCGTCATACAATGTTTTTTTTTTAATGTGTGTTACCTCAGAACTTTTTTTTAGGTGAACCGATTTAGATGATTCTTTTTTTATTTGAAATGCGGTGCTTCTCATGTGATCAATTCTCATTTGATCAAGACGTTCAGAAGTTTTTTAGTTATCCTTAATAATGCGTATTTAATTGACTTCGAATACATTGATGATGTTCTTATTTTATATATATATTGAGGTCGGTATTACGGTATTTTTATTTTTACCATTTGCTGTTCACAACTATTCAAATCTACGTCAAATAAAACGTTTTTTTTTCAATGTTATACTACCCGCAAAATGTTAACTTCAATGTTTTTTTTTTAATTAAATTAAATTCCTACTAAACAAAAATGGGTAGAGTTTTTAAAGATGGTGTGTTTTAACAACAAAATAACTTATAAGGTCTATATAGCAAGCTCTTTTATCACGTGTATAATTTTGTCAATTAAACATTATATAAATAATGAGAAAACAAGTAGCAATTTTTGCTTCAAATTCTCGGAAACGACCATTTTTGTATATTTTTTTAAAGAAATGTAATGTTTTAAATAAATGTAGGTACTTTGCGTTATCGTATTTAGTACAGAAACATTTACAGACGACGGTTAATCGATATGACGCTTAAAAGCAAACTGAACTTGACGTTAAAAAGTGATTGGGGACCCCCGGATCTCTATCCGGATATTAAATCCGGTCACGTTATAACTGACCTTAGCAACTAGCGACTATACTGGCCGTTAAATGTGTCAGCAAGTTTAGTTTTATAGGCAATAAAGTGCCGAAACTTAAAAGAGGAAATAAATAAAAAATTACAACGTATCATTAACTATAGTAGGTACGTGGTTACACAAAATAGTTATAATCAAGTTGTACAGCTATGTAACACGAAAAATTATGTAATTGGCAAACGTTGGCAGTAAACCTAAATCCGCTTCAGTATTTGTATAATCCAAATACCACTAGTCTAGATTTTAAAGAAACAAGTCCACGCGGATAACTCGCAGACACGTATAGTTTTTAATAACTGCATCTGTATCTACTTTAATAAACTAAACTTCTTTTTATTTTATTTTATTTTTAATACATTGTTGTAGGCAACAAGCCTCATAGCTATTATATAACATGTTCCAATTAAAAAATAGCGCTCTACTTCTTTCAGCTTAAAGGCACTTAACATTTAAATATTATGTTCTTTTGTTTAGTGTCGTGTTTAGTTGTTTATTTTAATTTTGTTTGACGCTTTTTTATAAAGTTTAGTTTTAAAACATTTTCCGTACTAATTATAACTAGCTTTTGTTTTTCAAGAACTACAGTTTTATGTCGCATTTTTTAATATACCCATGCTATTGTCCTGATATTAAAGAGGTGTTATTGGATGTACTAATTCAGTAGGTAAGTATATTGAAAAAATTACATCTAAATCATATAGGGTAACGATATCACAGAGGCGTCAATTGTTACAGTAACTGTGCAATAATATTACACTTGTATTACGATACGTTTAGATTTAGATTTCGAAATGCAAAGTATTAATTCAAACAGCATCGCTTTTTTTATCAGGCGTTAGGTTTTTTTTTTAATAGGATAAGGGTGACAAACGAGCACACAGTTCACCTGATGGTAAGTGGTTGCTGTGACCCATAGACATCTACACCTATATCCTTGATTACGAATCAAAATGCAGATGCTTTGTCACCCGTGAAGACTAAGATGGAATGCCTCGTTTCTATTAAAAAGGGTCTCCGGTTTTCTACAATCACCATATGAAACACAACCTCGTTGAGCTGTTATTTTACGCTGGTATTCTGTGAGAGCGTGGTCCTCCCCCGGTCGAGCCGACCAATTCGTGCTACAACTATACTATTAATAGGGTTGTAGCATGGCTGTACCACGAAGATGGTGGTGGTAGGACTAATTTTCTTGGAAGGTACCACGGTATTTGAAGAGAAGTGTAGTATAATTACGAATTAGAACATACGATTTTTGTAAAGTAGGTTTTCATTCCTATTTATTGTCAAATGAACTGTAAGCTGTCGGTCACTTCGATGTTACAAAAAAACTTATACACGTAGATATTATCTTTTTAACATTTAAATTTTGGTCAAGATAAATTGTAAATTAAAATGGCTGTAAGGTCTTCGCCTTTTACTGTCCCTTGAAAAAAAAACTTCTCGTTCGTTCGTCGCGTTTCTCACAAAAAAATTAAGCATTCATCTATTTACAGAATTATAGTACAATATACAAATGAAAACTTACTAGGTACCTTTATATTTATTTCGTTCATAATTTTTTTATAGTTTTACATTTCGTTAGTTCGATATATATATTACATTCTCATCATATATTACATAAATCACTCTAGCTAAATATTACAATTTATAATTATTTTTCTAGTTTTTTTATTTCTCATAATATAATAAAAACATATTAAGGTGTCTTAAATTTATAACAAATTTTGATAGAAAATCAAATAAATCTTTTACTAAACTATTAATTCAACAACCAATTGCATAATATAAAAGCTGAAAAATTGATTAATTTTATTGTAGTTTAATTAGGGTCGATTTTTCAATCGTCAGAAAAGTTACTCTTTAAAAATACAACATCATTAAGCAATAAAAAAATTACACTTGATTGAATTAAAAAGTACAATTGTTTTACTTTAATATTCCGTCAGGTTATAATTTTATTCCAATGTAAAAGCTATTACTTGACGATTAAAAAATCGATCCCAAATATACAAAATAATATGTTTATTTTATATATAAAAACATGACATATATTGAACGTAGGGCCTTCTCCATAGATTGCATCATATATATTTGCCAAAATTGCCACGCCTGGCAAGCGGGTTGGCAACCGCAGTTTTTGCTGCTGTCCATCTCCTGATTTGTTACCCTCTGTCGCCTCTTACGATTCGCACAGGATGATGTAGGGTTGTGGATATTCTTACACCGCCACCACACGGCCTATAATTTAAGACTTTTATCGTGAAAGGGATATCAACAGACTCCTAAAAAAGGAGTTTCTCAATTCGAATGCAGGCATGTTTTTTTTTCTTTATTTCATTAAATATGATGTCGGTATAACGCCTGCATTAGTCGGTGTGTAATATGTCGATCGTATCAGAAAATTTTAAGTAGAAATCTTTTTAATAGTAAAATTGCATGTGCTGCTAAATAAATAATGGATAACATTCCTATTATATATGTAACCTAATTGGGAAATATATCAAAATATTATGTCAGTAATTGTATTAAAGCCTAATCTCCCAAAATCGATTCAATAATTTAGTAGCTTTAAGAAATTAATGAAATCTATAATCGATGACAAACTTGTCTCAATGAAAAAGATTTAACAAAAAGATCTTAAATTCAGTAGCACAGTTATCTACAATCTGAAAGTAAGTTACTTAATGATCTTTATTCCACTTTATGACTACCTTGAATTATTACGTGGCTGCAATAAGGTACTTCTTATTAGGCACGTTAAACCAAATAACAGCCTAGTGGCTGCATTATGCACTCCATATATTTCGAAAGCTTCATAACAATTTAGTTGAAGCACAAATGGGTCGGCTCGACCGGGGCATGTCCACGCTTTCACAGAATATCAGCGTAAAATAGAAGCGTAATGCTGCTTCCTTTCGTATGGTGAGTGTAGAGTACCGGAGGCCTTCTAGAAATAAATGTATTTTTGTCTATACCTAGTCAAATCACAAAGTAAGATGAGAAAATATAATATAAAACAATTAGGAAAATAAGCGTTTTCCGTTGCCTACGTGTTTTGGTTTTAAATTTGAAATTTGGTTTTAAATTTGAAACTGACAGATTAATAACATACAGTAAAATTTGAAATGCAATTACCACTTATTACAAATAATTTTTAGTTGGCTATATATATATTTTTTTTTTTTTATTTTTTTTTTTTATATATTTTTTTATTAATGTTAGGATAACTAAAAACTATTTTTGAAGTAAAAATATTGACATAAAGGGCAGGTCTGGTATCAAAAGGCATCCTCGCTAATTCTAGATAGTTGTTACTTTAAATTTTGAATAATAACTTTAAAAAAATATCCAAAATATAAATACAGGAGATCGTAGCGGAAAAGTCGTGATTGCCGTATGAAATTAATTAGGTAGGGACTTTTCCCATTCCGTTCAACCTATTGACCATTTTGATCAGAAACTTTACGTTCCTATTGTACAATAATGCAATGTTACGATGTCATCCAAATCTACCCTCTATCTTAGTTGATCTTGTCAAAATTAGAAAAAAAATAAAAAAATATTATTGAGAATTAATTTACCGACTTGCAAGACAAATGGGACAACTAAGGTAGGGTACAAGACTTTTTAAAGACCTTAGTTCAATAACACAATCATTCACGCAATTCACAATCGAATTGCATTGATTACTTAAGAATTTAATAAGGCTAACACACATGAACAAAGAAATCGTGCGTGCGTTTAGACGCGTTGTTGGAGCAACAGGTAACACAATCAGCACAATGAAGGCCTGATCAAATGTCAAACAAACTGTTACAAAATTATATAAGGTGCAAAATGCTCTTCTATTCAAGCCTTTATAATATGCGGTACAATTATTAATTAAAAAGAACGGACAAACTTACGTAAGACGTTAGCAAATCGAAAAAGTATAGACCTACCTACAAAATGAATCGTAACGAGGTCAGCTACCCAAAATAGGGAAAATGCACAATTATTAATTCCACTGTAAACTATCGCGCACCCACGGACGCAAACATTTACACACACACACACACACACACACTCACACGCGCGTGAAATAATATTAATTTTATGACGGTTGCATCGCACAAATTCAAATAGGTACGTACCTGTATAATATGATTTATGAAGCACGTTCACCTCGAAACAAACTATGCCTTTGTTTTTAAAAGTCAACGTCTCCCGATCAAACCGTACGGTTTATCTGAAAATAGAAACGAACCTTTATTAATGTACCGCCCTGTGAATCATAAGACGCGTTAACTATCCGAACGTATTTATACCCGGGACGTAGGGAAGAAAAAAAAACGAAAACAAACTTCAACAGACGTAAACAACACAAATATTATAAAATTACACATTAACTAATACGCACCGGTTGAATTAATTCACAGTTCTTAGGCCACAATTGCACGTGAAATTTATAAACGCACTGGATAGTGATTTCGGAGTAAAACTAGTTTATTTTTCCGATAGCATCGCACAAGGCGACAAATGTCCTACCTCGACAGCGGTCGGCGCGAGACTGAGCGAGTGTGGCGCCCTCTCATCCGCCCTACAGCGCACTAGTGTGCGTCAGTGTAAATGTGAGGGTGTGCCCTGCGCCCCGTAGACTTTTATTTATTTTCAAACACAGGGTGAATCAGGAGACTGCATTTGACAAATAGGTATGAAACATAGACTTACCGAGTGACTCGCGAGTAATGGAGGATGGTAAGTACAAGGATATTGTGTTATTTGACTGTGGCGTCGTTTCTTTTTAAACGGCCGTGAACCGGCAAGTCAGCGGCGGTCATTGCCACGGGCATTGGTATAAAAATACGTCACCGCATCTTTTACGTTCTATTATCCATATAAAACGACTTTTTTTTTAAATTCTCATTGAAACTTGTTTCATACGGTCGGCGGTTTTACTTGTTAACCTCATATAATAATGTACGCTTAA
Organism: Parnassius apollo; assembly: GCA_907164705.1. NCBI lineage: Eukaryota > Metazoa > Arthropoda > Insecta > Lepidoptera > Papilionidae > Parnassius > Parnassius apollo. The sequence continues at coordinate 5,810,480 of CAJQZP010000088.1, read as the reverse complement.
CAAAATTTCGTTTCGCTTTATAAACTTTCAATGTTATGAAGCAGACATTCTTTATCTATAAATTGTCATGAGAGTAAGGGAATGTTGAACACTTATTATATTAAACAATTGCTTTATGAGCCGTGGTAGCTCAGATGGTTAGCGCTCGCTGTAAATTGCACAGTACGCGAGCAAACCGGGTTCGATCCCCGCTGGCACCAATGAAATTGTTAATTGCAATTTTAATTGCTAATTTACCACGTGCTCGGCGGTGAAGGAAAACATCGTGAGGAAACCTGCATGTCTGAGAAATGAGAAAAAAAATTCGAAGACTTGTGAAGTCCGCCAACACGCATTGGGGCAGCGTGGTGGACACTTCCTTGCCCTAATACCCTCTCAGAAATGAGAGGAGGCCTGTGCCCAGCAGTGGGACGTATATAGGCTGTAACTTTACTTTAACTTTTACTTTTATGTTGCTTATGTAACAAATATATTTAATTGGCTTTTATTATATTTAATTTTTATTTTATAGGTAAGTCATCCATTCATTAGAGCCTATAAAAATCTACTGCTGAACATAGGCCTCCTCCATACATTGCCTCGTAGGGGGATTTTACCATAGTTACCACGATTGGCATGTTCATTGGCAACCGCAGTTTTTTATGATTTTGAATTATTATCAGGAAGATGGTACTGTCCATCACCTGTTACAGTTTCCAGGTGTCGCCTTTTACCACAGCCTAGGGGCGATATAGACTAGTGCTTCATTCCAATTCAACCTGGTGATAACTGATAAGCGGTTCAACCTACACTTCCTCTGGTTCCACCAGTCTATCACTGGATAAGGCTAAGCAATTGTATCGGTTGATTATGATTAACGTAGTTATCGATTAAGGTAGCGTTAAAGGATTTATATAAATACCTTTCCTTTGTATTGTAGGAAGATTTAATACGATGTCGCTGAGCAACAAAACCCGTTTTACTCGCAATAAATAAAAAATAAATCAGCAGCCTACATATGTCCCAGTGCTTTTCTGCTTTCTGAGTTTGATGCCTCACTGCGTGTTGGCGGACTTCACGAGCGCTTGAAGTATGTTCTGATTTCTTGGAAACGCAGCTTTCCTGACGATTTTTTTCACAGCTATATAATTTCATTAAGGAAGAGCGAGAAGAAAAGGAAATTAAACTTTTATAAGTACTATGAAATCTAACACGAGCGTACTTTTTACGGCCATTTTATCGCGTTTATTTTTTACTTTTTATTTTTAATTCCCGACGTTTCGGGCGCTTTCCAGCACCCATGGTCACGGGGGACTTAGATGACTGACGTCCCGATGTCATTGTTAAACCCGGAGTACCTTCAGCTTTTTTTAATTATTGTTTATGGTCCATAATTAAAAAAGCCAATAACCAATATACCAATATATATATAATAGCCAATAACAAAAACCATAAACAATAATTAAAAAAGCTGAAGGTACTCCGGGTTTAACAATGACATCGGGACGTCAGTTATCTCAGTCCCCCCGTGACCATGGGTGCTGGAAAGCGCCCGAAACGTCGGGAATTAAAAATAAAAAGTAAAAAATAAACGCGATAAAATCCGTAAAAGTAGTTTTAATCATGTGCAATGTTCGCGTAAATATAAGAAATCATTATACTATGAAATCTAACACGAGCGCTACTTTCCTGAGCTATTACGGCTCTCAAGAACATTTCTTATTGTAAAAAAACTGTTTATATATCATTTATTTCTTTTTTCTTTATTGTAACACCTTACTAACAATGGAATGGGCGAACTTAATGCCCTTCGGCATTTTTGCACTATAGGTATAGTTACAAATATTAAGATATACTAAAAAAATCCAAATATTTGGTTGATTTTCAACAAGCTGTAAATTGAAGGGGGGTTTTAAAAATATATACGAAATTCCCCATGAGGTATCATGAGTTTACTTTGTCGAATTCTTTTTTAAAAGCCATAACTTTGACTGAAAAAAAAAGACAAAATTTCGCGTGTTTATGGGTATTTGGATAACTTAGTATAACTGGATAAAACGGATGAACGAATGGTATTGTCGGTAATTTTTTAACCTTATAGTGTCCCGAAAAATCCCTGATAAATTCAAAGCACTGCGAATTTTTTTCTTAGTGGCCCGAAGCTTCAAATTTATTGTTTTCGCAAAAAAATCACCATCATGAGCAATTTTTCGATTCTTATTCACTTTTCCAATAATTTTTTTTTCCTCTATAATCTCTTTTTCTGCGATCAAAAAGATGGACTTTTGATAAAATCCTTCAATTTCCTATAGGAAAACGATCATTATTTCCAGAGTTATTGATTATCAAAGTTAAAAAGAACTTTTTTGTTTTCATTGACGACAACTCTGTGACAAATCATCGTACAGGGTTTTTGACGTCAAATTAAAAGGCATTAAATTTCAGAAAAATGCTTCAAAAGTGCTTTTTCAAGACGAGCAAAAATTTTGAAAATATTTTTCTCGGTAGTTTACCTATGATCACTCCAGAACCAAACATGTGTGTGTGTATTATATATATAACATGCTAAGTAATTTGAAAAAAAAATCAGACTACTGCGAATAGGCCTCGCGTCCTGAGGGTATCGTATATAAAAATTTGATATGTCTTATATTGTCTCGAAGACATAGATATTGATAACAAAGTGATCTTTGTTGAGAAAAAAAAACGGAACCCTCACAAAGGGTTCCATTTTTATTTGTAAGGTATACGATACGTTAAAAATTTAAAAATATTCATAGTAAATTGATATTTGAAATGTCAAAGATAGAAAAAATGCGTAAGTACGAGTTACATGTTATACGAAAAATTCTACGGATTCCTACAGATGTCAATCTGCCTACCAGATGTGACGTTTAAGTGTAATTTTTACCACGGGCGGGGGAGGTTAAGGCCATGTCATTAAACGAATTATACAGGCTGATGAAAAAGAATAAGAACGATAAATGTGAATATGAGTGTGTTATTATTCGTCTAGTAAAAATGCCTTCACGATGCAGAAATACCCACTGTTGGGATTCATGTTTATTTTTATGACATTGCAGAGATAATCAAAGTTGTAGTCTAATTGATGGTAAGTGGCTACCGGAACCCGTTACCATCCTGTAGATAAAGTAGGTTGCAGAGACTGCGTTGTCACCTCTGAGGACTAAGATGGAATGCCTCACTAATGTACTCACCTGTAATTATACTAGCGCTCTATATACCCTTCAGACTAACAAAACAGTCCTGCTATACAGGAGTTGAAATAAGTTGGATTAATCTGGGTAGATCCACCTATTTCAACTCATCGTCGTCTTGGTAGACGGACTCCCAGGCAGAAACGAAGTCGTACCACTCAGCTAATTTAAATTGACGCTTAAAAAATTAAAAAAAATCCCTTAGCTCATATTAACTAATGAAGATATACGTGGTAGAGCCACGCTGCAGCTATAATATGGTTGTAGCACGAATGGGTCGGCTCAACCGGGGTAGGATCAAGCCCTCAAAGAATACCAGCGTAAAATAGCAGCTTAATACTGCTGTGTTTCGTATGGTGAATGTAGAGATCTGTAAATCCTTTTTTACTGGGAACAAGGCTTTTCATCTTAGTCGTCAGGGGTGACAACGCATCCGCATTTTGATTCTTAATCGTACTATAAACCTACCATCAAGTGGACTGTGTTCCATTGTCCCCTCATTCTATGAAAAAAAGGAATTGATCACTGTTAATGATAAGTTTTTGGGCTGTAGCTAACAGTTTATACAGTCGTTGGCCTGTGAAATTCCGCTCCTTTGTTATTACCTTTGCATTGCATTTAATACAAGTGTTAGCGTGGCCAAGCTTCTGGTACTATATCATCGGCATTGCGCCCTCATTTCTGCCAAGGAGGGTCGCGTTCGTATACGGCTTAGAGATCTCTAGTCAGATCGTTAAGCCAGTTCCTAAAAGGTTGGGTTTAGTGGGTAAAAGTCTCCACATAACCACGCAGCCGGCTGCGTGGTATGCTATGAGCATTCCCAACCTCCCTCCCCCGCTTTCCGGAGAGTTGCCCATATTTGCTTCGGGCGCAAAAAAAAATCATCAGCATAACTATATCATAGGCAAAATAGTCCTATTTGAGTGATCAATAGATGTCAATTTGCTCGAAACTACAGAAATCCATCAAACAACCTCCAAACTACACATGAAACTGTTAAAAACAAAACGATGGTCCACAGATTTATAATTAACAGTACACACGCTGAAAGAACTTGTCCTAACTGACACACATTAATTACCTACTTAGAGGCTCATAATTAAAACCAAGTGTTTGAAAAGCGCAGCACCAGTGCTCTATTTCCAACCTGAAATAAATGGGGACAGACAGAAAGGGCGTGTTTATTTCTGTCATGCAAGGGCAAGATGCGGGAAGCAACGAGTAGGTATGTACAAAGTCATCAAATTTCTTAAAAATATGAAACTACGGTGACAGCGTATTTGGTAGTTTTCGTAGGATGGTTTTTTTTGGCAAACGATCACACAACCCACCTGTGTTGGAAATTTTAATTCACAAATAAGAGGGAAAAACAAGCAAACAATCCTCGTGACCGATGATGGTCAGCAACCAGCAATCCGCCTAATCCGGCTAAGGGCCGTGGGTTCGAATCCCGCACGTAACAAGTATTTGTATGGCCTACAAAAATTGTTCCGGGTCTGGATGTCTGTCCTTGTGCAATTTATGTATGTAAGCTGTCTCCACGAATCAGGAAAAGATCCTGGAGTGTTACGCTAAAAAAAAGAAAAGAAAGAAACCCTTGTTACAGAAGTCCTAGGAGTGGACTTCTAAGGCTGATGAGGTAAAGGAATAAGCGTGTATAATCGTTTTTATTTTAGGCCTATCTAACGTAGTAGAGCCATGCTGCAATTATATTAGTAGTATAGTTGTAGCACGAATGGGTCGGCTCGACCGGGGAAGGATCACGCGCTCACAGAATAACAGCGTAAAATAGTAGCCGAAAATGCTGCTGTGTTTCGTATGGTGAGTGTAGACAACCGGCGTCACTTCTAACTGTAAACGAGGCATTCCATCTTAGTCCTCACGGGTGACAACGCATCTGCATTTTGATTCGTAACCGAGGATAGATGTAGATGTCTATGGGCCACAGCAACCACTTACCATCAAGTGGACCAATATTAATAAGAAATTGACAATTCGACCTAAAGTGGTTTAATCAGGCCACCGTAAAGTATTTAAAATTTTCTTTATAGAAATTGCGTTAAATTGTAGCAAGAGATAATTTTACTACTATAAATGAAATATTTCGAATTGTAAGTCTAGGTATTTCTATTCATGACGCTAAAAACTTGGCAAAAGCAACTCGTTCAAGGGCAAGGTCACCTTAAAGAACTTTTACAATGAATTTTCATGAATAACCAATTCATTGTAAAAATTTATTACAAGTCAATTGGGATGCAGATTATAAAAATTTATTATAAGACTGGAACGTTTAGTTTTAATTTATGAGCATAAAGTTTGCATTTATACTAATATATATTATCAGATATTTTTTAAGAATTGCAGTCTGTGGAATTTGGCAGAAAACACTTTAACGTCTGATTCAATTAAATGGAAAATGTTTGATAAATGACTAGAAAAAAACGCTTTTAAAATATATAAAATAAATTTTCCATTTTCCTCATAACACAATATTTAACGGGAGCAATTTTATTCAAGATTAGCGATCCGCGATATATATACCCACAAAAACTTAATAGTAATACATTAGTATAAACTAATCAAAAGTCGGTCCAGCTGTTGAAGAAGTATTCAGTGAGTAACACGTACAGAAGGATTTTATGTAGGTATAAAGATGAACAAAGAATTTGCTAGTCCGAGCGTGCAAATTGCTATTCTATACACTAAGCCAATTATCTTCCAACGCTGTTTTAATACTTCTATAATAAAGTAATTTCTAGAAATAAAAAACGCACATAAAGTCGAGGTCAAATCGTATAAAATTGAGTGAATTCAGCCTTATAGGTGCAATCACCTTCAAAATGTATATTTAAACATTTTATTAATTCAATTTGCAACCAAAATATCACACTTTATTACAAGTACTTCATAGGCTAGGGTTGCCAACTGTATATAAGATATTAAAGATCGATTTTTATTTAAATGAAATTGCAAAAGACAAATACAATACATAGTTAGTAAGTAACTTACTTACTCACGGGTACTTAATGCGAAAAAGCATTCCTTGCAAGTATGTAGTTAATCTACATTTATTATTATCAATACTGCCTGGTTTGAAAAGCCTAAAAGGTATTTTGAATACTTATTTAGTTTCATTTCATTTACAACCTTAACTTGCACGTTATATGCCCACGCATACGCGTGTGCGTTTGCGTATGCGTGGACTTGCGCATGTAGGGTTGTCTGGAAGAGATCGCTCTTAGGGATAAGACCGTCCGTTGTACCACATTTCTTTCTCTCCTTTTTTATTAATATTTTTTTGCGTGCAACAAAGTTTTATCTATCTATTTATCTACTCTTTTTAAAAGGCCCGCAACAACTATTAATACAACAATAATACTATAAAAACAATACCAGTGGTGTTGAAGTTGTACGCGGCGGTAGTAACTTACCATCCACTTATACAAAAAATTGCGATAGTTGCCAAGCTTGGCAGGCGGACTGGCAAGCGCAGTTTTTATTTTTTATTTGTTACTAGAAAGACGCTGCTGCTGAACGACGCGACGCTCCTTCTCTCTCTCTCCAGGCTCCCTCTGGTGCTTCTTATGAAACCCACGTGCCGATATGAGGTGGTGGATATCTTACACCTCCACTACAGAGAGAAACACTGGTTCTTTTTGTTTATACTGTATGGAAGTGTGGACTCTCTTATATAATGAAACTATTTTGCTTCATATAAGATTTCTGAACCAGACGTGGGTTAGGCTAGGTTCAATTATACGTTATCCACCTGCAAAAAACCTCTTTGTTTTTGATTCACAAATTGTAGCTCCGTCTAAGATGTTCAATACAAATTTCAACAAGATCCCTAAATGATTAGATTCGGGTGATATTTAATTCATAATTCAATTATCCCTTCTCTTATAAAATGGATGCGAACCCTCCCACTATTATTAAATTATAATGTAATATACTGAAATAAATAAATGATTAAATGCTATTTGGCAGTCAGACGTTGTTCTTCATTTTTGACCTTAAACGTCTTCTATCGGAGCCAGTATTTTTTTATTTAGGTACCTTCGTTATTTTTAACATGTCAGTCCCATTGTACCTTATATCTAAATAACACAATACAATTTATTAAATTACTTATACAAAATACTAACTAAATAAGATGATATTCCTCCTCTCCCATAGATTGCCTCATGGGGGGGGATATTTGCCATATTTGCCACACTTGGCAAGCGGGTTGGCAATTGCAGTTTTTTTATTTTTAGTCTTTATTAGGAAGATGCTGCTGCCCTCTTAGGACACAGGGTGATATGGGGTAGTGAAATTCTTGCACAGCATGGCTTTATAGTTTTTTTATAGGATAGGGTGACAAGCGAGCATACAGTCCACCTGATGGTCAGTGGTTGCTGTAGCCCAAAGACATCTACATCTATCCTCGATTACGAATCAAAATGCAGATGCGTCGTCACCCGTGAGGACTAAGATGGAATGCCTCGTTTCCAGTAAAAATTGTCTCCAGTTCTCTACACTCACCATACGAAACACAGCAACATTGAGCTTCTATTTTATTCTGGTATTAAACTTATACAAAGATAAAGTTGCACGCTATGTATTTTCTGTGTCGTGTGCACTACTATTGAAAATTAACTGTTTTTATTCTAGCAATACTTGTATAGTATTGCTAGAATTAAAAAGTTAGCTTTAGTTAACATAACTAGTATTCCCTTCTACCACTCCCGGTAGGCTTAAAATGCACGTATTAGAAATGTTTCACGACAGTAATCGGGTGGCGGATTCGAACCCACCATCTTTGATTTCGCGACCCCCGCCCTGTTATCAGGCTACAACCACTTCTAACATAATATAAAATTATAAAATACTAGGGTATGTGAGGGAAATATGATCAACTTAAGCTTTGCCGCCCTATAAAACCGAAACTAGGAGAGGAACAGAGTCGCGCCCCCCTTTCACCCAAGGAGGGTCGTGTTTGATACGGCTTAGAGATCTCTAGTTAGACCGTTAAGCCAGTTCCTAAAAAGTGGGGTTTAGTGAGTAAAAGTCTCCACATAACCACGCAGCCGGCTACGTGGTATGCTATGAGCATTCCCCACCTCCCTCCCCCGCTTTCCGGAGGGTTGCCCATATTTACTTCGGGCGCAAAAAAGGAACAGAGACAAATAAAATCGTATACTACAACTAATATATTATGAAAAATGACAAACAAGCTTTTTGCTTTCATTGCTTACAATACATCGATTAGCAAAGCTTACAATTGACAATAATTAAGAACACTTCGAAAAATCTGTTTAAAAAACTAATTACACTGAACCATACTAAAATCGACCAAAATAGTTACTATAATGTCAACTCTCAAAGTAGTGTCAATAAAGCATCGCTCTTTTGACCCTTTATTATTTGATTAAACGATGAAGAGCTATCGTATCACAAAGCCATCTATACAAACAAGACAGTAGTTTTTGAGTTATAAGAAAATGACCACATTATCGTTTCTTGCAGAATTTTGTGATTTTATGCTCAGTAAGTGATCCTAAACCTTATAAAAAAAATTGTATCGGAAATTTAGTGCAAAGTTGACCAAAAAAACGTCTATTTTTACTGTACTACCATAAATGTAAAGAATTCCACATCTAAAATTTGCTTTACACATCGTCGCGTTCGTACGACCCGTCTCATCGCGTTACTGAAAACTGAAAGTTCGAGAGCGAGCCGTATCTAGTGCCTTCCCATCTTTTTCCGCAGCGCAAGGAATCCCAATAACTCTATTGGAATTCGTAGCGGGCACAAATGCGGATGAACAGCGGTCGACACTTCAGCCGTTCTCTTTCACAAATATTAATTTCGAAGATTTATCAAATGATTGAATAGTTAAGAATGTGGAATTAAAATTTAATAACCGTTCCCACCCCTCGCCGTATTTCGCTTCTATTGAGAGACAGCGAACGAAAAATGTAGCTGTCATTTCCATATTCAATTTTCTTTACTTCCTTCAGAAATTCAATTATCAGCTGTTTACATGGAGCCTATTTTCGTGACAAATCAGAAATTTTTTTTTTATATCTAAATAATAAATGAATTTAGTTCAGGGCGGTTAGTTTCAACGGATACTGGCAATTTGCGCAGGACAGGATTATATTGCACAAGCGTGTGCGCAAGCCCAGTAGCACTCTCTATTTCCTCACTCTGAGGCACAGAGGTGAACTAACTGACTCCGAGATTTCTTGACAGAAAACCGAAATTACTAGTCCGAATCGGCTTTTCAACCAGGGACCATATGATCAAAAGTCGCGCCTTAAGATTACTAGACCAACAAAGCATTCTGTTTATCTGAACATTATAATGATTATCTGACCTTTCGCCCGATATTATTGTGTAAGCATTATTTCGGATAATGGAAGGTGAAGTCTAACGAATACTTCTGTTTTGTTTTCGTGAGGAAAGACGTTAAGGAAGTTAGGGAACCCTGCTACAGTTTATGTAACAGGCATAGAATATTACATACATAACATACATAAACACTCACGCCTGTCACCCAGAGGGGTAGGCAGAGACTACAGACTTCCATTTGGCACGATCCTGACACACCTCTCTCGCCTCCTTCACATCCATACACCTCCGCATACATGCTCGTCGGTTAAGGGTACTCCTAATTTGGCCCGTTTTCAATAAATCGCCAATTTGGTCGATAAATTTTCGCCTAGGACGTCCCTTTCCGACTCTGCCATTCACTTCTGCAACATAAATTTTCTTTGTCACTCTTTCCTCATTCATTCTTTCCACATGACCAAACCACCGAAGCATTCCTTTCTTAATCCTGGTCACAACATCATCTTGCAAACCACACTCTTCTCTTATTACACAATTTCTTACCCTGTCATTAAGATTCAGCCCTAACATACTCCTTAACGACCGCATTTCTACTGCGTTCATTCTACTCTCGTGCTTCTTCTGCCACACCCAACTTTCACTACCATATGTTAAAGTAGGGACCAACACAGCATTGTGAATTGCCATACGTGCCTTTTTCGACACATTTTGACTCTTCACAATAGAGTGCAGGGCCCCATTTACTCTATTTCCGCATTCACTCGTCGTTCTATATCCTTATCATATCTCCCATCCCTGCTAAATACGCAGCCCAAATATACAAACTCGTCTACTTGCTCGATCAACTCCCCTTCTATTCTTATTTCACAAATCGTTTTACTTTCTTCTCTTTCAAAAACCATAACCTTCGTCTTACTTGCGTTCACTTTCATACCCCTTTCTTTTAATGATCTGTTCATTAATGTAACCATCATTTGCAACTCGGCCGCCGACGACGCAAGTATAACTTGATCATCGGCGTACAAAAGGCATTTGACGGTTAACTCACCCATTCTTAATCCGCATTCTTCAACTTTCAAATTTTGCAAACAACTGTCCATAAATAGGTTGAACAGCCACGGGGAAGCTACACAGCCCTGTCTGACACCTTTATGGATGTCAAACCATTCCGAGTAGACCCCGTTGATCCTAACACAAGCACTAGAGTCCCTATAAAGGGACTCCAATGCCCGTATCAAGCCAGCGCTCAACCCAAATGAGTTCAGTGTTTGCCATAGCACATCCCTATTCACTCTGTCATAGGCCTTTTCCAAGTCCATGAACGCACAAAAAACCTTTTGGTTTTTGGCCAAAAACTTCTCCGCGATCATGCGCATGGAAAAGACTTGATCTGTACATCCCATTCCCTTTCTAAATCCTGCTTGCACATCCCAAATTTTTCCATCAGTTTCTTTCATGACCCTTTCAATCAGTACCTTAGCATACAGTTTTCCCACAATGCTAAGAAGGCTGATGCCACGGTAGTTTTTACAGTCCTGCTGCGACCCTTTTCCCTTATATACTGGGACTATCACGGCTTTGCACCAGTCTACCGGTACCCGCTTCAGTTCCCAGCATAAATTAAACAAGGTGTGCAGCAGGCCTGCCACCACTTCCTCTCCAGCCCTTAGCATTTCGAGTGAAACTCTATCATATCCGGCAGCCTTACCTGCTTTCATGCTTTTCATTGCTTTCATTATTTCACCTACACTAATCTCGCTCCTCTTTCCTCTTCCTTCGGAATTTCTACTTCACTTAGTACACACGTTGTCTCCTCACTCATAAACACGCTTTCAAAATATTCCTTCCATCTCTTTAAACTCAAAACTTCATCATTCAGAATATAGCCATTCTCGTCTCTTATAGCATTCATCATAGGCTGTTTTGAATGTCCCCTGGCAGTTCTTACAAGTTTCCAGAACATTTTAATATTTGCCTGGAAATTATCCGATATTCTTCCATCATTCTTATCCGTTCTTTCTTGCTTTTTTCTTTCAACTACTTCTTTTACTCTCTTATTAAGATGTCTAAAGACTGCCTTTTTTCTTTCAATATCATCATTCGTACCGCTAGAATTACCAGCCTTTGTTGCTAGTAAATCTAGCCATGCTCTCTTCTTTGCTTCAACTTCCATACGTACCTCATCATCCCACCATAACGTATTATTTTTCCTTTCATTCTTTCTCTTACTAACACCACATACTTCGGTAGCTGCATCCACTAAACCTTTCTTTACATTTTGCCATACATTCTCCAAGTCTAACTCCTTCATACATAATTCATCCAAACCACTTATATTTTCTTTCAGTCTACATTTGAACTTCTTTTTCTCACCTTCATCTTGTAACCTTTCTGTTCTAATACGCTGTAACGCAGTGGTAGACACAGATGACCGATGGCGCCAATGCCTGAATAGACCATTAATTCGGCATAGAACCAAATAATGATCCGTTCCTACGTTAGAACCCCGGTAAACCCTTGTATCTACAACTGCGCCCCTCAATCTTTCATCCACAATTATTAAATCTATCATGCTTCTATCGTCACCTCTTTCCCAAGTATACATGTGAATCCTCTTGTGGCGAAAGCAAGTGTTCGTCACAAAAAAGATTCTTTTCCATACATACGGTGAGGAGACTTTCACCATTCTCATTTATACTTTCATCACCAAACGTTCCCAATATCCTTTCATAACCAAGCCTCCTCACCCCAACCCTTCCATTAAAATCTCCTAGCATAATAATATTTTCATTTCCCTTACACTCCATTACACCATCCTTACCATTTCCCAAAACTGCTCTCGGATATAAGTGGGCTTAGACATGTCTGTAGAATATTATTAATACATTATTGCGTAAGCATTATTTCGGATAATGTAAGGTGAAATCTAACGAATACTTCTGTTTAGTTTTTGTGAGGAAAGACGTTAAGGAAGTTAGGAAACCCTGCTACAGTTTATGTAACAGGCATAGAATATTAATATTATATATTATAACAATAATATATATGAAATAAACTGCTTTTATCACCGTGTAAGAGAGTAAGGGAAACACTACCATATATCTTCTGGTGGGGGTATCTCTGATAAGCTATGGCACTGATATCTTACAATATTTTTTACATCAACATATTATGAAATTGATCTATCAATAAATACTACTAATTGGATGCGTATTATTTTAATTTCGATAGTTTTAAATTGATTTATTTATTTAGTTCAAAATTTTTGTTATTATTTTTTTAGTGCCGAAAGTTTATTTAAAATTAATAGTATTTATTGATAGATCAATTTCATAATATGTTAACGTAAAAAAAGTAAAATATCAGTGCCCTAGGCTTCTATTCGGTTCACGTGTTTTACACCCCATTTTTCTAGACGGTAAAAAAATCATCAAGTATGTAAGTAATAGCTCCACATAATAATAAATTGTGATTGTCAAAGCTCCTGAATGGCAAAAAACTTTTCGTATTATCAACGGTGGTGTGTTTTTCCTAGTGTAGTAGTGACCAGTGGCGAAGCGAAGCTAGGGCACCAAACTAAGGCAAGTCCAAGGTGTGAATTGATAAAGATATAGATTGTTGTTTTTAGCAGTTTCATGAAAATACACCAACCTTGATCGGTCTCCACTCTTCAGTTTCATATTCAGTGCTGTCGAGGACGAGTTTAACAAAACACACTGAACGCATACTACTGCCAGATAGATTGTATCACATATCAGCAATTGCATAGCTTTGGTGGCCGTTTGGGTTTGTTTGAGCGAAAGAAAAAGATGAACAAAGTACAAACTAAGAACAAAATTAAAAAAAATATATATTTACATTTTAAATCGAATAGTCTCTCTTTCTTAAGGAAATAGTTGTATACGTCCGCGTAAAATGTTGGTGAACGTTTTAATTGTACCAATAACTGTTTTTAATTGCGATAATTGATAAGTCTGAAAGATGCTCTTGGCCTTGTGTATTTTCTCAACAAAGTTTAAAGATTTTACCTTTTCCTCTTCGATTAGCACTTTAAGACTTCATTTCATCACAAGGAACACTAATATCTTCCATTTTCACTAAAATTCTTTAAAAAAGCTTAAATTTTCAACTCGCAATTACAATAGATCAAGCTACAAACATTGAAATAAGAAGTGAACTTGCAAGCACTTGCTTACAAGCACTAGCTGGGTACCACCACCTGCTTGGGACCCCGTAATTAATGAAATTAAAACTAAGCCCAAGCATACCACTGCACAACTTCAAGATGTAGTAAGTTCATTCTGTATAGTTCGAACGATAAACAGTAATTAAAAATCTGAAGGTACTCCGAGTTAACATTGACATTGGGACGTCAGTCACCTCCCCCGTGACCATGGGCTGGAGAGCAACCAAAACGTCGGTAATTAAAAAACAATTAAAATTAAACACGATAAAATACGTAAAAGTATTTTTTTTTTTTTTTTATAGAAGAGGGGGCAAACGAGCATGTGGCTCACCTGATGTTAAGTGACTACCGCCGCCCATGATCAACCGCAACACCAGGGGAATTGCAGGTGCATTGCCGGCCCTTTAGAAAGGAGTAAGCTCTTTTCTTGAAGGTCCCCAGGTCGTATCGGTCCGGAAAAATCACCGGTGGTAAATTATTCCACAGAGAGGTTGTACGCGGAAGAAAACTCCTTTTGAAACGTACAGTGGTGGACCGCCAAGCATCCAGATGGTGTGGATGGTATCGGGACGTTTGCCGTGTAGTGCGTTCACGAAATTTGGCGGCTGGGATTAATCCGAACAATTCCTCAGAGCACTCCCCGTGATAGATGCGATAAAATACGCAAAGAGATGCAACATCTCTTCGCAGCGCCAGTGAATCGAGCCGATCGGAAAGCACTCGGTCGTCGACGATTCGAGCCGCTCTGCGCTGGATGCGGTCAAGTGGAAGGAGCTGGTACTGGGGAGCCCCAGCCCAGAGATGGGAACAGTATTCCATGAGCGGCCGAACCTGCGCCTTGTAAAGTTGCAGGCGGTGTGCCGGCATGAAATACTGTCCCGCTCTGCTGAGCACGCCAAGCTTTTTAGAGGCCAATTTGGCCTTCCCTTCCAAGTGACCACGAAACTGCACGTCACTCGATATGTCGACGCCGAGGATTCCGATACTGGCTGAGGCAACAAGGGGAGTGCCTTGAAACTGAGGGGATACGACAAAGGGGTTCTTTTTAGCGGTTAACGCGCAAACTTGTGTCTTCTGGGGGTTAAACTGGACTAGATTTAGTCGCCCCCAATCCGAGACTCTGTCCAGCAGAGACTCGACTTCAGACACAAGTTTGTCCCGGCACTCAGAGACGTTTTCCCGAAAAATATTTGCTCAGCCGGTGTAAAGAGCATCACCAGTGCTGTCATCTGCATAGCAATGAATGCTACGGGTTTGCAACATATCATTGATATGCAGAAGAAACAGCGTTGGCGATAGCACGCAGCCCTGTGGAACACCAGCATTAATAAGCTTGCAATCGGAGCTTGCACCGTCTACAACGACCTTGATGCTCCGATCTGCAAGAAAACTGGTGATCCAATCGCACAATTTCTCGGGAAGCCCATAGGAAGGGGAGCTTCGAAAGAAGCGCTTTGTGCCAAACCCGATCGAAGGCCTTCGCAATGTCCAAACTAACGGCCAATGCCTCCCCCTTGGACTCTACTGCCTCCGCCCATCTGTGAGTTAGGTAGACCAGAAGATCACCAGCTGACCTACCACGGCGAAAACCGTATTGGCGGTCACTAATCAGCTGGTGATCCTCAAGGTACCTCATGAGCTGGCAGTTTACAATGGACTCCATTGTTTTGGAGAACAAGGAGGTGATGGCGATAGGCCGGTACTTAGACGGGTCTGAGCGGTCGCCTTTTTTAGGGATCGGGTGGACGAAAGCCGTCTTCCATGATTTTGGGACTACGCCTAGGGAGTAGGAGTACCGGAAAAGACGCGTTAAAACCGGTGCCAACTCTGGAGCACACGTCCTCAGCACAATTGGGGGGATTCCATCAGGCCCACTCGACTTATGGATGTCCAGGGAGAGGAGTGCTTTGCGAACCGAGCGCTGAGTGAAGTGCACTTCCGGCATGGAGCACTCACACCGCGGGATGGTCGGCGGCGTACTCCCCCCGTCATCGAGAGTCGAGTTAGACGCAAAGAAAGAGCCTAGAAGATCGGCTTTCTCCTTTGCGGTGTGGGCCAGTGAGTCGTCCTCCCTGTGCAGAGATGGAAGAGATGGCTGACAGAAATTCCCCTGGACAGCCTTGGCGAGAGACCAGAATGCACGGGTTCCAGAAGGAAGACGAACTAGTCTCTCGCCAATTCTGCCTATGTGCTCTGACTTTGCCTTGGCAATGACTCTTTTGAAGGACCTAGAGGCGGAATTATACTTCTTTTTTTAGAGCGCTGGTGTTTACATCCCTGGACGCTGATGCGTCAGCCCAGGCTTGGTAGCACTCCTGCTTATAGCATGATGCTATTTTACAGGAGCGACCAAACCATGGCTGAGATTTGCCTCCAATGGGCACCACAGAGGAAGGAATAAAAAGTTCCATACCCTGAAGTACCACATCAGCGACAGAATCCGCAACAACGTTGGGATCATCCGGCGAGAAGCAAACCCGCCCCCAAGGGTAGGATGCAAAGAAAGACCGCATCCCATCCCAATCAGCTGACCTATAGTGCCAAACACGGCGGCAGCCTGCAGAATGCAACCGCGATTTCAGCGTGAGTGGCACCACACTCCGGACAAGACAATGTGCCGAGGAGCCTAAAGGGGCGTCGACGGATATCTGATATCCGTCCGGGTGAGAGGTCAGCAGAAGGTCCAACAGGGAAGGTGCATGATCCTCCACATCTGGAATCCGCGTAGGCGAAGTAACCAGTTGTGTCAGACCATATGCCAAGGCAAAATCACGAACAGATCTCCCCGCATGATCGGTTAAACGTGAACCGAGCCATTCGGCGTGATGGGCGTTGAAGTCGCCGAGGATCACGATCTCTGCGGAAGGGATCTGCTGTAGCAACGAATCTGCAGCCATTTGGACGTGGTCGAAGAGTCGGTCTGTTTCGGCATTACCGCTATGGGACCTATAGAGGCACCCGTAGACGCGCGGATGGTCGTCGCTGTCTACGCGTAGCCAAAGGATGGACAGGTCCGAACCTTCAAGTCTGCCGAGGCGTCGAGAACAGATGTCCTCTCTGACGTAAACGCAAACTCCAGCCCGAGGCACAAAGGAGTGTACCAGTTTGTACCCCGGGTAGGAGAGATACGAGACATCAGCCGGAGAGGACACCTGCGTCTCGGTCAGAAAGAGCAGAGCCGGCCTCGCCGTCTCGAGATGGTAGTGGACGGCGTTTAGGTTAGAGTGAAGTCCCCTGATATTGCAGAAATTCACGGACAGCGTGGCAGGGGTCGCCTTGGTCTTGTTGCTCCGTTTGCCCCGAGCAGTTTTAGTCTTGAGCGGAATATTGCCCCCCCCAGAATACGCGGGGCAGCCTGAGCACCCACGCTCAGAAGTGGAGAAACATGGTCGTGGATGCTCAGCGAGGGATTCTCCAGGGGTGCTGGTACCCTCCTGGGGTAGTCTATCATTTAATTCCGCTACCATGTTGATGGGGGGGGGGGGGGGGATTTGGGCCTCCGGCCACCTGCACTCACCAGACGAAACGCGGAAGCAGAGCTTCCACTTCACGCCGGTATTCTGTGAGGTCGTGGTACCACCCCGGTTTGAGCCGGCCCATACGTGCGACATTTTAATCAATGTGTAGTGTTCGCGTAAATACAAGAAATCATTATGCGGATCTTAGCTTATTAATTTTTAACATCTCTTATTATGGTTAGTGGCTTCTGCTGTTTATGGACACCTGCATCAGTCTACAAACAAAGAAAGTTACAGGTGCGTTGTCACCTTTTAGTATATCAATGGTTGTCACCTCTGAGAATGGCGCCATGGAATGGAATACCTCACAGCCTATAATGATCCTGGCGCTCTATACCCTTCAGACCAGAGCACGGCAGCGTGAGCATTACTATTTGGTGGTTGAAATAGGTTAACCTACTCCGATAGATTCTCAGGATTCTAACTGGGAATCCATCGGAGTAATTTAACACCAATAATAGAGTTACTCGACCATTCAGAAATAAATATTCTATCAGAGACTAATGATGTGGAGGTGATTCCCTCAAGATACAATTTACCTTATCTTATCGTCCATCGATGAAAAGAAATTGGGGTATGTAAATGTATCACTAAATAATAATAAGGACCCATACAGGGAGATAGAAAAAGGGCTTGGCTGCGCTAAAACATTCTAAAAACTTCTCTTCTGAGAAGTTCTATTACCGAGTAAAAGTTTTATCACGTGGAAGAGCTACGCTGCAGTTGTATTACGGTCGGCACATATATAAATTTAGTTTACGAAACGATATTCCACTATTGTATGACATAGTTGTATTGTATGTCAGATATAACGAATTTCTAAGAACTTCGGTATCCGGGTGGCCGGACGATATAATATGATAAAAACAAAATGGCGTAAGAGATTACGTCACTCCATTATGTATCTCCGGTGTCGTAAAAAACGGCTGTGGGGAATATATATTTTTATTTTTGTAAAATAGGGATGACAAATGAGCAAACGGTCCACCTGATGGTACAAGTATATGCTCATAGACATATACATCTATCCTCTATTAAGAATCAAAATGCAGATGCGTTGTCACCCCTGAGGGCTAAGATGGAATGCCTCATTACCCAAAAAGGGTCTCTGGTTCTCTAAATTCGCCATACAAAACGCTACATTATCCTGCTGTTTCACGCTGATATTACGTGAGAGCGTGGTCCTACCTGATCGAATCGACCCATACTATATGTGTATTTATTGATAATAATTACATATATATTACGGCACAAAGTATATTTACAATACGATATGATGTAGTATATAGATATGTTGTAGCAGATAAATGTATGAAAATCTAAACGGATTGCAGAACATTTCGTTGATATTTACTTTAGTCGGCGGATCAGCTGCGCAATAAAACGAGGCAACTCAGTCAATCTACTGGCCATGCTACCAACAGATGGCGAGTTACCTAAATAGTAAAAAAAAATAGTTAACCGTATATTTTGTCATACAAAAAGACAAATATAAACTTAAATTAAAATCGAACAACCTTATTCAAGATATATTTTATTAAACTATAAATTACATTGAAATATAATAAAATAAATATGAAAGCAATTCATAAAATGGAGCAGAAATACTCGCCGATCATCATATTACTCTCTGTACGGAAAAATCATGTATTTACTTTTTATTTACACTCATTTCTTTCCCTACAGCTCTAATAAAGCTTAAATTCTACGTTAAAAATAAAGTAAAGACTGCTTCAAAGATTCACTCCTGGCCGACATCTTTCGAATATTTTATATCTATCGACTGCGAGGACATAAGAGTATTAATTACACTGTCATAAGTGTTCGCGATAACATAAGGACACATACCATATCTTTTGGTGAAATAACCTTGCTTGATGCAATACTTATACGATATGATCGGTGGTAAGCTAGAATACAGTGGTTGATATATGGTGTAAACACCAACACAACCAGACCCAACAAAAGGTTTATTTAGTGAAATGTTGGCTCCCCTGCAATTCGAATCTAGGCCTCGACGCGTAGTAGCTAGATGCCCTGATCACCAAACTGACATTAAAAACTAGAACTTAGAAAATAAAGAGCCGTTAAGATAGATAAAATACAAGAGAGCTTAGTAACTTCTTCGAATAAGTTGAGAAATGAAAAAAATCTTTATCAACAAGCTCTGGAATGGAGATTCGACTTAAAAGCCTTTTACTAACATTGGGGACTCTCAACCTCGTCCCTTGTTCTTCAAATTACTGCGGCTCTCGATTTTGTTTCAGGAGTTAAGGAGATTAATGCGAAACTAGCTCAGTTTGAATTACTAACTTTTACATTAAAGAAAATTTTAAATTTGTAAAAACTTTGCTTGGCATTATAGTGAATAATATTGTGATAACATTTTTCTTAAACCAGAGTGACATTTATTGCTAGCCGTGTGGAGGCGGTGTGATATCAAAGTAAAAACTTTTTTATTCAATTAATGTTTGTTTGCTCTTAGGAACGTCAAATCTCGGTTCTCAATAGAAGACCTTCTTAGAGAGGAACCGGTAAGACAGTCTGTTGTTGTTGTTTAACAAACTAAGTTAATACAATGTCAAATGTATATAATTTTTTAATGTTTTTTTTAAATGTGTCACCTTTAATAGAATTAGGGTGGCGTAACGTGGTACAGCCATGCTGCATCTATATTAATTGTATAGTTGTAGCACGAATGGGTCAGCTCAACCGGGGGATGGACCACGCTCTCACAGAATACCAGCGTCAAATAGCAGCTTAATGCCGCTGTGTTTCGTATGGTGAGCGTAGAGAACCGGAGACCCTTTTTACTGGAATTTTTCCTGGAATCATTCCATCTTAGTCCTCAAGGCTGTCAACGCATCTTCATTTTGATTCGCAAACGATGATAGATGCAGATGTCTATGGACCACAGCAACCACTTACCATCAGGTGGACTGTGTGCTCGCTTGTCACCCTTTTCATTAAAAAAAAAAGCGAGAACACAGACAGATGGTAAGTGGATGCTGTGGCCCATAGACATTTACATTTATCCTTAATAAATCAAAAGTCGAAGCGACAGCAGTCCGATGGCAGAAATCCAAAAAGGTCAAGGGTTCGAACCCGCCATTCAACAACTGTCGTGAACCACTCATAACAATAGCATTTTAAGCTTACCAGGAGTATGTAAAAAAAATTTTTTTAAAAATTGCAGATGAATGGACCTTTTTTACTGGAAAAGATGGCTCGTTTCCAGTAAAAAAGGTCTCCGGTTGTCTACATTCACCATATACAACACAGGTTAATTCTGCTATTTTACGCTGGTGTTCTGTGAAACACGTGTGTATCCTGGTCCTAATCGTGTCGAGCCGGCTGATACGTGCTAAAACCATAATATATCTGCATCATGGGTCTACCACGATGACTCGCAAGTGTGGAGGAAGAGTTAGGTATATCCACACAACAATATCCTCAACATATTTATCTATTTTATAGTAGGTCAAAGATTTGTCAACAAGTTTATTTTAATTTTAAGTCAAAATAGAAGGCAACACCACACAGCATCCATTTCAACCAGTGGTATTTTTTTAAATTGAATAATGGTGATAAACGAGCACACAGTCCACCTGATGGTAAGTGGATGCGGTGGCCCATACTCATCTACATTTATCCTCGATTAAGAACCAAAATGCAGATGCGTTGTCTCCCCTGAGGACTAAGATGGAATGCCTCGTTCTAGTAAAATAGGGTCTCCGGAACTCTACACTCACCATACGAAACATAGCAGTAGTAAGCTGCTATTTGACGCTGGTATTCTGTGAGAGCGTGGTCCTTCCCCGGTCGAGCCGACCCATTCGTGCTACAAACATAATATAGCTGCAACGTGGCTCTACTACGTATTAATAAAATTTAGTAGTCGTAAGACTGTGGGAGTAGTCCGAAAAGTTTTTTGGCTTTCGATAAGTATTGGTATAACCATCTCGTTATTACGTTTTATTAGTAAAAGACAATAGGTTGGAAACTAGAAGATATACAGCAGCGACTTTCTTATAAAAACTTAAAAAATAAAAAAGCACCAACTAAAAGGCAATCTTGAGAGAGGTGTATGTTCAAAAGTGGACTTCGATAGGCTATAAGAGTGAAGGTCGAGGTAGGGCATGCTTCGAGGACTTTAATTTATACACTACAAGCGACTTTTATGAGTTTATCAAAATCTGACATCTAATAATCGCCATCGATGCGGTCAGTTTCGCAAGTTCATTCATAGCATTATATCAAGTGGTACATTAGCAGGTATTTTCGGTACAAAACTAAACTACAAAGCGCTTTAAATTGACAGAATTTAAACACGGGATTTCACAACGAGAGAGTGGGTTTCTGTCTGCATTTGACAGGTTTCAAAAGAAAATCTAAAGTGATATATTGCCTAACGAAGTGATGAATGTTAATGCATTGGGGAAATTAATCTCTAATAATACGACAAACTTATTCCAAATAATATTTACTATCATTGAATAAGTAACATTAAATTATCAGTAGCGGCTCGGTAGTGAAGTTGCTAAGCGATTGGGTGAATCCTATTTCCTTGTAGAATTCTATGACCTAGTTCAACTGAATACAAATTCTTTAAAGAGTTAAACTTTCGAGATAAAATAGTTGAACTCACACTACCTGATTAAATTTAATTGTTTGTTGTAACACCCCGACTTTTGGGTCTGAAACCGATGGGCTGCAGCGAGAGGGTTGCCCTTTCCCCTACCGCTGCAGCCGAGGTAGACTCGCAGGAGGAGTGTTGGTATAGCGATGAGTCACTCGCGATCCGTTGATGCAGTGGTGGAGGGAGGATTAGGTTATGGATTTCATTCCGCAGAACATTCCTTACCCCTTCATCGTTCGCTGAGAGACTTTGAGCTATCTCATATGCCCAGCTGTAGAGGACCACATACACAATGTCTTCCTTATTAAATTCTGTTCAAGTTGGAAATACGAGTAGTATAAAAAACCGGCCAAGTGTGAGTCGGACTCGCGAATGAAGGATTCCGTACCATAGGTATGCCGTTAAAATCGAGCAAAAATACCTCCAAAACACGTCTCGTGTATGGGCACTCCCTTTAATTTTTAACTTATTTTTATTATTTGTTGAAATAGCAGCAACATAAATACACATTCTGTGAAAATTTCAGCTGTATACCTATTACGGATCATGAGTACAGCCCGCTGACAGGCAAACGGACGGATGAACGGGCGAACAGCGGATAATACGGTTACCCTTCGGATACAGAACCCTAAAAAGGTCAATTTGTTCTAGCAGAAAACAAATAATTTCCTACATACAATTTACAATTTTGTTTAACAGTCAGAAAATACACGATCCGTTCTTCTTATTCGTATACTTAAAATACGATAATAAATTCTAATAAATCCTATTTTTCTTCCAAAAACCTTGTTCACAGTAATATTAATACAGACAGAGTTTTACAAACGAGCGACTTGAGTAGCTATTTGCTCATTACACGAAACGTAGATCTTCCATAGATGCTGAACCGTTTCGGATTAAGCCTCTTATATCACAAGAGGGCTCAAGAAAATGCCTTTATCTAAGCCTTCGTACTGAACGCAGTAAATCTTTTCTGCCCCGCTCCCTGGGGAGTGCCTGGATGTTGTTTATGCGTCCGTTACGATGTGCCCTATAATTTCGCAAATAATGTATTTTACCTATGGCTATTATACCGCTTACTTACGGTCTTCTAAACCCTATAGTGGCGGTGGACGAATATCCACTACCCCGTATCATCCCGTGGGTGTCGTAAGGGGTGACAGGGGACAACCGAAACAGATGGGCAGCAGCATCTTCCTGATAACAATTCAAAATAATTTAAAACGACCCCTCTGTGGAATCATTTACTACCGACCATTTTTGCGTACCGATACCACGTAGGGACCTTCAATAAAAGAGCTCACTCCTTTCTAAAAGGCCGGCTACGCATGCTACACATGCAATTGTAACACCGAGCGTGAGCACACGTGAGCCGTATGCTCGTTTGTTCCCTTTTCTGTAAAAGAAGCTGCAGCAGCCAAGCTTGGTAACTGTGACAAACTCCTAAAATCTTTGGGGGGGGGGGGGTATGTTAAGCAGTGGACCTTAACAGTCTGCAACGTATTGTAGTCTGAGTGTGCCTTCAAATTTAAAAATAATTATTAATTATCTGACATTTTTCTTCTATTACACCATTAGCTATTGATAAAAAAATTGAAGCCGAAACATAATATATTTCTTAATAAGTAAATTGCAATTTATGTAAATTTTGGTAATAGCTAGATACAATTTATGACAATATAGTAACATGTTGTACTGTGTATGTATTCATCCGAAAATAAAAATCATCTCCTATTTTAATAACGGTGAAATATGAAAAAAATACTGATTTTTTGACATTAACATCTATTACCGGTATATATATAAGAGAGCCATTAAAACAATATATAATTTAAAACCAAAAGAGTCACTGAGACAAAAATTTAATGAAATTAATATATTAACTCTAGCCTCTCAATATATTTATGAAAATGTAATGTACGTACACAAGAATAAACGTAGTTTTGCAAAAATAAGTGATATTCATTCTGTAAATACTAGGAACAGACACAAGCTAGTAGTGCCAGTTACTCAACTCCACCGAGTCAGTAATTCATTCTTGGGGCGATGTATACGCTTTTACAACGAAATCCCAGAAAATATACAAAATTTGTCATACGCAAAGTTCAAAAATTTTATTAAACTAAGTTTGTATAAAAAGGGTTAAATTATAATATTAAGGAATTTATGGATGATAGTAACTCCTGGGAAGGGTGATCGCTACCAAGCTATTTCTAATTTGTGTTGTGTTGTTAATTGTAAACATGTTTGTAAGCTATTATTTGAAAAAAAAAAATAGTCCCGCTGGGTTTCTTGCTGGTTCTTCCCAGGACAGAGGTTTTTTTTGCGAACCAGTGGTAAATGAAAAAAATGACTTTCAATAAGTATTGCTTATAATCTACATTGAATAAAAAAGTTTCTGTTTCTGTTTCTATTAAATTTTTTAACAATTTTTTGACTTTTTGATATTTGACATTTATATAAATATTTACTTACATTATAACAAAAACATTGACATGTAATATTTATTGTAATCTAAAAACTTGACGCTAAAATATTTTTGAATAGGTACGTAATTCATTTTCTTCAATAAGTTACTTCACTAAATTGTAATAATATTTTTTTTGTTTACTGTAAATTGCACGCCATTATCATGGTAGAATGTAAGGTCTCGTTAATAACTAATAACATCATATTATTATGTACTACATTCTAGCAATAAATAAATTTGAATTTGATGGAGATAGGAAAATATCAGCTGACACACAATATAAACAAAGTAAAGTTACAGCCTATATACCTCCCACTACTGGGCATAGAACTTCTCTATTTTCTGAAAGGGTTATCAAGCAAATCATCCGCCGCATTGCGTGTTGGCGAATTTCACATGTTTCACCTCGATATATTTTATACTCGAACATGCGGTTTTTCTCACAACGTTTTCTTCGTCAAGCACGTGCACGCACAATTATTGCATCAGCACTTGAAATTGTGATTAACAAATTTTATTGGTGTTGGCGAAGATCTTACAGTTGCTCACGTACCATGAAATTTACGGCGAGCGCTAAGCCCCTGAGCTGTCACAACGTAAATCTTATATTCATATAAACAAATTGAAGTAGTCTGTCTGTAATATTGAATTTTTTCATACAATAAGAATATTTTTTTAAGATGGCAAACGAGCACACAGTTCACCCGGTGGTGAGTGGTTGCTGTGGCCTATAGACATCTGCATCTATCCTCGATTACGAATCAAAATGCAGATGCGTTTTCACCCGTGAGGACTAAGATGGAATGATTCGTTTCCATTAAAAAGGGTCTCCGGTTCTCTACTTATATTAAGCTCAGGAGTTATTTGCATTCTATTCAGACATTAATAACCATTTAAAAAAAATCTAACTTTAAGAACATATAGAGAGCAATCTTCTTTTTCTTTTCTTTTTTTTTTAAAAACGTTACCCCTACACTAAGATTTTCTCTTGTATCGTGGGGGCAGTTTACAAACATAAATTGCACAAGGACAAACATCCAGACCCGGAACAACTATTTGTAGGCCATACAAATACTTGTTCCGTGCGGGATTCGAACCCGCGACCCTGCGATGGGGAGGGATATGGGCTACCTATATTTTATTCTAAAATCTTAATTTTTTTTAAACTAAAAATAGTAATAAATGGTCTTTGAATATTTTAAATCTAAATAATATATATATGTATTATATATATATATATATATATATATATATATATATATATATATATATATAATCTAAATAAAAATAATAATAATGTCCTGCAGACCAAATTTCGGCCACAGCATGTGGCTATATATATGATAGCCTAATAAACATTCAGACAGTAATAAACCTACATTCAAGACCAGTAGACGTATTATTTATTCCCCGAACCTCCCGACATTACAGGCCTCAACGGAGGCTAGCCATCGGCGCAAGACAGGATTATAGTGCCCAAGGATTATAGTGCGCGAGCACAGGTGGACTCTCTATTCCCTCACTCTCGTAATCCGATAGGACGATAAACCGGCACGGCCGGGAGAGAGATCAGGCGCAGAACGAACGGCTTTACGTGCCTTCCGAGGCACGGGGGTGAGACACCGCCAACTTCCTGACTCCGGGCAGCTACTGAGAATTTCTTGACAGAAAAGCTCAATAATAGACTTTTGGTCCAGCCTGGTATTCGAACCCAGGACCTCATGATCAGCGGTCGCACAACTACAACCACTAGACCAACGAGGCGGTCCTTAAATCTTAATAACGTTATATTATATTAATCCAGACGGAGCCCAGGCGAGTTGATAGTTTGATATGAGTAGTAACATCACGATGTAGTGTAATACGGCCGCATAATAAATGGGTCGGCTCATGCGGGGAAGGACGCCGGTCATAGATAATACCATCGTAAAATAGCAGTATAATGTAGAAAACATGAGAGCCTTTTTACTGGTAATGATTCATTCCATCTTGGTCCTCAGGGGTGGGAACGCATCTGCGTTT
Source organism: Parnassius apollo (assembly GCA_907164705.1). Taxonomy (NCBI): domain Eukaryota; kingdom Metazoa; phylum Arthropoda; class Insecta; order Lepidoptera; family Papilionidae; genus Parnassius; species Parnassius apollo. The sequence goes on along the minus strand of CAJQZP010000088.1, from coordinate 5,784,112 downwards.
TGATTCTTAATCAAGGATAGATGTGGATGTCTACGTTCCGCAGTGGCTATTCATCTTCAAGTGGTCTATGTGCTCGTTTGTCGACCTTATATACATTCTGGGTGATTTTTTTTACCGTCTGGAAAAATAGGGTGTGACAGGTGAAAGGAATGGAAGCCTATGGCACTGATATTTTATATATTTTTTTTTATGATAACATAATATTATGAAATTAATGTATCAATAAATACTACCAATTTGAAATAAACCTTCGGTACTAAAAAAATAACAACAATATTTTTGAACTAAATAAACAAATCGATTAAAACCTATCGAAATTAACTACGTACCCAATTAGTATTATTTATTGATAGTCCAATTTCATAATATGTTAATTCAAAATTAAAAAAAAAATTGTAAAATATCAGTGCCATAGGCTTAATTTGTATTTGTCTAGAAAAAATGTGCCTATGGTCCACAGTATTAAGGGGAAATATAACCTCAAATGGCTTAGCAAGATCCTCCGTTATGCCGAAAGTATTGCAGCATTAATTTTGAAATAAATATATGGTAAAGTTGAGGATTAATGTTAAGGTTTATGTTAGACGAAAACACGATTCCGTAAAATTTTCTCGATAGAAAAAAAATCCAAAGTTACCTCCAAACTGAACAATAAACCGCTGTTATTCATAAAATACTTTAAATAAGATTATGAAACTTTGCATACTAACTGAACTAACCATAAAGCAGTGCTTATGTTACTTACTTTTTTAAAATATCATTATTTTCATTGTAAAAAGAAATTACCTAAATTATCGGCGCGTAAGCTTGGTTCCTGTCGCTCCGTTAGTATTGCTCCGGCTTTTGAAGGGAGAAGTTGTGTCGCTTACGATCAGAAAACACATTACGCAACAGGAAGACGTAAAATTAAAATGGGAAATAACCGTTATAAAAATAAGAAGCGACTGGGTTGGCGTTAAGAAACAGGCATATATATGATAAACATAATGAAATAAGTATCTAACGACCTATCTACTTAGAGTATTAGTGATTACAAACATGTCGGTACATAGCATACGACGCGCGGGAAAGTGGGGGCGAAATTAGAATTTGAGCTGACTTACTCTCACCTCTTAACTTACCGTCATGTGGACTATGCTAGATCACCCTTACTTCTATAAAAGAAAAAGTAGTTGGTCATTGTAGTGGTGGATTGATCTCCACCATATATAGTGTGTGCAGTACCTAACACCAGGGCTTGAATCCTTGTGCAAAAGCGCAAATTTTTGTTTTCGTATATTATGTTTAATTACCTCGCACAGTTTAAAACTTCGTTTTGTTCCAGAACATGTTACCGTCAAGGATAATACTCGTGTCATTGTGTGTAAACATTTCATAAACTTGTAAGCAGGATTAATATCAAGCGTTTTTAGCTTCAAATTTAATTTAAATTATTCCAACAAACATAAATTTCGCTCTGAATTCTAAATATATCTTTAATGGAACGAATTATGAAAGATTTATATAAAATGGTTGACGTCATGTTAGGTATCTAAAAGATTAAGTAAGATTTGAAAGAAAATTTCATTCCAAAGTAATGACTTAAATTATAATATAAAGGATTATGGTGCGGTGGCGGTGTAAGAGGCTCCATCACCCCATTCCATTCCGTGGATGGTTTAAAAAGTAACAAAAGAAAATGCTAGGAAAATCTCGTAACTTAGGGTGACATAACCATCTCATTTACTTTACACGTAAAAAACAGAGTACGGTCCAATGAAGGAAAGGAAAGGACCACGCTCTCACAGAATATTAGCGTCAAGTAGCAGCTTAATACTGATGTGTTTCGTATGGTGAGTTTGTGAGTTCGGAGACCCTTTTTTACTGGAAACGAGGCATTCCATCCTAATCCTCAGGGGTGACAACGCATCTGCGTTTTGATTCTTACTCGAGGATAAATGTAGATGTCTACGGGCCACAGCATCCACTTACCATCAGGAGGACTATGTGCTTGTTTGTCACCCTTATTCTATAAAAAAAGTAATCATGTACTACGTACTAGATGAGACGCACAGACTTGATTGCTTGCAAGAAGCGTTAGACCCCGCGGGATCAAACTTACTTGGTGTGTGTAAAAGGTACTCTGTACGAAAGATGCCGCGAAAACTCGCTATTATTCGGTATTCGGTATTACTCGACATTTTTTTTTGTAATTCTTCAAATATCAAATAATACCTAGTATTATTTAAAATCGGCGAATAGTTGTCTAAAATAAAGAAAAAAATACTAAAGACTTAAACATAATCGAACTTTAATTAAATTGATACAATAAAAGGGTTGTCAGAATTTAAAAATGTAAAATCAGTATAATAAGAGACTGATTCCTATAACTTTATTGTTTTCTGTTTTTATAACCTTCGAAAAAATTTATATTAGAGTCACAAATAAATGATTGCTAAGTTCAAGACTACTATAAGCGTAATGTTATTGTTTGATAACAAATAAATTATTTTTATATTCTTTTTTATGTGGAATAATAATGGCGTGTTATTCGACTATTCGCTATAACAAGTATTCGCGGCGTCTCTACTCTGTACTTCCTTTCACGTTATTCGCGGTGCTGTTCTAGTACGTGGTACATCTTACTTCAATGGTGCGGCGAACTACAGCAACGTCAAAGGTTCGAGGGTCAAAGGTCAGCGACGTCCAGTACCGAGATCGTCAATCCGCCTGCGTAACGAGTAAAGCTAATCCTCCATACACGGGGGAGGACCATGTATTGGACGCTAAACAATCTTCATTCGTCATTTAACACACCAGTGGAACGAAATGGAACGTAAACTCAGAAATCTCTTTCTAGTCTTTGAAAATTTCCTTTTGTTGAGGAAAAGCAATGGATTTTCGAAACAAAACAAAAACTACCGAAATACGCGTTAAAAGTCTCAACCAAAAGTCAATTTATTTCGCTTAGACAACTTTTACGATAACAGTAGGAAAAAAGTATTGCTAAAAATAGTGGTTGTTACGGCCCTCAGTTGCCCCGACAAAAGTCGACTAGGCTAGGGCCCATAGTAACCCAACTCGACGAGCAACCGAGGGGAGGGCCCAAATGGCCTATGGATAATTAATTTATAATGGATGTATAAGCAAACACAAACTTACCGAGTTCCGGAGGTAGGGTCGACCACAAGGTACCATCAGGGGCAAGTAAATGTTAGGTGTGAGTGGTGTAGGAAGGTGTGTAATGTAACCTGACGTCACCGATGTAATAGGCCAGTAGAACCACATGCGTTGCCCCGCTCCACAAGGCGCAATCATTCCAGTGGGCATTAACCGCTATCTGAACTAAAGTCTAACGTCACTTAGCACAAACTATAATCGAACGCAATCTCCACCCGGATCATAAAGTTTAGCGTTCAACCCGACAAAGCAAAAATTCTTTCGTACGATATTAAAATTACCACACAAGCAAATCTATATAAACAGTGGTAGTCCCCTGATATATACACACACACACACACACATATATATATATATATATATATATATATATATATATATATATATATATATATATATATATATATATATATATAAACGGTCCAAATTAGGAGTACCCTTAACCGACGAGCATGTATGCGTAGGTATATGTGTGCGAAGGAGGCGAGAAAGGTGTGTCAGGACCGTGCCAAATGGAAGTCTGTAGTCTCTGCCTACCCCTCTGGGTGACAGGCGTGAGTGTTCATATATATATATATATATATATATATATATATATATATATATATATATGGTATAGGTTTATGATCATTTGTTACTTAATGACACATAAATAACTTATAATACATATGTATCTTTGACTATCATAAAAGGTAGATTTTACCACGGACATAGCGTGGAAAAAAGGTATGAAAATGAATCTGGTTTCCACGCGGATTCGGTCGCGGGCGTTAGGGGTTAAATTAATTTATGTCCTACTAAAGTGTATTAATATAAGTATTTTGTTAACTTAACAACAAAATATACCTAACTGCAAAAAATATTAGGTTTTTAGGTATATCTTTTGATATTTCATCCGAGAACGGATTTCCTTTTCATACATATGGATGCGGATTGAATCCCAAGCGCAGACGTCAAAATTCGGAATTTCTGAATTTAAATTTAGGCCCCTCGCAAGCTCCGAACTGAAGGGTTGGAATGGGCGAAATCTGCATAACATGAAATATTTCCAAAGCACGAGAAATTTGACTTGCCGTCGTCATAACGAGGCGACGTTGATTATAATTGCTCCTGTATATATTTACCTAAAGTATAAGTTAAATTTGTACATAATAGAAATGATTGTAGGTCAGGTTTGTGTAATATGTATTCAATTCAATATTTTCATGACAATTATACAGAGTATTGGTTTTTAACTGGATGTCCCGAGTCGTGACTCCCAAGAGTACGCTATCACAACTTGATCAAATTTGGTTTAAAAAGCTAGGATTAAAAAAAATGTTTTAGTAAATATTAATTATAATTTTTTAGTTGCAAATGAACGTTGCACGTATTTTGTAACGTAGAATAAGGGCGACAATCACAGTCCACCTGATGGTAAGTGGATGCTGTGGCATATAGACATCTATATCTTCGATTAAGAACCAAAACTCAGACGCGTTGTCAGCCCTGACGACTAAGATAGAATATCTTGTTTCCAGTAAAAAGGATCTTCGGTTCTCTTCCTTACAAAACACAGCAGCATTAAGCTGTAATTTTCTGTTAAATCTGTTAAATTTCACTGTAACATTCTGTTAAAGTGTTTTCCTTTCCCGGACAAACCGATCCATTCATTTTACAACCATAATATAGTTGCAGCATGGCTTTACCATGTAAATATATGAAAAATAAATAACTACTCGTAAATGTGGGGTAGTACAACAATTCGATCAATGATTTCTTCTTATCTTGAATCGTTTTATTTTCCCCTGTTTTAGTATAGCATAGTATAGTAGCCGTGAATCATAAAACTATGAGAAACATAGTAGAGAAAAGAGTCACTCTGAACAGTACATAACTCTGCATACAGTTTGATACACATATTTCAGTGCCCTCAGTGTTTCGTATCCCAAGTGGACGATAGGAAAAAGGAAGGATTGAATTTAAGATACGGCTGTCAGGGGAGTTGCAAAACTTTTATGCTTATATTATTTGTTATACAAGCTTCAGCTCTTTCTCAAATATAAAGTTAGTACAGAGACACTTTATTATTCTACATCAAACATTTTAGGCTAAAAATTTCTTTAACTATCCATGTTCAGTTTTTGTATCTAAAACGGGAAGTCCAAAGTATAGGTAATAATGCCTTCCAGACCATATTTCGGTCACGGCGGCCAGCCTCAACGGAGGCTAGCAATTATTCCCTCACTCTTATATTTTCATGACATCACTCTCGACGCAAAGCTACAGTGGGTCCCCCATATATCCAAACTAATGCTGTAAAAAAAATTAGAGGTTTCACTAGAGTCAAGGCAGCTAGATTAGTTTATTTCAGTAATTTCCATAGTATAATGTCTTATGGGTTGTGCGGCTGATTTTGATACTAGTTTTGTTTTACAAAAGAAGGCCATAAAAGCTATTTACAAACTAAAGCCGAGAGCGTCTCATAGAGAAAATTTTAAAGAAATAAATGTACTAAATTTGGCCTCTCAGTTTCTTTACGAATATTTAATGTATGTTCATAAAAACAAAGGTAGTTTTAGTACAAAAAGTGATATACCCTCTGTAAACACTAGGAACAAACAAAAGCTAGTGGATACCAGTTTATCGACTCTACAGAGTCAGTAATTCATTCTTGGGGCAATGTATGCGCTATCACAACAAAGTCTCAGAAAATATACAGGGTCTATCTATTATCAAGTTTAAATATTTAATCAAACAAAAACTGTATAAGAAGGGTTATTATAATATAAATGAATACATCGTTAATAGTAAACCTTAGGAATAAGATGGTCACTTCCAAAATGTTGCTAAAATAAATTTTGTAAATAGTTTGTAACCATTTATATAAAAACAAAGTCGCGCTGGTTTTTCTTGCTGGTTTTTCCCAGGACAGAGGTTTTTCCGAACCAGTGGTAAACTATAAATGACTTTCAATAAGAATTACGTGTTATCTATATTGAATAAAAAATTATTCTATTATATTCTATAGTTTGATGGGAAACTGTAAAACGACACAACCGGAGAGGGGTCAGGTGGACGACAAAGGGCTTCACGTGCTTTCCGAGGCATGGGGGTGAAATACTGCCAGATTCCTATCTCCTGGTAGCTACTGAAAATTTCTTGACTGAAAAACTCAAAACTTTCTTTTGGTCCGAGAGGTTTCTTTGGTTTTGGAACCCGGGACCTCATAATCAGCAATCGCGTTTATGACCACTAGACAAACAGGCAGTCAGTGTATAAGTAACTTTAAAATAAACTAAGAAAATATTCTCCTTGTTTAAACTTGAGTAAGAAACGACAGTTCCGTAGCACAGTGGCTTATTATTGAGTTGCAGAGCTGAAGGCCGCGGTTTCGGATCCGGCCTGGATGTTTCATCATTACAGCCCTTTATGTATGTAAACTACCTCCTCTTTACTACGTGAGAGTAATATGGTCACCCGGTTAATATGGTCACTTTCTTATACCTCAAAACTACAAAACTACAGCCTACAGCTCCATCGGTCAATCAAATAATATAGGTTCAAAATGGCGCTGCCTTATCTGACAGTTGACATAATAGTTAATATTTTAGTCGGTTTTAGTATTGCTTTTTTTACAGTATAGGGTGACAAACGAGCACACAGTTCACCTGATGGTAAGTGGATGCTGTGGCCCATAGACATCTACATTTATCCTCGATTAAGAATCAAAATGCAGATGCGTTTTCACCCCTGAGTACTAATATGAAATGCCTCGTTTTCAGTAAAAAAACGGTCATTGGATCTCTACACTCACCATACGAAACACAGCAGCATTAAGCTGCTATTTTACGCTGGTATTCTACAACATTTATATAGCTGCAGCGTGGCTTTACCACGTGTACTTAATTTTTCGAAGTGTTCCTCATTATTGGTAAACTTGTTTGCAATTTTTTCTTAATATGTATATTAGTTATAGTAAGTATATGACTTTGTATTTTGTCTCCGTCTTTCTCTTAGTTTTGTTTTTATAGGGCCGTAAAGTTTAAGGTGAGCATATTAGAATATAACCCTCGCGTACATTAGTACTAAACTGAAGTAATCTCGTAAAGTACTGTCACTAGCTGGTAATAACCAAAAATTGAAATCAATGTGCTGTGCAGACTCAGCGTTCGATACTAGACAAGCGGTTAACTACATCCATAACTACACCACTAACATAATTACTAGACCGCGCTCACTTCCCCCCAGTCTGGGAGGCTAGCCGTCTGGCAGGACTGATGTATAGCTCCGTACATGACAGCAGGAACGGTCTGTCGCTAAGTTACAATTTAGTATTGTACGTTTAGCTCTACGTGAGTATCGCAGGGTATGTAAATTGTGTATATCAATAAATATTGTATAAAAGTTAAGACTGAAAAAGATAAATACAATAACAGATTTTGTCTCAACGTGGGATTCTAATTCAGTACTACATGATAAGTCCATAATACGAGTACGTATACATGAGGAAACTTATGAGCAGTTCCTCGTTCTATTGGAACTCAGAGCTTTTGGTAAGTAAAGCCGGAAAAAGATATCGTTTTGAAAAACACAGCGAATGTGTTATTTCAAGACCTAAAACAATATGAAGAGACCATTACAAAATAATCTGCAGATCAATCCCACTATCACCCCTATCCCTGCATTTTTCCGGGATAAAAGTAACCTATGTCACACTCTCCGGTCCATAAATTCCTTTTACGCAAAAAAAAAAACACATCAACTCGTTGACCTGTTGTTGAGTAAAAGAAGGACAAACCAACAACACTTTCGCATTTATTATATTAGTAGGAATAAATTGCTAACAATAGATTTTATATTAAATTGTTTACAACTAACTTATGAATCACCTAAAAGTATAGCATCGATTTATACCATATACGATCGTAAATCACCCAATTTCTAGCACCTACCGAAATTAATATAAAACAAGCTTACTCATGCTTTTAAAATATACCTGTGCATTCAAATTATTGGTTTCCCGTGATGACTCACAATGAAAAAGGCATTCGAAGGCATTCCACGCATTCGTATCTGGGCAGACATCGAACCGACGACCCCGCATACCGATCCACTATTAACATAATCGAGATGAGTACGAACGAGTTTAGTTTAATTTTGAGAAGACCAATGAATATAACAGACAAGATAAATAAAAAATAAAGAAATTAATAAATGTTTATCATTAACAGTTTCATTTCACATTGTGGCGTGTTGTATATAATATTATCTTAAAATGATCAGAAATCAACTTTGATATTACTTTAATTTTTAGGTATTTGTACTCAGACATTATGGTAAAAACTAATCTTTATTACCTGATTCGTTAGTAAACATTTTTTCTCAGCCATTTAATTTCTTTTTCATAAAGTTTTTCATCTAATCATAAGCATTATTTTAATTTAGCTTTCACCAAAGTACACCTTCTGGTCACTGCACAAAGTCCAAGACTATAAGTATATTTATATACAAATCCCACGTAGTTTTAGCGAAACAATATATTGTAATGAAAATCTGTGATTATATAAATAATAATAATATCTTACTTTGCTCAAGTATGTATTAAATTTTGTTATTGTAATATTTTGTATTTCTACAGCGATCGTTATTTTTCATCACGAGCCGCTGTAAACAATACAGTAACCCACTCACGACGGCGGCCAAGCCCGGAGTAAGTAAAGTGTATTTTAGTATACTATTACAAAAAATTAATTATAACTAAAGAAAACTTAATTTAGTTTGTTGTTTTTTATTTACTGTTTAATTAACAGCCATTTACATTCCATGGCTTCTCACGTGATAGATGAAGAGATTAAAAATAGATTGAGTTGAACAATTGATCAAGTCATCACAAAGTCATCGTTTTTACCTCTCCTCTCCATGCGGACTTGATAAATCTACGCCATAAGCCACTCAAACCACTTTTTAATGAAAAAATAACAAATAATCGATTAAAAAAAAGTTCAGCAATCATTTATCTTTCTGACAATGTGTTCAATATGATTGTTAGATACGATTTCATGCGACAAAACGTTGGATTCTTGATTTTAGGTGCTATTAGAACATACCTACGCACTTTGCGCTTAAGGTATGCAATAAACATCTAAAATATACGAGTATCTACCTGTAAAAACCACCAGTCCGCTGACAGGTAGTGACGGCCAAATAAAGAGACCCATCTAACCTACCAAGTTGGTGATTCTGGCGAATCATCCGTCATTTATTACGCGGTGGAATTCTTTTTCTGTCCAGCAGTCTGCCTGCATTGTTACTATCGTCTTACGGCTTCTGAAGCTAAATAGCAATCTCTGCACTGCTGTGTTTGAAGGGTAAAGAGCGCCAATGTAATTACAGATTGTGAGGCATTCCAATTTAGTCCTCAGAGGTAATAACGCATCCGTAGACTTCTTTGTTCGTAGTTGATAGCAGATGTTCATAAAATGAAGTAGCTGTTTATCATCAGGTATCTACTATCCAGCTACTTATCCAGGTTCATGGACTGTAGGTACGTTTGTTGTTTAACTTCAGTTTAATATAAAAAAAAAAACTATAGGAGAGGCTGTTAAAGGTAGATAACAACGTGACGACCCAATTTCATCCCGTAGTTACTGTTAATGACGTTAAAAACCATTCGATCAAAGAAATGAATTGCAGGGCAAGGCTCGTATACACTACATGGCTGCTTGGCAACATGTCATATAAAGAAAGATTTCTTATTGAAGAAATCACTGAGAGCCTATCAAGGCTTCATTTGCTTGTAGTTCAGTGGCACATAGCAATTGTTCCTATTTATACAATTTTCGTTTTACAGACGTAAATGTAAGAAACGACCATACAGTTTATCCGATGGTTAATTCCACCCACATCTATCGTCGATTAGGAATCAAAATGCAGATGCGTTGTTTCGTCTGAGCTCAAAGATTAAATGCTTCTGTGACAGTTATATGGTCTCCGGTTCTCGTCACTTACCACATGAAACACGGCAATATTTTGCTGATATTCTGTACTTGAGTCCACTTACGTATGATAGCAGTATGAGAGGCAACATTATCCAATAAAAAAATTCTAAAATTTTATTTAAAAAAAAACCTAAAAACCTCGTTAATTTTCAGACAAAAGATATTTAAAGCGACATAAAAAGACATCTAAAACGCAATTCTCGAAAATATCAACATTTATCTCCGGCTCTTGTCAGTAACAATAATGAAATACTTATAAAATATGAATTTATAAAACAAGCTGTCTATAATCTTCCTTGATCTACAATAGAAGTGCCCGATCCAACATTCTAAGAATAATTTACAATATCGTACTAATTAATCATTAAACCAACACTTTTATTGTACTACATTCTTTTGGGACTAAAGTTCGACAAATGATCATATAATTAGTTTTTACCAAAATAGTTTCAATTGTAACCCTGCCACGGCTTTTGAATGGCCGACGGCGTTTTTATCCATTTTAAAACACGTAACCCAAATTATACAGAGTGGTAATAGAGATTATCGCTACGCCAGACGTAAATCATAGATAGGCGATGGGCATCAGCCAGCAGCATCAATGGCACGAGACGTCTGGTACTGAGTCTGGCGAATGAAATCTTCTCTAGAGTGTGAGAGTATCGTCTCCAGCGGTGGACTTTTATAGACATAGACATATTGGACATCATACAGAAAAAAATATAACACGAGGTAAATGAATAAAAATACCAGAGAATTCGTGTGAAGTCAAATTACTTAGTTGAGCTAATTGCTGCTGTACTAAATGACAGCAGCTTTGATTTTCAAATAGAGCCCGAAGTTGACTGTTATAGCCTGATGAATGGAACGTAGAAGCTATAAATACCAATCAAATTAAGTGTTCACAAATGCAATTGGACGTTGTAACGCGAAAAGGTTCTAACCCTCAAAAGTCTACTATTGTAATATTGGCGTTGAAGTCTTCTAGAAGTAATGGTTTTTATATATACAATTTAAAAAACAGTGATATTGACTTCTTTTCTCTATAGACCGAGATTAGTCCAGGAGAATTCGGCGCATGAGATAGACTAGATTTTGTTGGAATTTCTTTTAGTATACGAATGAATAGGTCCTAAGGGTTACTTTTGAATATAACGATTGCGTAACTTCGTCCAATTAATTGTAAGGGAGTTAATTATAATGTAAACCTTATGAGGTTAAATAATTTTCAGTTACAAATTATAAATGTCTTTATAATAGTAATTTATTAAAATGTTTCTTTGACATACTTACAAGTCTAGAACATTTAAAAGCGGTATTAATTTCGTTCATTGCGATATCTGCACTGCTGTACACTCGGGCTCATTTCCATTACATTCCAAACGCGAATATGTAATTACCACGTAATATAGGATTGAAAAAAGAGGCGTTTAATTTAATGCGGCTTTTTATAACGTGTGGAGTAATGTTTTGTGGCAGGAATTTCCAGGGAATTTGTTAAAGAGTTGTGAAAATTGAGTTTTAAGCAAACTATCTAAGATATAATAGAAAAACCTTTAAAAAAATATATTTAAAATGTTAATATGCCACATGAAAAGTGTTGTACCATTTCTACATATCGACAAGTTCACAAACGTTAACGCATTAATCTGATACGTATTGTAAGACAATGGATCGAAGAAAATGACAACCCAGAAGCCCCAGACTTCCCAGCTTTAGCGGTAGTACGTGACTCCACCACCGACCACGTTTCGACTGTGGAGCGTAGGAGCGGCATCGCTATACATATCTCTTTCATCGCAGCTACACTTTGGTTTCGAAGATCTGAGGAAGATGACACCTTTCAGAGTATTCCGATTCGCATTGAGAGTGGACTCGAACAGCTCGCACTTTCGGCGGGCTTTCCGTATCAAGTCAGCCGAGAATGCTTCTTATAAGCTCACGATATCCACACCATCTGGATGCTTGTCGGTCCACCACTGTTCGATTTACTAGGAGTTTTCTTCCACGCACGATTTCTTTGTGGAATTGTTTACCACCGGAAAATTCCCCGGCCGGAAACGACTTAGAGTTTTTCAATAAACCTGCACCTGCGTTTCCCCTGTTCATGGGCGGCGGGCGACACTTAGAATCAGATAAGCCTCATGCTCGTGTGTCCCTATTCCCCTCATCTATATAAAAAAAGCAACTAAGATCCATCAGAATTGTCTATATAAGACACAAAACCATGGAGACAAAATGTGCGACGGGTTATCTAACATTGTCACATCAGTTTAATTTATCTAGTATGGCTAACTTAAAGTGTGATGATTTGATTATAGAAATAAAATAGTTTATGTAACAGGTCATAGTTTTCAAACAACGATATGTATCATCCGGCCTAGTTTATTATAATATTGATGTAAAATATCAGTAATATTTATAAATATACTGAACATCTGTCGAAGTTATAGTTTGTTTATTTCAACGTTAAGTGATAGTTTTAGTGATGTCCGAGGTAAAAAAATTATCGACATTTCGTGATGACACATTTAATGATCAAATAACTTTTTATAAAAGCTGGGAATTTGCCAAAAATAATTGTATACTTTTTGGTACTTGTTCATTATACAAGAATTGAGGAAAAAGGTATTTTATAATAATGTAAAATCAGAATATTATACCTGATTTACTGACAGAGGGTAGTGTAACCTTGACAAGTAGAGTTGGACTTCAATCTCAACTCTTTACCTTTCTGCTTCGCATTTGGAGGATACATTTATATTACAAGGAGTCGACATTTATCATGACAAATCAATTTTTTTATAAAAGGGAATATCATTAATCCTTTATATGAAAATTATTCACAAATTTTGAGTAATATTGTCATAACAAGCTCGAAAATAAATATATAGCCAGAGATGATAATAAATTCCTAGCCACCGTAAGGTTATCTAAAACCAACACCCGCAGCGTGACAAAATTCACGCGTTTTAATTAAAACCGAACAAACACTTCCGGGCTAACACGTACACCAATTTATCGATAAATAGCTTGTGCGTCTCTTGACATGTCGGTGTATAACTGAGTGCTATTAATGTTCCCCTATTCACTTAACGTCTGGCGCAGCTAAACAATGCTTTCCATTATCGTAATACCCGCATAAAAATATATATAAACTATTAACCGCCCAAAGAATCTCCTTACAGATAGGAAGATAGTCTATAAAACGTACAATGCGAAGAGACGCTTCGTTGATTCCGTCGTTGGAAACTTTGCCGTATCACTCAACGTTAAGCGTTGCATGGAATAAATAAGGGAAGTTATAAAAACAGATAGAAAATAACAGATATTTCTTTTAATTTTCTGACTAATTTCACTAATTGACTATTACAATAACCGGTTACTACAAGTTGCTTGCGAAAACCATTTATAATTAAATGTTTTTAACGATATGTGATCTCCAAGCTTTACACATATAATTCATTATTTAAAAAATGTTGCCAGATATCTCATCTCTTCATCATCATTCCCTAAAAGTTCATTTCTGTATATGGACCCCTCAGATGAAGACAGATTAGAAGCAATTCACAAAACCTTACTACGATTTCTCTGACTTCCATGGACGAAAAATGCAAAGTAATAATAAAAACTGTATTAATCTGGTGCATCAAAATATACAAGGTATGTTGGCAAAGGACTAGAAGTTGAATTATTTTAAATAGTAACTATATGCATATTTTATGTCCATTGTCAATTATAATAAAACCACTCTGAACATAGGGGTTATGCAAAGATGCTTTGTAGGGAGAACTCGGCCACTTTAGCAGGCGATTTGGCACTGTTATCAGGAAGGTGGTGAGATAATGCTGCCCGTCGCCTGTTTCTATTTCCCTGTTGGCTCTTACGACACCCACGAGACGATATGCACAGTGGCAGTGGATATTATCACACGGACGAAATTGGGCTATTTATTTTATTATACCACTTACTCCTTTAAATGTTAAATACTAATCCTAATTTTATTATAATAATTCATCATTTCCACAAGTCCACTGCTGAACATAGGCCTCCCCAAAGTAATGCCACAAAGCACGGTCCTGAGCCACCTGCATCCATCGACTTCCTGCAGGTCGTCACTCCATCTAGTGGGGGGTCGCCATACATTGCGGCTACTGGTACGAGGCTGTCATTCAAGAACCTTTTTCACCATCGGTTATCGGTTCTTCGAGCTATAATGGCTAATATATAGTATATATATATATATATATATATATATATATATATATATATATATATATATATATATATATATATATATATATATATATATATATATATATATATAATATTTGTCCGTATAAAATTCTGGAAATTTGATACATGATGTAATTTTTTTATTAGAATTTAAATTTTTCATTAAATTACAAATATAGCCGGTATATAGACAAAATGTCCGAACATTTTCAGAGTCCGCTGAAACGTGCTAGAGCATGGACGGATGCACATGCATCGATACGCGACGGCGTGGAACGCGAAGCGAGCGCCGGATATTTCGTTTTTAAAATTTTCAACGCTTTGCATGTGATGACTGATGACATTAAGAGATTTTTAATTTTCAACAGGAAAAAAATAAACACGTGTTTAAACGATAAAAATACTTTTTCATGTCTATGACGTTTGTATACAACATTGACTTTGAAGTATAGTCTCTTCTACTTCTGCCTTCTTCACCTTGAAAAAATTTATAAGTGGTAATATAAATAAAATAAGAACGTCATCGATGTAGTTGAAGTCATTAAATACGCATTAAATTAAATTACTCAAAAACTACTGATCAGATCTTGATCAAATTTATATGGGACCACATGAGAAGCACCAGCTTTCAAATAAAAAATCAGAATCATCAAAATCCGTTCACCTAGAAAAATGTTCTGAGGCAACATACTTAAAAGAATATACAGTCGAATTGAGTACGATCTTCTTTTTATGAATTCGGTTAAAAATAATTCAAAGATTAGTTTTTGGTTGTGATATTCTTGAGAAAGGAGTTAGCTAGGGTTACGAAAAACTTTGCTATAAGTTAATTAAAAAACAATGGTAGGTACTTTAAGTTTCAAACTCGAATTTTAATCAAAACTTTCAATTATGAATAATAATTGAAAGTTTTGATTAATTATTTCCAAATTTCGAAATTAAGTACATTATGAATCGATTACGACTCCAAAATCGATTTACGACACAAAATTTCTGATCGCCTAATCGGTTCGTTAACCGAGGTAATGGTGTATATATGATTTACTCAGTTATTAAAGTTGTCTCAAGAGCAACCGATTGAAATTGGAAAGGACACAGGAAGGTGCGTTACGTACGAATGCCCGCGCAATTAATGGAAGCGAAGGGGTCGCGGTTGGGCGCCCGTGAATCGTAATGGCCGGTGACCCACGTTGGACTTAATACGGACGGAATTGAACCGTAAAATTGTATCCATAAAATTTTCTTTCTATACGTGCTAGTATGACAGTCAACTACGCACATCCCGTATTATTCAAAATATTGAAAGAAATTATGTAGCCTATTATATAACTGCGACAGACAGCGACATTCTTCTAACCGTTATAGACTATTAAGTTCTACTGCTGATCATAGGCCTCCTTCATAGATTTTCTTGTAGGAGGGATATTTGTCATAGTTGCACACCTAGAAAGCGTGTTGAAAACTGCAGTTTTTTATATTAGTCGTTATTTGGAAAGCGCTGATGCCCATCTCCTGATTTGTTTCCCTTTTTCGACTCTTACCACACCCACGAGATGATCCGGGGTAGTAGATGTTCTTGCACCACTACTACACAATAATACACCATTCTTTTTAATGTCTGTCTTTTGTGTTCATGCAAATAAAAACTCACAAAGGAAGGCTAACTTGTGTTTAATATAAACATCGACGGTTTCTTTTTTTTCTTTTGTGTTTAAAAATTTTTATTTTCTACTGTACTGTGTCAATCTCATTCACTTAAAAGTATGATAAACACCCAATCGAAGTATCTATAAGGAATATATTACTGATTATTAATACTATTTATTTAAATTGGTGTAAGAAGTGAGTGACATGCTCGACAGAGGACAATTTCGTCGACAAAAACTGGCGATATGTTGAAGATGAGCTAAATTTAGAATACTCTTTACTTTTAACCAACTAGCGTGTATGCGTAGATATATATGGATGTGAAAAAAGCAAAAGACGTGTATCAGGATCGTGCCAAATGAAAGTCCAAAATCCCAGCCTACCCCCCGGGGAGACAGGTGTTAGTTTATATATAAAACATCTTGATTTAAAAGTAAACAATTTTAAAGTGATTTGATCTACAATAACCTAAGGTCAGATATTTTGGCAGAAGAGAGGCGCTAAAATAGTTTTCGGCCAGGACACGATTGCTACTTCAGTAGCGCTAACATAATCCGCCATTTTGCTTATTTAATTTGTTTGTTTTGAAGTAGAGTTTATAAGTTGTTTTGTGCAATGTCAGTTTTAAGTAATATAATGACATGAATAGACATATACGTGTTATTAAAAATTCATGATTGGTAAGTTTTTAATATGAATACTTTACAAACATATATTTAAATTAGGTTAGGTTTCCCGGTTAAAACTAAATTCGTGTCCGAGAGGAAAATAGCTACTTACGATTTGACAGCGCTTACCGCTTACGATCGCCATTTTGCTTACAAGCGCTTGCTAGCGCTTTTTTCTGCCAAACGCACCTAATAACTCAATCAGACATGTAGGAAGTCGATGGATGCAGGTTGCTAAGGCCAGTGCTTTATGGCAATCTATGGGCGAGGCCTATGTCCAGCAGTGGTCTTGTGGAGGTAATGATCGTGTTTACTTACTATGTACAGTTCCTACACTAACTTATAGATAAAAATATATGTTGAAAATATTTTAAATAATACTTATAATTATTTATAAAAGTAATCAAAGCAATTTCAAAGAATCGTTTTCTTCAAATTCTGACCAGTCGTTGCTAGGTTTGCAACCATGTATCGAAAATCCGGTAAAATCGATAATTGACCGACCGAAGATTCGGTTTCGGTTTCGAACAAAAATCGGCCGAACGTTCGGTCGCACCGAAACTTATTGTTCGTAAATTGACACGTCGTGTTATTCGGCTAACTTATTTCGGCTAACTAGTTCATCACAAATAATATCTTTTTCGACGGAGTGTACGAGGACAGAGGACTGTCCTCGTGACAGAGAACCCGTACTGTGCGGCGGCGGAGAAAATGTTCCTTCATTTACTACAGAACTGATCTTTCCAGCCTTCAACATACAGAAGGGAAAGGCGTGTCTTTGGAATACGCATAATTATACTCCTAATTAATATGGATATACCTAAATCTGAAAATCAAAAAACGGTTTTGAATAAAGGAATTCAATTTTATCTGTCGGAGTCATTATTGTAACGCAATGCCAACATATATTGATATTGGAAGAGCAGTTCCTATCTGAGAACAGCGATCGTAAGGTATCTTTCTGCTCCGCCTGTCAGTGTTTCAAGTAAACAGCTATTTAGTGGCAATATTGAATAACACCAACTATAGACGACTTTTTTGGAACATTTTTTTATTTTTACTATATTCCTCTAAGATATATAAAACATATAAATATTTCGTCATCGATGTTGAAGAAATGTACACTGTGTGATTGTTTTTAAATGAGGAAAAAGGAGCCTTATGAATTATAAAGAATACTTATTAAACTGTGCTGTTAACACTAATAATACTCATTTATTTCTAAACTTAAATTAAAAGAAGAAAAAATATCGATAATATCGTTGGAACTGGCGATATATCTATCTACGATATTTACCTCTTTGCGATATAAATATCAATTATAATGAATACCTATTAACTGTGCGGTTAACACTACTAATGCCCATTTATTTATAAACTTAAATTAAACGAAGAAAAATATCGATAATCTCGTTGGAACGGGCGATATATCGATCTACGATATTTACTACTTTGCGATATAAATATCAACTATAAAGAATACCTATTAATTGTGCTGTTAATACTACTAATACTCATTTATTTCTAAACTTAAATTAAAAGAAGAAAAATATCGATAATATCGTTAGAACTGGTGATATATCGATCTACGATATTTACTGCTTTGCGATATAAATATTAAATATCAATTATAAAGAATACCTGTTAACTGTGCTGTTAACACTACTAATACTCATTTATTTTTAAACTTAAATTAAAAGAAGAAAAATGTCGATAATATCGTTAGAACTGGCGATATATCGTTCTACGATATTTACCACTTTGCGATATAAATATCATATATAAAGAATACCTATTATATGTGCTGTTAACACTACTTATACCCATTTATTTTTAAATTTAAATTAAAAGAAGAAAAATATCGATAATACCGTTGGAACTGGCGATATATCGATCCACGATATTTACCTCTTTGCGATATAAATATCAACTACAATGAATACCTATTAACTGTGCTGTTAACACTACTAATACTCGTTTATTTCTAAACTTAAATTAAAAGAAGAAAAATATCGATAATATCGTTAGAACTGGTGATATTTCGATCTACGATATTTACCGCTTTGCGATATAAATATCAATTATAAAGAATACCTGTTAACTGTGCGTTTAACACAACTAATGTTCATTTATTTCCAAACTTAAATTAAAAGAAGAAAAATGTCGATAATATCGTTGGAACTGGCGATATATCGATCCACGATATTCTATCCTCTTTGGGATATAAATATCAACTATAAAGAATACCTATTAAATTTGCTGTTAACACTACTAATACCCATTTATTTCTAAACTTAAATTAAAAGAAGAAAAATATCGATAATATCGTTGGAACTGGCGATATATCGATCTACGATATTTACTGCTTTGCGATATAAATATCAATATTTTTTTGTGTTACATCCCTAGTCGTGGTTGGTAAAAAAGAAGTAGTGATGAAATAAAAATTCAATTAAAAATTCATATTATAGTTTATGTAATAAAGAATGTTGTAATTTAAAAGTTGTCCCATCCACGTTAATCTTATACTAACCAAAGTAGTCTAGTAACAGTCGGCTCAAGTTCATTGCTACGCGTTCATTACGCGTTTGAAGGATGCCTCTTGTGCCGTGACTTGACCCCATCTTGAACCCCATTTTAATTGACATAAGAGCCAATTTGCGTCCATTAACGCACTAATGACATGGTTAGTCACTAATATGTTTAAAAGTATCTACAGATAGTAAAGTAAAAATAAGGAAACTTTGCATGTTTGAAGAATGTGCATGTGGAATTTATTTGTTTTAGAAGTAAAGGTGTATGTACTAGCAATATGAATTTAAAAAATTTAAAATAGAAAAGATTTCATATCATCTATCGATATGAACAATGATAGCGTGTAAATTCGTTGAGTCTACAACGATTTTACACGCCATCGCCCGACGTGAATCGCTCGATTTCATACAAATACTGACATGAACTAGCTCTACTCCACGACTCATACATCCTACTTCTACGCCGCCCTGCATATCTTACCAGGTCGTTACTCCATATTCTATGTACAAACATGAGTAATATCCAAGATATATTTTAAGTACTTGTACGTACATTCTGTTAGATGATAAGAGGGGGTGTTAAATAAGATTTTTTTTAAATAAAAATATCATTACAAATATGACATTTTTAGTTCTAGTCAAAATAAAGACACTGAAAAATGGATTAATTTATTAGTTACAAAACGTTACAACTACATATAAATATAATTATATTCTTTAACAAAAATTATAAATCGACTTCAAATTGCTAAAAAGAAGTTATTTATTTGTTGCCCTCTACAAATTTATGTTGACCCACCCTTAAATTATAACATATTTAATAAAAAAAGAATCATCAAAATCGGTTCACAATCTGCCAAGATGTCGCGTAACATACGTACAAAAAATACTCGAATTAAGAACCTCTTCCTCTTTGAAGTCGGTTAAATGTTGAAATACATTTAGAAAGTTTTAGGTCTGCAAATAATTTTTTCCATGGAGTAAGAGATCAAAAGTCTTGGCGAATACAATTGTAGCTCTGAACGATGTGATTATCCGTGTCAAGATACTGAAATTTACTGGATATAAAAAACCTACATAATATGGTCTATTTTAAGGGTTTATGGTGATGTGTAACTCCCAACATTTATATGTAGAAACGAATGCATTAGTTTAGTTCCCTGAACTCCTCGAGTTAACAACTATTATATTTGATTTTTTTTAATATTAAAAAAGTAATATTTTAAAAAACAGGATCACATGTATATTTTTTTCATTTTCATTTCGTCATAATTATTATAAGTTGACAGATTCCAGACATAAAGTGGTTTGATTAAATGGCAGTTAAAATTTTTTCGCATTTTAGTACCGATTTAAATTAGAAATGTTGCTCGCGAATACAAAAAGAAAACATTGCAAATTAAAAGCAAACGAGTTGCCAAAGTATCTGCATAATA
The DNA here is from genome assembly GCA_907164705.1 of Parnassius apollo. Taxonomy (NCBI): domain Eukaryota; kingdom Metazoa; phylum Arthropoda; class Insecta; order Lepidoptera; family Papilionidae; genus Parnassius; species Parnassius apollo. The sequence continues at coordinate 5,763,452 of CAJQZP010000088.1, read as the reverse complement.
ATAATTTGCAGAAATATTTTATTAGCTGCCAGTACGAACGCTGAGGCCGGAAAAAAAGAGAAATGTCTCATTATCATTTTGTTACCAGTCCGAGAAACAAAGTGGAGACAAGCTGGAAAAAACAAATATAAAATTATGCACAAAGAAATATTTTATCTGTGACATCGTTTTAGGGTGGCTGCAAGATTCAACTGGGAGAAGAAAGTGCCAGCTTTTTATGTCTTACACAGACGTGATCAACAGCAATACAATTTTTTATAAAATTGAAGTATCTAACGAAATTACAGTTTACCTAATCGTAAGTGGTAGAGCCATGCTGCAGTTTCATTAGAAGTATAATTGTAGCATGAATGGGTCGGCCCGACCGGGGAAGCATCAAGCCAAAAGCCAGCGTAAAATAGCAGTTTAATGCTGCTGTGCTTCGTATGGTGAGTGTAGAGAACCGGAGAGCCTTTTTACTGAAAACGAGGCATTCCATCTTAGTCCTCACGGTTGACAACGCATCTGCATTTTGATTTGTAATCGAGGATAGATGTAGATGTCTATGATTCACAGCATCCAATTATCGTCAGGTGGACTGTGTGCTCATTTGTCACCCTATCCTATAAAAAAAGTTACTACTGCAGTCCATGAACCCCTGTCGCCAACTTCAAAGGAGCCAACAGATGCGTTGTCACCTCTGTGGATTGAGAAGTATTGGCTCACAGCATGTAATTATGATAGCTCTTTACACCCGTGTACCTAAAGTAAGCTGTAAGGTATTTTGATGACAATAAATATAATGATGTAAGAGGCACAGAGTATTGTACATACAGAGCGGACTATTGAAAGACCAAAAATACTTCATGGACTTAGACTGATGGCGACATACTGTCTCGTATATAGCTTCAAAGAAATGTTATTCTTATCAAAAACAATAATTGATGATAACATGAGAACTTAAGATTTAAATAATACAAGAGTTCGTACAAGAACGATGAACTTAAGATACTTATATCGTTATTTGCAAACAATGTGTATTATGTATCTCAGATGTAATATACCGCCCGAACGATGGCGAGAATTAATGATGGAGAGACATATCATGGTACTGTTATTACCAATCCGCGAGGCGAGCGTGTTGATCAAGAAAATCTTGCTTACACGGCTCAATATGAAAAGGTTAACAAAATCGATTAACTAACATCGAATACTAACGCCGTGTGACGGCGTTAGAGTATCCACTACTCTTCCTATTGGTTACATACGAGACGACTGTAGGAATTGCTGGAATAGATTTGGGGCTTTCGATAGGTGGTAGTATAACGATCACGTTTACGTCAAACGTGAATTACCCAGAGCCATGACGGAAAGCAGCGTCTATTGTGCAAGTCCTGGCACTCTGATCGTCAATGTGTCAAGCTTGACTATTTAGAGGGAGAGGAATTTGTCTTTTCATGCATCCATTATAGCCTATAAAAGTCCACTGCTGTACATAGGCCTCCATCATAGATTGCCTCATGGGGAGATTTGACATAGTTGCCAAGCTTGGCAAGCGTGTTGGCAATCGCAGTTTTTGTTGTTGGATTGTTATCTGGAAGATGCTGCTGCCTATCTCCCGTTTCATTTTTTCTCTGTCGCCTCTTAAACCCTAGGGACGATACTTTATTTATTTTATTTATTTATTTTATTTGCCTACTAGACGATACGGGGTAGTAGATATTCTTACACCGCCATTACACGAACACATGTGTTTTACGTTTGTATAAAGGGGAAGAACCGAGGAATATAATTCGAAGCTGACGCTGCTGGTATTGTAAATTTTTAAGAAGATTTAACTCTACAAAATTCTATATTCCATTCATATCAACATACGGTATTCCGGCAAGTGCTCTACAAAATTTTGTAACGAATATCAAGTTCCTGAAAAGTATGGCTCACAATATTGTATTTGCAACTGTTCCTAATATTAGTAACAGTTTCGTGGAAACTGTTCACTGTTAAAATTCACTTTCATATTTTATTACCTGTATTTTTCACAAAGTACGAAAACATTTCCGACTACACTGTGTTTTTTAGCTCTTATGGGTTAAAGAGAACTATTATGAAGCGTAAAATATTTTAAAATCTTTTTTTGCTCGAATGTTCTTTTGGTGTACTGCCCTTTTTGAACATAAGAAAATACCCAGTTTATATTACCCGTGGTTTAAATTAATGTTTTTTATAGAATTAGGATGACAAACGAACACACGGTCCACCTGATGGTAAGTGGTTGCTGTGGCCCATAGACATCTACATATATCCTCGATTAAGGATCAAAATGCAGATGCGTTGTCTTAGGACTAACATGGAATGCCTCGATTCCAGTAAAACAGGACTCCGGTTCCCTACACTCACCATACAAAACACAGCAATATCAAGCTGCTATTTTACGCTAGTATTCTGTGAGAGCGTGGTCCTTCCCCGGTCGAGACGACCCTTTCGTGCTACAACCACGATAGAGCTGCAGCGTGGCTCTACCACGTATAAAATAAATTATAAGAAAATACCCAGTGTTTATTACTTCGTGACTGAAAAATATAATTGGAAATTGAAATTGTTAATCTTCATTAAACTTACATATTTTGAAAGTTTCTAACAGCTCGTTAATTACCTGAAAAGAAAAGACAAGAATTAAAAACAAGGTAAACAGATTTTTCATGGTACAATTAAATTTATTTTCTATTACTTTAGTGTTTTATTGTATACATATCCAGGAAACTCTTACATAATACGTGTGCAATAAAACTCCGTTCGTCTCAATACATAAAGTGGTTTATTGAGTCTTGGGCTTGAACTATTTTGTATGGTTATGAAGGGTCCTTCTAACTAAAGGAGTCCCTTAACCGCGAAATGTTACATTTATAAATTTCATACTTTACATTAATTTCAGGTCGCACATTTCCGCAGGAATTTTTTCGTAAAACAGTTTCTAGTTTAAAGAGTAAACACCTGAGACTAAAATTTATAAACCGCTATTTGTAATCAAGCCGCTTAAGTTTTATATTCGCGGAAATATGCAAAAGTCAATAATATTATTTTATTCTTTCTTTCTTTCAAATGCACTGTTACCGTTACAGCCTATTTAAGTCCACTGCTGAACATAGGCCTCCCCCATAGATAGCCTTATAGGGGGGATATTTGACATAGTAAGCACGCCTGGCAAGCGGGTTAGCAACCGCAGTATTAGTCGTTATTAAGTAGCCGGTGCTGCCCATCTCCTGATGAGTTTCCCTCTGTCACCTCTTACGACACCCACGGGATGATATGGAGTAGTTGATATTCTTACACCGCCACTACACGGTAGTTCAAACACACACAATAACTTTAGGACATATCAATGGTAACAAATTTATCATATAAAAATGGAGTTTAGGAATTTTTTAAGCGTAGCATATTAATTTCTGGCTGCACAACGAGTGTTGACGTACACGACTACGTTCGTAGAGAGAATACTTCTGTTTCGTATGGTGAGTGTTCAGAACCGGACACTTGTACTAGTATCAAGGCCATTCCATCTTAGTCCGCATCTGAATTATGATTTTTAATAGAAGATTACGTCGGTTGTATGGATTACAATATTCATTATTCATCAGGTGAAATTTGTACTCGTTCGTCACCCTCAATTATTTCTATATAAAAATTAAGATACTTCGTAGCTCAGGCCACAGAATAAATATAAATATACGCACTAGACGTACCCAAGAACAGTGCGTTTTTTTAATTCTATAGGACACGACCTAGAACTCCGCTGGTACAACCTGGAATCGTTAATTGAAATTTTAAGTGCTGATTTACCATCAGCTCAACGTATGCAAAATATGTAGAGACCTGCATGATTGGGAAATTATTAATCATCATTATTACAGCCCTTCACAAGTCCACTGCTGAACATAGGCCTCCCCCAAGTAATGCCACAAAGCACGGTCCTGAGCCACCTGCATCCATCGACTTCCTGCATATCTTACCAGGTCGTCACTCCATCTAGTGGGGGGTCGCCCTACACTACGCCTACCGGTACGAGGCTGCCACTCGAGAACCTTTCTTCCCCATCGGTTATCGGTTCTTCGAGCTATATGGCCGGCCCATTGCCACTTCAGCTTACTAATCCGTTGGGCTATGTCGGTCACTCTGGTTTTACTGCGGATATCCTCATTTCTGAGTCTATCACGCAGAGAAACTCCGAGCATAGCCCTCTCCATAGCTCGCTGAGCGACTTTGAGCGTCCTCATACGGCCAGCAGTGAAGGACCACGTCTCAGATCCGTAAGTCATCACTGGCAACACGCACTGGTTGTACAATTTAGTTTTTAGAGATTGAGGTATACCTGACGAGAAGATATGTCGTAATTTCCCGAACGCTGCCCAGCCGAGTTGAATCCGTCGATTGACCTCTCGGTCGAAGTTGGACTTACCTAGTCGGACTATTTGTCCCAGGTAAACATACTCGTCAACAACTTCGAGCATAGTGCTCCCAACAACTACCGGCATAGGTGTGACATGGACATTAAACATGATGATCATGATGATCATGTTTAAGGGAAATTATTAATAATTTGAAAATTTGTACAGATGAACAACACGCACTAGGTCATGTGCGAGTGTATATTATATCACAGAGGGTTTTGCCGCAAAGTCGACTCAGGAAAGAGTCAACTCATTCCTATTCCAAAACCTTATCCAATATTCGAGCGACGGCCTATGCCTAGCAACAGGAGGTTTTAAAATTATTCTTTTTTTCGTTACTTGCCAGTAAGCCACTGCTGAACGTGGCTACCGCCAGTGCAGTGGTCTGAAGAGTATAGCCAGCCAGTATAATTACAGGCTGTGAGTTACTCTATCTTAGTCCTCAGAAATTACAACTCATTTGCAGCTTTCTTTGCTTGAAGTTTGCTGCAGGTGTCCGAGGACTGCAGAAGCCACTTATCATCAGACTGTTAGTTCGTTAGTCACTTCAGTTTATGACAAACAAATATTACGAATATTGAATAATTCAAAATATACTGAACCCCTAATTAATCGTAATTATAAAATCTTTAAATACTTTTTTATGATATTATCACTATGGGTTCGGTCCAATGTTAAATGAATGACGTAGTATTAATTATTTGAAATGATAATCAATTTTATGACGACAGCCATTTTGAATTTAATATATTTTAAGTGCTCCTTCGACAACTTTATGTAATGTGTTTCGTATGGAGTTGAAAATAATTTGCTTAATGCATTTTATAATTGTAACTTATAAAGTATTTATTTTAATATAATATTGGAGCGACGACCAGGAAAAAGATGTAGTGTCGATTAATGCATGTGCTCTTGATTTTGCATGGGGAGGCCTTTGTTCAGCTTGTGGACTAGTAAATGAACGACTGTAATGATGATGATGATGATTAAAGTGAAAAACGTGCCAACAATCCACGTTATGGCAAGTGGCTACTTCAGTTCATGATTACCTGCAAATATTTTCTAACAAAAAAGACGAAGGGATTTAACTAATATTAACTAAAATTGATTATTTTACGCTGGTATTCTTCAGAGCGTGGTCCTTCCCCGGGCGAGCCGACCTATTATAATAACAATAATAATCTTTATTTGTAAGAATATGGTTGTACAATGGTGTTCGAGTATAATTTGTTCTATATATTCTACCCCAGTGGTGTGCAAATATTAATAGTCAAGTACTCGTAACTTATACAACAACACTTATCAAATTTTTAACAAAACAATTTTTTTTAACATTACTCAGTTGATTTTACGATTAATTAATTATGCAACAGTGTCAGAAAACTAAATCGCCTATAAGATGTATAAGTATTCAATAATACTGAGCTACAATTAGCTCAATGTTAAATATTAATGTTCTTATGTCAGTAATTATATAATGTCAATTATAAATGTTACATATCGAAATATTTTTTAATTTTTTTTTAAATTTTTTACATTTATTTTCAAATTAAATATTATAATTCAAAATATATTACAAAGATTATAATAATGAACTTAACTAAAATAATAATTAAAATTATAATATTTACGATTAAAACTAATTTTATACAGTATAAAAGAAGAAACTATAATATAGAAGATCTAAAACTAAAAATTTTAATAGTCAAAAAGCCCTGCTCCCCCGTGGTATAGTGCCAAGAACGCTGGCTGCGTTTCCTCGCTGAATAGCTATACTTAGCCTTTGAGCGAGGAAAGAACCAGCCCTCTTATCACCAGCAGCGACGACCAGTCGTGGATACAGTTCCTTTAGAAATTTCACTGCACGCAAATTCAAAATGTAATATCGAATTGTCATTAATTTATTTCAATATTCACATCAAATTTATAATTAAATAAATAAAATTTTAATTTATAAGAGTAAAATAATTGAAACATTATTTTAAACATTGTGTCAAATTCTTAAATGTATCGCCTAGTGACTGAAAAGATTGCTGAATGAGCCATTTTTTTAGGTGAGCTTTCACTCTCTATTAGTGCTACAACTAATATAACTGTAGTATGCTTAGGAGTAGACTTGTGATGGACTGTGATGATAGTGATTATTAAAACTCTTTTAAGATATTTTTTCAAAACCGCATTGTACATCCCTTTAGTTAATCCATCATGCTGGGAATTTAGCATTTCCAACTACGCCCTGCAAAATGGTTGTGCAAATCTTAAGTGCTCTTTCAATTTTCAAAAGTTGCATCTCAGCCGGCTTGCAGCTCGCATTAGCCTAACCGACCAAAGAGATTGCAGCTTCAGAGGCGTGTCTCAAATGTAAGCGTGAACCGAGGCAGCTGTAATTTCAAATCGCTGTTTGTATGATGTTTTATGAAATGTGAGATATGGTAGATCAGGGACTAAGCTAAAAGCAATTTGTGTAAATTGATTATGCGAGTGACCCGGGTTCGATAACCGCTGGCACTAATGTAATTGTTAATTGTTACAGTAAGTGACTATGTGTGTGTAAGGACAAGTCTAAAATATCAAAATATTTCGGGGATACGTCAAGCCCAACAACACACATTGGAGCAAATGCGTAATGTGGGAATAATTGCTCCATAGTACGCTCAGGGAAAAAAATTGATTGTGGAAATTCATTCTCATCTCACTTTTTATACGAGCATTCGGCTCACCTGATAGTGAGTGACTGCCGACGCCCGTAAATAGCTGCAATAAATACCAGAGGAATTGCAGATGTATTGCCGGCCCTTTAAAAAAGAGTAGGTTCGGTATATATTATATATGTTATCTTACAAAATATATAATATGAAAAATGAAAAAAAAATATTTCGAAGACGTGAACATGCAATGAGGCTGCGCGGTGGACACTTTCTTGCTCCAAAAACCAGAGGAGGCCAGTGCCCTGTTTACCCTGGCCAGTAACTATTTTTGGACGCATTTAGTAATTTACCTTAGGCTAACTGATGGAAAATTTTTGTCACTTTAAGGTGTTTACAAAAAAGATATTTATACAAGTAAGGAAGAGGACACGTCGTAATGAAAAGTTTGTACAAGGGCTCCAAGTTTAATTTAAAATATACATATATATAATGCGTCATGTACAGGAGTACGGACCGGGTCCTCCTGTACATAAACCTACGAATCAATAGATAAGATATTACTTCAAAATAATTTTGTAATACAGTAGCGTAGCTGTGTGTAAATATATCCGACGCGGTCACTGCTTCCGTATTTTCTTCCGTATGAATAATTCAAAACTCCGAGAGCCACATGTGAGATAAATATGAACAAACTTCCGTCTCGTTCACCGTAATCCCGCATCAGGTAGTGCTACATAACGTTAGTACTCGAAACATTTGAATCAAAGGAATCAGTCCTAAGCTGCACATTTCAGTATATTTGACGAGAGCCGCTGCAAGGCAAAATTGAATAAATTTGTTTTAGCGTAGGACAAGAACCGCGGTCTCGTGCTAGATTAAGTTTTGCTTTGTGAACGTCGAGGCGGACTCTCGAGATGTACAATAAAAATATCCGAGACGTACAATATAAATTACTTCATTCAATATTAAACTAAAACGGAAAGCATCTTATTAGAAAATTCCTTTTTGAATTTTATTTGGATATTAAATTTAACTAACAATCAATAATGTAATAAAGTAATGAACTTTTTAAAATGCTATTAAAATTAAAACCTTATAATTAGCTTAAATAATTAAAGCGAAGTAGAAATAGGTCAAAAGAGTTCTTCAGTTCGCAGTTAAAGTAGATTCCAAGTTAAACCAAATTTGTTCATCAATTGCTCATGACTAATAGCTCAGGAACGTTAAACATTGGTGAAATAATTGTGGAAATAAGGTAACGTATTTTTTAATAGGATAGCGTGACAAACGAGCACTCAGGCCACATGATGGTAAGTGGATGCTGTGGCCTATAGACGCCTACATCTATCCTCGATTACGAATCAAAATGCAGATGCTTTGTCACCCGAGAGGACTAATATGGAATGCCTCCTTTCCAGTAAAAAGGTTCTCCGGTGGTTCTACACTCACCATACGAAACACAGTAGTGTTTAGCCGCTATTTGACGTTGGTATTCTGTCAGAGCGTGGTCCTTCCCCGGTCCAGCCGACCCATTCGTGCTACAACTATACAACTAATATAGCTGCAGCATAGCTCTACCACGTAAAAATTTTTGTTTTTAAAAATTAATTAGCAAACGAACTTATAGTGCACCTGATAATAAATGCCTACTGTAGTTCATGGATTTCCAATACCAACTGCAAACATAGGAAGCTACATATATCGGTGAAAGCCCAGGGTTCTCTATACCTTTCAAGTTAGAACAGCCGCCAAACAGCAGTGCTGGCACTTCTATTTCGCGGTAAAATTAGGCAAAAGATTCGTACCTACCCAAACGGTTTGTTAGACTTAAAATAAGTCCTACTACCTACCTAGTATCAAACCTGGTATTAAAAGACAATATCGAGTTACAACCCATACTTCACAATGTCAAAATGTGAATCATATATATATATATATAAAAAAACCCAATTTGGCGTTAGTCGCAGTTGAAACTTTATACACAAAAGTATAAAGCCCTCGCAGTTAGCGAAATAGCTCGCGAAAACATTCGGAAAACGGAAAATTTCGCAAAACTCCGATACCTGAGGCTGAAATTGGGAATAATGAATTCATATTCCAAGTTTCAGTCGGTAAAGTTGCATATATGGACTTACTATGTAGATGGGATATAAAAGCGGCTGTTGGCATTATACATATTTATTATCTACCCGGGATATAAAGTTGGTGAATTTTGCTATTTGAGATTACATACTCTGTGGCACTAAAGTAGAGCACGAAACTTTCTATTTATTTATGCCATTTAATATTACTATGAACCTAACAGTAATCCTAACAGCGACTATTACAAATGTAAGACAAAGACCTCATGGCATTCTATCTGGTGGTCTCTCTTACATAGGTCAAACAAAACATCACAACAAGTAAAAACCCGCGTGAAGGAACATATAGCTCACGTGAAGCACCGACGCTCCGGGAAGTCTGCAGTCTGCGAACATGTTCAAGATCGTCCCCACCATTACATTCGATTTGATAAACCACAAATCCTCGCAAAAAAACACCGATTCCTACCAAGGATGATACGCGAGGCTATTGAAATTAAAAACATAAATTTCAATAGAGAAGATGGATGGGTGCTGCCAGCAGCTTGGGATCCTATAATTAACAAAATTAAACCCAAACCCAAGCATACCACTGCAAGACTTCATGATACTATAAGCTCGTTATACGTTAATCGGACCAAAAATTAATATTCAAAAACTGAAGGTAGCCGGACTAACTATGACATTGAGACGTCCAAAGATCTGTCCCCCGTGACCATGGGTGCTGCAAAGCACCCGAAACGTCGGGATAGTAAAAACAAATTAAAGTAATTAAACGCGATAAAATCCGTAAATAATAGTTTTTAATTGAAAATGAGTTGAAAAAAAAAACAGTAATTAAAAGAAAATTAAAAAAGCAAGTAAATTAAAAGCCGGAAAGGAGATCATTTCGACTGTAAGTTTTTTATGTGTGTTATCTCTTTTTCTTTTACAGGACGAACCGATATTTGATGATTTTTTACTTGAAAGCTGGTATTTCTCGTGTGGTTCCAAAATTTGATCAAGATCTGACTAGTAGTTTTCGAGTTATCCTTAATAACGCGTATTTAATTGACTTCGACTACATTGATGATGTTCTCATTTTATTTTATATTGAAGTCGGTTGTACAATTTTTTTAAAATTTTACCACTTGTCAATAACCATGTAGTGTATTAAAATTTATTTTATAAAAAAACGGGTGTTCAGTTTATCATACCCGACCTTTTCTTATCTTACCAAACATAGACCTTTTAAGTCTAGCTGTGATAGACGCCTCCCTCATTACCAATGGAAATTACTTATAAGGGTAAATTAAAAAAAATGTACAAGTGTTTAATATAAATAAAATGCGAACATCATCAATGTGGTCGAAGTCAGATCTTGATCAAATTAAACAGGACCACATAAGAAGTACCAGTTCTCAAATAAAAGAGAATCATCAAAATCGGTTCACCTAGAAAAAAAGTTCTGAGGTAACACACTTAATAAATACCGTCGATTTGAGTTTGTTTGAGTTATTTTCGAAGTCGTTTAAAATGAACTATTCCTGGAAGGGATTTCTGATATTTACGCGAACACTACATATTGAATAAAACTATTTATTTACATTTATTTATAACGGATTTTATCGCGTTTAATTAATTCTTTTTTTCAATTTCCGATATTTCGGGTGCTTGACGGCACCGATGTTTACGGGGTTGGGGGGAGGGTGGGGGGCGAGGACTGAGCTATTTTACGTCCCAATGTCATCGTTAGCTCGGCTATCTTCAGTTTTTTAATATGAATTTTTGGTCCGATCTACGCAGAACGAGCTAACAGTATCTTGAAGCCTTGCAGTGGTATGCTTGGGTTTGGATTTAATTTTGTTAATTATAAAATCCCAAGCAGATTTCAGCTCCCCATCTTCTTACGATCAGTCAGTCTTCCCCCGTGACCATGGGTGCTGTAAAGCACCGCAAACGTCAGGAATTAAAAATAAGTTAATTAAACGCGATAAAATCCATATAAGTAGTTTTATTAAATATTCCTGGAAGTAATGTAAAATTTTCCCTTTTGTACTCGTAATTGTACAATTGGACCACGATTCGCTTTAGATTTCTTGTCTAGATTTTAATAAAAATTACACGTTAAACAAAATAAATGACGGGCTACGATTACTATAATGAAATTAACTTTAATTATATTCCAAGCTTTACTTATAAGGCGTTAGTAATATTCTCGTTTCAAAATTGAGGGTAATATAATTGTGTCACAAAGTATAATTTAAAATAAATTTGTTTTTTTGCTATGTATATATACATTTGTATTATAATGTTTTCTTCAATTTTCGGGTATATTTCGCAATCATTTTATTCATTTGTTCCTTTTGCAAACATTACAATATTTTTTTACAAAATTGATGTGACATACGTTCATAGACACTTACAGCCAATTTCGAACAATGAAGCCTACAGATACGTTGCCATTTCTGAGGATTAAGATGTAATGTCTCATGTGCAATAAATACTGGCACTCTATACACTTCAGACCGGAACAAAGCAGTACAAGCACTGCCATTAGAATACAATAAAACATCTAGGACATTACTAAGGATTATGGTGACGCAATTATATTTGAAGCTTTCATCGAGTTACAGTAATAGCATTCAGACTGTAAAGTGTCAGTGCCAGAGATAGAAAGTCGCTACTTTGTTTCAAAATTGTTGTAAAAATCTTCCTTGTGAAAGGACTCGTTTAATTTTATCAGTCGGCAGCGAACAGACCCCGGTACGCTTGCAAATCATTAAGAGGCGGTGTGCTCAATTTATTGTGAATTACAAAATAATTGTAGTAAATTTAACACCGAGAAAAACTTAATTTTTCCTTTTAGTGATATTTAATTTTAATTTCACCCCGATTACGTAATTTCAGACTATTAAATGTAGGTTTATATAGTTATCTTTAGTAAGTATTAAATAACGTCATTCATCATCATTCTCTAAACCATTTCCCATTATCTGGGGTCGGCGCAGTAAATTTTTTTTAGTCATTTCTTCTTTCTTCTTTCTGTTGGTCCGTTATTTGTTACATTTCGCGTAATGAGTGCGTAATAAATTAAACACGATAAAGACGGTAAAAGTTGAACATAGTTAAACTCTCATATCCAGAGAGGCACAGACTACGGATTACATCGTAGGCAGAGACTACGGACTTCTATTTGGCCCGATACTGACACACCTCTTCCAATTATTTAGCATCCACATATCTAAGTCTGTTAAGGGTGCTCTTAATGGGGCCCCCTCAATATATTGCCAATTTGGTCGATAAACTTCCTTACCTACCAGGGCGTCCCTTGCTGACTTTACCACTCACTTCTGCAGCATAATTAGCGTTGTCACTTTTTCCTCAATCAGCCTTTTTACATGTGCAAACCACAATTTTCTCTCAATTTCTCACTCTATCATTTAAAATCAGCCCTAACATACTTCTTAATGACTGCATATCTACAGAATTAAATTTATCCTCATGCTTTTTATGCCACAATGGTGAGAATTTCTAACTTAGTCCCGATTTGGAACTCCTAAGGTCTTTTTAGTCGCGCTATTTCAAAGCATAATTTTTACTATTTGTCGTCGATTTACTGTTTTTTTTAAATCTTTTTAAATGTAATAACGTCTCAAGCTCCTTGCTCGTATTAGAGAACAACAGCGAATGCGCCGCTTGTCGTTACTCTACTCATATGATCTTATAGGCGAAAAGGACTTCTTTACAAAGTGGTATATAGCCTAGAAGTTTAAGTCTGTTCTGGGTAGGTACCACACTTACCTATTTCTAGCATTAAGCAGCTCTCTTCCGGTCTGAAGATTAAAAAGAGGCAGTTTAATTATAGGCTATAAGGCATTTCATTTTCGTCGTCAGAGGGCGCATCTGTAGCTTTCTATAATTAAAAGTTAGTGGCTTGTGTCCGTTGTCTGCAAGAGTCATTTACTATCGTTTCTCTTTTTATATTAAAGAAGGAACTCTGCAACCTATATGAATAGATTGCTAGATGGTAGGACTCGTTTTTTGCCAAGGTGTCCATTTGGTTCCACTATTTTACCTATCTCTACCGACAAACAACAATTCGTGCACTACTGTATTACGGCCAGAAGGGTAGAAATCCAGGACCAGGCTCTCACAGAATACTGTTGTGTTTTACAGTTTACAGTTTAATACTGTTGTGTTTCGTATGGTAAGTGTAGAGATCCGGAGACTCTTTCTTACTGGAAACGAGGCATTCCATCATAGTCCTCAGGACTGACAACGCATCTGCGTTTTGATATTTAATTAAGAATAAATGTAGATTTCTATGGGCCGCAGGATCTACTTACCGTCAGGTGGACTGTGTGTTCATTTGTCACCCGTATTCTATAAAAAAATAGTTGTAAGACATTATATCTTAGTCCTCAGAGATGGCAACGCATCTATAGCCTACTTTAATTGTAGTTTATTGTAGGGTAGATACTTACTAGTGTCTATGGCTGCATCAATCATTTGCTATCGTTTCACAATTCAATTTTATAAGGAAGGGAATCCTTGCTGTCTGAAAAACTATTAATAAATTATTCAGAACACCCATACTGAGTTATCGATGTATATACGAGTAGAAAGCGACGTCATTAGATACTCAAAGCACCTAATTACCCATTTAGATACTGGAGTTGAACGTTATTCGGAAATTCCGAAGTATTTCAATTAAACAGCACAGTGACGCCCCCAATGGTGGAACGGGAGGTATCCACACTAATGATCCCGCGTTCAAAGTTCGGCGAATACTTTTATCGTTGCGTAAAGGTTATTTAACGGCGAGGGAAATCGAAATTTGTGCAATTTGAAAAGGTTTTATCGAAGAAAATTTCTGAAAATAGCCCCATAAGAATATGGAGTGGCAAAAGATACGCACTTTCTTTTTGTGCACATTTGATTTCATTTTATCATTAAAACCTGTAAGTGCCTGCATAACATAGGCTTCACCTGTCTTATAAGAGAGACATTTGCTAAATTACAACCGGAGTTTTTTTTCCTAGTTGTTATTAGCAAAACTATAATGTACATATCTTGGTATGATTTCCTCTGCGGCCTCTAACAGTCACGGGACGATCTGATAGTGTATATTCTTGCACTGCCATTACACGGTCATATACGTAAACAGTAATTTGATATATATTTTAAAGCGTTAAATTGTAAAGGATATATTGCTGCGACTGCGTGGTTTAGTTAGTTAATAGTGTACTTCTGATTGACGGGGGTTTTATTGTAGAATATGATTGCTAAACGAGCACACAGTTCACTAAGTCTAGAAGATGATGCTGTGGCACATAGACATCTACATCTATCATCGATTACGAATCAAAAAGCTGATGTACTGTAACACCTGAAGACTAAGATGAAATGCCTTCTTTACAGTAAAAGAGATCTTTGGATCTTTAAACTCACCATACGAAACGAAGAAGCATTGAGCTGCAATTTTAGGCTAGTGTGCCTAAAATTGCAGCCATTCCTGTTTACACCCATTCATGCTACAACTATATAGCTGCATCAAGGCTCTACTACTGACAGGAATACAATTTTGTAATAAAAATAGTCCAATTGTAAAATAATACTACATTCTAGGGAACAACCTGTTTTACATAGCGTGTTGGTGCATTTCTTTGTTGCAATTTTCTAGGAATTAGATGTTCCATATGCTAGTTGATAACAGTGAATTCAGATTTTGCAATCTATCACATTGTAGTAGGACTCATTTTTCATTGGAAAGCATTGAGATTATTCAATTCAATTTATATCATTGTAATCCAAACTTGTCACACTCGCGTTATAAAAATATAGGATTCGCATGATTTATGTAGTTTTCTATTATAGCTTGTATTTAACAGGAATAGAATTGCGAATGTAATGCATACGTTTAAAGTAGCTTAAACAGCGATCTCAAATTATTTCTAAGTTCTTTCGTAACTCGGCAAAGGTCGAATTGATCGTATCTCAAAGACATGTCGGGTAGTTTATATGAAAGGTTATAGTGATCAATTAGCTATTGTCTAGTTACTCTAAGTTGAATACAATTATCGTAAGCGAATGAATTACAAGGTGGCAGAATTTCTCTTCTGCCTGGAAGTTTTTCTGAGTGGGTACCACTATACAGTTGCCACGCTGCAACTATATTATGGTTGCAGCAAGAATGGGTCGGCTAAACCAGGGTAGGGCCATGCTCTCACAGAATACCGAGGTCAAAATCGCAGCTTAGTGCTGCTTTGTTTTGTATGGTGAGTTTAAGAGAACCGGAGACCCTTCTTACTGGAAACGAGGCATTCCATCTCAGTCATCAAGGGCGACAACGAATCTGCATTTTGATTCTTAATTGAGCATAAATGTAGATGTTTATGGGTCACAGCATCTACAGACTATCAGATGGACTGTATACTCCTTAGTAACCCTTATTCTATAAAAAGTGCCATTTATTGCAGCCGCGAAGCAGCGTGCTTGCACTGTATATTTCGGTCTAAATGTTATGAAGAACCACTATAAGTGCATGCTGTGAGACATTCCATATTAATTTTTAGTGGCAACGAATTTTAGCCTTCATTGTTTAAATTGGTATCAGGTGTCCACATATCAGGTGCACATATACCATCAGGTGGGTTTATAGAATTTTATATAAAGTGAAAAACGTACTTATAACGTTTTTCACTTTTAATTAAAAGAAAAAAATATTCTATAAATCACATTGAAATAGCTATACTAGTTTATTTAATTTATTTTAACAGCATAATGTCGTTTGTTATTTTGCTATGGAGAAACTCGGTTGACACTGAAACTATGTATGTAATTTTTGATTTACAGAAGACGGACATAAGAACAGTCTATGATTCTAAGCCTAGTCCAAAAAATAATTTAAATATTTAATATAAAATTTTTTCCTCGCAATTAATTAACGAAAATGTAACTCTCACTTTATTTAAAAATATATAAGTCAGTTAAAATACTGATGTTTACATTCTTGTATTTATATTATTACTTAACTCCTTAGAGCCTTAGACTAAGTAAGGTAATTAATTCATTGGTAGAACAACGTGTAAAAGCTTTTATAGAACAAATCTGCAGAAAATGTATACAATTTAGCTATCGCCGGGTTCAAACATTATTTTAACAAGAATTGATGAAAATAAACTCTTTTAGCAAATAATTTATTCGGGTAGTATTTTTTGGAGAACTACCACTGCCACATTATGGCTTCACAAATGGGTCGCAGAAGGACCACGATCTCACAAAATACCAGTGTGAAATAGCATCATATTGCTGTTGTGTTTTATATGGTAAGCGAAAGCAACCGGTGACTGTTGTTTTTCAGTGGCGACAACGCCTTTGCAATTTGATTATTAATTGAAAATAGATGAAGATGTCTATGGATGTATGTGGATGTCTAAGCATCCACTCACTCAATCGGGTGGATTGTGTGCACGCTTGTCACCTTTATTGTATAAAAAAATGTAAAACTTCTCAATTATATCTAAACAAGTTTTTTTATAGAAGAAGTTGGTTTACATAAACGTGCAAAAGTATGACGTAGCTGAAACATGTAGAATAAAAATCAATCTGAAACATCGTAATTTCATAATATCTAAATTTTTAATCTGAACGCTACGAACGTACTCAGATGCGTTGTTGGGCATAAAAAGATATGAGAGCGAACATTCATTTCTCGGGTACGTTTCACCTTGACCCTGCGAGATATGCTTCCTACCCTCAATACGTTTTCAATAACAACACTCGCAAGTAATTCCGATATCAGCGAGTTAAGCGCTACAATCTGCGGTTTGGGTGGCGTTAACATAAATTGAATGCCACGCGGAATATTCTTTTAGATTCATACGAATCGTTGGATGTGATAACTTTATCGATGAATTACGTTTTTTTTTCTAAAAAAAATTTATAAGTTTGATTCATCGATACCAACTTTTTATCATGACGGCATGCGGATTAATAAACGTAGTAACCGCGGCTGCCAACCTGCTTGCCAAGCATGGCAACCACGGCAAATATCCCACTAATGAGGCAATTTATGCAAAGGCTTTTTTTGCATTAGGCTAGTAATCATTGAATAATGAATGAATGAATTGATATATTTTACATAATGATTTCTTATATTTACGCGAACACTACACATTGATTAAAACTACTTTTACTGATTTTGTCGTGTTTAATTTATTTTAATTTTAATATCCCACGTTTCGGGTGCTTTTCAGCACCCATGGTCACGGGAGACTGAGGTGGCTGACGTCCCGATGTCAATGTTAGCCCGGAGTACCTTCAGCTTTTTAATTATTGTTTTTGGTCCGATCTACGCCGAATGACCTTACTGTTTTTTAAAGTCTTGCAAAGGTATTCTTGGGTTTAGTTTTAATTTTATTAATTATAGGGTCCCAAGCAGGTGGTAGCACCCAGCCTCCTTCTCTATTGAAATTAGGATGTTTTTTAATTTCAATAGCCTCACGTATCATCCTTGGTAGGAATTCTTCCTTGGTAGGAAAATTCTTTCGCGAGGATTTGTGGTCTATGGCCCCAACCAAGTTTCTTGACAATTGCTAGGCACAGTCTTCCTCTCGTTTCTGAGAGGGTTTTAGGGTAAAGAAATGATCGCCGCGCTGATCTAAATTAACAATTTCATTAGTGCCGGCGGGGATCGAACCCGGGTTGCTCGCTGTGAATTTTACAACAAGCGACTGGTACCTGAGCTAGCACGGCACTATATTTTACCTTAACTAATATAAATCTAAAAATAATACTGGTGACGCTTACGTTCATAACATTTCATTTTATATAAGGAACAACGAAAAATCAGCGCCGCGTTCTATTTTTTGAGCGCAGCATCGAGCTGAGTCGCTGCTGCAGCGAAAACAATAAAGAACAATCTGTTGGGAAGTAGTTACTTAATTCTTCATTTGTTTATAAAAATTCGTGCTGATCGTGCCCACCTTCCATCGTAGTGGGGTTTTATGGGTGGCCGTGTTCAGAGAATCATCTAATTTTGTCCAGTGAGTATCTTGAAAGGCGAATATAGGAAATACTATCTTTTGACTTCCTATAGACATTTCATCTGGACTACACTAATTGAGTAGTAAAGTTAAAAGTTACAGCCTATATACGTCCCACTGCTGGGCACAGGCTTCCCCTTATTTCTGAAAGCGTTTTAGGGCAAGGAAGTGACCGCCGCGATGCCCCAATGCGTGTTAGCGAACTTCACATGTCTTCGAAATATTTTTTTTTCTTATTCCTCAGACATGCAGGTTTCCTTACGATGTTTTCCTTCACCGCCGAGCACGTGGTAAATCAGCACTTAAAATTGCAGTTAACAATTTCATTGGTGCCGGCGGGGATCTGATGACTGATATTATAAACCCTGACCTTCTTTGTTTGAAGTTGGCTACAGATATGTAAGTGCCAACGGACTGCAGTAACCATCAGTATTAGCTGAATTTTTGGCACTTCTATTATGTAAAAAATATATTATATACAGACATCAAAATTGTTTGATAGAAAAGAAATCAATTTAAATTTAGAACGACAAAAAGAAATAAGACAGTCTAGAGTAAAGAAGAGTAAATAATTTTTCAGTTTAAAATTCCAGCCAGTATAATCAAATGCTACTTAAGAAAGATCTTTGCTTTAACTGTCCACATAAAAAGCGAATGTCTGAACGCTCGAGAGATAGTCGTCTATTCTGATTATAAATCCAAACTGGAATGGAATTAATTTAAATCGATTCGATTGAACACTTTTTGTACCTTTTCTTATAGGTTTTATTTTTAAAATGAAATTGGTTGACAAATGAGCACACAGTCTACCAGATGGTAAACGGATGCTGTGTCCCATAATTAACTACATTTATCCTCGATTAAAAATCAAAACGTAGATGCATTGTCATCTCTGAGAACTCACATGGAATGCCTCGTTTCCAATAAAAAGTATCTCCGGTTTTCTAATTGTAGACAATCACCATACGAAACACAGCAGTCTTAAGCTACTATTTCACGCTAGTATTCTGTGAGAGCGTGGTCCAGACCGGGTCTAGCCGACAATTCGTGCTACAACTAATATATTAGCAGCGTAGCTTCACTACGTATAAAAGTATAACACCAGTCACACTCTTGTAAAAGTCTATATCCAGTGGACTTATAAAAGCTCATTAATAAGAAGAATCCAGTTTTTGAGTCAGTGTCCGCAAGTTCAATCAACTGGAGGTTTGCGGGCTATGCCTGAGTTTCAATAATGTTATTCCTATGAATAAAATCCAAGACTGTTTGAATAAAAAGTTGTGTGACTATTCACACAACTTTTTCTCCAAACAGTCTTGCGTTGTTGATAATTTTCACAGCAAAAATGAATTTCACTGTTATCACCGGGATAAATAACCAGCGCAGTTGTTATCTTGTATCTACGCCAAAAATAAAATTAATTTCATAACTAAGGCTTTCATTAACAATATTACAAACTAAAACCACGTAGCCTTTCTCGTCACTTATTTTCTTTAAACTTATTTAATAATAGTCCTTTGAGCCGGATTTATAAGGTATAAGAATTAAGCCATGCTAACTCATAATCTATGACGTCATCGACGTCTTCTTTGACGTCGTCTAATTCGTTGTCAATCAGGTTTTTTTAAAGTATCATTACCTCACGCTAATAATTTCTCCTATATCGATCCGTATTTCGTACATAAAAATTGCACACGGTCAATTGCTTTTGAAACAAATGTTTATTGGCCATACCAATTTTTTTTCGTGCAGTATTCGAAATTGAGGCAAGCTTTTGAATGCTTAGACACTATAGCATCGGGTTGTGAAAGTTTCTTACGACTATGGTATGAGATAGGATAATGGATTTTTTTATCTCGCTACCCTTTTATAGCGTGGTAGAGCCATGCTGGTGTTAATAATGGTTGTAGCACGAGTAAGCCGGCTTGAACGGGGAAGAACTCAACGCTGCTGTGTCGTACGGTGAGTATAGAGAACTGAAGATCCCTTTTACTGGAAACGAAGCATTCCATCTTAGTTATTAGTGATGACAACGCCTGCATTTTGATTCTTAATCGAGAACAGACGAACAGATGTCTGTAGGCCACAGCATCCAGTTACCATCAGGTGATGATGACTATGCGCTAGTTTGTTATTCTATTCTACCTTTATTCTATAAAAAATCCACAATCTTAAATTATAATTAGTGGGCATTGTATTTCTACGTTTATACTAAACTATGCCAAATTTGTCAAGAAGCTTTTCACACTCACAGAACGACATTCGCTATCAAATGAAAATACCCTAATCTTTTAAGATGAACTGACCCTTTACCGACATAATACCCACGCACCTAACATTATTACCCTATGCAGATAAAACGTGTAACATTACACAAACTAGCTTCAAATTTACCGTCGCTATCAGCACATATCAAAGCCATCTAACGCGACCTACATTTTTCCCGGTGCCTGAAAATATTTTCCTAAGGTTTTCAGATTTTTTCTCACGTTCCTCTGCAAATTTGTCCGATAAACAGAGCCTTGGCAAAAATTGACTGCGTCAATTTATTCTGCTCGTGTTATCTGGGCATATTTTAAGACAATGTACTTATTGACATTTTTATATTCCTTTATACACTCGATCTTTTATATACTTTATTATACGGTGTAATGACAAAGTAAGAATATCCACTACCCCGTATTGTCCTGTGGAAATAAATCTGGATATGGGAAACAGCGTCTACCCACGGTTGCCCATCCGCTTGCGTGTCAATGTGAAAA
Organism: Parnassius apollo; assembly: GCA_907164705.1. NCBI lineage: Eukaryota > Metazoa > Arthropoda > Insecta > Lepidoptera > Papilionidae > Parnassius > Parnassius apollo. Next base: position 5,742,508 of record CAJQZP010000088.1, on the reverse strand, counting down.
TATCCTCCCCATAAGACATTCCTTAATAAATATGCCAAGCTTAATAAGATTGTATAAGGGATCCTCATATCAAGCTCGGCATTGAGGATCGCATTACGAGACATCTCGCTGAATAATGTGGGAGAAATCTCTCATGCCGACACCACACGCTAAATCCTCTACGAGTATATAGTTCTAATTTATATATAACTTATTCATGGAATCAATTTTGTGCCGTGTAGTGGCGGTTGAGAATATCCACTACCCCATATCTTCCCGTGGGTGTCGTAAGAGGCGACAGAGGGAGACAGGCAGGAGATGGGCAGCAGCATCTTTCTGATAACAACTGTGTTATAATAAAAAACTGCGGTTGCCAACCCGCTCGCCAAGCGTGGCAATTATGGCAAATATCCCCCCATGAATAACGACGCAAAAAAACGGCCCCCAGTCCCCGGCGGCCCCGCTATTCCTGGCTACGGTGGCGACCATGGTAACGGCGGAGCAGGGGTTGCTAAGAATCTCCGGTGGAGGTTCGGTTGCCACCTACGACGACTCGACCTGGCAACATATAACGCACGCACTCTGAGGACTGACGAGAAGATACTGGAGCTGGAAGAAGAGGTAGACAAGTTGCGCTGGCATATTATTGGATTATCCGAGGTCCGAAGAGAGGGGGAGGATACGGCAATCCTCGAGTCCGGCAACTTGTTCTACCACCGGGAGGGCGACCATCTGTCCCAAGGAGGTGTCGGATTTATCGTCCACAAGTCTCTCGTCAACAACGTTGTAAAGATTGGGAGTGTGTCGAGGAGGGTCGCGTACCTGATACTCAGAATCACCAAACGGTATTCGCTGAAGGTCATACAGGTTTACGCACCAACCTCGGCACATCCCGATGAGGAGGTGGAGGAAATGTATGAGGATATTTCCAGAGCCATGCATTCCTCCAAAACCCACTACACGGTGTTGATGGGAGACTTCAACGCAAAACTAGGCACAAGCGAAAGCGGTGAGCTAAAGGTGGGGAAATTTGGAGTAAGGCAACGGAACCGAAAAGGCCATCAGCTGGCCGACTTTATGGAGAAAAAGGGACTCTTTATGATGAACTCTTTCTTCCAGAAGCGGCCCCACAGGAAGTGGACCTGGTCGAGCCCCGAAGGTTCGACAAAAAATTAGATTGACTTCATTGTGACGACCAGACGCCAACTGTTCAGTGATGTCTCAGTGATCGCAAGGGTGAAAACCGGCAGCGATCACCGAATGGTTAGAGGCACACTGAACCTAAATGTTAAGTTGAAGAGGTCTCGTCTAATGAAGTCAACGCTCCGTCCCCCTCGTGCTCTAATCCAGAATCCCGAAACCTTTCAGCTCGAATTACAAAACCGCTTTCAGTGCCTAGAGGATTGCAATGCAGTGGACGATATGAATGACAAGCTCGTGGAAACTGTCCATGCGGTCGGAGCTAAGTTCTGCAAGACCCGCCGCAAAAGAACACAAAAACTCTCCGATCACACTCTTAATCTCATGGCTGTTAGACGGGAGATGAGGCTGCAATCGTCAACAGATTTGACAGCATACAGGCAACTGAACAGACAGATCTCCAAATGCATGCGGCGAGACTTACGCAACTTTAATACTGCTCGTATTAAAGAAGCGATCGAGCGGAACCAGGGCTCCAAAGTATTTGCCAGAGATCTGTCTGCCAGAAAGAGCCAACTGTCAAGGCTGAAGACTGAGTGTGGCAACATCGTTTTCGGGACACCTGAGATTCTGAGTGAGATTGAGAGGTTCTATGGGCAGCTGTACACATCATCGTTGGAGCCACACGCAAGTGTGAGTAACGATCCAAGAGCAAGTCTTATCCGACACTATTACGACGATATCCCGGACGTCAGTCTAAGCGAGATTAGAATGGCTCTCCACCACCTTAAAAACGGCAAGGCCCCGGGCGAGGATGGAATTACAGCAGAGCTTCTGAAAGCGGGTGGAACACCGGTACTTGAAGTCCTTCAGAAGCTCGTCAATTCCGTTCTCCATGGTGGCACTACTCCAGACGCGTGGAGCAGAAGTGCGGTGGTCTTGTTCTTTAAGAAAGGCGACAACGCTCTCTTGAAGAACTACAGACCGATTTCCCTTCTGAGCCGCGTCTACGTGCTGTTTTCGAGAGTCATTACGAATCGTCTCGTACGCAGACTCGACGACTTCCAGCCTCCCGAACAAGCCGGTTTCCGAAAAGGCTTCAGTACCATAAACCACATACATACCCTTCGGCAAATTGTACAGAAGTCCGAAGAGTACAATCTGCCACTTTGCCTGGCGTATGTGGACTACGAGAAAGCCTTTGATTCCGTCGAAATTTGGGCGGTGCTACAGTCTCTTCAGCGGTGCCTAGTTGACTGTCGGTATATTGAAGTGCTGAAGTGTTTGTACAGTAGGGCTACGATGGCTATCCGAGTACAGAACCAGAGTACGAAACTTATCCAACTGCAGAGAGGTGTAAGACAGGGTGATGTTATATCCCCGAAACTCTTCACCGCTGCGTTGGAAGACGTTTTCAAGCTACTGGACTGGAAAGGATACGGTATTAACATCAATGGCGAGTACATCACTCACCTTCGATTTTCCGACGCTATATCCTTATGGCAGAATCGCATGGAGGACTTAAGCACTATGCTCAATGACCTCAATAGTGCCTCTCAACGGATAGGTCTTAAGATGAACATGGACAAAACAAAGATCATGTTTAATGTCCATGTCACACCTATGCCGGTAGTTGTTGGGAGCACTATGCTCGAAGTTGTTGACGAGTACGTTTACCTGGGACAAATAGTCCGACTAGGTAAGTCCAACTTCGACCGAGAGGTCAATCGACGGATTCAACTCGGCTGGGCAGCGTTCGGGAAATTACGACACATCTTCTCGTCAGGTATACCTCAATCTCTAAAAACTAAAGTGTATAACCAGTGCGTGTTGCCAGTGATGACTTACGGATCTGAGACGTGGTCCTTCACCGCTGGCCGTATGAGGACGCTCAAGGTCTCTCAGCGAGATATGGAGAGGGCTATGCTAAAAGTTTCACTGCGTGATAGACTCAGAAATGAGGATATCCGCAGTAAAACCAGAGTGACCGACATAGCCCAACGGATTAGTAAGCTGAAGTGGCAATGGGCCGGCCATATAGCTCGAAGTACCGATAACCGATAGGGAAGAAAGGTTCTCGAGTGGCAGCCTCGTACCGGTAGGCGTAGTGTAGGGCGACCCCCCACTAGATGGAGTGACGACCTGGTAAGGCATGCAGGAAGTCGATGGATGCAGGTGGCTCAGGACCGTGCTTTGTGGCATTACTTGGGGGAAGCCTATGTTCAGCAGTGGACTTGTGAAGGGCTGTAATGATGATGATGATGATGATATTATTTATTGTATTCTTATATAATAAGGATGGCATTGTTTGATTGATCATTTACAATATTTTACGTTTATATAGATTTATACAAAACTTTTTGCGTATCAAATAATATTTATTGCATCTTTACTGTCATGAGCTATACATATATGTATAAAGAACAATAAAACTTATTGGGTTCCTTGATTTTAGTCTGTAAGTCTAGAAGTATTCCACTATTTTCTTCCTGCGTTGACACTTGTGAAATTATTTTTACGGTAGAATTTATACACACACACACACACACACCCTATATATATATATATATATATATATATATATATATATATATATATTCACTGTCACTTCTTATGTTTTTTTACTATATTTTAAAAGTATTCCGTTTGAAAGTAGAAACCTTCTTGGAGGATATGTCGCTGTTATCAGGCATCCAGCAAACAAATGTAACTAACATAAATTGAAAGAAAAACATATAAATATAGCTACAATCCTTCTCATAGAGTTTTTGAAAAAAAAATTGTAATCATTTCTGTATTGGAGGATTTTGTCAAATTTTCAAATGTATAACTAGTCCAAGATGCAATTATCTCTCTTGTTTGTCCAGCTTGGACGCTTGCGCTCAGTGCGATAGCAATCTTATTAGGTCTTTCCGCCCGCATCTCCTCTTGACGGGAATATATTTTTAAATGTGTGCCGACAGTCGGTAGATGACATATTATAAAAAAAAACTGTGCATAAATGTAAAGCAATTTTATTAAAAGATAAAATAGACAAATGAAAATAAACTCTGAAAACAATCGCAAACAATAAAGTACATTGAAAGCAAGAATACCAGATAGTCAATGACAAATGCACTGAGAATTGACTCGGAAACGAGCGCGATAGGTTAATGTGAAAAATTGTTTTGTGAGTGCACGCCAGCCAATGTTACCTGTTTCTTTGCAAGAAAAATGAATTGAATTTCAAATTAATGCTATGAAATACGAGAAACACTATGTTTATTTATTATAAGATAAACACATGTAAGTTACACTGTAATACTTTATTTATATACCCAGATAACGCTTTGAGACGAAATTCTGATAATGTCAGGCGAAACCAATATATTTTTATAGTAAATAAATGAATATAAATATTATTGCAAAATTACTTCAAAAAAGTTACTAGGATATATAAATTGTATAAGGACCATGACCATCCAGACCCGGAGAAATTATTTGTAGACAATATAAATACTTGTTCGGGATTCGAACCAGCGGCCCTTATCGCCGCAACCGCTTAGCTTCTGCGCCATGGAGCCGTCAAAAGTGTATTACTGTTATCGATGGATAATCGAGATAGATATAGGTATTAGATGAACTAACGCAGTTTCATCTGAATAGACTTATTATCCCATTTCTTTGATATACACACTAATTATTTCAATGAGTATAACCGGTACTTTGAAACCAATGATTTCAAAAGGAAGGATAGGCCCATCTAAATATTTTACTCATAACTTGTTCATACAATAAAAGTAGCGCATCTGTCATAATACAAACGTCATATCATAACACGACGTAACCAGGGCCGGATTTTGTAGTATAATTATCCTAATTGTACCATTATTTCGTAGTTTGTAGTCTTGAACGAATTAATTGTAGTATATAGTATCGTAATAATACTAAGCAAAAATACCGTAATTTTACCTAAAGGTCGATATGTATTATTATTCTTTTACTTTTTAATATTAACCCTACCATATCGAGAATTTCTGTATTGTACATGAGTATCGCGTTTATTAATAAAATTAGAATTAGCTCCCTTTCTGGTCAGTCGGCGCTCGATCGATGCATTCATGTTGCATCCTTGTTACAACTATAATGAGCTACCACGTTAAAAACAGAAGCAATCGGTATGAAAGCAGAATTTAAAAATATTTTATGATCAGATTTTCAGATTCAATTAAGCAGATATGGTTTCTTTTGTACCCTTTTCGTTTTACCCTTATTGAATATAAAATATATTACGTACCAATATTTAAAATTTAACATACGCTAAGTTCTTTAGATAAAAATTAAACAGAAATAAAAATAAAACCGTCAAAAAACAAAACATATAGGTAAACTAGACGCGTGCCGCTAAAATCCCTGCACGGGAAAAAAGAAACATGAAACATCAAACGTGATACATTGGGTCCTTACATATGAAATTAGCGTTTTGTCGTACTGACCACTTTGATCTGAAATATCTCCTCTTTGGTTAAGAATTCCAAATTCAAATTTATAAATTTATTTAGCTGGTACATTTGAATTTTGAAAACAGTCACTCATTTGTTTTTTCCTCATTATTTTTTTCTTTGGCGTCGCTTATTACCGCACAATGGAAAACATGAAATATAATAATATATATTTACGAGTACGAGTTTTACTGTGGCACCAGTGCTGCAGAAATAGCTCGAAGGATTAATGATAATAATGTACGACGTTAGTGTCGCAAAAGAAAGCACAGGACGTTTTTGGTGTCAACGTTTTGGTTCTGGAAATTTCGACCTTCAGAACCAACCCCGTGGACGGCCGGAGACCAAAGTGCAAAATGAAGAATTAAAGGCTATTGTGGAAGCGGATCCATCACAAAGCACTTCAGAGATAGCTGCAGGCTTCGGAGTAAGTGATAAAACTGTATTAATCCACTTGAAGCAAATCGGGAAAGTAAAAAAAAAAACTTGAGCGATGGGTACCTCATGAATTGAGTGAATTGAACTTACGAACACACGCGTCGACTGCTATATTACTTTGCTCAACCGACACAAAAATGAAGGGATTTTAAATCGAATCATTACTTGTGATAAAAAGTGGATACTGTACGATAATCGGATGCGCTCGTCGCAATGGCTATACCCTGGAGACCCAGCCAAATCCTGCCCTAAACGAAAATTGACTCAGAAAAAGTTACTTGTGAGTGTTTGGTGGACTAGCGCCGGCGTCGTTCACTACAGCTTTCTAAAATCTGGCCAAACGATTACGGCAGATATTCTATTGTCAGCAACTGCAAACCATAAAGGTAGAACTAGCTGCTAAACAACCGAGATTGGTCAATCTCTCTGGGCCACTGCTGCTTCACGACAACGCAAGACCACACACTGCACAACAAATCACCACTAAGTTAGATGAACTACAATTAGAATGTCTGCGACATCCACCGTACTCCCCGGACCTAGCCCCAACAGATTACCTACCATTTTTCTCGGAATTTGGACAACTTCTTACAAGGAAAAAAAAAATTCAATACCGATGCGGCAGTCCAAGCCGCCTTCAAAGAGTATTGATTCTCGTCCCCGTGGTATTTTTAAGAAAAGGGATCAATGAACTACCTATGAGATGGCAAAAGTGCATAGATAACAACGGTGAATAATTTATATAATAATAATATAATAAAAACTTTGAATAATTAAATAAATTTTACAAAGAAATTGACTTTATATTCCTCCCGTACAAAACGCCAAGGACATGTTAATTTGATTTTGATAATTTGTTTGCGCTCTCCTTTCTGCCAAGGAGGGTCGCGTTCGTATACGGCTTAGAGATCTCTAGTCAGATCGTTAAGCCAATTCCTAAAAAGGTTGGGTTTAGTGGGTAAAAGTCACCACATAACCACGCAGCCGGCTGCGTGGTATGCTATGAGCATTCCGAACCTCCCTCCCCCGCTTTCCGGAGGGTTGCCCATATTTGCTTCGGACGCAAAAAAAATAATGTTATTTTAAAAATAGTATAATTTTATTTTCCATTTAAGTACAATATTTTTGTTGTGGTCTGAATCCAACCCATGTCTAATCATGGTAACGTAACTAAACTAACTGTAAAATAAAACTATAAAAAGGCATTTATATAATAATTTAATTGTAACAAAATTAATATAAGGTTATTTACCGATGATACGATATCTCATGTTCCTTTTTAATCTTCGTATCGTATTTTTTGCATCCTTTTACCTCTAAATAAATTCTTTTACCGTGTCGCAACTAGACATATTTCTGACAGGCAAATCTGTCCTACGCGCGCACCACTGTCGACGATTCGCGTTGGCCCTAAACTGTAATTTTAGGGCCAGCGCACTGGTCCGTTTTAGTTGTTCGGTCGGCCCGGTCCTTAAGCTGGTAATATATAAGTCAATGTTTGAAACCAATAATTTCAACACGGCGTGAATATGAGCGATCCACATAGACTTACGCCTACGGTTGTAGAAAACATGCTTCTAAAATATTAAAATCATAATGTAAATTGAATTCGCGATTTCAACAGAAAAAATGTTAATATTCGTAATTATATATTTTGTAAACAAATTCCTTTAAAATTTAAGTGTGTTAGCGCTTCATAAAAATTAAAATAAAAAATTGTCATTTAATGATGATTGAAACTACTAATGTAAATTATTAAATGTGCAAAACCTTTATAATCAAACTCATATAAATTATTTTAACGAACTGTAACGTTCGACTGACATAGAACAGAATTAAAAAGAATCAGGTGCGAATAATTATAGGATATATGTGGCAGAAATATTTATTAATTATGTGCCTGGAGATACATTTTCATTATATCCTATACCTTTAAACGAGCAATTCTTGTATATATATATATATATATATATATATATATATATATATATATATATATATATATATATCGTAATCTCGGAAACGGCTCCAACGATTTTCATAAAATTTAGTGTCCAGGGGAGTTTCGGGGGCAATAAATCGATCTAGCTAGGATTTATTTTTAGAAAAGTCTTTTTGTCCGTGTTTTCAGGCAATGAAAAACTGCTACAAGATAAGAAGATAAATTTTGACACTTTGTTAATGATCGTAAAAGCTTAGTAGTGGATATCGAGCGGTCGTGAAATCGTAATGCCTTGGTTCGCGTCTCGTCTTGGGTCCGGCTTTTTTTCTTTTTTTTCAAGTTCCCTTCTTTTGTGAGAAAATCTATTATTTCGAGCCCTTTTTTTTAGTATTTTTTAAAAATACGAAAATTTTAATTAAACTAATTGCAGTTATGATTTTTTTATTCAAATAACCAGTTCAGTTTTTTCTATTATGTCAATAAGATCAAAAGATATTATTCATGAAATTTGTATTTAAATGTAACTTAAGCAAAGGAAAGCTCGGTCATCCGGGTACTGATTATTACGTACAATGTACGAATTTCTATAAGAGACCAATTAGTCTATCAGTAAAAATAAAGACGAAACCAGTCAGAAGCGTTTGCCATCTTATATTTATATTAGATATTTGCCATTATTGCCACGCTTGGCTAACTGATTGGCAACCACGGTTTTTATTATTTTAAATTATTATCGAGAAGATGGATACGGTGGAAAACTGAAAAAAGACATTTTTAGTTTTCCTCTTTCTTTTTTTCTTTTCTTTTCTCTTCTTTCTTTTCTCTTTCTCTTCGCCTTTTATAACACCCACGGGACGGTATGGGAAAGTCGATTTTCTTACGTCGCCACAATACAGTGAACTTAACAACACGTAATTACCGGCTAAAGCATTTTTATTTAAAAAAAACCGACAGTAAGTTTTATTAGCCGTGTGCTGGTGACGTAAGTTCTTTTTTATAGAATAAGCGTGACAAACACACAGTCCACCTGATGGTAAGTGGATGCTGTGGCCCATAGACATCTACTTTTATCCTCGATAAAGAATCAAAACGCAGATGTATTGTCACCTCTGAAGACTAAGATCGAATGCCTCGTTTCCAGTAAAAAAGGATCTCCGGGTCTCTACACTCACCATACGAAACACAGCAGCATTTAGCTGCATTTGGTTTACGTTAGAAGTAAAGCACCCAATTTAACAACCCCATAACAAATAACCCTATTCATGTGTTTTTTTATAACTTTAACTAATTTCTGACTGGGTTTTCTTTATGTTGATACGTACTTGTAAAGTAACACATTTAAATTGGTCTGTATTCACCATTAATTAACCAGGTTTAGAAAAGTTTTATTAAACAAGATAAAATAATATATACTTCATCGAGAAGCCGTGGTAGCTCAGATGGTTAGCGCTCGTTGTAAATTTCACAGTACGCAAGCAACCCGGGTTCGATTCCCGCCCGCACCAATGAAATTGTTAATAGCAATTTTAAGTGTTGATTTAACACATGCTCGGCGGTGAAGGAAAACAACGTGAGGAAACCTGCATTTCTGAAAATAAATTTTTTTTTCGAAGATATTAAGTTAAGTCCGCCAACACGCATTGGGGCAGCGCGGCGGATACTTCCTTACCCTTAAACCGCTCAGAAACAAGGAGGAGCCTGTGCCCAGTAGTGGAACATATATAGGCTGTAGCTTTAACTGACTTTATATTTCATCGTAATCATCATCATCACAAAAGCCCTTACAAGTCCAAAACACGGTCCTGAGCCACCTGCAACTACGACTTTTTGTAATATATATGCTATTTATTAGGTCGTAACCCCATCTAGCGGGGGGCTGACCTGCACTTCGGTTACTCATACGTAGAAGCCACTAGAGGACTATTCTTCCCCATCGATTGTCGGTTCTTCGAGCTATACGGCCGGGTCCATTGCCACTTCGGCTATACTTACATCACATATTGGATACTATTAAAGGTTCAAACTTTAGCGTGTCTGTAATAAGATAAAACGTATAAAACTTAATTAATGAATTAAATTGAAAATTAGTTAAGACTGTGCGAGGAAATTAATCCACGGGAAGTGTAGAATATTTAATTACGGAAGCTTCGTAACTCTAATAAAGCAGTATTGTATATGCTTATAGCTCAGAAACGTGGCGCTCTTCTTAAATGTAATAGTATGTTATACAGTAATTTTAGCATCGTAGTTATGACCGTACATAGTTTAGGCCGACTATACACTAGCGACATGCAATTTGTACGCCTTGAAAATTAAACCATTTAAAGTGCACATTATACTTTAAGTATTCTGCTTTCAATCTATCTTTGTGATACATATCCTTTTGAAGAAAATCCTGTGGCAGACGGACGGATCAGAGTGGTAAGTGTTTTTAGTTTTGCTAATACTGGTACGTAACTCTACAAAAAACACATTCTTTTTAGAGAAGAATCATTAGATTCACAGGTAAAATAGCTTGTATGTAAATTTATTTGCAAGAAGTAAACTCTGCAATTGCTGGTCATATTCTGCAAATCCTTGCACAGATAGGAAGCTGGCACTATTTCTGAGTAATATAAGCATTTTTACGTGCTAGAGCCAACTGAAGCTTGTTTTGGTTACACATGGGTCGTCGACCGGGTACGACCACACTCTCACAGAATACCAGCGTAAAATAGCAGCTTAATGCTGCTGTGTTTCGTAAGTGACTGTAGAGAACCGGGGACTACTTTTACTATAAACGAGGCATTCCCTCTTAGTCCTCAGGTGTGACAACGCATCTTGAGTATTAATCGAGGATAAATGTAGCAGTTTATGGGACACTGCACTCACTTACCATCAAGTGGACTAATAAAAATGGTAAAAAAAAGAATAAGAATGAATACCATAGTTAGTACTTAACTAACAAATAATATTGACAATTAAGTTTATTTAAATTGACAATTATTAATCTAAATTAAATTATTTTCTTTTGTTAACTATTATAGTGTTACGACTTTTAATAGTTTACAATTCCTTTATGAATGACGTGAAAAAGGGAATAAATGCAATACCTTATTAGTAGTGAAAGAACATTATGTAAGAAATTTGTTTAAATAATTATAGCTTAAAGTATACATTAGCTTAATAATCTAAGCGTGATAAGGATGTACTTCAGATTATTTATTAGAAATTTTTAGAAAGCACACTATTCCCGAGTGACATAAATTTTGTTTTGTTGTCAATGTTATTTTGATTAATACTACTTTTACGGATATTATCCCGTTTTATTTATATTAATTTTACTACCCGACGTTTCGGGTGCTTTCCAGCACCCATGGTCACGGGGGAGGGGACAGAGGTGACTGACGTCCCGATGTCAAAGTTAACCCGGAGTACCTTCAGCTTTTTAAGTCTTTGGTCCGATCTACGCAGAATGAACTAACTGTATTTTGAAGTCTTGCAGTGGTATGCTTGGGTTTAGTTTTAATTTTATTAATTATAGGATCCCAAGCAGGTGGTAGTACCCAGCCTCCTTCTCTTTTGAAATTAGGATGTTTTTTAATTTCAATAGCCTCACGTATCATCCTTGGTAGGAATCGATGTTCTTTCGCGAGGATTTGTGGTCTATCAAATCTGATGTAATGGTTGGGGCCATCTAGAATATGATCGCAAACTGCGACTTCCCGAAACGTTGATGCTTCACGTCAGCTATGTGTTCTTTTACGCGGGTTCTAATTGATCTCTTTGTTTGCCCTATATATGAGAGACCACAATTACAATCAAGCTTGTACACTCCTGCATCTTGTAGAGGAATATGACACTTGACGGATGGTAAGAACTGACTAATCTTCTTCGGCGGCTTGTAGAATGTTCTAATAGAAGCTGTAGCCGAAACGTCGGGTATTAAAATTAATATAAATAAAACGCGGTAAAATCCGTAAAAGTAGTTTTAATCAATGTATAGTGTTCGCGTAAATATAAGAAATTAATGTTATTTTTCAATATATAAGTATATTTTTGTAAAATCGATCGAGTATATAAAAATGAGTCGATTGCATTAACTGCGTGTTGAACAGTATAAAACGAATGCCGTTATAGTTATAATATAATCGTAGCGTGTCTATTTTTTATTATTTTTGTGGGTAACGTTTGGATTTCTTAAAATTAAATTACTGATACTACCAGAATTTCATGCGGGCGAAGTGGTGCAGGATCATTATAAATAGCTGAGTAATAAGCAGTATTTTAATGCTAAGTGATGAGAAGGCGTAATGACAACTGTACGCCCCGGTGACAGATCACAGTTCGATTTTTGAATTGTTATAAATAGAGATTAGCGATTATAGTGTGGTGATTTAATCGTATGTGTCACATTTTATCTATACTCCGTGTATTGTCTATGCGCTTAATTATGAAAATGTTTTCCGTCTGAATGAGTCTTGTGGTTTCAGTAATTAATCCTCAAACATCTTTTTAATCGCCCACATAAGTAATTGAACACAAAATGAAGCTCACTTCCTAGAGTTAGACTTAACACTACAGATTTCTTAGCATCGTAATTAAAATCAAGAAATAGGAACCTAGGAAACTTCTAGACACGTCAGGTTATCAAACTGTCACGAAATCAATTAACTGCACACAAGAGCCGGAAGCGTGCCTGATATTTAGCGCTTTATGCTAATTATACTGTTTTAATACAGAACTAGGGCAACTGGATGTGATTCGTTGTTGAGTTTTAAGCTAGATTTCTCTTCAGCGGCGGATTTAGCATTAAATTAAGGAAAAAATATAAGAGGCCTAGGCCAACTGCGGCAGGATTTGAAGAGCAAAATGTTAAGTGTTATAAAGTAAAAATTTCTGCCTGATAAATATATATATATATATATATATATATATATATATATATATATGTATGTATATATATATATATTTATTTATGTATATATCTGAGTAAGGAGGTCGATGGATGAAATGATAGAGATTTGAGAGATCAGGGCCATCTCTTGTGGCGTTCCTTGGGGGGGGGGGGGGCTTATGTTTAGAAGTGGACTTGTAAAGGGCTGTAATGTTGATGATGATGATAATGATATATCTGACTTTTGAGACACTTTGACACTAATGGGAGCCTATGGATTCATGGAAATAAATATTGTGATCATTTTGTTACAAACAAATTTGTTCATTATTAAATAGTAATAAATATACATATATAAACAATGAATGTTTATTTGTAAGCGGTCCTATGGCATGCATCATATTAAGATAAAACTTTGGTGAGGTGTTGTGTCGAAGGTCTGACAAAAAATTGTTATCTGTTTTTGTGACGTCACGTCATGAAAAGTAGAATCTTTAACCGCAACCGCAACCGAAACCGCAGTAATATTCGGTGGCGGTTTTTAATCCCCGTTATTATTAATCACTATAAGATAACAGCCTTCTTTATAGGAAATAATGGTAGGTAGATGTTGTGGCAACGATTACGAATCAAAATGCAGATGCGTTGTCATCCGTGAGGACTAAGATAATGCCTATTTTTTCTGTGAAAGGGATCTTCGGTCGTCTACACTCACGATACGAAACACAGTAGCTTAATGCTATTTTACGCTGGTAAGAGTGTGGTCCTTCCCCAGTCGAGTCGACCCTAAAGCTAAAGCTGCAGCTTGGCTCTACCACGAAAGTAATTTACATTTTAATTACTTCAATAATATAATATTCTCATATGCAAAACATAAACAAAGAATTATATTCACCACCATCCAGTATAATCCGATCTTTGTCGTTACGTAACAAGCTAGCGCACGGCTGCGAGATGAATATTAGTTATCAGCGGCAATATTATGTGAGCAATATTAATATTAGCGAGTGCAGTGAAACTGCATGTGTCGGGAAGAGAGGAAAAATTGAGGCAATTTTTTTTCCAGGTTTCATTCTCTTTGTTGGTTTATACGTGACATTATTTTTATACGTTATACGTTACGTGTTTTCATCAAATCTTGAAAACAAGACTACAACCAGTGAGTGTTGGTAGTGATGAATTATGTATCTGAAATGTAGTTTTTTTATAGGAGAAGGGGCAAACGATCATACGGCTCACCTGATGGTGAGTCAACGCCATGCCCATGAACAACTGCAACACCAGGGAAATTGTAGATTTTTTTTTGCAATCCAAATCCTTCACTTCTGGCCGTATGGGTCGCTATAAGAAGGGATATGCTCGGAATAGTCCCTGCGTGATAGATATCGTAATGAGGATATCCACAGTAAAGCCAGAGCAACCGACAAATCCAACGATTCATTAAACTGAAATGGCTAAAACTCGAAGAACTGACAACTGATGAGGGAGATAGGTTCCTGAGTAGCGGCTTCGTAACAAATATGTAAGATCGAGTAACCACGTTATCAGGATAAGAAATACAGGTGTACAGGTACAATGTCTATGGAAGCAGGTAGCTCAGGACCGAGTTTTGTAGGATTTCTTGGGGGAGGCCTAAGTTCAGCAGTCTGAAGGGTAGGGGTCTGAAAAACTATATACCACACCTACACACACACACATACATATATATATATATATATATATATATATATATATATATATATATATATATGTCAATGGCGTATGTTTAAAAATTTAAAAGTACTTAGAAACATGCTATACGTCGTTTTATTTTACCGCCGTTAATTTTTACACTAGCTATGTTGTGTTATTCATAAATTTCTAGTGATCCGATCGTTCAAGTATGAGTCATTCGGATCGATCATTCAGTTGGATCATTTCGAGTTTCAGTACTCTGCGATCTGTGAGCTCGCTCGATAATGTCGGTCGTTTACAGTCTTTGGTCGTTGGACATTAATATATCTACTCTTTATATCGTAGGTCCTGTCAATGGTTTGATCCGGAATGTTCAAAAATGTAATTTCAATCATTAATACTTTGATGCGACCTGGGTCAAATGAACAAACCATTTACGATTGACACGTGTCTATTTTAATAGCCTCGAAAATACTATATGTTCAATACAAATAGTTGGCAGCTCATAATATTGTTTCTCCTACTCCTTAACCTGCTCAGCAAGATCAACCTAGCTTTACTAGTAATGTATAACACCAGACAGACTCTTAGAAAGGCCCAACAGTGGTCTTAAAGAAACTGTTGATGTAACGGGAGCGGAAATGCCAAAAGGGTGTACCGTCTCTTTATTTTTTTAGATGTAATTTGCAGTACGCTGCTGCCATTCTGAATTTGCTCGCCTCGCCTCTAACGACACCCACGGGATGATATGGGGTAAGTGGATATTCTTACAATGCCACTATACCAATTCACATCATCATCATTACAACCCTTCACAAGTCCACTGCTGAACATAGGCCTCCCCCAAGTAATGCCACAAAGCACGATCCTGAGCCACCTGCATCCATCGACCTGCCTGCATGTCCTACCAGGTCGTCACTCTATCTAGTGGGGGTCGCCCTACTCTTCGATTACCGGTACGAGGCTGCCACTCGAGAACCGTTCTTCCCCATCGGTTATTGGTTATTCGAGCTATATGGCCGGCCCATAACAGGAGATGGAAACAGGCAGGAGATGGGCAGCAGCATCATCCTGATAACAGCAACTGTACAACAAAAAAAAAGCTAGCAATATAGCCCCCCCCCCCCATGAACAATTACTAATTCACATACTTAAACAAAATTTAACACTGGACGTTGCATACAAATTAAACTACGAATGAGTCACAAAGCTTTCAGTTAGTCGTGCGAAAAAGAAAAACGACGGGTCGATTCAGTAATGAAATTCTCTTACTAGTTAGCGTCCAAAATTTTAGCGCCCGGGCTTGGACAGGCATCCAGGGAGTACAGTTGCTATTAACTCCGTTTTGTCACTCAGACGGAATTTTATAGGGCTGTCACAAAGCAGTATTAAAACAAATATGACTTTCAAAAATTTTAACCTTAGCCTTTATTGCTAAAGAGAGTAAAATTAAAAAAAAACTTTTAAACTTATCGAAGAAGTCAATATTCTACGAGCGCCTCTGTACTACTACACCGTGTACCGTGAGAATATGTACGGTACAATATTCACACAGTAATAAAATGGGGAAAAAAGAAAGTAAAATTATTGTTATATTTAATTATTACAAAAGATAGGTATATCTGGTTTTAAATATAGGTAATATTTAAAACCAGATATGACCTTCATGTACTTTAGGTGTCAGTCATACACAGGATACTTGGACATACATGTAAACCCAATGCCTCAAAAAAGTACACCCGGGGTTTCTCGCTAATTACTATTATTATAAATGTTTAGGGCTGTTGGCCCTTCCACGAACCTTGTGCATCATTGACGTAGTTTTGTTGTTGATAAAAGTTCGGGGCTGAGCAAAAACAGTCAGGTTTTTCTGTAAAGACATTTTCAGTAGCAACCCGTAGTCAGAAAGTTCAGAAAATTCCATCCCCGTGTCAATCGAAAATTACTTAGTCGTAATTTTTCTTCGGCTGTGTCAGATTACCGTCCCATAGAACTTGACGGTATAGATAGTACACATATGCTTGCATACACACTCGTACACACTTACACAAATGTCTCGTCGGCGTTGAGACTGGCAGCCGTTACTGAAATTACGTCTGGATTTCATATTAATAATATAATTATTGGAAGGGGCGTTGCATGCCCGCCGCGTATACTTTATTTGTGTGTCCATACAAAATATAAGTGACAGCCCTGAAAGCCTGCTCGTACATAACCCCGGCATTTCCACACGTTTCTCTCTAGTCGGATTTAAGTTAAATTGAGTGTTTTGTATTTTTTTTCAGACGTACTCTGTCGTCGGCTTCACGACGAAATTCCAACAAACTTTTTAATTCGCAACTGTTTTTTGATGGAAATTTTTCCATCCATTAAAAGGCTAATTCGCAAATGAGCTTACTTTTCGAAATTCAAAATAGCTACTATTTTAGGACATATGCAAAAACACGCGAAACATTAACTGCTTTACTTGTAACCTTTGATTATCGTTTACTTAACCTAAGCAGTAATAATATAAAGAATTAATTTAAGTTTTAATTAGTGATTATTATAGATATTTTTATAAAAAGAAAGTGTTACAAGCAAGCACACAGTTCACCTGATAATGATTGGATGACAATAGACATCTACATCTATCTTCGATTAAGAATCAAATTGCAGATGCGTTGTCATTAAACTAAGATCTGTATCGTTACCCAAAAAAGGTTCTCCGGTTCTCTACATTCACTTTACGAAACACAGCATTATTCCGTTGTTTTGCAATTGTATTTTATGAGAGCGTGGTCTTTTGCCGGTCGAAACTATCCATTTGTGTTTCAACCATAATATAGCCACGCTGCAGGCTCTACCACGTAAGAGATGTCTCTGTCACTTACCCGTTACGTTACAGTCTATCTAAAGTTCCATTGCTGCATATAGGGCTCCCATTTAGATTATCTGGTAACATGTGCGACAGGGAAGGATATTTGTCATGCTTGATAGGCGTACATTTTTTATTTTATATTTGTTAACAGGGACATTTTGTACGTGGTAAAGCCATACCGCAGCTATATTATGGTTGTAGCATGAAAGGGTCCACGAAGGACCACGCTCTCACAGAATACCAGCTTAAGATAGTAGCTTGATGCTGCTATGTTTCGTATGGTGAGTGTAGAGAATCGGAGACCCGTTTTACTGGAATCTAGGCATTACATCTTACTACTCAGCGGTGACAACGCATCTGCATTTTGATTCTTAATCGAGTATAAATGTAGATGTCTATGGGCCACAACATCCACTTACCATCAGGTGGGTTGTGTGTTCGTTTGTTGCTCTAAATCTATAAAAAAAGACAGTGCTGCCAATCTCCTGGATTGTTTCCTACTGTCACGTCTTACTGTATCTCGCACTGCGAGTATATTGTCCCGATGTAACGTGTGCCTCAAAACCGGAGGAGTGTCACTCATAAGGGGACACCTTTATTTCGCACAAACGAGATTCGAATTCAGGAGCAATGACTAAGTAGACGTATGCGTTAAATTGTAATGCCGCACTATGTATTCTTGACCGATTATATTAGCGGCGGCTAATTCCGATTACCGTAGGTGCCGATCTGGTTACTGCATCCGATTTATTTCTCTCATCTTATCATTTAACTGATATATGTGACACCGAAAGGTGAGATAAGTTTAAATGACTAAGCTATCTAGTGGAGTCGTCAACTTCCGGTAGATGACACGAACGCTACTTTAATTTGATCTTTATTTAGCTGTATCATTACTTATCATCAGGGACAGGGATAAAGTGGTCAAGTACTGGCTTATAGTAGTAAAAAAAAAACTAAGTGGCCATTACACGGGTTCGTTAAACATTGCTTATTTACAATATGTTGCTATCTATTAAATAGGTATACATATGTACAAGGGTGATAAACGAGCATCCAGTCCACCTGATGGTAAGTGGATATTGTGGCCCATAGAAATCTACATTTATCCCCGATTAAGAATCAAAAAGTGCTGTCACCCCTGAGTACTAAGATGGCCTCGTTTCCAGTAAAAAGCATCTCCAGTTCTCTATGTAACATTAAAATGCTATTTTAGGCTGATATACTGTGAGACCGTGGTCTTTCCCCGTTCGAGCCGAACCATACATGCTGCAATCATAATATAGCTGCAGCGTGGCTCTACCACGTATAAGAATTAAAATTGTAATATAGCTGTCTATTTGAAAAATATTTGAAGCTTACAGTATAAGGGGTCAAAAAATTGAGTCTCATTTCTGCAAAAATTCGTTTTTCCTTGTTTTCACGCATAAGGCGAAATGTTATATCCTTAGTATTTTAACCCACATAATCCCAAAATGTGTTTTGATGAAATTTGAACAAAAAATTGTTTTGTCGATACACAATTAAGTCTAAATAATACTGTTTTTGAATAAAAAGACAAAATATGAATAATATTTATATTTTATGTCACTGGTTTTTTAAAAATGGCTTTTACAATTTAGTACTAAAAATGTTTTATTTTACGAGTTTTTCTAGATAGGTGTAATCCCTAAAAAAAGGGGAGCTTAACGCCTGTTAAGATCTCGACTTTAGCTGACACCCTATTACTTGGCCTTTCAAATTTATGTTTTAAGGAATACAAATTAATTCGCGTACCAATTAATTTAAAAAGTTCTTGCAGTTATCCATAACTATATGCCGTTTTTAGTGAACGCATGAAATGAAATGAATGATTTTTATGCAATATAGATTATTGTATAATACCTATTGAACGTCATTTTTTAATTACCACTGGTTCGCAAAAAAAAAACCTCTGTCCTGGGAAGAACCAGCTAGAAACCCAGCGGGACTTTTTTTTAAACACATTTCAATTTACAATGAATTTATTTTGTATAATTTTTGCATGAATTTTTATAGAAACAGCATGGTGGCGATCACCTTAATCTCAGGGGTTATTTTCGTGTATGTATTCATTTATATTATGTATATATGCAGTGCTCTGCTGCGGCATTAGCTGGTAGTAGTCAGTGACGTCTCCAGTCAAATCCTCATTTGATTGCTGTTCATCAATAGAACCTAAGAGAGGGAAATAGAACCTAAGATGCGTTTTTTTTAAATTAAACCCAGCACAGACCTATAACGTTAACGAATAAAAATTTACAGTTCTAAATAACTTTACAGCTATTTTAACATTATTAAACTTTAAGAGAAGTAAAAATTACTACACTATAAACTATTAGGAATAAAATAATTTCCACATAACTTCTGAATCCGGTGCTAATACAAAGTGAATCTAAGAATTTAAAGCCCCGAATTTAGAACGAAAGAGGAAATATGTTTTCCTTTCTGTTTTGGAGTCGGTTTTCACATTTTTAAGAGTAAATTTTTTACCCCTTTGAGTGGACTACGAGACATAATTAGTTCCAACTAACTAGAATGCCATAATAGTTATATATATATATATATACACTATTTGACATTTTTACATTCGTGACCACATTGTCGCATTAGGCTCCACTCCTGTAATAACAATTGTTAAAAGTTAGTAGATAAATAAATAAATATTTAATAAAAGTAGTATCATTAAAATCGGTTTGGCTGTATCTAAGAAATCGATGAATTTACATAAAGAAACATACGCGTCGAAAAAAGAACTTTTTTGATTTTTGAGCTCGGTTAATAAAAAGAACAGTTTATTGAGATATATCAAACTCAATTTAATGATACCGACCTTTAATGAGACCAGGGAAGAACCTCTTTCTCAAATAATCAATTTATTCCTTTATTAATTTACTCGTATGTCGAAACAAAGTGACCGATATTAAAGCCTATTAAAAATCCTCTATTAGACACAGACTACAAATAGGGGTTATATTTACCACAGTTGCCACGTTTGGCAGGCGGGTTGAAATTTTTTATAATTTCGAGTTGTTATCAGGAAGGTGCTGCTGCATCTGTTCCATTTCCATCTATCGCCTCTTATGACATCTACAAGATGTTAAGGAGTAATTTTTTTTACGTCTCCATTACAAGGTAGAGCCATGCTGGAGCTATATTATATAGAGTGTAGATGTAGCACGAATGGGTCGGCTCGACCGGCAAAGGGCCACGCTATAGGGCACTCAGCTCAACGCTGCTACGTTTCGTGGGAGAGTGTAGAGAACTGGAGACCCATTTTACTGGAAACGAGGCATTCCATCTTAGTCCTCACGGGTGCATCATCGCATCACGCATCTGCATTTTGATTCGTAGTCGAGGATGTGGATGTCTACAGGCCACATTAACCACTTACCATCAACGTGGACTGTGTGCTCGCTTATCACCCTTATCCTATAAAAAACACAGCGACTAACACAGAACATAGGCTTTTAATAGAAGCTTAATACTGACATACTATCACCCCAATTCCAAATAAAGGTTTGGACCGAGATCAAAAGTACAAAAAATCAAAGTTACAAAATTTCTAAGAGAAAAATCCGACTAAAACTGGTAAAAAGCAGTTGCAACCGGAGCGAGTCAGTAATGCGAAGGATTATTAGATGTATGTGCGCTTTAAGAGGATTTGCTTTCACGCCTTAAGCTTGAGTATAACGTACGTTCTGTTATTCCAAATCGATTTATTTAATGGACAAAAAGTTCTAAATACATTTTTGCCGTAACAAGTTGGTGGCTTATTTTTATTCGGATTAGCAGCAGACTGCATCTGACTGAATCCACATAAAAATACTGACACAGTAACACCACGAAATGTACTGCCAGCAGTACATTTTATGCTGTTACTGTGTAAGAATAAGCGTGGATGGCATTTAATTTATGTCCTTGGGGGTCATAAGTTCTGATCTTCTTCTTTTGAAGTTATTTTTTGATATATAGCAGTCATTTAACTTCAGATTGACAGTGAGCTCGCTTTCAGTTCAATTGATCTAAAAAGCAACGGCAAAACTTTATTCTATTACGGATGTAAAAAATAGAGACGTAATGGTGCACAAAAAATTTGTGAAGCGCCCTTGGTCCTACAATTTTGTTTATCGTACGCGAGATACACGCACACAAATACAACAGGTCAGCTCTAACAATGACGCACACTGTATAGTGTATACTAGCGCCGATTGTCATTTGTGTGCGTGTGATAATAATCTCACGGGTACAAAACAAAATATAGGCCCTAAGCCCCACACATATTCACTAAAACATAACGTATTTTTAACGTCATTGAGAATTATTAAAAGTAAGAAAAAGTTAGTTTATAATAATGTTGATTTATTAAGAAATTCTGTAGTATAAAATGAAAACCGCGTAAAATACGACTCAGTGAAGACTAAAGCAAATGAAGCAGTAAAAATTGAATATTCAATTAAGTGGACGAAAACAAGACATAAGAAAACTCTGTTGCATTAATGTATTTTTCAAGAACTCTAAAGAAATATTGCTAATGAAGGCGAAAAACTAGCGCGTCCCGCTTTCCCGCTAGAGCAGTAGCTCTACATCTGTAGATGTCATTTGCAAAATATAAATGCAATCTTTTTTTACACTTGAGGAGGAAATAAATTTAATACTACATACCTATAATAAGATATACAGTTAGGTCACAACCCCTTATAACTAGATAATTTAATACAGGCTCAAAAATAGCTCTAAATTGAAAACCTAGCAGGAGAAAATGAGGATGTCCAGCTTAAAGGGGGAAACGGAAGGAAGTCGTTATGACAGTTTGTACAGAAGTGCACTAGAATAACGTGGCTATTTTGTTTCTGCTCTAAGCTTTTTATTAGTGAGCTGAATCTTGTGCTTAGCACAAGGACGTGTGTAGTCAGATGATTTATACTAATATTCATCATCATCATCATCATCATCATTATATCCCTCTAAGTCCACTGCTGAACATATGCATCCCTCGAGGAATACCACAAAGCACGGTCCTGAGCCATCTGTATCTCGTTACTTATAAAAAGTGTCTCAAGATCTCCTAACTAATCATATTTTTGTGGAATCTAACGAGGGTGACTAACGAGCACACAGTCCACCTGATGGTACGTGGTTACTGTCGCCCATAGACATCCACATTTATCCTCGATTAAGAATCAAAATGCAGTTGCGTTGTCACCCCTGAGAACTAAAATGGAATACCTTGTTTCCAGTTCATGGTGTCTTCGGTTCTCTACAAACAAACTACCATACAAAAACTAATGAACATTATGCTGCTTTTATATTCTGGTTTTCTACAAGACCGTTATTAAGTAGAGACGACTAATTCGTACTGCACTTATTATGCTGATGATATCTAGCTTTTCTAAATGTAAGAATAACAATTTAACGTCCAAAAAATCTCGAATGGTCTATGTTTTTTCATAAAAGTAGAAGAAACAAAGGAATTTACGCTAATAGCTGTGTTTCGTATTAAACGGCATGGAGAGCCAGAATAATTAAAGACTCCCAGGCATTCCTTCTTCGTCCTCAGGGGGAACAAGGCACATGTAATTTTATTGTTTGAAGTTGGTTTCAGGCGTCAGTGTTTGTTGTTTACACGTTAGTAAATACTAATATTACACGGTAGTAAAAAAAAAGTAATGTATAATTATGTATGTAAAATTCACTCCTAGTGCTTTTGATGCTTTACATCGCACGAATGCGGAGGTTAATTAACGAATTATATGTCAAAGGGTGTTTTGCTAACAGAAAGATAAATTATTGGAGCGCGCATTTTAATAATTACATTTTTATATTGCTACAGAATCATATTTTTAGTCTCGTCAGTAATTTTTTTTTATAGAAGAGGTGGCAATCGAGCATGCGGCTCACCTGATGTTAAGTGGCTACCGCCGCCCATGATCAACCGCAACACCAGGGGAATTGTAGGTGCGTTGCCTGCCCTTTAGAAAGGAGTAAGTTCTTTTCTTGAAGGTCCCCAGGTCGTATCGGTCCGGAAAATCGCCGGTGGTAAATTATTCCACAGAGAGGTTGCACGCGGAAGAAAACTCCTTTTAAAAAGTACAGTGGTGGACCGCCAAGCATCCAGATGGTGTGGATGGTATCGGGACGTTTGCCGCGTAGTGTGTTCACGAAATTTGGCGGCTGGGATTAATCCGAACAATTCCTCAGAGCACTCTCCATGGTATATGCTAAAGAAAATGCAAAGAGATGCAACATCTCTTCGCAGTGCCAGTGATTCGAGTCACTCTGCTCTGGATGCGGTCAAGTGGAAGGAGCTAGTACTGAGGAGCCCCAGCCCAGAGATGGGAACAGTATTCCATGTGCGGCCGAACCTGCGCCTTGTAAAGTTGCAGGCGGTGTGCCGGCATGAAATACTGTCCCGCTCTGCTGAGCACGCCAAGCTTTTTAGAGGCCAATTCGGCCTTCTCTTCCAAGTGACCACGAAACTGCACGTCACTCGATATGTCGACGTCGAGGATTCCGATACTGGCTGAGGCAACAAGGGGAGTGCCTTGAAATTGAGGAGATATGACAAAGGGGTTCTTTTTAGTGGTTAACGCGCAAACTTGTGTCTTCTGGGGGTTAAAGTGGACTAGATTTAGTCGCCCCCAATCCGAGACTCTGTTCAGCAAAGACTCGACTTCAGACACAAGTTTGTCCCGGCACTCGGAGACGTTTTCCCGAGAAATATTGGCTCGGCCAGTGTAAAGAGCATCACCAGTGCTGTCATCTGCATAGCAATGAATGTTACGGGTTTGCAACATATCATTGATATACAGAAGAAACTAAATTATATTATATGGTACAAAAATAAAAATATATTTCGAGTTTACGTCTAATCTGGCAACAGGCACTGAGAAAATTGGCGAGTCCCAGCCGTACAGTTACCAGAAAAAATTTAATAAAAAAACTTAATCATGTACTTTTAAAATTAGAGACATCAAAAAAAATCGAGAAAACTGACACTAAACGAATATAATTACAGTAATTTTTTCAATTTACTGTGACTACATATTTTTTTTGAGGTTATCCTGGTACATTTTGTTAATTTAAGACTGCGTTATTTTTAAGGCTTTTATTTAACGTCACTTGTATGTCCTGAAATTTTGTTTATACTATTTAACTTTTTGCAAATAAGTTGCTTCTTGAAAACATTTTTGAAGGAAAATATTACGTATTACTATTGTTAATTTGTTGTCTTTGGTAAAATATGTTCCGAAATATCTTTAAACAAAATTTCATTATATAAAGCTTAATAATTTATGAATGGGCTTCCATCTAAAGATCTCATTTTGTTGCTTTTAAGAAAAAGATTTCTTTTATACTCTTTTTACCGTTCAATTTGATATTATTATTTCAGAGCTCCTGGACTCATTATGAATAAAACTAATGAAGTTAAAAGACCTTTGATGTAATAAAAAAGCGCCTTCATTAAGTGTTAATGTACTTAAAAAGTTTGTTACTGAGGAAAGTTTGATTTTAAGCGGCGACAAATTTTTATTAGTTTTTGAGTAACACTTACATTTAAAATTTATAACAATGAATACTGAAACTGAAATAAATACTTAAATGTGATATTAGTAAATTATTTAAAGTAATCTCAGTGTGAGATATGAAAACGTTAGTCGTTACTTTGTAGTTTTCAATCAAAAATTTCGGATGCTGAACACAGGCTTCTACTCGAAGTTGCTTGTGTATTACATACGCATGGGTATATTCATAGTATTATAACATAATATCCTTTGTAACATGTATGCGACCTTATTTCAGTTTATAATCTTTCCTTAGTTTTTTTTAAACTGCTTCACCTTAATCGAATTTTCACTACTTCATGAGTTGATTGGTAGAAAATGCCTGTAGGCATTAAGTGCACCTCTTACATCCTTTGTTATAGGAAATGCAATAAAGGAAATGTGCTCAGCGAGGTTCCTGTACTTACGAGATGTACGATTGTGTTACGTTTTGAGTTACAATAGCTATAATGAACTTTTATTCTTATTTTTTATCCTCATCGCTGCTTACAGCCAGCATTTCTGTAATTGAAATTGTAATAAGTCGTAAGAGCTACACTACAGTGAGAAATTCTCCCTACGAGAGTCCATTCAGTCCACTCAGGTCCAACACAAAAAACAAATCTCCTCATTGACACCTTTAACATTCCATGGTAACTTCGCCAGAGTGCCTCGGCTACCTTGAGCCTATAATGTACTGATTCTATTCCCTAACGGTAGAAATACATCTACACATACTAACTGCTTTTGGACTTATTCGCAAACGTAGCAATCATCTGGGAAACTACTTATTTACTTTAGAAGAAGTTAAAGTGCTCACAGCCAAGCAACTTCTTCAATTCGTTGAATCTATAGCAGCGACTACAATATATCGTACTGGTCGCAGTGATACTGGTTTATCTATTCTCATTTAAAAAACGGACTTATTGTACCTTCGAAATCCCTTCCTATCGCTGGTCTAGGTATTGTTCTTTTTTATAGAAGAGGAGGCAGTCGAGCATATTACCTGATGGTAAGTGACCACTATCGCCCATGAACATCGTACCAGAAATTGCCGGCCTTTAATAAATAAGTAGGCTCATTTATTGAAGGTCTCTTATTTTTATCAGTCCGGAAAAAACTCCGGTCAGAGTATATTCCATAGCATGGTCGTGCGAGGCAGAAATTTCTGCGTCAAGCGCACGTTTGCGGACTGTCAACGTAGAATTACTTGGATTTATTACCGGTGCTGAAATCCACAATTGTACACTACGACAGAACTCGAAATTCCATCCTCAACACCAGGGTAATAAATCCAAGTAATTCTACTGAGCACTCTCCGTGATATATACGGTAACAGATGTACAGAAATACAACGTTTTTTAAAAAAAGTTAAACTTAAGCCACTTGGTGAAGCCGACATTTCCTGAGAACTTTCTGGATTTCCCATAGTCGCGTCTCAACACCCACAGGACGAAATGGGTTGGTTAATTCTAATACGTAATAATCAAAAATAGAAAATAATTAAAATTTTTAGAATCTACTTCATTCCATGGCATGGTAAGAAATAGTTGAAACATCTGGAAAGTAATTACTGACTGTACAACAATATGAAACAATTTTATCCCGCGAAGAATACGAACGTTTCACAATAAACAGCACACTACCATCCTCCGTCATAATCAATCACACCGCTTAATTGTTCCCAACGCCATTGTTTTTATTTTTTTTTATTTCGCAGTGTGTGCATTTCGGACAAAAGGAAGAAAGTAGCGTAGAATAATAACCAACGGAATGGAGTTATTTTTGACCCATTTGATACTGAAGGGAAGGTTGAGATATTCCTTTATAAATTTTATGGATTAGTCAACATTATAAATAATTAATTAGTTTAATTTAGAAAGGTAGTTATTATTTTTAATAGTGTTAACCTATTTCGGATAAGATGTTGTGGACAGGATTACGGAAAAGTGCTTCGGTGGTTTAGAAATCCAGGAAGACTGATTTTTTTTTAAATAAGGGTGGCAAATGATCACACAATCCAACTGATGGTAAGTGGATGCTGTGGCTAATAGACACCTACATGAATTTATCCTCGATAAATAATCAAATTGTGTGTCACCCTGAGGACTAAAATGGAATGCCTTGTTTCCAGTAATGGTCTCCAGTTCTTTACACTCACCGTACGAAACATACCAGCATTAAGGACGACTCACGCTAGACCGTGCTGGGTCCGAGCCGAGTGTCGGTGGTAGCACGGTCAACTAACATTACGTATATTTTGTATGCACACATGCTATACCGAGCGGTAACCGAGTGACGGCCAAACAACGGACAACGTTCGGCAACAACTCGGTCCCGGCTTGTAGCTGAAGATTTACCGGATTCATCATCGTCCAGAGTAGGCGCAATAGTCGCTAATTCCAGATCGTCAAACTTCAACATGATTGTAGCCTAGTTATAATACTATTTTTGCTCGGACGAATGTACTGCGTCACGGCGCAACGGTAATTGCTCGGCCGAGGCCCGTCTTTGTACTTTCAGGCACGGGACCGTCTCGGTGACCGTGCTACGGCCGACACTCAGCTCGGACCCGACACGTT
The DNA here is from genome assembly GCA_907164705.1 of Parnassius apollo. Taxonomy (NCBI): domain Eukaryota; kingdom Metazoa; phylum Arthropoda; class Insecta; order Lepidoptera; family Papilionidae; genus Parnassius; species Parnassius apollo. The sequence continues at coordinate 5,714,974 of CAJQZP010000088.1, read as the reverse complement.
CAATTAATATTACATATATTTTGTATGAACACACTCAAAAAATGTTACTTAACACTAGGATTTTCGCCAGTATCTTAAGATAAGATGATTTATTTGTTACAGTATGTTAAATTTTATATGATAGAGGTAATATCCAAACAAAATGCACAAGCACAAACAGACCGATGCAAAATAATGTGGGAATCGAACTGCAACCCCGTAACCAAATATCGCGCACTGCACACCGCGTTACCAAAAAAAGAAATCAAGTTAATTAAGGTGAATCGCTGACCAAAATGTTGCGAAAGTGCGTTTTTCAGACTCTATTATCTCATTAGTTATGAAAAATAAACTACATCTAAAAGTACATTATTAATGTTCGATATCTTATCATCACATTGCACGTTCTAATTTATTTTTATGTGCTATAAATACATTTAAAATCAACTTTTAAAAAAATGACTAAAATTCTTGATTACATGCATCTGTTGCTAAACGCAACGCTCTAATCATTTGAGGATAACACTAATGGATAGATAATTAAAAAATCTATATTCTCCACGTTTTATTTAAATTTTTAAGTTCGTTTTTTCTCTTTTAATTGAAATAATTCCGAAAATTGTGTGACTTCTATGATAAAGGGGCGTGCGCAGAGTGCGGGCGGTATTACGCTGTATGCGTTCGTTGGAGGTGGCCGCGTCGCTGGTCGCCGCGTTCCGTATTTCGCCGCAAACATAATATTATTTGAGTACCTACCAACCGATGCGCTTACGTCACGGTATATTGTAACTCGGCCGTATCTTAGAAATAAATATTACAGCCGTGCGGTACGTAAACATGCGATAGGGCTGCCTGCCTCCAGTATTTTTACATTTGACCATTGATTTATGTGTTTTATAACTCAATGCATTTTCCTACTTTGTGTTTCCATTTAGTTTTATGATTGTACTTAAATATACTTTTTTATATAAACAAATATAATAGGTACTTTGTGAATTGAATAGGAAGTGTTCAATAAAAATGAGTGTCGTTTTATGATTGGTAGATTTTTTATTTAGTCTTGTGTTTTATGTTGTTTATTATTTTTTTTTCTATTCTATTTTCTGAAAGGGTCCTAGGAAAGGAATTATCCACCGCGCTGCCCCACTGCGTGTTGGCGAACTTTGCATGTCTTCGAAATATTTTTTTTCTTATTTCTCAGACATGCAGGTTTCCTCACAATGTTTTCCTTCACCACTGAGCACGTGGTAAATTAACACTTAAAATTGCAATTACAATATTATTGATGCCGGCGGGGATCGAACCCGGTTTGCTCGCACACTGTGAAAATTTTAGCAAGCGCTAACCATCTGAGCTACCACGGCTCCTCTCCTCTCGAGCTAGAGACTTTATTTTATTTATCGTCAGGCCTGTTGGTCTAGTGGTTAGTGACCCTGACTGCTATGCCGCAGGTCGTGGGTTCGATTCCCACCCAGGACAAATGTTTGTGTGATGAGCACTATCATTTTTTCTGTGTCTGGGTGTAATTTAACTATAATATTTATGTATTTAGAAATATATAAGTATGTTTATCAGTTGTCTAGTACCCATAACACAAGCTCTGCTTAGCTTGGGACTAGATGGCGTTGTGTGATAGTTGTGGAATATTATTATTATTATATTATTATTGTTGGGGTATCTGTATAGTTTTCTCATCTGGTTGGTTTTTATAAATATAAATTAAAATGAAAAGATAAATATACATAAATATCAATAAAATAAACACAAAAAGTATACAAATAAATAAAGATCCAACCATATTAAATAAAAAATAGTCTCCTATCTTTCTCTCTATGTTCTCTATGTTAGAACATAATATAACCTTTATGTTTTACATAAATATCCTAAAAAACTTATTATTTTAATATTTTACTAAGTACCTATAAAATTAACAAGTTTATTGCATTTTTATTTGAGTAATTTTTTATGCAATTTCTTTATCTACGTCTATTTTTAGGAACCTTTATTTAGTCTGAATCATACATAACACTATATTACTGATTTACTTACTTATACGTAGTTTTTTTTGCAGTTACAAATATCTTGTGAGGTTGAAAAAGGCAGTAATGAAAAAATAATAAGAATAATAATAATTGAGGTCAGCCACTTCTTTTCATAAAAATTTCAGATCATGGTCCATTGGGTTGCAGCTTCACCGAACCACAACTTATAATAATAATAATAACAGTAATAATATAATATTATTTTGTATTTATTTTATTTTATTGATATTTATGTATATTTATCTTTTCATTTTAATTTATAATTTTTATATATTTAAATATTTATATAACCGAACCATATATATACGGCTCCAACGATTTTAGCGACGAATGCTTGGATTTATTTTTAGAAAATGTCCTTTTGTCCATGTTTTCAGGCAATAAAAAACTGCTACAAGGTAAATTTCGACAAATCACTAACGGTCGTTATAGCTCAGGTGGTATGTCGGTCGGGCGTGATATCGGAGTTCCGTGGTTCGCGTCTTGGCTTTGGTCCCGCTTTTTTTCCTTTTTTCTTCAAGTTCCCTTCTTTTGTGAGAAAATCTATTATTTCAAACCCTTTTTTTTTAGTAATTTTTAAAAATACGAAAATTTTAATTTTAAAAATTTAAAAAAATATCTATTTAGTTACTAATGCTATATTTATTATTTTAATAATTACCTACCCAGTAGGTAAATATTAAAATAATAAATGTAGCATTATAAACAGTAAATCTCCCTCAAACTCAATTTACTAATATTGTTCCTAAATAAGGAATAGCAGATAAAAGATTAGTAGGTAATAACTATTGCTCCTCAATATTATATTTGACAATAAAATAATAATACCTACTATTCAAGTATATTTTCAATATGTAAGTAAATGAAAATAACAAAAATGAAGCACCATTAGCATGTAAAGTTCGAATCCATAATTAATATTTCGACAAATATTATAATTTACACTATAAAAAGCTAATTCAATATTAGCAGTATAGTATATAGTTAAAAATAATCAAAATAGTCATTTTTATTAATTAGATAATATATTAGAATACATAATTCTAATATAATGCAACTAATATACCGAATAAAGAAAATTAAAATACATTTATCATTGTACGCCGTGTCTATTTCCATAGAATAGTTCATTGACATTGAAAAAATAATACTACGTTCGTAGCAGTAGGTGGCGTCTTTTGGCGATTTCTTACGCGATATATTGTAGTGAGCGTCGACAGACCAAACGCTCAAGGTCGTTCGCTGGAGGTATCGCCTTAAGGCTACACGCTCATGGAGACTAAAGCGATCGGCCGGCGGCGCTGTTACCACTGAGGTTTAAGATGGATTGACTTCAGACCGGTATACAGGCAGTGCTTTTGGCGACAGAATGAATGTGTGCTCGTTTGTCACCCTCACTTCTAAACAAAACCAAAGCTTCAAATCTTGTGAGCTTATGACATATATATATATATATATATATAATCATGTCTACCTTTTTCAGTCGCATGAAAATTTTTGTATACTTTTAGAACCGTCTTGCATTTAAATAAGCTCACCACAATAAAAAATATAGAATAAAAGCTTACTCCACCTCTGCTTCTAATTAGCAAACAAGCTCAAGCTTGGATTTTAGAGCTTGGGTTCTCCGTAACAAAGTTACGTAAAAAACCAAACAGAAACAGTAAAATTTAACTTTGCAAAGGAAGTTGAAACTTTTAATTTAAAAGTTGGACTTGAATCGGTTTCACTTTAATTGACGCGGAAGAATTCTTTAAAAAAAAGTATATATGAGAGTTTGAGTTTTTTGGTAAGTTCGGCTGAAACAATGCTAGAGCGGCTTTTGAACTTTGAAGGTCGAGTTTTTTGAAGTTTGACATTTGAATTGTAACTGGGTTGGTATTTTTTGTTACAACAATTTTGAACTTTACTCCTTTCTTTATCGATTACATAATATTAAATGTTCTTAAATAATTTTGTAAGAAATAAAGATTTCATTACTTAATAAAAACTATATTTTTAAAACTTTTTTATATCAGATAATAACAACAGTTTACTACTAAATATGTGGTATAATATTTTTATAGAAGTAAAAAGTTAAAATAAAATTGTGAAATTTCACATATAAATGGTAATAGACTAAGAGCCCGTGAATGCGACACCTTTATTTTACAAAAGCTGAAAGTTGCTTAGCGCATGCTCCCAACATAGAAACGATAGGCTACTATCAAGTTTGGATCATCATGGCTTTGGCAGGTGACCTGTTACCTGTCAAAGTATAAAGCGTAATCTTCTCATATTTTCTTCGGAATAATATTAGTAATCACGTAATCCGTTGCCAGACAATCAGTATTGTGGCAACCCTCTGTCAGACAACCTTAAACTTAATGTTTAAGTAAATAATTTAAATTATAACTGGACTTACGTTATAGTACAAAAGCTGAATTTTATATATGTTATTGGGTAACTGTTAGAAGATGTTTCTTCAGTAGCCCGACAGTTTCGGCAATTCTAACACCTTGTCAGACATACCATATTATAGGATAGCAATAGGTGCGAGCGTACCAGAGTGGTCAGAAAGCTTCCGACATCAACTTGAAGATGGTAGCATTCGTTAAAAGCTAGTGAATGTAGTTGTGCATCTTTTGATAGTTACGCACCAAAATTTCAGCCATTTTGGACGCGCAGTTGTTATTTGTGCTTGAAAGATAATACACCTACGCAAATCAAGCATGAGTTGCACTCAGTGCAAATTTTGGGAAGTTGACTTCAAACATAGAATACTATAATACATACATAATAGAACCGAGGTGTGGGCGGAGCCCGTGTAGCCACTAAAATGTCACTAACACGTCAATTCACACGTATAAATGTCAACACAAGATGTGTTTTGACGTTGCAATCGTTTCCAAATTTCGCATGCAAACTATTTAGAAAATGCCAAATTGCACGCTATTTACATATATATGTATTAAAATCCGTCTGTCAACACAGCGAATCGGGTTTGTAGTAGTGATTAACTGATAATACGACGTAATTGCTTGTATGTGTGCTCCCGGCGACGAAGAACCTCGGTACAAAATAAGGTTGTCAGCCATTCTATTGCGTATTTACCATTTATTCTATGACTTTAAACGTGGCCGTGAGCGCTTGGTAGACGATGAACGTTCGGGACGTCAAAAACTGCAGACGATAACATCGCTAAAATTCATCAAATTTTGCTAAACGACCGCCGAATAAAGGTGACTGGGATAGCAGACGCTATGAAAATGTCCAAAGAACGTGTTTGTCACTTATTAAATCTATATTTAGACATGGACAGCTGTCAGCGCGTTGTTTGCCGCGTTTGCTTACGTTAAACCTAAAACGTATTCGAATGGACATTTCCAACGTTCTGTTGGCGCAGTTTAGGCGAAATAAATCCGAGTTTTGGTTCCGATTAATTACCGTAGATAAAAATTGGATACATCATTACACGCCCGAAACAAAAATATTGTCAAAACAGTGGACTGTAAAAAGGGGTTCCCCTCCAAAAAAAGCAAAAACTGTTTTTTCGACTGAGAAAGTGATGGCAATTGTTTTTTGGGATAGTCATAGTATTTTCTTAATAGATTATCTTCAAAAATGAATAACCATTCATGACAAGAGCATATTACGCATCATTACGAACAAAAGGCATAAACTTGCGAAAAAACTGCCACATTTGCAGAAAAAGAAAATCCTGTCTCACCATGACAACGCGCTGTCTCACACCTCAGCGGTTACCATGGCGAAAATCCACGAACTACGATTTGAACTGTTTGACCGTCCACATTACTCACCAGATCTAGCCTCAAGCGACTTCTTTTTGTTCCTTCATCTAAAAATTGCGCTCGGAGGACGCAGATTTTCTTCAAATGAAGGGACCTTCGTAAACAATTATTTTGCAGAGAAAAACGCCGAGTACAATTTGGACGGGTTAGAGAGATGGAAGCATCGCTGGGAGAAGTGTGTAGAGATACTAGAGAATCTAGAGAGAACAAGGAGATAATGTAGAAAAATAAAAGCAAATTTATGAAAAAATATCTTATATTTTGTTAGGTCGGAAACTTTTCAAACCACCCACGTACGAGTATATCTGAGTGGATGCGAGTGAGATAGTGAACTAGGTTTTTGGCGATGTCTCCATCTCTCTAACCCGTTTCATGGTCCGTCATGGTCTGCGGATACTCAGCCATATGAGTATACTCAGGGTAGGTATACGTTTTAATAACACATAGGACAGTATACGTGCTATGATGAATTATGATAGAAATCAGCAAGTTATTGTAATAATAGTTCGAAGAACTAACAATCGATGGAGAGGAAGGGTTATCAAGTAGCAACTTTGTAACGGTAAACGTAGCCTGCAGCCCTACATTGGATGAAGTAACAACCTGGTAAGACATGCAGGAAGTTACCGAATACAGGTTGCTCAAGATCGTGTTTATGAAATTCTTAGTGAGAGACCTATGTTTGTTATGAATGTAATTTTTGATGGTCTGTAGTGATGATGATGACAATGATGACGATGGTGATTACTTGTGTCGGAAAAATTAAAAACTTCATCTAAATATGCGTCACACCCGATACTGCGTTAACTAAGCCGACGGCCAAGTGTGGCAATAACAGCGTATTCTTCCAAGAGTGAGTGAGCTCCAGCTCATATAATGGACTATTATTGTCTCAAATCTGATGAAGAATAAGCAAAATAACACTCTCTAAACGTTTGACACCACGACACAGTTCTATTCTAAACTTAAAGTATACATATGCAAGATTCTAACGTTCCCATTAAAATATTTCAGTGAATAACATGAGCCTATACACAATGTAGTAAAGTTTAAATTACTAATTAACGAGAAAACCGAACAATTCATGTAAGAAACTTTTCATCGAAATTTTCATTTTACTAATTATAAAAGTAACAATAACAGAAGATATATATAATAACAAAGTTTATTAATACTTCGAAAATATGAATTTATCGTTAAAAGTAATTTAGTAAGCGTTGATTTTCTATACTTAAATGTATTATTCTGATAGCTCTGATAAAATTTTGATTAATGTGAAACGACTGTAAGTTTATCTATTAATAATATTTGAAGGAACTTTAATATCGCGAAATATTTAAACAAATATTTCATCATGTCTGAAAGTCAAATACCCAAATGCTGCAAAATTTTAAGATTCCATGATTGAGTATAAGAACGTTAAATTAAATAAATAAATAGATTAATTAAAAAATAAATTCTTACAAAATTATAAATAAGAAAAATACGAGTCGTTTTTAGCTTACGGGCTAAGCACTCGCTGTAAATTTAGACGTCGCGTTAATTGCATTTAAAGTGCTCATTTACCACGCGAGTGGCGGTGAAGTAAAACATCGCATTGAAAACCGCAAGTCTGAGAAATAAAAAAAATACTTCGAAGACATCCGCCAGCTTGCATTATCATAGCGCGGTGGATCCTTCCTTGCCTTTAAACCCTCTAAGGAACTTGTGTGCTCAGGATGTAGGTAGTATATAGACTGTACTTTACTAAGTATGTACGTAAATTAAATACCTTACCAATTTTCTACGAATTACAATGCTTGTAATTGTTTTCTTACCTGAAACAGAATTAAAGATTACATAAGATAAGCATTTCAGCGTGTACGCATTTTGCTCCTTAATTGAGGATAAATGTAGGTTTCTATGCGCTTGAGCATTCTCTTAAAATATGTCTTAAACACCTTGATAATAAATTTATCAAGATGTTTAAAACGTATTTGTTACTATTTTTATGTCAAAAACAACGTTACCCTCACACTAAACATCATTTCTCCTTTATCGTGGAAATTTGCACAAGGACACACATCCAGACCAGGAAAAATTATTTGTAGGCCATACAAACACCACCAGTGCCGTGCGGGATTCGATACCGCGACTCGCGGCGCGGCGTCGCAACTAAACACTTAGCCATTATACTATGCTAATAATGAGTATTATAACTCAATATCGATAAATGTAACTATTTTCATGTATACCTGGCCATAAACTTAGTTTTTAAAATTTCATAAATAACTTCTCTGTTTAATATGGTCCGTTCAGGCAATGAGCAGTAGGTCGTGCAAGTACAACTATTATGTATCATATTATAAAATAAAACATACTTTTTTATCATAAAATAACCAAGGAGCTTTAGTAGTTTAGGCATACCGTTAATGTTATATCTCAGAACTCCACTGCAGAACATAGGCCTCCCTTTTTTTTTGCGCCCAAAGCAAATATGGGCAACCCTCCGGAAAACGGGGGAGGGAGGTGGGGAATGCTCATGGCATACCACGCAGCCGGCTGCGTGGTTATGTGGAGACTTTTACCCACTAAACCCCACCTTTTAGGGACTGGCTTAACGGTCTAACTAGAGATCTCTAAGCCGTATACGAACGCGACCCTCCTTGGCAGAAAGGAGGGCGCAGTATAGGCCTCCCCTATAGATTGACTCGTAGAAGGGATATTTGCCACAGTTGCCATGCTAGATAGTGGGTTGGCAACCTCAGGATTTGATTTTTTTAGTGTTTATTATGAAGACGCTGCTGCCCATGTCCGGATTTATTTCCCTCTGTCGCCTGTTACGACAAACCAAAGTAGATATAGGGTAGCCAATATTCTTACACCTCCACTACAAGGTCTAGCGCGTGTAGGCTTCAAGCGATGTTAGTGCTAATTAACCACGTGTTCGGCGGTATAGGTTAACATCGTGAGAAAACCGAAACGCTGAAGAAATAAAATATTTAGTAATCACGTGAAGTCCGCCTGCATACACTGGAGCGGCGTGGCGTAATACTAGTTACTAACAACCCCCACAATAATAAGAGGAGGTCTGTGCCTCGTAGTGAGACAGGTAAATATCCTGTAACTTCCTACTTTGCATAGTAAAAGTTCTAGTGCAATTTGTTGACTTGCTAAGTATATACGGTTTGATACTGTATACTCTGCCCCCGCGATTTACCATCTTCTCTGCATCACCACTACCATCAGATTGGATAGAATTCAAGAACTGGCTTATAACAGTTTAAAAAAATGTAAAATAATGTCTTTGGCTCTTTGCTATAGACTGGTATATACATAAGATAGGAGCAAGTGATTAATAATTTTAAAACACTGGTCTAAGTACTAATGATTAGTATTTGTTCAAGCATCGGTTACAATAGGCATTACACAAAACAAGTCGCAAATAGGGCTGTAAAATATTTTAATGTAAGCAGTGTTATTATATATAAATACTTAACCAAGGGTCGCATTTACGCGAGGCTAAAGCATAAAAAGTATACTAAAAATCCACAACATCCAAACCCCGGTGACCTTAACGCGACACTACAGTCCCGCGGGAATGACAGCCCTGGGACAAAAGGCAAGTCATTTCGCGCCGGCATTACAGGAGTGATTTTTTAATGGCCGTTCAGGCATTTTATTTATAATTACATCCCTTGTACAAACGACTCCATTTAATCCCGAACGTTCGGAAAATGTGTTTGCGCTGCGAATTGCGGACTTGTCCAAAGGTGGACAAGTTCTTTTGTTTAAAAAAACAAATTGAGAGTTTTGGGACTTGATTTTTTAAAATTGATAAAGGATTTGAATAAGCTCTACATTTTGCCACTGAGATAACGCGCTGAGTGCAGTGGCGTTTGGCTGCGGTAACAGGCCGCGTGTTCAATTTCCACACGCAAGAACAACAAGTATTATGACCTTTCGAAGTTCGAATTGTGGGGAGGTCCACACTAGACGAAGCGATGTAAATTCGATAGATGCTGGTAGACCAGAAACGTTCGTTGTTGCGTTGTTTTGGAGGAGGCTTATGTTCAGCAGTGGATTAATAATGATGATGAAATGCCTCTACGACACCGGAGAATTTTTATGTAAGTAGGATAACGTTTTTTTCTTAAACTGTTCTTGTTGTGAAACTTCCTTTTACCTATTATTCTCTTTATTTGTCACAGCCGTTATTTATTCTTCTGGTACAGTAGGTGAGGGTAATATGGTCATATGGTTAATATGGTCAGTTTCTTATAACTCAAAAACTATAGCCTTGTTTGGATCGATGGCTTCAAAATGGCGCTGATTTATCGACGCCATTTTGACAGTACCTAGACAATATATTAAATATTTTACTTAATTTTAGTATTGCATAGTTAGTTCTTTTTAAATTCATTTCTCGATATGTTCCTAATTATTTCAAAAGCTTGCTTGCTATATTTTTTAAATATATTAGTTATAGTATACGACTTTGTGTTTTTGTCTCTGTCCTTTCGCTAGTTTTAATTTTATAGGGCGGCAAATCTTAAGGTTATATATTACCTCCAAGTAGCTTAATTAAAACATAGCCAAAAGTCATTCTATTATATGCAGAAGATAAGAAACGATACGCAAGTAATTACAAGAGCTTATAAAATTTTTACACTATCATGTAACTTCATTTGTTTTTGCTTTGTCGTCCATAATGCGTATAGCAAAGGAGTGGAATAATCTGCCAGTATGTCCTTACATTCAATTACAATGTGGGTGTCTTCAAGGCAACAGTGAATAGGCTTTTGTTAAGCTAAGTCAGTGCGCTTTGCGATCTTCAGCTGCATCACCACTTACCATTTAATAATAGCACTGGATTATTATCCACGTAGTGGCGGTGTAGGAATATTCACTATCCAATGTCATCTCATGGATGTCGTAAGAGGTGATAGAGGTAATTAAACCTGGAGATGGGCAACAGTGTCTTCCTAATAACTCTGCCTAAAAAATTCCTAAAAAATCTGCGGTTACCCATCCTCTTGCCAAGCGTGGCAACTGCGGAAAATATAATATAAAAAAATAATGGCGTGGCCCCCTCTGAGGCAGTATTTAGGGGAGGCCTATGTTCAGCAGTGGACTGAATTATAATAGAAAAAAAAACTTACAGCGGTAAATCTATGACAAATAGAAGTTTGTTTATCTTCGACATATATGTAACGAACTGTGAGAAGAGATAAAGCCAGTCGAGGTCAGACCAAGCAGAGGAACTTTAATGCAGGTGCACTTTCAATCTGTATTCATGAGGTGCCGGCGTAAACAAAAATCATTATCAGACAACACCGTTCTAAGTTCTATAAACCTACTTTGACGCACGGTTATAGTGCTTAGTTCATAAATCATTGTCAAAGTTATAATACTTGTTCACATAATGTTTGGTTTTTATCACCCGACTTAAAAAAAAGAAGGAGGTTGGGTTATTTTCGTGGTGGAACCACGCTGCAGCTATATTATGGTTGTAGAACTAATGGGTCAGCTGGACCCATTCGTCGCCCATGATAGGACTAATGAGCACACAGTCCGCCTGATGGTAAGTGACTACTGTGGCCCATAGACATTTACATCTATCCTCGATTAAGAATAAAAATTCAGATACGTTGTCACTTTTGAGGAGTAAGATGGAATGTCTCGTTTCCAGTAAAAACGATCCCCGGTTCTCTAGACTCACCATACGAAACACAGTAGCATAGAGCTGCTATCTAACGCTGCACTGGTATTGTGTGAGAGCGTGGTCCTTTCCAGGTCGAGCCGACCCTTTCCTTCTAACCATAATATAGCTGAAGCGTGGCTCTACCACGTAAAATATATATGAATGTATGAACATCACGATATAAATTATCAAGGTAATATTCTGGACTAATAAATATTGCTTCATTTCTAAATAAGTGTTAGCTGAAAAGTGGAATCTGCAATTTATAGTTTTTTTTTCGAAAAGTGTTATGCTGTTGGCCTGCAATTTATAGATTTTTAAATCTATAATGTATAGATCATGTATAGATTTATTCATATCTCTTTTATGGAAAAGCTGCAATGTGTCATAAAATATCATATATACAAAGTAGGATAACGTTCTTTTTAAGTGTTCTTGTTGTCAAACTTTCTTTTACCTATTATTCTCTTTATTTGTCACAGCCGTTATATTTATTCTTCTGGTACAGTAGGTGAGGGATATTACCATCCGGTTAATATGGTCATTTTTTTATAACTCAAAAACTACAGCCTTGTTTGCATGCATCTGATGGCTTTGTGATACGATGGCTCTTCATCAGTCCATCAAATAATAAAGAAAAAGTGGAATCTGCAATTTATAGCTTTTTTTTCGAAAAGTGTTTGTTGTTAGCCCTGCAGCTTTGCAATTTATAGATTTTTAAATCAATTATGTATAGATTTATTCATATCTCTTTTATGGAAAAGTTGCAATATATTATAAAATATTTTCTCCACACAGACTATCCATCTTTAGACCACCTTCATAATTCTTAACTTTGTACTTTTCGCTTTGTTAAATTCATCAGAGTAACGAAAATTCCTTGATTGCTAACTGAATTAAAAAACCGTCGAAGCAGTCGTTAATTACGCTTAGGGCGGGAAAAATTTATCAAGAATATTAACTAGGCGAAAAATATAACCGCGTCCAGAAAAAGAAAAAGAATAAATTGTGTGGACTGAGAAATAATTAGTCTTCCGCCGAAATGCGCGGTAAGAATTCAAGATGGCCGCCCGTGATAATTTGTAAACAATACCCTGCGTAGTGAAGACTCCTAAATATGAAATGTGATGTGACATTAAGAGGGATAGATGGTGACAAATCTTTTGGGAGACGAAGTAATATTTCTGTACTATTTTTCCTTTAAGAAGACAGACGATACGAATTATTTTATTTTCAGTGGGTAATGGGTTTTAAGACTGTTCATTTAATATGAAGTATTTTATAGTAACTTGATATTTGTTTGTGTTATGTCTGTCTTACAGTTTAAAATAATAATGGTCTTAGTAACTTTGATGCCAGATTTGTTTTATTAAATTACTTATATATTAGATAATGAACATAATGATAATTTATATTACTTATATTTTTATTTGATAAAGCAATACCCTCAGGTGTTTTTACTCTACTCAGTGCCACATATGCCTGCCCTTTGGCAAACACTTTCCGAGCTCGATTACAGCTTTAAACAAATAATAGTTAAAGTGGATATGCGTCACCTTTTTCATGCACATGAACATAAAATCGTGTTGTTGATTGCAAATACGATATAACCTCTGTATAACGACAGTCAAGGGACTATGCATATCTTGCCGGTATAGAAAGTTGTCGTTAATTGGGATGAAGAAAATTCTGTATTAGGAAAAAAAAAGTTTATTTCAGACCAGTGTTGGTAATTACACAAAACCAATTATTATTTGAACGCTACTGCGTATTATATGTTAATTTGTCTGACGTCTTTTACTGCACCAGTAATTGTGTTGTATTTTTTACTCATGTATTCATATCTTGCGATATTTACAGTTTACAGTTTTAAGTCTGAGAATAACTAAGAATATGATAACCATGTATAGATAATCCATGACTCCTACTAACAATAGTCTACACGTGCAAACAAACCCAATTTGCAAATAAAACAACGGTTTTCTTAGAGAGTTTGGTATGTATGATGCCGATAGTCGAGTTTATTACGGGCTAGGATAATAAAGCGACAAAAAATACACAGTTGTGCAGTTTTTACCAATTTTTGCGACTTTAAAAGTACATTTTATTATTTAATTGTTGTCGTTATTGAGAGTATGTGTAATGCTATATAGAGAGTAACATTGTATGGAAGACAAGCTAAACCAACCGAAGTTGAATGATCTCGACGCTTTAGGGAATTAGTCATTAAATCGTTACATCGTTGCATGGAGTTTACACATTGATATGTGTTCTTACAATAAATTGAGAATGGTTTCGTTTTTGCGTCACTTTTTTTGATGGTCTGAGGTAGTAAATCAATTATTTTCGAAGCGACAGTAGCCTAATGGCAGGGCGCGGACCGCGAACTCAAAAAAAAGGTCGTGGGTTCGAATCCGCCATTCGACTACTGGCGTGAACCACTTGTAACACAAGCAACATAGATGAATGATTGGACCAATCATTCCATCTATGACAAGCAATTTAAGCTTACTACGAGTGGTTAAGGGGAATATTAGTAATGTTTATAGCATTGTTAATATTCTCTTTCTTTTAAAAATTAATCATACATTATTAAACTTAATAATCAAACTTTAATTACGATGCCTACGATATTTTTATAGCGTATATAAGTAATTTTTACAGAGTAAAGATAATTTTCCGACTTGTAATAGAACGTTAAAACGAAAATTTAATCCCTGACAAAATAATAAATATTTGTTTTCGATTCGACTTGCTGATAGATTCTCGATGATATTTACCTGGATCATATTTGATAGTAAAGTATCCGTTTATGAGTTGCAAAAATGAGGGAATTCACTTGCACACAAAATGTTAGACTGTATGGTTAAAGTAGAGATGCGGCTACAGGCTAAATCAAAAAGATAAAAACACTGTCGCTTTAACAGCGCAGCGCGTTAGCGTGTGTATGTTTAAATTTTTCCTTTCAATTTTATTTAATTAATAACCGATCTCACCGATTAGTGCTTGAAAGCCTTATGAACAGTTTTCGTAGTGGAATCGCAAATTCTATTTAGTATCAGTACTTGCCGTTACAGTTACAGCCTATTAAAGTCCAGTGCTAAATCAGGCTGGCCTCATAGACTCATACCTGCTATGGGTATATAACTCATATTTGCCATGAATGCCGCGCTTGCAGCCGGTTTGGCGATTGCAGCTTTAAATTTTGTAGTTGTTATTAGAATAACGGTGCTCCCTATCTTTTGGTTTGTTTAATTCTGCTGCTTCTTACGAAGTCTACGAATCAATATAGGGATGTTCTTACACCGCCACTACATGATCGATAGGGCATAATTTATATGTGTAAGTATTTGCCACTACGAAAATACAGAGATGATAAAGCGATGCTTTTAGCGATAAGCTTATTTAAACGCCTTCACATTTCCGTCAACACCAGCTAATTAACCTTATAATAAACCTTCCATATGATCTAGCAGTTATTACAACAAGCAATTATAATTGTTATTGTAGTAAAAATAGAGTGCAATGTCGTACGTGTATCGTTACATTAAACACTGTTTACTGCAATTATTATGGTCCGGCAGCTGGCATTGCATTGATGGCACCGGTTGCTTAATATGGTCTGTTAACATAATTTAATAGATTGAGACAAGACACATTATATGTAATAAAATGTTTAATGATGGCAATGTTACATTTGAAAATCTATTTTATATTTTAGTATTTTTATATCCTTATTTATTTATATATACACACACACACATATATATATATATATATATATATATATATATTATAACCTTATTTTATTGAAAGTTAGTCAATCTTTTTTATATAAAATAAGGGTGCAAACGACCCCAAAATTCACTTGATGCTAAGTGATTAAGAAAAAAAGTGCAAAGTGCTTATACACTGCATGTATGTCACCCCCCGCGGACTAAGATGGAATGCCTCGTTGCCAGTAAAAGGGATCTTCGGTTCTCTACGCTCAACATACGAAACACAGTAGAATTAAGCTGCTATTTTACGTTGGTATTCTGTGAGCACGTGATGTTTTCCCGGTCCGGCCGACCTATTCGTGCTACCATCATAATATATGATTACCTACCTCGTTGGTCGATTAGCTACCTCGTTGGTCTAGTGGTTCTAGTAGTGCGACTGCTGCGAATCCCGACTGGGGCCAAAAAAATTAATTATTGAATTTTGCTGTCAAGAAATTCACAGTAGCTGTCTGGAAGTTGGCGGTGCCTCACTCCCGTGCCTCGGAAAGCACGTAAAGCCGTTGGTCCTGCGCCTCATCCCTCTCTGGTCGTGATCGGATTATGAGAGTAGGGAATAGAGAGTAAACTTGGGCACTATAATCCTGTTCTGTGCCGATGGCTAGTCTCCATCGAGGCAGGTCGCCGTGACCGAAATTCTGTCTGGAGAACATTATCATACGATTACCTACCATAAATTGCGATTAACCGTATAGGGCATCACCTTAACCTTAACTTACCTAAAGATGGGATTATACATAAACACCGTCTTACAAAAATAAAAAAATGCTAAATAAATGGTATCATAATGCTCCGATTGCAAGTGTAATCTTAAAAATATTTATCCGTTCTGGCCTGCCCGTGTCTAATATACAGTTTCCGCTATAACTGTGGGCTACTGTACGCTCGATTGGCTATATCTAAAACATTTGTGCCAATTTGAAGCGCCACCATTGAGTGTACCAGGAACTAAATTTGACATAACTTGCAAATGGCCGTCGTTTTGCTCAAAACGTCTTCGAGTTTTTTAAAGTTTTAAACAAGAAAAAGAGTGCGTTGTGTAGTTCGGTTATGTGTCATGTTATATATATATATATATATATATATATATATATATATATATATAGATAACCGAACATATACATATTTTTTATTGTTTTATATTATATAACATAGTTATATAATATAGTTATATAATATAAAACAATAAAATATATTTTTAGTAACAATGATAAAGTAAAATTCGTTAATAGAAGGGATAGTGTGGTAACATTACACTAGTACGGGGATCGACAGTGTATATTAAAAATTAAAACTACAGTTACAACTACTGTATTTGATAATATTTGCTCTTAAAAATCTGTCACTTATTAAATGTAATTACTATCTGTCTGTCACTTATTAAATAATAAAATTTAATAGTGTTATTAATTAGTGTTTAGTAGATAATAGTTATTACAGTGCCCGCCGTAATTTTAACAGTACGCTAGCAATCCGGGTTCGATCCCCACCAGCACTAATGGAACTGTTAATTGCAACGTTAAGTGCTGATTTACGACGTGTTAGGCGATGAAGGAAAACTTTGTGAAGAAACCTTCATGTACGAGTAAAAAAAATCTGTGTAGTTCCCCAACATGCATTGGGGCGCGGTAGATATTACCGGCGGTAAAAAACCTTCTCAGAAACGAAAGGAGGCCTGTGGCCAGCTGTGGGACGTATGTTTACAACAGTGAAAGTCGCTGACAATAGATATAAAATATTTATTCATTTACAGGTTTTCAACTGATTCTATCCTAAAACTGTGACTAAAAAGCATAAAAGTTGTGAATTGACGTCCGAAGCCAATTGATTATGATTTGTTGTATGGTATTCTTTAATGTAAGTTAAAGTTAGTAAACTTCTAATTGTACCAATAGATATTGTTGAAGTAGGCATAATATTTAGGCAGCTTATTGATTTTGTCTATTACGATGACTAACTCTATGTAACAATAAATTATTTACAAAATTATATTTTTTTAAAAATTTGTAGTCAACTACTCCAGTTTTTCCTATTAATCCGAATGAACCATACATACCCAATGGTGAAACTCGGAACAAAACCCGTTCTTTAGTTACGAAGAAAAAAGCAGATTGATTAACGAAGCGCCGATTTCTGTTTGATTTGAGGATACTTATTAGTGTGTACACACGGAGTGTTGGCCACTCCCCGGGCAGAACACCTTGCCCGGCGGGAGATCTCCGCTTTTCCTTCCACGACCATAAAACAAAAATCGCCTATAGAGTTTGTGCCTAAAACATAAATATTAATTAAAAAACATTTATTTATTTTATAGCATTATATTAAAATAATATATAAATAGAATAATAGACCTGGATATGGAATTATTATCGATATATTTTATCACATCTCTATTATTAGTTCCATGCACGCTCACTTCTGCTATTAGCGCCAAAATGGCGAAAATCAAATCGCCTCATTATGTTACTTTTTATAGCCAGTCCAGCGTACTTGTATAGTATAGGTTATATATAAGTGTGAGCCCTATTCTCGTTTATTAACAATATAAAATTAAAGCCTAAGCATTCTTTGAAATAAAGTGAGACATGCTTAGATCGAATTAAAAGTAATTCTAAAAAATATAGTAGGTATTTAATATAAGGGTGGCAAACGAGCACACAGCCTATCTGATAGTAAATGAATACTGTGGGACATAGATACCTTCATCTATCCTCAATTAAGAATCATAATGTAGATGAGTTGTCACCTCTTTTTAGGTCATTCGGTCGGATGATCGGTTCTCTACTCTCACCGTACGAAACGCAACAGCATTAAACTGCTATAAAATGAAGGTTCTGAAAGAAATAATAGACTCAGAAGGGCTAGTACTCAGAGCCGTAAAGCCAGTTAAATAAAATAAAAAGCAATAAACTGCTATTGTACGCTGGTATTGCTGGCACCGTGGAGTGGCGGTGTAAGAATCGCCTGAAATGAATACTCCATTTCGTCAGGGGGTGTCGTAAGACGCTCAAAAAGGAAATTGAAACAGATGATGGGTAGCAGCATCTTCTATGGGGGAGGCTATCTATGGGGGAGGCCTATGTTCAGGAGTGGATATTTATGAGCTGTATAATAGAATGCATGTTACGTTGGTATTCCGTGAGTGCAAGGTCCTCTTCCAGTCGAGCTGATCAGCCGATGGCTGCTATATGTATATATATATATATATATATATATATATATATATATATATATGTTGTATATATATATTTTGTGTAGATATATAAACACAACAAAATCTAGGGATACTATTAATTTTCAACGGTAATTAAAAAAAATTACGAATTGTTTTTTATTATTTATTTAGGACCTTAAAATAATCTTTCATTCTTCGATTTACTATATCAAAATATACTTCATAGATTTTAAGATATTTGATGAAATATTAAACATCCCTCGATTCTGTTGATCTGTTTATATATATAACCGAAATACCACTGGCTGACTCATCACGACATCTCTAAAACTATACACCCGATTGACTTGAAATTTAGTACAGTTACTCATATCGTATACGCTCACTAAGACCGGATTCCACGATAGACCCATCAAAAGTTTTTTTTTCTGGGTATATTACATCTGGGTCTCGCAATAAAATATATTGGTGCACCCAGCGCAACGAGCGAGTATCAGGTATAATAAAGTTGAACTATGTCCTGCCCCGTGGGTACATGAAAGTTCAAGCTTTCGTATATCAGTATATAATACGTATATTATAAAAATGATAATAATTATCTGAAGGTAGCTCAGGTTAATTACAACTCCAATTCCTACTGGCTCTCTTGTTCCCGGCGTAGCAATAACTTAATATTTAGAACAACTTAAATAAAGATTTAAGTATTTATTTATTATAAAAATAATAAAATTCATTTAAGATTGTGAAAACAAGATAAAAACTTGAAATGATATAACTATACAACTATAAATGTAAGCATGAGGGCGGTACACAAAAAAAAACTAATTAATCTCGTCTGGTGGTTTCTACTTACTCGTACAATGTGTTAGATATAACTAGAGAAAACGAGATACAGTATTATTGCATTTTGTAATCAATTTGGGTTGGGTACTCATAACAATTGAAAAGTTTATGGTTATAATTAATGCACTAAATGTTTGGGTATGAAATGTAATCAACAGCTTTTTTTCTTGTTTCTTAAATACATATGATAATTATCTTTAATTATTGAAACTATCTTTTAGTATAACTTAAATGCATTTTTAATAACTCGGATGACTGTATTAATTGATTACTGGGTAAATTATTAAATAGCTCCGTCGTATTAAATATTTCTTTAGTGCGCGGGTGTGTTTGCTGCGTAAGCAGAGTGTGCGTATGTTACATAAGACTACCATTCGTCATTGCACTTTTCGCCTAACACACACACATGCAAAAGGAACACGTGTAAAATGCACTCGCACATTTAAACAACTCAGTTTCGTGCCCAATTTGTTTACAATACCAGGGACCTTGTACTATTGGCCTTACCTACACTTTCTTGTCCCCGGCCTCGATCCAAAGTGAGGCACTTTCGCTTTTATGACCTCATTATTGCGACCTTGCCGACGGCGGTCAACTGATTTTTTTAAAATGCTTGCGTAAAGTATCAGACATACCATTCACACGACTGGGAAGAAGAATTCTAAAGATTGCGTTTTTAGTCGTTTATTATGTAGCAGAGACACCTTGCATCTGTATTATACCAGCAGCATGAAATAGCAGGTCTGGATGTCAATACTAACTCAATGTATACAATAAATAAATTAAATGAGTAATTACAGCTAGCCTCTATAGATCCCACGGGTGGGTACGGGCCTCCTCTCATTTCAAAAAGGTTTATGGAACAACTGACCGCGCTGCTCTGATTCCCGTTGGCCGACTAAATATATCCTTAAAATATTTTGGTCCCTCAGATATGTATATTTATATTGCACTACCTACCTAGTATTCACTGCTTTATTCCTTTACACCTTTGGTTGCCTGGATGAGATCGCTATGTAGCGATAAGGCCTCCAAATTGTACATGTAATCTGCTCTTTGTTATGTTCTTTGTAAATTTGTTTGTGGTGTACAATAAAGTATATTCATTCATTCATTCATTCATTCATATGTAGATTTCATGACGATTTTTCCTTTACCGCTGAATATGTGCTTTATAAGTACTTATAACTGCTATTTACTATTTCAATGACGCTGCTCGTACACTGCTATTACAAGAAATGAAAGCAAACTAATAAATTATAAGATGGTGCTTGACCGGGATCCCACCTGACGGTACGTGGTGACATATTTTGTTTACATTTAGAGTGTTAAGTGCAAGCTTGAAAAAACCCAACCACTCTTCTCTTGAAGACTTGAATAGACTATAAAAAATGCAGACAAATTATCCGTGGTATGCCACTCTGGAGTTATTGCAGCACGAATAGGTCTGCTTGACCGGGGAAGGACTAAAATATTTAAATAGCAGCTTAATCCTACTGTGTTCCGTATGGTGAACGCAGAGAACCCTTTTTACTGCTAATGAGGCATTCAATCTTCAGAGTTGACTAAACATCTGCATTTTAATTTTAATAGTGAAAACATGGTGGCTATTGACCATGGCACGCATTTACCATCAAGTTTACCAACTGTGTGATGGTGTGTCGTCCTTATTCTCTAAAATAAAAATATTCAATCAATTTGCGCATTATACGAAGCTGGGCGCTTCATTTACATACTGAGTATATTCACGACAAAGAAAGGAAACCCGCTGTTTGTAGTCCGGTGACGAAAAATGTGTGTCTTTAGTGGATGCGTAAAAGAAAGAACTCATCACTCTGTCCGGTTTCGTCGGTTTTGTAACAGTTGATGAAACTGGAAGGCGTTGTAGACTCCATTAGGTGGCACTACACTCATCTCGGATGTGAAATACCAAGATCAAACCTATTCAGAGCACGCTGTGATTAAAAAAGTAAAAAGTAAAGTTACAGCCTATATACGCCCCGCTGCTGGGCATAGGCCTCCCCTCATTTCTGAGAGGGTTTTAGGGCAAGAAAGTGTCCACCGCGCTGCCCCCATACGTGTTGACGGACTACACATGTCTTTGAAATATTTTTTTTCCTTATTCCTCAGACATACAGGTTTCGGAGTTGGCCGAGCACGTGATAAATCAGCACTTAAATTTGCTATTAACAATTTCATTGGTGCTGGCGGGGATCGAACTCGGGTTACTCGCGTTCTGTTATATTTAGCAGCTGTGATTAAAGAAGTATAAATATTACGGATTAGAAAGATGGCCATATAGTTTGAAGAACCAACAACCGATGGGTAAGAAGGTGACAGTTTAGCCGCAGCCTCGTACCGGTAGGTTTAGGACGGCTCTCCAATAGATGGAGTGCCAGGGTGCCCCTGGCAAGACGTGCAAGAAGTCGATGGGTATTGGTGGCTCGAGAACGTGTATGTGGCATTTTTGACAGAGGTCTATTTTCAGTCGTGAAATTTTAAAAGTCTGATGAGTCTGAATAAATAGCATTTCTATGTAGCCGTACGATTAAATGTAAATTAATTTCAAAACAACTTGATGAACTGTCAATGGCGTTCCCAAACTTCGCCGCAGCTCTGTCGCATTGGCATGATCGATGTTGTTTGTTGTAGATAAATTGATGGTTTCCCATTTCGTTTTCATTTTATCTCTTATTTGCCTTCAAATTGATTTATATGTAACTAAATAATATAATGTAAATCTTTACAAACAACTTAGTTAAATACAGACGAAATGTCTGCGTCGGTAGTACTAAATATCGCGTAATTTTCTCTGTGTGCTCCTATAGGGTACGGTTTCCACCAAAGTAGGGAGAAGAGGAGACGAGAGGAGATTTGCTGCAAAGCTGGCAGGTTATTTTCACCAAAGCGGAGAGGAGAAGTGTAGTGGAGAGGAGATGTGAGCTTTGTATAGCACAGATGTGAGCTGTGAGAGATGGAAACCAAGCCAGTCAAGTTCTGTCTACGAAATGAAGACGTCATATCGTTTCAAATTGTATCTGAATTTGCTTGAGGAAGAGGAATTAAAGGCTGAATATAGACAATTAATTCTTCAATATTTATATTATCGACGGCAATATAGATTCTGGATAAGAAGCCGTATAAAATGTCACAGTCATGGCGAATACACTGTTTCAAGAGTTTGATGATGAAGGTTTTCAAAAATCTCAGAGGGTAATAAAGAATAATTTTTTGGTCGCCCGGCCGCCCGACTAGAAACTTCTCCGCTCTGCCGCATCGCTTGCTCGCTTGCCGCACAAAATTCTATAGAAAAATGAGATCCATTTCCACCGAAGTTAAGAGGTGAAGAGATGTGGAAATAACGAAATTGGATTGTTTTATTCAAACACATCTCCTCTCCTCTCCCATTCTCTCTGCTTTGGTGGAAACCGAGCCTAAGTGAACCTTGCGCGTGCGTTGTGAGGAGCTTGTACGAAGCTTCCTTACTCTTCTTCAACCTGGATATAAAGAATCCATCATTTCTACTTTACATCCCAAAAGTTGATAAAAATTGATAACAAAAATGAAGCTATTCGACCTTCTCCAGCGTCCTATTCCATGACTAAATAATTTTATTTATTTGTTAAAAAAGGAAAACATTCCGCAATCGAAAACTTTATCACGTTCTTATTATATTAAAAGGGTCGAATGAAATTGTTATAGTGACTATACTTAGTCATTTATTGTCAAGATATACGAGATAAGAAAGTTTAGCAAACTTTAACGCTTGTGAGTATTCGTTTGATTATGATTTCCTCCAGAATCATGTATGCATTTTATATACATCAATTACACGTAGACAATCATCTAGAACCGGAACATTTATTTGCAGAACATGCAAATACTTGTTTCGTGTGGGAATTGAACCAGCCTATTTAGCCAATGAGCTATCGAATCAGTAAACCTGTGCTGGCGCACATACCTTTTTTTTAGAAAAGGAGGTAAGAGAGCATGCGGCTCACCTGATGGTTTAACTCGACCGCCGCCCATGAACAACTGCAAGATCAGGGGAATCGCAGGTGCGTTGCAAGCTTTTTTAAAAAGAGTAGGCTCTTTTCTCGAAATTCTCTAAGTTGTATCGGTCCGGAATAATCGCTGGTGGTAGTCGATTCTATAAGGGCATTGTGCAAGAAAGAAAACTTCTTGTAAATCGCACAGTGATGGATCGCCAATCATCCAGATGGTATGAATGGTATCGCGAGTTTTGTCGAGACATGCGATGGTGAAATTGAGAGGCTGGAATCATTCCGAACAACTCCTCAGAGCATTCCCCGTGGTAGATGCGACAAAAGACGCAAAGAGATGCAACATATCTTCACAGTGCCAGTGAGCCAAGCCGATCCGAAAGAACTCGGTCGCCGAATATCCGAACCACTCTGCGCTGGATGCGATTAAATGGAAGGAGCTGGCACTGGGGAGACCTGGTCCAGAGATGGGAACAGTATTCCATGTGCGGCCGAACCTGCGTCTTGTAAAGTTGCAGGAGGTTTGCCGGCATGAAATACTGTCCCGCTCTTCTGAGCACGCCAAGCTTTTTAGAGGTTTGGCATTCTTTTCCAAGTGACCAAAAACTGCAGGTCATTCAATATATCGATGCCGGGGATTGCGATACTGGTTGAAGCAACAAGAGGAGTGCACTGAAATTGAGACTTTTGTATGACATTGGTTGACAAAAAAACACACAGTTCATCTGATGGTAAGTGGATGCTGTGATCCAAAGACCATACATAGATCCATCCTCCGTGGCGCAGTGGCTTAGCAATGAGTGGCTGCGCTGGGGGTCGCGGGTTCGAATCCCACACGGAACAAGTATTTGTATGACCTACAAATAATTTTTCCGGGTCTGGATGTTTTTCTTTGTATAATTTATGTTTATACACTGCCCCCACAATACAGGAGAAAATCTTAGTGTAGGGGTAACATTTTAAAAAAAAAGAAAAAAAAAATATTTATTCTCAATTAAGAATGAAAAATCGCCCCAGAGGACTAAGATGGAATGCCTAGATTCCAGTAAAATGTGTATCCCGTTCTCTACACTCACCATACGAAACACAGCAGCGTTAAGCCAGTCGAGCCGACCCATTCGTGGAACAACTATAATATAGCTGCAGTGTGGCTCTACCATGTAAAGGAGATACAATAAAGGGGTTAGTTTTAGCGGTAAACGCGAAAACTTATATCTTGTGGCGATTGAACTACACTAGATTTAGTCACCCGTGATACGATATTTTGTTTAACAAAGTTTGGAAATGAGACAAAAGTGTGTTCCGGTACTCGTCGACATTTCCCGAAAAAAATTGACACGGCTGCTGGAAAGGCATCACCAGTGCTGACATCCGCATAGTAATGAATGTTAACGGTTTGTAACATATCATTGATAAGCACCATTGTGGAAACACCAACGTTAATAGGCTTGTAATCGGAGCATGCACCGTCAAGTCCGATCTGCGCCCAAGGACCGCTTCTTGGATTCTACTGCCTCCCATTTATGAGTCAGGTAGACCAGAATAATTATAATTAGTGGACCTGTGCACTTTAATCCTTTCAGGCGTTAAGACTTGCCAAAGTGACGGAAATTTGACCTGGAGGACACTATTTATTTTTGCATAAGGTCACTAAATATTTAATCATTCGTACTTAAGGGGAAATATAACCTCAAATGGCTTAGCAAGATCCTCCGTTATGCCGAAAGTATTGCAGCATTAATTTTGAAATAAATATATGGTAAAGTTGAGGATTAATGTTAAGGTTTATGTTAGACGAAAACACGATTCCGTAAAATTTTCTCGATAGAAAAAAAATCCAAAGTTACCTCCAAACTGAACAATAAACCGCTGTTATTCATAAAATACTTTAAATAAGATCATGAAACTTTGCATACTAACTGAACTAACCATAAAGCAGTGCTTATGTTATTTACTTTTTTTAAAATATCATTATTTTAACTGTAAAAAGAAATTACCTAAACTATCGGCGCGTAAGCTTGGTTCCTGTCGCTCCGTTAGTATTGCTCCGGCTTTTGAGGGAGAAGTTGTGTCGCTTAAGATCAGAAAACACATTACGCAACAGGAAGACGTAAAATTAAAATGGGAAATAACCGTTATAAAAATAAGAAGCGACTGGGTTGGCGTTAAGAAACAGGCATATATATGATAAACATAATGAAATAAGTATCTAACGACCTATCTACTTAGAGTATTAGTGATTACAAACATGTCGGTACATAGCATACGACGCGCGGGGAAGTGGGGGCGAAATTAGAATTTGAGCTGACTTACTCTCACCTCTTAAAGGGTTATTTAAAAACAATAACTACAATCTTAGTGACTGTGACGTCATCCAGATATTTTTCCCACAGTTTGTTTACTTTTTTATAGCCCTTTATATACACAATCTTCAAATTGGTAATTGCGAAAACCTTTGACGCAGCTTACTGTGCTTTCATGGTGCATAAAAATATTATAGTATTACTAGTAGTCGTTTACTAGGTGGTAGAACTTTCTTCTATATAGAAATCCGTTTGAGTAGGTCCCACTCTCTCATCTATTTCTTGTTGCCAGAAAGCAATGCTTGCGCTAACATGTTCACCTATCTCAATTATATAGAGGGCCAGTATAATTGAGGACTGTGAGGGATTACACCTTAGTCTCTACAGGTGACAATGCGTCTGTAGCCATCTTTGTTTAAAGCTGGTGTCCCAGTACAGCAGCTTCTAGTACAGCCTATGAAAGTCCACTGCTGAAAATAGACCTCCCTACAGATTGCCTCATAACGGAGATATTTGCTACAGTTTTCAGGCGAGTTGGCAAACGTAGTTTCTTATTTTTTAGTTGGTATTAGAGAGATAATACTATCTCTTAGTTTTTTTTTAAGTGGATGTGCTATGGCCCACAGACATCTATATTTATCCTTGATTAAGGGGATAGAGTAAGTCAGCTCAAATTATAATTTCGTCCCCACTTGCCCGCGCGTCGTATGCTATGTACCGACATGTTTGTAATCACTAATACTGTAAGTGAAAGGTCGTTAGACACTTATTTCATTAGGTTTATCATATTTATGCCTGTTTCTTAACGCCAAGCCAGTCGCTTCTTATTTTTATTACGGTTATTTCCCATTTTAATTTTACGTCGTCCTGTTGCGTAATGTATATTCTGATCGTAAGCGACACAACCTCCCCGTTCAAAGGCCGAAGCGAAGTGATCGTGCGGCAGGAATCACGCTTTAAAAGGCCGATAGTTTAGGTAATTTCTTTTTACAGTGAAAATAATGGTATTTAAAAAAAAGTAAATAACATAAGCACTGCTTTATAGTTAGTTCAGTTAGTATGCAAAGTTTCATGATCTTATTTAAAGTATTTTACGAATAACAGCGGTTTATTGTTTATTTTGGAGGTAAATTTTGATTTTTTTTGTATCGAGAAAATTTTACGAAATCGTGTTTTCGTCTAACATAATCCTTAACATTAATCCTCAACTTTACCATATATTTATTTCAAAATTAATGCTGCAATATTTTCGGCATAACGAAGGATCTTGCTAAGCCATTTGAGATTATATTTCCCCTTAAGAATCAAAACGCAGATGCGTAGTCACCACTAAGGACTAAGATGGAAGGAATGCCTCGAGACACTCAGTATACAAAACACAACAGCATTAAGCTGCTATTTGACGCTGGTATTCTGTGAGAGCGTGGTCCTTCCCCGGTCGAACCGACCCATTCGTGCTACTACCATAATAGCCGGCTCTACCACGTATGCCATTACACGTATTTATGTCACCTCTTGCGTCACCGTCGGGATACAAAGTAGTAGATATTATTACACCAACACTAGTAAGTACATGGTAAATTTATTTAATATTTTGATAAAAACTTGTTTCTCTAAATAAATTCTTACGAGGCAGATAAATGTTTTGAGTGAGGTTTTATAAGGCTCCCGTTATTTTATCAATACTTTATAATCATTACCTGCTTCCTTTCACACAAGGAATAAAAATTCAAAGTCATGTTTCAATCTCAAAACCATCAAAACGTCACTCGACGTGATCAAAGTCACAAGCGTCGACAATCTTTTATCAAGCTTAAAGCTATCGATAGGGCTTAGTCCGTTATCGGCGTGTTAAATCCAAATTAATAACCTTCCTTGAACAGTTCCAAACGAGTCATTTCGTTGAGGAACGTTAATCCATTATGTAATTGATATATCGATCTTTGTAGGCTTTACTACATTAACCCGGGGCGTTAACGCTGATTTACAAATGAACGAGAATTATTAATGTTTCAACAGGTTAATGCTTATGAATAATTTAACTTAGGATTTAAGAACGATATACCTTTCTGTCAAAATATCCATACTTAATTTTGTTTTTACAAAACAAGTATCCACAAATAAAAAAAATGAGTGTCTATTTGTAATGTCAAAATAACAGCTTCTGACTAAAGGCATCGGATACACGGCACTTAAAAGTATAACAAAAAAAAACAATTTTTAAAATTTGTGTCTGTCTGTTTGTTTGTTCCGTCTAATCTCCGAAATGACTAAACTGATTTTGATGAAGCTTTCAATAGTAGATAGCTAATATTATAAGCAGTAACTTTGGCTACTGTTATTTTAGAAAAAGAATTAGGGTTCCGCGCAAAAAAAATAAAACCCATGATATTCAATCGTAATAAATTTCACGCGAACAGATAGTTCTACTGTATACTTTTTGGTTCATTACAGATATGTTTACTCTACTATTTTACCTGTTTATTACCTGTCCATCTTATGGCTGCGCGTAGACAGCGACGATCATACCCGCGTCTACGGGTGCCTCTATAGGTCCCATAGCGGTAATGCCGGAACAGACCGACTCATCGACCACGTCCAGATGGCTACAGACTCCGTGCTACAACGGATCCCATCCGCAGAGATCGTGATACTTGGAGATTTTAACGCCCACCACGCTGAATGGCTTGGTTCTTGTTTAACCGATCATGCGGGTAGATCTGTTTATGACTTTGCTTTGGCATTTGAATATTGGAGAGTGGAAGGACAGGGTAATCCTCGAATCCGGCAACTTGTTCCATCATCGGGTGAGCGACCGTATGTCCCAAGGAGGTGTCGGATTAATCGCCCACAAGTCTCTTGTTAACGGTGTAAAGATTGTGAGTATGTCGACGAGAGTTGTGTACTTTATACTCAGAATCACCAAACGCTATTTATACTATGTATTATGTTAATATATATTTATACATGATGATGAGAAGATGGAGGAAATGTATCAGGATGTCTCTAAAGCCATGTATTCCTCCAAAATATACTATATGGTGCTAATGGGAGACTTCAACGCAAAACTAAGCACAATTTTTTTACTTTATAGTGTAAACTTTGTATAACTTAGAAATTGACCGGTGTGTGTCGTAAAAGGTGATAGAGGAAAAAAAAGGAGATGGGCAACAGCCTTCCTTAAAATGAAAAAAATAAACACAAAAATGTGTGGTTGCCGATCCGCCAAGCGTGGCAACTATGCCAAATGGTGTCAAATGAACATGAGACAATCTATTGAGGAGGCCTATGTTCAGCGGCGGACTTTGATATTTGGGACGGTAACGGTGACTGTTACTTTAGTTACTTTTACTTTCTACTCAACTAAAAAAAGTCTTTTCGTAAAGCAAGCAAAAAAAGACCTCGTCGTAAAGTTCACAGTACGAAAGTCTCTTAGTATAAATTGATAAATAAAATTTTACGCGCTAATTTAAAATGTACTTGGCGGTAGAGCGCGAACGAATAACAAGGTATTATCTTATAGTGCACTAATTCCGTCGTTCGTGCTTTGTCGTGTATCACACGGTGATACATGACCCAATATACGGCGAAATAAATTTTGCGACTTGTTCCTATACTTTTTTTTCGGAAATCTTTCGCAGTTAAATAGAAGTAATCTAGTTTAAAATTGCAATTAACAATTTCATTGGTGTCGGTGGGAACGAACCCGGGTTGCTCCGCGTAATGTGAAATTTACAGCGAGCGCTAAGTCGTCGAGCTACCACGGTTTAAGTGTTGATTTACCACGTGTTCGGCGGTGAAGGAAAACATCGTGAGGAAACCTGCTTGTCTGAGAAATAAAAAAATATTTCGAAGACTTCTGATCTGCACAAACACGCATTCGTGCAGCACGGTGGACATTTCCTTGCCCTAAAACCCTCCCAGAAGTGAGAGGAGGCCTGTGCCCAGCAGTGGGCTGTAACTTTAACATTTAATCTAGTTTGACATTCCAAATTTATCATATTTTTTTATTTACTTCATGGTATAAAGACTCAACCATACAAATACTTACGCTATCACTATTGTACGCTATTATATTGTTCGAGTCGTGTATTGTTGCATGGTATCACATAACCTTCTGCGACAGTGTCACTACACGACACCCTTCGGTCAAAATTATTCTTTTATAAAGGTCTCATCGGGTTGAGACCCGCATCAAAAATGACTAAATGTTAACTTTAAAAAGAAGAAATAGTGGCTTTTATTTTCAAAGATATGATCATATGATCGTTCGTATCATATCTAAGAGGCTCACAGCAGCGAATTTATGACTATATAATAGCCAATTAAACATATAAGCGACAACTAATGCAAGTTTCGACAAAATAGACTAAGCCAGGCCCAATGTCTTTGTGGTTTAATTTTTATTTCCTCTTCTAAATGAATTTAGAATGGATGTTTGAGATCCTCTGAAATCCTACACTCTTCGTGGTTAGGAGAATCAGTTATCTCTATCAAGAACTCCAATTTGCTTTATGGTTTTAAAGCATACTTCTAACACAAAAACAAATTTTAATACGTAACACATTACACCTTTTTTATGTTCTCTGTTACCGGATTCATAGTGATTCATTTGACTGTCAGAAAATGCTTTTAGCATTAACACCGACTTTTGATCCTATAGTGTTCGTAAGGTTCGTAAGATAAAATAAATAGATTAATATATTCACAAACTGTAAGAGAACATTGTAAAATACACATTTTGAGATCGATCACGATTCTGGGAACTAGAGGAAATAGTCGAATATAACGATAAGTGAACTCGATCGCGTCCTCTAAACTTCAGCTCGAACGAAGGCTGTTTCAATTTTTTGGCATATCTTAGCATAAAACATATTTCAACAGTATGTGAAGTTCCCCAGTAACGAGAAGAGGTTAGGCGGTACTGACTGCCTCACTGGTTAAACAGATTGCAAGGTCGGAAGGCAAGAACACCCAATGAAACACACAAGTCAAATAGGATAATTTAAGGGGTAATAGTGAATGGAGCTCCGTTATGCCGAAAATATTGCAGCGTTAGTTTTGAAATAAATATATGATAAAGTTGAGGATTAATGTTAAGTACTATGTCAAACGAAAACACGATTCCGTAAAATTTTATCTACTTACGAAAAAATTTTTATTCCTAAGGTTACCTCCAAACTGAGAAATGACACCGAGCCTGGTATATCAGTACTTAAAATCGCAATTTACAATTAGATCATGAAACTTTGCATACTAACTGCACGTTAACTATCAGAGCTACAGGGCTCTATGTTATTTTTTCTATTTTAAATTACCATTTTCACTGATAAACCACTGGTATTAATGAAATATTATCTAAACTATCGGCGTCTTGAAGCTTGTTCCCTGCTGCCCGATTAGTCTCTCTTCGGCTTTCGAACGGGAAAGCTGTGTCGCTTACAATCAGAATACAAATTAAGCAAATAAGCAACAGGACGACGTAAAATTAAAATGAGAAATAACCGTAATAAAAAAAACCGACTGGGTTGGCGTAGAAACGGGCATAAATATGATAAACTTAATGAAATAAGTATCAACGACCTATCTACTTACAGTATTAGTGATTATAAACATATCGGTACATAGCATACGATGCGCGGGGAAGAAAGGAGTAAGTACGAAATTAGAATTTGAGCTAGGTACTATAGCCCTTAATTTACAAGGAAACTCTTTACAATTCCAAAATTGTATGTGGTTTACTCGGTAACGTAACAACAGCGCTATCTATTTTGATCCTAACGCCATCTAGGGAAGCGTCAGGTAAACTTTGGACATATGAGAAATATTGGACATTGCTCTAGTGATCGTAAACGCGATTAACGATCATGCCGGGATCATGAGATCCCGGGTTCGAATCCTTGGTCGGTCCAATATCAACTAGACGGTAACGATAGCGGTAAATAATAGAATTACTCTATTACTTTACTTTTTTAATGTACATTATTGCTGAGCGTTATTGTTACAAGATTAATAAATGGATTGTAATATAAACAGAAATTGATTCGTACCGAAAATAATCATTCCATTAAGTTTAATCTTCTCAACTTCGCAGGGGTGTCGCTAAACTTCCCGAAATTTACCTACACGCTATATTATCCTAATATTGCAAGCGTATACTTACGTAAGCCCGCAATGTAAGCGATACTACGCAAGGGAAATTTCCGAGAGAAATCTGCCTCTAATATTGAATATAAACTCGTGATATTATCGCCAGAAACTTTGACCATGAATAACTGGGACCTGCAACTTGCGGCGCTAAACTAAGCTCTGGCCGTTTATGATTCAGATTTATAAACGGATAGGGTTGCGCTTGATTGCGTAACTTTCCGTTTGATGCTTACGCTCTCAAGACGGTTTTGCAAGCCATTATATAAGGCCAAGTGTATACACGTGACTTGTACTAATTTACTACCATTACGTCATTAAGAAATGAGATTAAATTCATACTGAACGTTAGATTTAGTTCGTTTACGTAAAGGTCAAAGGATTTCAGTATCGATTTCCCAAATGTATAAGCACGATTCTCCACATTCACCATACGAAACACAGTAGCATTGCGCTGGTATATTATTCTACTATTCTAATTGAGGTAAAATGCAAATATATATGTTTTTATAGAATATTGGTGACAAACGCTGACACAGTCTACCTGATAGTAAATTAATGGTGGGGTCCATAGACATCTCCATCTATGCTCGATTAGTAATCAAAATGCAGATGCGTTTTCACCCCGTAGGACCAAAATGGAATGCCTCGATTCCAGTAAAAAAGGTCGCTGGTTCTCTACACTCACCATACGACTCAGTAGCATTACACTGCTATTATTCGTTGATATTGTGTGACAGCATGGTCTTACCCTGGTCGAGGCGACCATAAGATAGCTGCAGCGTGACTTTACCACATTGAAAATGCACAGTCACAGTAACCGCATTAATCAGGTTTTTTATTTTATTTCACATTTTACTGGTTTATCTTAATAAGGGTGCCCATTATTCAACTTTATTTCTATAAAAAGTGAACTATGTACTTGAACTATATTATTATTTTTATAATATTAATTAATAATTTTAAAAAAACAATTTTATATTTTCAGAGAAAAATTAAAAAGAATCACTAAACTTATATGAAATATAAGTAAGTTTGTATAAACGAAAAAGTCATGTGTACTGACCCTTACCATTAACACGTAATAAAGACGTAACATAATTATTTAGATAAGGCAACAGCAATATCTTAACAACCAAGTTGTCATCATAAGTCGCCTAAGCACTAGTCTTTGTAAGCTCCGCAGTTAAATCGTGATAGTAGTTATGATACAGCTTATGAGTATAAATAACAGCATCCCCATTACACATAAAATGTTAAGATAACTATATAACCGAGCGCTATCAGTTAAATGAGTTGCAAACTTTACGATGAAGTGAATCAGTGTCAGCTATAAAAGAGTGAATGGCTGATTGAACGAAGGAACTGATAAATTTTGAAGCTGAAAACGCATTATGAGAATGGATAAGCAAACGAGAGACTACGTAAACAAGAAATTTCGACAAATGGCTAAGGTAAATTAATACTTTCTATTCGTGAAATTGAGTTTTTATATTAGGATGGAGATGGAGATATGGAGATATCTATTGACCACGGCATCCACTTACCATCGGGTGGATTGTGTGCTCATTTGTTGCTCTAAATATAAAAAGATATTGCTAATTTTGTTTGTTTAGTCAAATATCGCGTGCAGGTGACATTAGCATGTAAAGGAAATTCGGCTGGTACAACCCTTTTACTTGTGTGTTCTGCTCTGAAGAGAGCTCTGTAGAGAGCCGGTATAAATATATGCTGTGAGGCATTTCATCTAAGTCCTCAGAGATGACATCTACATATGTTGCCTTCTTAGTTTGAAGTTCTTCTGATGTCCGTGGATTTCAGTAGCCACTTACTATCAGGGGGGCTGTAAGTTCGTTTGCCTGTGCTGCGTTTGGACTGTGGTTCATACCATCCTAGTCCTCAGTGGAGACAACTCATCTGTAAACATCTTTGTTTGAAGTTAGTTGCAGATGCAGATGTCTTTGTGATGCAGTAGCCACTTACAGTCAGGTGGAGAGTAATTTAATTTTTCTCTTTGATTTTATAAAAAAAATTCTTCGTGGTCTCTCACGGTGTGGGTAAGATTTGTCCACACTGTTAAAGGCCACGGAGCTTTAATTAAATCAAAGGAATTTATACCTAATATTTTTATCACACATCAAACTACAGAATATGAAATCGAAGTAAAATATCACATTTATGTACACAATTGGCGGTCTATCACTCTGAAAATGGTCTCTTACAGACAACCTTTACTTTCTCGTATAAAATGATCCTACTGATAAATAAACTGTGACTATAATAAATTTCCGCGCCTCGCAATATATACAAGCATCAGCTAATGACGTTGCTAGTGTGTACGTTAATGAACGCCGCCGGTTCTTGCTATTTCGTTAATCAGCGAGTAAGTGCGCGACATTAATTCGATCGGGTCGATTTATCAAGTCGCGAAGAGAACTCCAAGACTGCGGATGCTATAGATTTTGTATAGATTTCTTCGAGCGTGTGAAGACGGCTTCAGATACGTTGCTTAAAAGTTTACTACATTTGTGCAAACTTATAACAATATTTGTCAAGAAAATTTAAAGTGTTAATCTAAAACTGTTTTATTTTTATTTTTATAGAATGAGGCTCACAAACGAACAAACAGTCCTCATAGACATTTACGTCTACCATTGATTATGAATCAAAATGCAGATGCGTTGTCACCGGTGAAAAATAATATAGAATGCATCGTTTCTAGCAAAAGGGTCTCCGGTTCTCTACACTCACCATACGAAACACAGCAGCATTGGACTATTATTTTAAGCTGGTATTCCGTGAGAACGTGTTCTTTCCCCGGTTGAGCCGACCCATTTGTGCTACAAATACTACTAATTTACCTTCAGCATGGCTCTATCACGTCAATGTCCATTTAAAAACTATTTTTTATTTAAAAAAGCTTTTCTATAAACGATTTCGCATCCCAACTGTGTAAATACTCAATAGTGTCTGTGCATGTCAAACCGTTACTATTGTCAACAGTACATATTGGCTGCAGTGTGCACACTGTACAGCCGACTTCAAACGAAGAAGGCTATATTTTACCGCGGTTGAATAAAATGGAATGTCTTATGTCATTCGATTATTCTGACTTTCTTACCTTTACACTGACATATAGGGTTTATATCTGCTTTGCACAGATAAAAATAAGAAGATAACATCTATCTAAGTAATTTTTTTATAGGATAGGTTGACAAGTGAGTACACAGTCCACCTGATGGTAAGTGGTTGCTGTGGCTCATAGACATCTACATCTATCCTCGATTACGAATCAAAATGCAGATGTCTTGCCACCCGTGAGGACTAAGATGGAATGCCTCGTTTCTAGTAAAAAGGTTCTCCGGTTCTCTACACTCACCATACGAAACACAGCAGCATTAAGCTGCTATTTTACGCTGTGAGAGCGTGGTCCGTCCCGGTCGAGCCGACCCATTTGTGCTACAACTTTACTGCTAATATAACTGCAGAATGGCTCTACCACGTATAAAATCGAAAAGTTGTATCAAAGGGGCCACCTGGGAGTGACGAATGCAGTAGAAGATGGCTCACACTTCTGTTGCTGCATAAAATTATTGTAGTATTACTAGTAGGAGATTACTAGGTGGCAGGATTCCTCTGTTAGGAGTCCATCTTGGTAGGAACCACTGTCTTACCTATTTTTGCAGAAAGGCATAAGTACCTGCATTCTGCTGTATTTCGGTCTGAAGTGTAAACAGAGCCAGTATAATTACAGGTTGTGAGGCATTTCATTTTAGTCCTTAAGACAACGCATTTGTAGTCTTTTTTGCTTGAAGTTGATATCCATACGATATACACATATACAGAATATATTATGTCTCTAGACCAAATTTCGGCCACGGCGGCCAGCCTCAACGGACACTAGCCATCTGCGCAGGACAGGATTATAGTGCCCAAGTGTATGCTCAAGCACAGGTGCACTCTCTATGCCTTCACTCTCATAATTTGGCGGTTTAAATCCGATAGCATGGTTAACTTACACGGCCGGAGAGAGATCAGATGCAGGACCAACGGCTTTGCGTGCTTTCCGAGGCACGGGGGTGAGACACCGTCGACTTCCTGACTCCGGGCAGCTACTGAGAATTTTTTCATTTTGATTTTTTTAGCCCGACTTGGAATTCGAAGCCAGGACCTCATGATCAGCAGTCGCTCTACCCCAACCACTAGACTAATGAGGCGAGCATATAAGTATATTTTGTAGTGTCAAATTATTATCAGGTGTGCAGTAAATTCGTTTTTCATTTAAATTTAATTAAAAAAAAAAACAACAAAACTCGAAGCTAGAATAGCTCTCCCACCAATTGAAAATATAATTCAAACTCG
This sequence comes from Parnassius apollo, assembly GCA_907164705.1. Classification (NCBI taxonomy): domain Eukaryota; kingdom Metazoa; phylum Arthropoda; class Insecta; order Lepidoptera; family Papilionidae; genus Parnassius; species Parnassius apollo. The sequence continues at coordinate 5,678,866 of CAJQZP010000088.1, read as the reverse complement.
TTATAAAAATTCATTACATTGTAATCTAAAATGAAAACAGTTACATAGATATTAAAAGTAAAATTTTTAATGAAAATTTTGCCTTCTCTTGAGAACTCCCTGGCAATTTGTTTTTGGGGAAAGAAGATAACGAAATTGTTGAAGTTTTTACAAGTTATGCAAAGTTGTTAAAATATTGTACAAAATAACGCCATCCATTTATTACGGTTTGTCAAAAGTCCTAGAGTCTGTATGCCGAGGATCTTTGTTTCCTGTCATTTAGATTTGTTATCAGGTAGATGCTGTTATCCGTCTTTTATTTCACTTTCCCTCTGTCGTATCTTATAATCCTAGGGATGACATTTAGTAGTAGATCCTCTTACTAAGTACTACACGGCGTCATCATCAAAACTATTTGACAACTACGTAGCATGGCAGGTAAGCATTTGGATGCTATGCAGTGGCCCGCGGGTTGGAATCGCATACGGAAAAGTTGTATGACGAACATTAAAAATTAAGTGTTTTCCGTGCAAATTTAAAACAGTTAAAAAACTAAACTAATAATGCTTTTCTTTCCCATTCAAATGGCGATAAATTTTTGGTTATTAACATAGGATTACCGTGTGATGTAAGTCGCATTAAAGTAATCCGATGCCACGTTTGTACGATTAATTTAGTAAAAACCTAGTGAAGGTCACAATGTGACACGCATGGCAATAATCACAATATAACTTTTCATGCAAAAAGCGTTACCCAGAGGAAATGGTATTTATGTTTAGAAATTTTACGTTTAACACACATAACTAGCACGAGGATAAAAAACATCCACACACGGATCAAACAATTATTGGCCATAACATTTTTCTTATGTGCGTTATTTCAACCCTGGGTGTGACTGTGAGCGACAGTCTCTTTATTCTGTGATGTTATGTATGTCCTATACAGCTCTTACAGTCTCATCTGATACAGGGCTCTGTTTTAAAAGAAGGGAAAGGATTGTCTCTGGATGAGGAACAAGATGATGATAATGATGATGGTTTATGAAGTGCTATGGTTATCAATCATCATGTCCTCTCTATAGGTTTTTTTGAGTTACCTAACCGCTGTCTGAGTAGCGGCGTGCGGAATCCCTTCTCTGGCTGCTTAGCTCGTCTCGTTGGATATTCTTAGCGGTAAAAACCGTATCGTGCTTACCTACGGATGTGACGTGCCCCATCCGTTATCATACTTGTGCTTTTCCCGTTTAGTGTGGGTGTAGTGTCAATGTTTGATGTGCCTGCGACGTTCGGGTCGTAGGGATCAAGCGAGCGTGGTAGTTATAATATTAATATTATATAGTATAAGTACGTTATAGATAGTGGAAACGATGATAGATATTGGGATGTAGTTGCCTGCATTGTCACTAGCGGGTTTAGATGAAGTATTCAGAGATTTTTTATAGTATAGCGTGACAAACGAGCACGCAGTCCACCTGATGGTAAGTGGTTGCTGTGGTCCATAGACATCTACCTACATCTATCCTCGATTACGAATCGAAATGCAGATCCTTTGTCACCCGTAAGGACTAAGATAGAATGCCTCGTTTTCAGTATAATGGGTCACTGGTTCTCTACACTCACCATATGAAACACAGCAGCGTCCTTCTCCGGTCGAGACGACTCATTCATGCTACAACCTTACCACTAATATGGCTGCATCATGGCTCTACCACGTACCAAAATGTAGTGTATAATAGTTAAAAATTAAAATGTCGTATTAGGATAACCTATAAAGATATTTGTGTTTAGTGTTGAAATCAATAAATAAAAAATAATAGCCAAGAATTTAATCGCTAAGCCACATGAAGTGATTGACGAGTAAAATGGTCAAATATAAATAATCATAAAACGACAACAAATTTTGTAAAACGCAAAGATATAAGTCAGATTGTAAATCACAGCGTAATGTTAGTAAAAAGCTAAGAATACATGTATTCTGTAGAGGAACACAAAGGAACTTGTACTTTCGCGGTCATTTTAAGACGTCTTCGCGTACTCTCCGAATATCACGGAATTCATTAAGAGCAAACAAGGCCGAGAAAATTTCCACTGACACAAGATACAATGAAAACTTAAACGTTATGCGGCGCAAGTGGCACTGCGGTTCGCTGGGGTTGCTAGGTGTTAATATGACCACACTTTTGTATATTAATTGGGATATGTTTATATTCGCGCTTCATATAAGTTTGACCTGCATATCTATGTTTGTATTAATTTTATTTAATTTTTTCTTCCAAATATCTGAATAATATGAGGTTATGAAGACGGTTTAAGAACCGATGAAAATACTCTGTCTTCTTAATAACAAGACAAGTTTTTTTAAACTCTAATGTGATTATAAAATTAATTATATTTAATAATAAATCGCCAAAGAATCTAACCGTCCACATCGCGATGACGAATTTCAATCAAAGAAGGATGCAGAAACGTTTTCAACCTTAAAGCCTAAGGCAAAGTGGTTGACAGCCTATAATAATTTTATTGTATAATACATTCATTGATTAAAAGTGATTATAGCTTAAAAGTGATCGAAAGGGAAAACTCCAGAATCTGTAAAAATTATGTCAAAATTTACGTCGTTGCGACTAAAAGTCAAGGTCAATTAAATTTGTTACAATAACTGTCATTATTCTTGTGTTAATACAATAATATTGACACAGTAATATTGATACAATATTATTGACACAGCAATATTGATACTATAATATTGACACAAAACCAATGACAGCTCTTGTAACAAGTTTAATAGACCTTGTCGATTAGTCACAACGACGTAAATTGAGACATAATTTTCTACAGATTCAGGGGTCTATCCGATACACATAGAAACGCGCTTTCGGTTACTCTTAAGCTAGGGTCATGATGTGTAATGTCCATGTCACACAGACGTCGGCGTTTGTTGTGAGCACAAAGCTCGAAGTTGTTGACAAGTATGTTTACCTAAGACAAGTAGTCCGATTAGGTAAGCCCAACTTAGGCCGAGAGGTCGATCAACTCGGCTGGGCAGCGTTCGGGAGATTGCGACACATCTTCTCGTCAGGCACACCTCAAAATCTCAAAACTAAATTGTACAACCAGTGCGTGTTGCCTGTGATGACCTTTGGATCTGAGACGTGATCCTTCACTGCCGGCCGTATGAGAAAACTCAAAGTCGCTCAGCAAGCTATGGAGCGGACTATGCTCGGAGTTTCTCTGCGTATTAAATTTAGGAATGAGAATACCCACAGTAGAACCAGAGTAACCGACATAGCCCAATGGATAAGTAAACTGAAATGGCAATGGGCCGGCCAAATAGCTCGATGAACTGATAACCGATGGGGAAAAAAGGTTCTCGAGTGGCAGCCTCGTACCGGTAGGTGAAAGGGCGTCACCCCACTAGATGGAGTGACGACCTGGTAAGAAATGCAGGAAGTCGATGGATGCAGGTGGCTCAGGACCGTGCTTTGTGGCATTCCTTGGGAGAGGCCTATGTTCAGCAGTGGACTTGTGAAGGGCTGTAATGATGAAAATGATGATGATATGGTCATGACGAACTTGACGCTTTGCTTCGAATCGACTTTGAGCAATGAAGATCTTGCGTATCAGACATATCACGAGACTTGATGGATTGATTTCCTTTGTCACAGTAACATCCTAAAAAGAACTAAGCGTGTGGTTAACCTAAGGTGCAATACACATCGTTGCCAAACACGTGTCCGCAAAGAAACGGAATTAAAAACGTGTGCGCTCGCATTTGAGATATTTTGGGACAAAATTTCTCTGGTATTACAATCTTATTCACCTTTAGCAATCCACTGCGTACTTTTTGATTTGCTAATCACAAGTTTCCGTTATTTTCCATTTTAGATTCGAATCATTGAAGAAATTACGAAGATCTTCATATTTTTACTTCGTAAACCACTAAAATAACTGTTATCCTAATAGTATATACACTGCGTGAAGATCTTACAATAGAAGAGGCTCATGTCAACTAATGAACTTTTGTCGGCTGACGATAATGTTTTGTTTATAGAATAAGGGTGACAAACGAGCACATAGTCCATGTGATTGTAAATGGATAATGTGGCTCATAGACATCTACATTTATCCTTGATAAAGAATCAAGATGTAGATCTGAGGACTGAGATGGAATGCCTCGTTTACAGTAAAAGAGTCTCCGGTTCTCTACACTTACAATCCAAAACATAGCAGCATTGAGCTGCTATTTTACGCTGATATTCTGTGAGAGCGTTGTCCTTCCCCGGTCGAACCGATCCTTTTGTGCTACAATCATAATATAGCTGCAGCATGGCTGAGTATGAACCCTGTTGAATTGATTGTTTTTCTTGGCATCACTCTGTATGCAAAGCTTCAGTGGAGCCCCATATATAGAAATTAGTAAACAGAGTAAGCTTTGCAGCTTTTGCTGTAAAAAAGCTTAGATGCCTTAGTAGTGTCGAGACAGCTAGATCAGTTTATTTCAGTTATTTCCATAGCATAATGTCTGATAGGTTTATATTATGAGGAAATACGGCGGATTTAGAAGCTAATTTTGTTTTACAGAATAGGTCCATAACAGCTGTTTACAACCTAAAACCGAGAGTCTCTCAGAGAAAAATTTTAAGAAATATATCAACTTTAAGTTTCTCATTATTTTTACGAAAATTTTATGTATGATCACTAACAGCAAAAGTAGTTTTAGCAACGAGCTAGTGATATCAGTTTCTGGAATCCACATAGTCAGTAATTAATTCATACAATAAACTACCCTATAATAGTAATTAAAAGTTTTCTCTATTACGAAGTTTATCATCATTTTCTTCATTACAGCCCTTTACAAGTCCACTGCAGAACATAGGCCTCCTCCAAGTAATGCCACAAAGCACGGTCCTGAGCCACCTGCATCCATCGACTTCAGGTCGTCACTCCATCTAGTGGGGGGTCGCCCTACACTACGCCTACTGGTACGAGGCTGCCACTCGAGAACCTTTCTTCCCCATCGGTTATCGGTTCTTCGAGCTATATGGCCGGCCCATTGCCACTTCAGCTTACTAATCCGTTGGGCTATGTCGGTCACTCTGGTTTTAATGCGGATATCCTGATTTCTGAGTCTATCACGCAGTGAAACCGAGCATAGCCCTCTCCATAGCTCGCTGAGCGACCTTGAGCGTCCTCATACGGCCAGCGGTGAAGTACCACGTCTCAGATCCGTAAGTCATCACTGGCAGCACGCACTGGTTATACACTTTAGTTTTCAGAGATTGAGGTATACCTGACGAGAAGATGTGTCGTAATTTCCCGAACGCTGCCCAGCCGAGTTGAATCCGTCGATTGACCTCTCGGTCGAAGTTGGACTTACCTAGTCGGACTATTTGTCCCAGGTAAACGTACTCGTCAACAACTTCGAGCATAGTGCTCCCAACAACTACCGGCATAGCTGTGACATGGACATTAAACATGATCTTTGTTTTGTCCATGTTCATCTTAAGACCTATCCGTTGGGAGACACCATTGAGGTCATTGAGCATAGTGCTAAGGTCCTCCAGCGATTCTGCCATAAGGACTATATCGTCGGCAAATCGAAGGTGAGTGATGTACTCGCCATTGATATTAATACCGTATCTTTTCCAGTCCAGTACCTTGAAAACGTCTTCCAACGCAGCGGTGAGGAGTTTCGGGGATATAACATCACCCTGTCTTACACCTCTCTGCAGTTTGGATAGGTTTCGTACTCTGGTTCTGTACTCGGATAGCCATCGTAGCCATACTGTACAAACACTTCAGCACTTCAATATACCGATAGTCAACTAGGCACCGGTGAAGAGACTGTAGCACCGCCCAAATTTCGACGGAATCAAAGGCTTTCTCATAGTCGACATACGCCAGGCAAAGTGGCAGATTGTACTCTTCGGACTTCTGTACAATTTGCCGACAGGGTATGTATGTGGTCTATGGTACTGAAGCCTTTTCGGAAACCGGCTTGTTCGGGAGGCTGGAAGTTGTCGAGTCTGCGTGCGAGACGATTCGTAATGACTCTCGAAAACAGCACGTAGACGCGGCTCAGAAGGGAAATCGGTCTGTAGTTCTTCAAGAGAGCGTTGTCGCCTTTCTTAAAGAACAAGACCACCGCGCTTCTGCTCCACGCCTCTGGAGTAGTGCCACCATGGAGGACGGAATTGAAGAGCTTCTGAAGGACTTCAAGTACCGGTGTTCCACCCGCTTTCAGAAGCTCCGCTGTAATTCTATCCTCGTCCGGGGTCTTGCCGTTTTTAAGGTGGTGGAGAGCCATTCTAATCTCGCTCAGACTGACGTCCGGGATATCATCGGAATAGTGTCGGATAAGACTTGCTCTTGGATTGTTACTCACACTTGCGTGTGGCTCCAACGATGATGTGTACAGCTGCTCATAGAACCTCTCAATCTCACTCAGAATCTCAGGTGTCCCGGAAACGATGTTGCCACACTCAGTCTTCAGCCTTGACAGTTGCCTCTTTCTGGCAGACAGATCTCTGGCAAAGACTTTGGAGCCCTGGTTCCGCTCGATCGCTTCTTTAATATGAGCAGTATTAAAGTTGCGTAAGTCTCACCGCATGCATTTGGAGATCTGCCTGTGCAGTTACCTGTATGCTGTCAAATCTATTGACGATTGCAGCCTCATCTCCCGTCTAACAGCCATGAGATTAAGAGTGTGATCGGAGAGTTTTTGTGTTCTTCTGCGGCGGGTCTTGCAGAACTTAGCTCCGACCGCATGGACAGTTTCCACGAGCTTGTCATTCATATCGTCCACTGCATTGCAATCCTCTAGGCACTGAAAGCGGTTTTGTAACTCGAGCTGAAAGGTTTCGGGATTCTGGATTAGAGCACGAGGGGGGACGGAGCGTTGACTTCATTAGACGAGACCTCTCCAACTTAACATTTAGGTTCAGTGTGCCTCTAACCATTCGGTGATCGCTGCCAGTTTTCACCCTTGGGATCACTGAGACATCACTGAACAGTTGGCTTCTGGTAGTTATAATGAAGTCAATCTCATTTTTTGTCGAACCGTCGGGGCTCGACCAGGTCCACTTCGGGGCCGTGGCACCAAGAGTCCCTCTTTTTCCATAAAGTCGGCCAGCTGCTGGCCCCTTCGGTTCCGTTGCCCTACTCCAAATTTCCCCACCTTCAGCTCACCGCTTTCTCTTGTGCCTAGTTTTGCGTTGAAGTCTTCCATCAACACCATGTAGTGGGTTTTGGAGGAATGCATGGCTCTGGAAATATCCTCATACATTTCCTCCACCTCCTCATCGGGATTTGCCGAGGTTGGTGCGTAAACCTGTACGACCTTCAGCGAATACCGTTTGGTGATTCTGAGTATCAGGTACGCGACCATTGTCGACACACTACCAATCTTTACAACGTTGTTGACGAGAGACTTGTGGACGATAAATCCGACATCTCCTTGGGACAGATGGTCGCCCTCCCGGTGGTAGAACAAGTTGCCGGACTCGAGGGTTGCCGTATCCTCCCCCTCTCTTCGGACCTCGGATAATCCAATAATATGCCAGCGCAACTTGTCTACCTCTTTTTCCAGCTCCAGTATCTTCTCGTCAGTCCTCAGAGTGCGTGCGTTATATGTTGCCAGGTCGAGTCGTCGTAGGTGGCAACCGAACCTCCATCGGAGATTCTTAGCACCCCCTGCTCCGCCGTTACCATGGTCGCCACCGTAGCCATGAATAGCGGGGCCGCCGGGACTGGGGGCCGTTTTTTTGCGTCGTTATTCATGGCGTTTGCCATAGTTGCCACGCTTGGCGAGCGGGTTGGCAACCTCAGTTTTTTTATTATAACACAGTTGTTATCAGAAAGATGCTGCTGCCCATCTCCTGCCTGTCTCCCTCTGTCGCCTCTTACGACACCCACGGGAAGATATGGGGTAGTGGATATTCTCAACCGCCACTACACGGCATTACGAAGTTTAAATATTTTATTAAACAAAAACCGTATAATAAGAATTATTATAATATAAATGAATACAAGGTTGTTAATAATCCCTGAGTATAAGGTAGTCGCTTCCAAGCTGTTTCTTAAATAATTTTTGTTAGTAGTTTATGCAACCTGTGTTTTATTATAATATTTTACTTTGAAAAAAAAGTCCGGCTGAGTTTTATTGCTGGTTCTTCCCGGGATAGAAATTTTTCTGAACCTTCTTGTATATTGAATAAAAACTATTATTATATTCATATTATAATACAGGTACCTATCTACATACATAATTTGAAACAAAAATAATATACGCTGACTCAGCAAAATGCTTTACATTCACGATCATTCATTGTTTAGAGCTGTAATAACTCAGAGAATAAGTGTTCGCTGTAAACGTACTGCACACGAACAGCCCGGTTCAAGCCTGTACTAATGAAATAGTTATTTGCAATTGAGGATCTTGCAGCAAAAGAGGGGCAGATCCAAATTTTAACCGTTACCTTTTTTTTCACCTATATTTTAAACAAAAAAATTAGCTATGATTTGGTGCATTTAGGAGGCAAATCCGACGACAAAACAAGCGCGCTGTAACAAAATTTGGATTTGCTACCTTATTCTGTTTGGTGCAAGAAGGGAGCAGGTCCGGACCTGCCTCCTTCTTGCAACAAATGAAATTATTACATCATTTGTAAACAAGTCAGTGCACGTTTTGTGCTCGGCCCGAAAGGACATGCGTATTATTCTTTTAAATAATTGTTTTAAGTTTGATACGTTAAGTGTGTATTAAAATGAGTGACACTGTACCGTTTAGTAGCGGCTCGTCAGATATTTACCAGCCGCCTGTCTACGAGTCATGTTCAACCAGTTCAGATGATGATGGAGCGATGTTGGTTTGTTGACACTTCAAAACCAAACTAATGAGGCGAACGATAAAGGTATGAATATTTTGGATGAATTTAATACAGATAATCCATGTCCATTGACGAGTGGCATAGCGCCGAAAAAAAGAAAATCCGCGAATCCATCACAATGGAAACGGAATGTAATAAAGAAGTCTATTGCTACTGGAAAGGGCTATTTAAACTATAAAGGCCGTGAAATAGGCGAAAGAAAAACTGGACCGGATTGTTGTTATAAGAAGTATAAGTGTTTTGTTCAAATTAATGAAGAAGATAGGAAACTAATATTGGAAAATTTTAATAAATTGGAAGAAACCTATGTGCAAAACGTATACTTAGGCGGTTTAATTAAAACTGAGAATGTTGAAAGGGAAAGATCTAAAACTGGTACGGGGGAAGAAATGGAGTTGTTCACACAAATATTATATTAAATTAGGAAATAGAAATATACAAATTTGCAGAAATGGCTTTGCATCTATCCATGGAATATCCAAAAAGCGTGTAGACAATGTTGCTAAAGAGTATCGGGATCTTACTATAGATGTACGAGTTATATTTGAAAAAGCATGAGCTTGGTCTTGAAGCATCTGCTAAGCCTATAGTATCATTTGATTTTTACTACAGATACTTTAAACAAAATTTTAAATACAGTTTTGGGTCACCTCGTTCAGATACTTGCAAGAAGTGCGACATGCTGAGTAACAAACTAAAAGATAAGACATTGGATAGCGATGAAACCCAACAAATACAGATAGAGAAGAGTCTTCATCAAGCCAAGGCCGACACTTTTTTTGTTGATTTAAAAGAGAAGAGTCAACTTGCTCTTAATAATGAAGAATGCGAAGTATTAACATTTGATTATCAGCAGAATATGCCATTACCTAAAATTCCAGCGGGTGAAGCATTTTATAAACGTCAACTTTGGGCATATAATTTTTGTATTCATTCAGCAAAAACAGGGATTGCTCACTTTTATTTATATGACGAAACCATAGGCCGAATACAACCAAACGAAGTCATATCTTTTATAAATCACTACATAAATGACATTTTACCAAGCACAGTTAAAGTACTGTATTTATTTTCTGCTAACGCAGCAGCACAAAATAAGAACTCGACTTTAGTTCAGTATCTATATTCGCTTATGCGGTGTTCATCTTTTGAGAAGATTGTTCATCGATTTCCAGAACCAGGACACAGCTTCTTACCGTGTGATCGGTGTTTCGGCGTAATAGAAAAGTTTAATAGAAGGAAAGATTACATATTTACGACTTCTGAATATGCCGATTGTATTACGCAATCATCTAAAAATTTTAAAGTTGTAAATGCAAGTCAAAATATGATACTTAATTTGAACATTATGAGAGTCATTTCAAAAAAGTAATAACAAATACAGAGAAGATTCGATTCAAAATATCTCAATATCGTATTTTTGAATATAGTAAAGACCACATTGAAACTATTGCAGTCAGTGTTACAACGGGAACGCCAGTATTTGATTATTTTCCTATAATGAGAAATGCTCAAGCCCAACTATCAGTTCTGCCTCAGAAACCGCTGTATGATCATGCATTGCCGTTGAAAAAGGCTAAATACAACGATGTTATGCAGTTGGTAAAGAACTATGTTCCACCAAATAAACTATATTTCTACAGGGCCCTTTAAAGTGAAGCTGTCGGACCAACAGATGATATTTCTAGCGAAGACGACGATGATCAAGCTGAAGTTAACCTTTAATTTTTTTTTGTTCAGCACTCATTAGTTTTTGTATTTCTTTTGATTGTTTAATTCTTTGAGGACTGATTACTAATTCTTGAAATAAAAAAATAACCGTGTTTACCTGTTTTATTATCCTTAATACGAAATAGGGTAGTATTTTTCTTCAATCTTGGTGCAAAACGGAGGCAGATCCAAACTTTAAAAAATCGTAGTAATTCTATTACTTCTTCAATTTCCTTAAATCTTGAATAAAATGTGTATATATGTTCATATTATATAATACCATATAAAGATAAGACATAAGTACATCAATCAATTTATAAAAACCTTTTTTTTAAATACCCAACAGTTTTGAAATTTGGACTTGCCTCCCTTTAGCTGCAAGGTCCTCAATTTTAAATGATTATTCACCAAATGTTTGACGGTGATGGGAACATCGTAAGAAAAGCCGCTGTCTGAGAAACAAAAAATATATTTCGTTGCCATGTGAAATCTGTTAGTACTTCGTAGCCCTAAAACCCCACAGAAATACGAGAAGGCCTGTAGCCAAAAGTGGGATTTTTATATATAGGCTACTTTACTTATCATTTTTACAATGTTTCATTAAAAAAGAGAGTTGCTTTAACACAGAGAAAATAATAAAGACAAATTATTATTGAAGATACGTGACATTTTGGGTAAAATTACACACGTAGCTAGCTTACTCTCCTCTGATGAACTCCCGAACTTCATAATTAGTCCAGGCGGGTAGTGCCAATAAAAACTAATGAAGCGACCCTGTCCGCAGTAAAAGACATCCGTGCACCATTTACCAGATTCTCTGCGTTTGTTTCTTATTCTTTTAACGATTCCTGTACGTGTGAACGATTGTTTCTATATTTAGATCGGAATATTAAGGCTGGAAGGCATTGAAATAGGGTTAATATAACAATTTATTGCACACACACTCATATTTTTTTAATAAAAGAGATTTTTTAAAGAAATGACAAGTAATGGTTACAGCCCATGGATACCCTCAATTAAGTTCAAACAATGAAAGCTATAGACCTCAGAGGACTGAGATGGAATGCTTCTAAGCTATTAGCTTATACTACATTCATCTATCCATGACTTCCTATAATATAATCGTATGCACATATAGTCTACTGTATAGTCTACTATATATAGTCTACTGCTGAACACTGGCCTCTCCCATGTATTGCCTCATGATGAGGATTTTGCCACAGTTGCCACGCTTGGGAGGCGTGTTGGCAACTGCAGTTTTCCATTAATTTAAGTTGTTATCAGGAATACACTGCTGGTTTGTTTCCCTCATAAGCTGTTACATAATATCTATACGGAATACAACAAGGCCAGAACTGTTGCTGTTGCAGAAGTGGGAAGGAGCGCTGTCATCTGGTAAGTAAATTGCTCTATGCGGTCTTGGGTTCGAGTCTATGGTCGGCATAGGGTTTTTCTGCCAAGAAATTCCATTAACAGCCTAAAATCAGGAAGATGACAGTGTTTCAGTCGTTTGTCGTTGCATATACTCGTGCAATATAATTGTATCCTGGCCATATGGCTGGTCTCCTTTGAGCTTAGCCTAACTGACCGAAATTCGGTCTGGAGGACATTGTTATTATTATATAACTATTACATAATATTAATTATTTTTAATTATTTACCGGTATTAACACTACTATTTGATAAAGGTGCTCAACGTTTTGTCACAGAGTTTTACGAGTATGTAACTCGCCTCGGAAATCATAAATGAAAAATTACCGGGAAATAATCGAGTTGTTTGGAGACTTATAAACTATGGCGCAGTGGCTGAGCGCTTGGTTCTGGCAATGCCGGTAGCGGAATCCATTCCCGCACGGAATTTTTGCAATCGGTAACATTAATAGGAAACCATAATTTTTGTGTGGGAAATGATAAAGTAAGGAAATCATTTATTGCAGTAAAACTTCTTTTACTTATGGAGTAAGCTGGCGTACGCTTGACGAAAGCGTTACGAAAAGTGTGATCAAGCGAGGCGAACGGTAGTTGAGTGGGGGATATAAGCAAGAGAGAGCAGTGCGCGCGCACATTTTCTTTCTCTCTTTCTCTCATAGCCAGTTATTTTTCGTAATTTTGTTTCGTTTTGAACAATTTTATGAATTAATATTTTGTTCAATAGGTACATTAAATATTCTACGTTTAAAGTGAATAAAATTGTAAATTTATTTTTAAATCCATGTTTTGTGAATTTTCGGGTGAATAATAAGTAACAAAATAAGGAAGGAAGTCGATAATGAAATTAAATATTTGTAGAATTGTATATATATATATATATATATACATAAAGATAGAGCTAAAGAAGTTTTACTTCAGTCGTGTGGTTATAAGAACTCTCGTTTTTTTATACTTTGCAATTAGCGTTAACGATTTTAGAAACTCCTACGAGTACATCTTACATCCGGCCCTATTTTTGGTCAAACTACAGACCATGTACAACGGCGAACTTATTCAACTACACTGTACAGTCACAGTCCTCGGCAGTCAGTGCCAATGCCAGTTATCCAGTGCGCGAACGACGCGTTTCCATAAAAATAGAATTTGCAATTGCTCTTCCTATTCCAAATCAACAGTGTTATAACAGTAACAGTAGCACGTAATAGTAAGGTGTAACAAAACTTCAGAAATACTGCAATACTGCATAGATGCCACACCAGTGGTCGCAACGTCTTTGTAACTCAAGTCACGCATCTATCACGTGAACGAGCGTTGGGATGTTCAGAAGAAATTTTTGGCTCTTATGCCGTTGTGTTAAAGTTCAAAGTTCATTCAAAGTAATTTTGTTATGAAGTCCGGAACGGTTATTGGCTATATTCTAATATGGACGATCTTTCACTGTTTACGTGGTAAGCGTTTATATAGGATGTTTAGGAATTCCATGGCAGTTTGATGGAAATTAGATCGTCTCTTTTAATCTTGGGAGACTGTAATTAGATTCGCAGTTGTTTCTAACTGGAGATAATGCAAGCCTAGGAGTGTGATTTCGTTAGGGTAGAGAAGAAATTTCGGGGGTGATATAATCTTCTTTTAATTAATATTTTAAGTCACATATATAGCTTTTTGTAAAGTGACTTAATGTGTTATTTATTTTTTTATTTAAAATTTGTGGAACAAAAGTACAAAGAACTCAACATCTTAAGGGGAAATATAATCTCAAATGGCTTAGCAAGATCCTTCGTTATGCCGAAAATATTGCAGCATTAATTTTGAAATAAATATATGGTAAAGTTGAGGATTAATATCAAGGATTATGTTAGACGAAAACACGATTTCGTAAAATTTTCTCGATAGAAAAAAAATCCAAAATTACCTCCAAAATAAACAATAAACCGCTGTTATTCATAAAATACTTTAAATAAGATCATAAAACTTTGCGTACTAACTGAACTAACTATAAAGCAGTGTTTATGTTATTTACTTTTTTTAAAATACCATTATTTTCACTGTAAAAATAAATTACCTAAACTATCGGCCTATTGAAGCGTGATTCCTGCCGCACGGTCAGTTCGCTCCAGGTTTTGAAGGGGGAGGTTGTGTCGCTTACGATCAGAATACACATTACGCAACAGGACGACGTAAAATTAAAATGGGAAATAACCGTAATAAAAATAAGAAGCGACTGGCTTGGCGTTAAAAAACAGGCATAAATATGATAAACCTAATGAAATAAGTGTCTAACGACCTTTCTACTTACAGTATTAGTGATTACAAACATGTCGGTACATAGCATACGACGCGCGGGCAAGTGGGGACGAAATTAGAATTTGAGCTGACTTACTATATCCCCTTAAGGATGATGATTAATAGAATCAGGCGTTACTTTGCGGAAATCCAACGTGTTAGAGTTGGTAAGAATTATTTACCCACATCCACTCAATAAAATAACATGCCGCCCTCCCTCAATTGCGTGCACCAATCCCGTCACCATTAATCCCAGCACCCATACTCTCAACACCACTATACTAGGAAAGACACACCATCGAAAATAATACGACACGTGTATCGCTTCTACACGAGGCATTCCCAGGTGATGTAGACTCTGCAGAGGCTTACCGAGATTTAGCGGTCATCACAGATTTCCCGTTTGAAAGCCGAAGCGAGACTGATCGGGCGGCAGGGAACAAGGTTCAGGACGCCGATAGTTTAGGTAATTTCTTTTTACAGTGAAAATAATAGTAATTAAAATAAATTAAAACATAAACCATGCTTTATAGTTAGTTCAGTTAGTGTGCAAAGTTTTATGAACAAATTTAAAATATTTTATAAATAACAGCGGTTTATTGTTCAGTTTGGAGATAACTTTGGATTCTTTTTCTATCGAGAATATTTTACGGAATCGTGTTTTCGTCTAACATAGTACTTAAAAGTATACCTTGAAAATAAATCGTAGTTTTGGGGGCGTGGCTTATTCCTTTGTCGGTGAAGCTAACGCACGACTGAGGTACCTAATGACAAAATGAAAGCATACGCTCGGAAAAAAAACTAAGTAATCGCCAAACAACATATATTTTTAACAAAACTTCGTCATAGATTAAAAAATGGTTTATGAGAACCTCGATATTATTATTAGCTATGACTTAAAAATAATTCCATGAACTTATTCGTAAAAATATTGTGGTGTCATGGAGAAATATAACTAGTTAGAGCCTATTTTGCAATTTTTTTCTATCGAGAAAATTACATGTTGTCGTGTTTTCCTTTTATGAAATCCAAGGTCATATAGTCAAAAAGCATATACCAAAAATTTTGGTTTGTAATCTATAATACTTGTACTAAGTAAAAATATGTGAAATAGAAAAAGCACCAAATTTTCGATGACCTTAATATTAATCCTCAACTTTACCATATATTTATTTCAAAATTAATGCTGCAATTTTCGGCATAAAGGAGGATCTTGCTAAGCCATTTGATGTAGCATAGGCCCCTATTTCTCCTTAAGGCATTTTATCTCGGTCATCAGAGTGACTACGCAAATTTAGCCGTCATTGTTTGAAGTAGGTGGTCCATGGTTTTGTTTTTACTTTAGTATAAAAAACAGCGTTTTTGTGAGCGCACACTATCGAGAATAATAAAGTATTAAAAAAAAGGAAATATTCTATCAGTACTTGTTGATTAAATTAAGAAACCTTGGTGTGGATTATCAAAAACGTAGTGTTGAATAGAACACGTAATAATTTCGAGTTGAACAACCCCGGATATACAGATTAAGCACAGACAAAACAAAGCATGAAATATTATACAAAAATACAATAGTACAATGATTTCTTAAATTGGCGTGAATTCTACACATTGAACAAACTTAATCCGAAAGATCGGAAACTAAAAATACGTGTAAATAAATCAAATTAAACGCGATAGCATTTGCAAAATAGTTTTTTTCAAATATAATTAATGATAGTTAAAAATCAACTTCAACGAATTAATTATGAATAAATAAAGATTAAAAATGAATAAAGATTAAGTGATTTATTAAATGTTCTCTATTGCATTTAGAACATTGTTAATAAATATTAGGTTTAGGTTTACCTTATAAAATTGCTGTTCTGTTGAGCTGGCCACTTTGAAGAAGCCATGGTTTTTCTAGGAATTATAAATTCAAATGAAATTATATTTATGGCCACAGACCAACAAATAAGGAAAGAGTGCTGCACTGCGCATAAGTGACGCAAAAGCCAAACCAAAATCGTTCTCAACTTATTGTAAGCGTGGTCTTATATTAAGTTGAGCATGGTTTTGACTCACGTTCACATACGCATTCAAATCATATGCCACCAACAACAAGGTTTAAGCGCGTGCGTTCAGGAGGAAATTTTACAGGCTGAGAATAAAAGAAAGAAGAAAAATGTGCGTGCGTAAGTGTCAATAAGTTGAGCACGGTTACGGCATCACTTGAAATATACGCAGCGCTCTGTCAGTGTCAGTGTAAACTCTATATAACCACACTCAAGTGACTGTGCATATTTTGACGTTGTAGAGAGCTGTCGTTAAATGGAACGAAGAAAAATCTGCATTAGAAAAAGAAAAAGTTTATTTTAGGTCAGTGTTAGTAATTACATAAAAACAATTATTTTTTGAACGCTATTACGTGTAATCTGTACAAAACGTATAGATAATCCATGACTCCTTCTATAACAACAGTCTATACGTGCGAGCAATTCCAATTTGTAAACAAAACAACGGATTTCTTAGAGTTTTGTATGTATGGTGCCGACAGTCGAGTTTATTTATTATTTATTTATTTATATGTGTTTATATATTATGAGCCGTGGCAGCTCAGATGGTTAGCGCTTGCTGTAAATATAAATTCAATCCCCGCCGGCACTAATGAAATTGTCAATTGCAATTTTAAGTGCTGATACACCACGTGCTCGGCGGTGAAGGCAAACATCGTGAGGAAACCTGCATGTCTGAGGAATAAGAAAAAAAAATTTTCGAAGACATGTGAAGTTCGCCAACACGCATTGGGGCAGCGCGGCGGACACTTCCTTGCCCTAAAACCCTCTCAGAAATGAGGGGGAGGCCTTTGCCCAGCAGTGGGACGTATATAGGCTGGAACTTTTTACTTTACTTTTATTTATTTATTCTTTTTTGTATACCACAATACAGAAACATCAAGTACAGTCAAAACTACATTAAAGTATGTACAATATGCGGTCTTATCACTCTGAAAGTGATTTCTTCCAGACAACCTATGCGTAGAGGAATGAACAAAGGTTAAAATGGAGGGGGGCATACGAAATAATAATAAAAAAATATAATAATACATACAAATAAAGATAAGTGAAAATTATATATAAAATATCATATAATAGATTAAATGAAAAGAGTACTAGAAAGGTAAAGTAATTTATCTAATAGCGTTCTAAATAATACGATTTAACAAGACTTTTGAAAGAGTGAAGAGATTTAGCACGACGATAATGGAGAGGTAAGGAGTTCCACAATCGCACAGCAGTTACGGTGAAGGATTTCTTGAAAAAGGAAGAAGAGTGCAAAGGTGTAGAGAGAGAAAGATTGACGGAGGATCGAAGGAACCGATTATGGGTAAGAGAAAGATACTGGAAACGGTTTTTTTAAATAAAGAGGAGTGGAAGGATTAAACAGCACGCTATACAACGCGGAGAGAATGTGAGTATTCCTGCGAAGACGGATCGGGAGCCATTTGAGCTGTTTGCGAAATTCGGAGATATGATCATATTTGCGAAGCCCAAATATAAAAAATCTATGCATGAAAGAATGCCTTAATCTAATGTTAGTTTCAATTACTTTATCTTTGCGTCTTTTATCAGTGACCTCTCTTCTGTAGGGCAATTTTAAGTGCTGTTTTAGTAACGTACTCATAACGAATAACTGGCGCACTGAGAGGACATTATAGGACTTAATAAGAGATGGGACGGGAAAATACACAAGGCAATACATTCAAACCTGGTATAATACCTAGTGCGGTGCCATTCAAAAACTTGTTCCGTGCAGGAACAGAATCCACGGCCCTCAGCTTGCTTAACCATTCCGATACGGAGTCGTCGCTAAAATGGCAAGAATGTGTTGTGAATTGAAATATTTTTATTAGCATACCTTTTTTTTAGATTCCACAGAATAAACAGCAATTTTATATGTATGATCGTTCATCCGTCAAAGCTTGACAATTAATGCTAACTCTCTCAATAACGGCAGAGATCTATGTCCAGAGGTAGACTTCAACGCACTTTTTACAACATCGAAGTGATAAAAAGAACATTCAGTTCCTAGTAGGTGGTTACAGCAGTCCGTGGACATCATCATCATCATCATCATTACAGCCCTTCATAAGTCCACTGCTAAACATAGGCCTCCCCCAAGTAATGCCACAAAGCACGGTCCTGAGCCACCTGCATCCATCGACTTCCTGGATGTCATACCAGGTGGTCACTCTATCCAGTGGGGGGTCGCCATACACTACGCCTACCGGTACGATGCTGCCACTCGAGAACCTTTCTTCCCCATTGGTTATCGGTTCTTCGAGCTATATGGCCGGTCCATTGCTACTTCAGCTTACTAATCCGTTGGGCTATGTCGGTCACTCTGGTTTTACTGCGGATATCCTCATTTCTGAGTCTATCACGCAGAGAAACTCCGAGCATAGCCCTCTCCATAGCTCGCTGAGCGACCTTGAGCGTCCTCATACGGCCAGCAGTGAAGGACCACGTCTCAGATCCGTAAGTCATCACTGGCAACGCGCACTGGTTTTACAATCTAGTTTTCAGAGTTTGAGGTATACCTGACGAGAAGATGTGTCGTGATTTCTTGAACGCTGCCCAGCCGAGTTGAATCCGTCTATTGACCTCTCGGTCGAAGTTGGAATTACCCAGACGGACTATTTTTCCCAGGTAAACGTACCCGTCAACAACTTTGAGTATAGTGCTCCCAACAACTACCGGCATAGGTGTGACATGGACATTAAACATGAGACCGTGGACACCTGCGGCTAACTTCAAACAATGAAAGCTACAGATGCTTTGTCTACTGCATGTAATAATTGTGCCTTTCTATACCCTTCAGAACGGTACACAGCAATGCAGCAACCAGACGTTCGGCCGGTCTCCACCCCTTTTTTGTTGCCTTATCACGCATTCGAACCAAACGGTTTGCTACGTCTACTATCATGAGTACAGCAAATGAGTTAAATAAGTTTCCAGCATCTGTATTTCTATCCGATTACAGTGTGGGTGCCTTCAAGGCAAGAGTGAATAGGTTTTTGTTAAGTCAATGCGCTTCACCATTTTAGGCTACATCACCACTTACCATCAGGTGGGAATGTAGTTAAGCGCTGAGTTAGAATAATAATAATGTATATACTCGTATAATGTAATTTGTTGAGTGAATTAGGTAGAAGCGTGGTATCTACCCGAATGGCGAGGTCCTCAGTCGAGATATACGATAAAATATGAAAAGATTTAATACATAACGTAAAAACTATTATCATTTCCATTAGAAAAGGCTTATTAAGCATATACTGCCCACATAGCCTATATATAAGGCTACATATCCACGGCTGTAACGACTTCCGGGTGCCTTATTAAATTAAGCAAACAAAGTATTACCGAATTACGTCTTTGTCTCTGCTTTCAATACAGTTGTATCAAGGGGCCTTCATATTAGGCAGCGTGCATATTACATGAAGCATAGAGCGTGTTATGAATACGAATCATTTTGTTTTAGCCGACCTTCGCCATGTAACACGCGCCTTAGGTACAAAGTGATTGTAAGTCGTTCGTCTGTAATGCAATTTTCATTTATTTTATGCAATAAATTTTACGTTTCATTTGTTTTTATTTGGCTTGAACCTCGGGGGTTTCGTTGAATTCATAAACATAATTACGGTTCCCGTTTTATTTTGCTTGTAAATTTCTCTCAAAATGAATTTGTACATGTTTTAATTAACAGTACGAATCTAAATTTACATAATATTACGTTTATTTATTTACATATATATTTTTTTATTCTTTACTGTACTTGCCTTGCGTCTTACTTGATGGACTTAATACATGGTAGACCCACGCTGCAGCTATATTATGGTTGTAGCACGAATGGGTCGGCTCGACCGGGGAAGGAGCGCACTCTCACGTAATAGCAGCAGCGTAAAATAGGATACTGTATGGAGTGTAGATTTGGAAATACTTTTTTACTGGAAACGAGGCATTCCATCTTAGTCCTCAGGGGTGACAACGCATCTGCGTTTTGATTCTTAATCGAGGATAAATTTAGATGTCTATGGACCACAGCATCCACTTACCATCAAGCGGATTGTGTGCCTAGCTTGTCACTCTTATTCTATAAAAAAATTGGCATCAACTCAACGATGGGAGAATAAGAAAAGTGTTGGAAGGTGCAGACCTATGATACGAAAAGAAAAAAAAAACAAACAAACAGGTAAACTTAACATACATACCAATTCAAACATCTTAAAACATAAATAAATGAACAAAGTTAATATCTACTAATTTAACCACACCAAAGTCATTTAATTTAATGAATATTGCAAAACAAGATTCAGACTGAAGACGGGGATTAGTAATAAACAGTTTTACGTAGTAGAGCCATTCTGCAGCTATATTTAGGATGATCACGATTGGTTCGGCTCGCCTAGGGAATTATCATCATCATCATTAAATGCCTTCACGTGTCCACTGCTGTACAGAGACCTCCCCTAAGGAATGCCACAAAGAATGGTCCCCAGCCACCTGCATCCATCGACTTCCTGCATGTCTTGCCAGGTCGTCACTCCATCTATTGGGGGGGCCACCTCACACTTCGCCTACCGGTACGTTACATTTCAGCTTTCTAATCCGTTGGTCTATGTCGGGTGTTCTGGTTCTACTGCGGATACCCTCATTTTTATGTTTAACACGCACAGAAACCCCGAGCATAGTCCTTTCCATAGCTCGCTGAGTGACTTTGAGCTTCCTCATACAGTCAGCAGTGAAGGACCACGTCTGAGATCCGTAAGTCGTCACTTCACACAAGACTGGCAACACGCACTGGTTGCAACCAGTGCGTGTTGCCAGTCTTGTTTTCAAGTTTCGAGGTATATCTAACGAGAAGAAGACCGGAACACCAGTGTGAAAAGCAGTCCAATGCTGCTGTGTTTCGTATGGTGAGTGTAGAGAACCGGATGTTCTTTTTACTGAAGTTGAGGCATTCCATCTTAGTCCTCAAAAGTGACAACGTTTCTGCATTTCAATTATCAGTAGAGGATAGATGTAGATATCTATGGGCCACAACATTTAATTTACCGGGTGGACTATGTGCTCGTTCACCACATTTAGCTTAAAAAATAGTCTGATAATGAGGTCACAAATCTCTGCCAAGCGAAGTGACTAAACTCTTCAAACTAAGACGCATTTCAACACATTAACGACACGCTTTAAGCTGAACTTCAAATCGTTTACGCTGTCTGAAACGAGCATTATCGTAACGATTATTAATCGAAATAGCTTTTATGATACTAAATGAATATCTGAATCGATTAAGATGAGACGACGCCCATTAATTTTTACGTACGCATTCAAAACGCAACTTAATATCATAAGCATTTCAGATTACAGATTCTGCAGGTTTTAGGTGATTTTAAGAAGAAAAAATAAGGAAACGACTATGGGAAACGCTTGTATGATCTGATGACTATAGCAAGATATTGGTAAGGAGAGAAGACAGTTTTGTTTATAGAATAACTGTGATAAACGAGCACACAGTCCACTTGATGTTGACTGGATGCAGTGGCCCATAGACATCTACATTTATCTTTAAATAAGAATCAAAATTTAGATGCGTTGTCAACAATGGAAGGAGGCTATCTCCACTAGTCGAATTTCAGAGGCTGATGAAGAAGTAAGAATAATATGGAGCAAGACGGATAATGAGTGACAGAGAGATAATGATCATTTCAAATAATGTCACTTAAACTAAATGTTCACAATGTAATAAAGAAATCATCGTATTATTGCGAATTTATTTGTAAGAAAACTTTTTATCATTACCATACAAGTTTACTGCTGAACATAGGTCTACTCTAGGAAATGGAGTAGGCCTATGTTCACAGGCACAGTCCTGAGCTATTTGCATTCATCTCTTACCAGCTCAACACTCCACCCAACGGCCACCACCCTACGGCGGGGTTGCCACTTGGTTATCGATTCTTCGAGCCATATGACCGGCCCATTGCCACTTCAGTGTACTGATTCGTTGCGCTATATCTGTAACTCTCTGATTCTACAGCGAAGATCCTAATTACGAAGTCTATCGTGCAGAGAAATTCCGGCAATCCCCTCTCCATAGCTCGCTGTGCCACATCGAGCTTACTTATACAGCCAGCAGTAAAGAACCACGTGTTAGATCTATACATCATCACTGACAAAACGCACTGTTTTTACACTCTTGTGTTCAAGTTTTCGGGTATACATGACGAGTAGAAGTGTCTTAATTTTCTAAACGCTACCCAGCCTTGTATGTTGAGGGAAGCTTCAAAGGAGAGATGTCAAAGAGTTTTGTTTCCATAACACAATAATTTAAGAGTAACAAATTGCACAGTAATTAACACTTGTTTTATGGAATTTAATATTTTCCAGACAATTTAAATTTAATATTTAGTAGACTCACTCACTCTAGAGGCGACCCCACTCAGCAAAGTGACACCATAAATTACGAACACGTTAAGTTAATGTAATAATATTTTCACGTAACCAAAACACGGGTTAATCACTTCTTAACCTTCCTAAGGACGCTTTAACCTTGGTCTTAAATTTTCTATGTGAGTCAACAAATAAATTAGGAATTTTAAACTATTAGTAAACTTGTCTTAACTTATGTGAAAAATAATTATACGCTAAATATGGACGAAATTTTGTAGGGTAAGACTCGTGAGACACGTAGTTTTAATATCTATAAAAATAATATAATTGAAGGGTCCGTTTTTAATGTTAAAATAAAAGCTTTTTACAAAATTCATATGAAAGTATATACTATCAAATAGAATGACATATTCATGTCCTATTTACAGTTTGTATTTACTAATTATTTTTAATTATTAAACAATTATAAAATTTACATTTGCCGTTTGATGGCGGCGTCAGGCATTCCTTTTTCCCATCAAATATTAAGGATGTTTAAAGACATTAAAGAAAATTCATAGAAAATTCTTGTAAACTCTGACAATCTAAGTTATAACTTTTGAAATATTTGAAATCTTGATTATATAGATGAGGGGCATCTTTGAAGTTACCTACCCAATCTTGAATAACAAATATGGCGATTGAAGCAAATCTTTTCAACTTTACTAGAAGATTCTTCGTTTCAGATGTTATGTAATGGTTTTAACCATGTACATAAGTACATGGTTGAAACCATTATCGCAAGATGTTTATTTTATATTTATTAATAGTTGCATTTTGATCACAAAAAATAAATAATAAAATAATATAGTTTTCGCAATCATTCAATGTTAACGGAGTCCCTGAACCATTAACGTTATCAGGACTATATACAACGCAATGTCAAGACGAGGTAATCATTCATATGTAGGGTTGCCAGATGGTTAGAATTAGTTTTTCTTTTAAGAAATAAGAATGATTAACGAGCACACAATCCAACTGATGGTAAGTGGATGCTGTGGCCCATGGGTTTTAAACGTTAAGAACCCAAATGCAAATGCGTTATAATCCCCAAGAAATAAGATGTGATGCTTCGTTTTCCATGTAAACGGGTCTGTGATTCTTACTCGCATCACTCCAGCCAAAACTCCATTACAGTCAAATAAAAGTCCACTGTTGAACATAGTCTCCCCCATAGTGGGAGGATTTTGCCATAGGTGCCACTCTTGGCAAGCGGGCTGGTAACCCTATTTTATTATCAGAAAGATGTTGTTGCCAATTTCATGTTTTAGTTTTCCCTCTGTCGCCTCTTACGACACCTACGGGATAACATGGGGTAGTAGATTATCGTACGCCGCAACTGCACACGGCAATCAGTTTTTCTCAATCACCAGTCTAAATTAACAGTCAAAATAGTTGTTTGTTATCTATAAATATAAACTCAAGGGATTAATAATAATAATGTCCTCCTAACCGAATTCCGGCCACGGCGGCCTGCCTCAACGGAGGCTAGCCATCGGCGCAGGACAGGATTATAGTGCCCAAGTGTAAGCGCAAGCACAGGTGCACTCTCTATTCCCTCACTCTCATAATCCGATGGGACGGTAAACCGACACGACCGGAGAGAGATCAGGCGCAGGACCAACGGCTTTACGTGCTTTCCTAGCCACGGGGGTGAGACACCGCCAACTTCCAGACTCCGGGCAACTACTGAGAATTTCTTGACGGGAAAACTCAATAATTAATTTTTGACCCGACCTGGGATTCGAACCCAGGACCTCATGATCAGCAGTCGCACTACTACAACCACTAGACTAACGAGGCAGTCAACTCAAGGGATTATTTGCGTGCTTATTAATACATAAACAACTGTTTCAAAAAAATCTGTCCGTCTGTTTAAATTTATAAAACAAAATGATCTATCAATGTGGTCTGTTGTAACGCGCCATTAATAGATCCTACTCAAGCTAATCCAGGGCGGGTCGCTAGTATTATTAATAAATAGTAAAGTTTTATAGGGTCTCTCCTGGCAGTAGTCTATATCTTGATATTCAGAAAATTGAGGTTTCAATTTGACAACCCTACCGTGAGTACTACGGGCACCGTTTCCTAAACACGTTTAGTTACAATCTGTACGTGTATATAAAGCCTTATATTTTACGTGAATATAATGTTTATTTTGATTTGATCTCGTACTTATCTGTTATGAAACGTCAAGGAGACAATATCTTTAAGATGTCTCTTTTCCAGTTATGGTTTTTGATTTATTGTGTGAATACTAGTATTACATATGCGTTGACTTCTTCACAATCTCTGCGTGGTAGAGCTAAGCTGCAGATATATTATAGTTATAACGCGAATGGGTCGGCGAGACCGGATAAGCTCTTACCACGGATATCAGCGTAAAATAACAGCTTAATGCTGTGTTTGGTATGGTGAGTGTAGGGAACTGGCGACTTTACTGGAAACAAGGTATTGCATCTTAATCTTCAGGGATGGCTGTGCATCTACATTCCGGTTCTTATTCGAGGATAGATGTTAACGTCTATGATTCACAGCACTTAATAAACTGCGAGTTCGTTTGCCACCCATATTCAATAGAAAAAAAAAACCATCAACTTCACTGCTGAAGACGGGGTCCCCATATAGTACTTCATTGTATAATACCCCCATAATTGCCATAGTCGCCAAACTTGACAGACGGGTTGGTGGCTGCAGGTTTTTCTTCAATTCCTGTTTCAGATTCCCTCTGTCGCCACTTACGACATCATCGGGACGACGTGCGTAGTAGCTATTCGTCCACCGCCACCATACATAAGTAAGACTTATTTTTATATTTAAGGGACACTATGGATATCCAAAGTAGAGCCTGAGTAAAAGACATAGCCCAACGGAGTAATAATCTGAAGTGGCAATGAGCTGGCCATATAGCTAGAAGAACCGACAACCGATGGGGAAAGAGGATCTCGAGTGGCAGCCTCGTACCGGTAGGTGAAGTGTAGGGCAACCCTCCATTAGATGGAATGACGACCTGGTAAGACGTGCATGCAGCTCAGGACAGTTATATGGCATTGTAAAGTGCTGTAATAATGATGATGATGAAGGGACACTAGTTTATACGTTTATACTCTGCTTGTAAAAAGGTGTAGTTTGTATGGCATCATTACTATTGAAGAAATATTTTTATTAAGCTCAACAACTTATGTAAAGCCAAATAACTAAATAAATAAAGAAACAACAGCCGATGGGTGAGAAAGGTTTTTGAGTGTCAGCCTCGTACCGGTAAACTAAATGCAGGGCGTACACTCAATAGATGTGGTGTCGACCTGGTAAGATATATAGGAAGCCGATGGATGCGGATGGTATTCTTCAGAGTAGGCCTATGTTCAGCAAGTGGACTTTTGCAAGGTTGTAAAGATTGAATTTAAAAAAATTACTAGATGTATTATGTCTAACTTTGTTGTCGCCCTTGAAAGGTCGCGGAACGGCCTTGCGTTGTGTCTGCTAATAACGACTAACACATCATGCGGGCTAATATCTGGCCCCCATTTTGTCGAATTAATTAATGTTTATTGCACTTGAATATTCAGTGTAATTAGATTTTTTAATTTGGTTTAAAATAAGAGAATGGAAAATAATTATCAATAGGCTTTTATTGTTTTTATGTCTGCTACTGTTAGGTTTGCCAGATCGGAAGACCAAAATATCTGGACAAATTTTGAATATATCGGGATTTTGAGGTAGTTTATTTTTTAAATAAGAGGGTACAAAAATTTTTAAGCAAAATACACTTCATGCATATATGTCATTAGACTTTACTATAGTCCAACAATATAGATCCTTTAGTTTAGTATTAATCAGAAAAGATTTAAAATTAAAAACGATTTCCTCCACAGTTCAGTCTTAATTCTAACTCAGCTTTTATTAAATCAAAGCCCATATTTTAACTTTCCGAGAAGATATTTGTCTGGAGATTTTGTATTTTGTCGGGAGTCTGGAAATCATTTGAAATGGGAGAATCCAGACGAATCCCGACAATCTGGCAACCAATAGCTTCTGTAAATTTAGTAGACTTAAAATATTTCTTTCTTTTCGACCATATTAAAGAGTAGTGGATTAAGAATTAAAATGCAGCAGATACGTAATTACTAATTACCCTTGGAAGGTGGAATGTTTTATTCGAAAGAGTATCTGATGCTCATCACTTACTAAAACTAACCGTATTTAGTATTCTCTGGGAGCCTGGTCCTTGCCTGATAGATCAGATTTTATACGCGGTAGAGCCACGCTACAGCTATTATGGTTGTAGCATGAATGGGTCGGCTCAACCGGGGAAGGACCACGCTCTCACAGAATACCAGCGTAAAATAGCAGCTTAATGTTGCTGTGTTTCGTATGGTGAGTGTAAAGAACCGGAGACCCGTTTTATTGGAATCGAGGCATTCCATCTTAGTCCTTATGGGTGACAACGCATCTGCATTTTGATTCTTGATTGCGGTTAAATGTAGATGTCTATGGGCCACAGCATCCACTTACCATCAGGTGGACTGTGTGCTTATTTGTCACCCTTATCCTATAAAATAGCCCCATTTGCGCTGCAACCATAATACAGCAGCAGAGTATCTCTTGCACATAGGTTCGTGTAATTTGACTTTTTACCAGACTGCCACAGAAGCACAGTAATGTTTTTCGATAGTATATATGTCTGTTTTTTTGGCACGCTTGAGCTTAAACTTGATAGATTTATTCTTGTAGGGTGTTTTACATTTGTCTTAATTGTGGATGTGACATAGGGTATATTTTTTTATTTTCAATAATCTTTTTTACGGAGTCGGCTTGCTTATAAACTATTCTTTTAACCTTTTAGCTTGTCATTCTATTCAAAATAAGAGAACGGTAGCTTATTATAACTGACTTTAGCTATTTTCTATGCCTGCTATTGTATATTTAGTACAATACAAATACTCTATGTAATTTGTTTTTTATTTGGTTTGAAATAAAAGAATGGAACTAAATTATTATCACTAACTTATGCTATATTATATTATTAGAATCAGGTGTTACTTTGCTAAAATCTATTACACTAAATATTTTAAAAATTAATTATCAAAGATTCAAACTAGATAAACACATTATTTTATTTTATTACGCGGAATTTCTTAACATCTTTAATTTGCTATTTTTTACGTCTGCTAGTGTAGGTAAACTACGCGCTTGTGTGCTTGTGTTTTGATACGCTTGTATGACGTTTCCGCACTCTCGTTAACACTGACTACACCTAGCTTACCAAGTAGTAGCTTTGCGATCTAAACGAAAAATTTATTAAAAAACAAAATTATTCAAATTTTATTTTAAGGTAGCGATAACAAAAGTAAGGTATCAATCATCCCTCGGACGGACTTTTCGGCTTTGATGAGTTTTATGAAACTTTCAAATTTATTGCACATTTTCCTCGTGTTCAGTCCACTTGGTATTTCCTCCACGCCGGTCCCTTAACGCCGCTACAAATCAAAACAACTGAAACTGGCCCTGTCGACCCCGCTAAGAGATAGGGCCCCTGAGGTAAGTCAGGGACTTATTTTTCTAGCAGTCGTTGTTATTTGTGGTACAAGTGACAAACGAAGGGCTATTTGTTGATGTTAATTTTGTTATATTTAAAAAGTCACCTTCATCGTTATCATCATAAGACCTTGCGCAGGTCGTCCTTTGAACTAATCAATGGATGTACTACATTACGTAGAGATTTAACTGCAGGCGTGGACAATAAAAATTCGTAGGATAAGGACAAAGGATAAAACAAACCCTCCTGTAAGCTCTGACAGCGCGCGACATGTTATACTCCCGTTCGCTCGGGACCGTAATGGCGGGAAAATTTGAAAATTAGCAAATTTTTTGCTATATTGCAAATTTTGCTATATTTTCACTTTGAGACAATATTTATGGATAAAACTTACAGGAATTCTTGTTGAATGTATAAACTATCGAATAAAATTATTTTTGGTTGCTAGAAATTGTAATAAAATACGTAAATTACCCTGTATAGCTGTATAGTGGTATATACTTCAATTTTAGTGACAAAATTACTACTAATTTGAATTCTACACTTTTGTTTTTAGAGAAATTTATACGAAAATGTTTGGAAATATGTATATTTTTATGTTTTATGTGTTTCCATTCATTACTCATACCAAAATATTAAAATATAAAGAAATTAAAAAAATAAAATAATACTATTTTATCTGTGTGACATTTAGAACAATATTTCTAAAATAGTTTTGTGTGAATTTGAAATAAATACAACGTCAAGTTATTTGAAATATGTAAGAAAACTATTTTTACTTACATTTTACACTAAAAATAAATGAGAATTTGAAAAATAACACATTTATGACCCAGCCGCCATAATGGGCCTTCCAGATTTTGAAGCACTTTTGGCAATTTACTTTTCACTTTTTATACCACAAATTATATATATATGTGTTCACTATATTACAAGGAATATAAAAAAGTATAATACTTTCGTTTTTAGTCCAGACACAAATATAAAATTCTATAAAAAAGACGGAGCACCTTCATCAAAACGGCACGTGGAACGCCGAAAGTTCAGAGTGATTTCTTTTTTTTTTTTTCTAAGAAACATTGCCAGGTTATGGTTTAAAATAAAAGAGCATATCTTTGTCTTTGATACTATTATCTATTGCATAGTGTCTTTGGTTTTGTTTAAAACGAAAAAATAGTTTTTTTATAGGTACACATGTTTACATAATTCTGATCAAATTAGATCACTGCTTGGCGGACGTAACGTAGGTATTGTACGATCAAAAGTGCGCATGGCTTGGCTTACAGGGTAAGAAAAACTAATGTTAAAATCAAAGAGGGTTTATATATAAATATATAGTTTAGATTTATGATTTTCTTTGTTTAGAGTGTGTTAAATATTTTAACAATTCATTTAAATACAATTATTGCAATAAATACATTAATTTAATATCCTTTACAACAACTACTTATTTTGAATTTAAAACTAATGGCTTCGACGACCGAGAAAGCCTGTGCTTTTTGTAGATAAATTACTTAAAAAATAGTTAGTTTTGTTGATGTTTGCTACCAAAGGAAAACTATGAAACAAGACATTAGTATTTCGTTTGACATTCGTCTTAAGGAGATAATCGCGGTAATAAATTAACCGGGTATATATATCATTTATTAAAAAATAGAATTTCATAAAATGAAAAATGTTTTATATAATTTTTATTTGCACTTCATGATAAAGGGTTGCGAATAGTAATACCAAAAGTAAAAAAAAAACTT
Organism: Parnassius apollo; assembly: GCA_907164705.1. Classification (NCBI taxonomy): domain Eukaryota; kingdom Metazoa; phylum Arthropoda; class Insecta; order Lepidoptera; family Papilionidae; genus Parnassius; species Parnassius apollo. The sequence goes on along the minus strand of CAJQZP010000088.1, from coordinate 5,648,821 downwards.
CAAATTCGTGTGACTTAAATCACAAGTTTGTTTTCCTCGAGCTTATAATAGTTTTTTCTTTCTCCTTTGTTCGATGTAGGCGAAGACAAGTGAAATAAATAACAGAATGTAGGCGAGAGAAGTGTAGTGATGCGAGAGGTTTCTTCAACTGTATTTTTCTTTTATGAAATATGGGATACAATATTAAAAAAAATTGTAAGATATATTTGGAATTCAATCCATTAAAGATTGGGCTGATGTGAGTTTATCATAAATGCAATAGTAATTTTTCAAGATTTTTATTACGACTAATCAAGAGTAACAAACGAGATTGGAGTCAAAAACTTATATATATATATATATATATATATTATATATATATATATATTATATATATATATATATATATATATAAAGCTTGTATATAAAACTGCAATTTCCAAGAATTTATGTCAATGTTTCCAAGCCACTTACCAAACATGATAACTAATTCAAATATACCCCAATCCAATGATGCTGTTCATAGGGGATGACTACGATGGATGGATATATGGATAAAATACTTGAAGCCAATAAAATCTGAATTTTACTAAAACTAAATAAAGTTATATAAATTTTTTATGTACCAACACACCTGCGTTGCTATTATGTGGCTATTTTAGTACCCGTATTTATAATGCCGTAATATCAGTGCACAGGAATCAATTCCTCTACATCGCTCGGTGTCTTTAATTTTTAATCATTACAGTCTATCAAGAGTCCACTGCGTAAGACTTCCTCATAGAATGATTCATTGGGGGGATATCGGCCATAGTTTTTTTATAGGATAGGGTGACAAACAAGCACACAGTCCACCTGATGGTAAGTGGTTGCTGTGGCCCATGGACATCTACGTCTATCCTCGATAATGAACCAAAATGCGATGCGTTGTCATCTTTGAGGACTAGGACGGAATGCCTCGTTTCCAGTAAAAAGGGTCTTCGGTTCTTTACACTCACTATACGAAACATAACAGCATTGAGCTGCTATTTGACGCTGGTATTCTGTGTGAGCGTGTTCCCCCCTGGTCGAACCGATCCATTCGTGCTACAACTATTATACTAATATAACTGCAGCATGGCAACCAGACCAGCAACCACCGCGGTCTATAGGTGGGCAGGAAGATAACATTACTCTTTTAAATGAGATTAAAAATGTTAAGGATTTTTATATGCTAACTCTTTACTTTATTTCCCATTTAAGCCATTAGATACTGTAATTTCTGAGCAAATGTGACTACATCTAGTGACGTCATAACGACGTCTCGTGGTTCGCGAATCGCCTATTAAATTTTATCACGATACTACCGCGGTAAGCCTTGCGTTAGCGTACGCCATTTTGCGTCATTTACGAGTATACGGCGCTATCAAGGTCTGAGATTTAGGCCTAACATTGGCAAGTTTCAACTTACGTTTGTACCCATGTGTCTTAATATATGACGGGTTTACCGGTTTGAGAGTCAACTGTTAGACTAGGCAACTGGTAGAAATTATAACCTAAATTGCTACTAAATTGCTAGACTTCATCATCATCATCATCATCACAACCCTTCACAAGTCCACTGCTGAACATAGGCCTAACGCAAGTAATTACACAAAGCACTGTCCTGAGGCAACTGCATCCATCTACGACTTCCCACTCTTACTAGGTTGTCATTACATCTAGTAGGTGGCCCATAACGGTATTGTGAGGCTGCCACTCGAGGACATTTCTTCCCCAACCAGACCTGCAATCGTTATATTAGGCATGTAGCAATTTCGACGATCTTTGACTAAGGTGACAAACACCACACTCGTAAGAAATGTTACCTATTTTTTACTGGTGTAGTGTGGTACACAGGCTTTTTCTCGTTTCTATAGTCAACCAAATCTAAGAAATATATTTTGACAGATGTCAGACATATTGGGAACGTACAATATTCGATTCTTAAAAAAATCGATATCGATTATTTAGAGCTGGTTGGTTTACTGTATATTTGTATTTTTTCCGATTTTTCGCATAACAATGAATTTTAATCATCCAAACACTACGGTAAGTTACATAGCGACATATCATTGAAACTACGTCTAGTAAAAAAGTTTAAACTGGTTATTTTTTTTTTGAATATTTTTGCTTTGTTTGAAAGATTAGAATTTAAATTAATGATAAAATACTATACACGTTGTACTGAAATATAGATAACTTCATAATTCTTAAGATTTACGTAAAATGTTATTTTAAATCTTGTCAGTACGCTTGTACAAAGTTATTGTGGAATGATTAATGTGAAACGTCAAAAGGTATTTCTTAGATTTGGTTGACTATAAGAGGGATTCTAAGGAATAGGAGTCTGCCGCGCTGCCCCAATGCCCATTGGCGGATTTCACATATTATATGTCTTCGAAATATTTTTTTATAATCCTTACGATGTTTTCCTACATCGCCAAGCGCGTGAATAAATTAGTACTTAAACTCGCAATTTTATTGTAAAAAATATTCACTACACCATTTCAATTTGGTTTCATCACGATGTTTTCCTTGACCGCCGAGCACGTGGTAAATCAGCACTTAAAATTGCAATTAACAATTTCATTGGTGCCGGCGGGGTCGAACCCGGTATGCTCGCGTACTGTGAAATTCACAGCGAGCGATAACCATCTGAGCTACAACGGCTCCAGATAATAGCTGAATAAAAATAAAAACCTGCGGCTGCTAACCCTTTTTGCCAAACGTAAGGGGGGAGCGTACGCCTAAGTGAATGTTTTTTTGGTTGGTTTTGTTTTTTATTGTGGTATAAACTTCCATTATACTCTTGGAGAATAAAATACACATACATAAAATTAATATATATATATATATATATATATACACATACATATATATATATATATATATATATATATATATATATATACATAAACACTCACGCCACCAAGAGAGGTAGGCAGAGACTACAGACTTCCATTTAGCACGATCCTGACATACCTTTCTCGCCTCTTCCACATCCATATACCTACGCATACATGCTCGTCGGTTAAGGGTACTCCTAATTTGGCCCACTTTTAGTATATCGCCAATTTGGTCGACAAACTTCCGCCTTGGACGTCCCTTTCTGACTCTTCCATTCACTTCTGCAACATATATTTGGTTTGTCAGTCTTTCCGCATTCATTTTTTCTACATGACCAAACCATCGAAGCATTCATTATTGTATGTATATATATATATATATATATATATATATATATATATATATATATACAGTGGATTTCATTTATTACGACCTTGGTTGTAGCTACCATTTACCTATAGCGACGTTAAATCTAATTCCCTTGAATTTAAAGCGTACTTTAGTACAAAATTCATGTGGCTATAGCCACTTTGGATGTAACGCCGAGTTCGAGTGTAGCGACTGTTTTTAATTAATCATTTGTAACAAAATCCTAGAAATTCCATGTAGATATTGCGACCAGAGTCGGCCGCCAACAACACAAAGATTTCTTTCTTTCTCAAACACTTCTTGTCTTTTGTTTACATCTACATAGATGGTTAGCAATTGTGGGGACCTTTACCTTTTGTTTATAGATATCAGATAAATAGGTAGGGCAGCATGTACCTTTACTGGAGTTAAATTTATGGTTCCATTATAAGGTGATATTTTGAGTAGCATTTTGAAATAGACCAGTGAATAACCATGTGTGCAAATATTTTCAATAATAAATGAATATAAGCTATACATGTGTACGTGTCTGTATCCCTTTACCTTTGCTTGTAACGACTTCCGGATATAACGACAAAAATCGTGTGGTCCCTTCATCGTCGCTATAGCCGAAATCTACTATATATATATACAATATGTAACAAAAACCTTGTGGTTCCCGCTAACTTCGTTATCGGAATCAATATCCAAGCGTATAGAAATATTTTTTTTTTCAAAAAATACATTTAAAAAAAATTAATTTTAATGAAAAAATAAATTTATTTGCAAATTATATGTCGTTTCCTCTTTTGGTTTGAAAATCATAATTTTTCTTTTTTTTTTTTTTTTTTTTTTTAATTTTCTTTTTTTTTTTTTTTTATAATATATATATATATATATATATATATATATATATATATATATATATATATATAGCCACCTATAGGAATCCTGACATACATAGTTAGTGAAAGCTAGAGCTTAATCGGAACTTGTGTATCATTTCCTTAAGTTGGAAAAGTATTAAAGTATTGTCGTGTAAGCCGATAATAAGAAGCTCATAAAGAAGTTTGGACGATTTTTTTATTTTACTTAACAGTTTTTAAAAATAACTTCAAATCCGCTTTCCCCATCGTACCTCCGAAAGTATTATTAAGAGGAATCTGAAAAGAAGTTTCGATTGTTTGCAAATCAATAAGAAGGTTATAGGAAAATTGTCAGACTTTTGATATGTTTAATAATTTGTTTCGAAGTTTATACAGAAAAATTTCTCAAAAATTTCCGTTACCATCACCAAAAATCGATCAGAGTATACTCATGAAGAAAGGACATTATTATAGTTAAAAATGCTTTTATCAAATTTGAAAAAAGCGAAGTTAATAATATGTCCTTACTCATGAATGTAGGCTTAATAAATAAAAATCGCGAACTTTAAATTATTTTTTTAAAATTCCAAACACTTTAAGCTTCATGAACATTTATTTTATTACTTTACAAGTTGGTAAAACTCGACTCGACTGCCATCAGTCATACGTCAGGCAGAGAGCTTGTATAATTACAGACTTGTGAGGCACGTGATGGAGCCACGCTGCAGTTATATTAGTAGTATAGTTGTAGCATGAATGGGTCGGCTCGACCGGGGAAGGACCACGCTCTCACAGAATACCAGCGTGAAATAGTAGCTTAATGCTGCTGTGTACCGTATGGTGAGTGTAGATAACCGGTGACCCTTTTTACTGAAAAAAGAGGCATTCCATCTTAGTCCTCAGGGGTGATAACGCATCTGCATGTTGATTCGTAATCGAAGATAGGTGTAGATGTCTATAGGCAACAGAAAACACTTACCATCAGGTGGATTGTGTGCTCGTTTGACACCATATCCTATAAAAAATTATCTTAGACTAGGTAGTGGCCACGGACTGCAGAAGTCACTTACCTTTAGGCGGACTATAAGTTCGAAAAATCCTACACAATTTGAGCACACTAAGAAATACCTCATCTTAGTTAAACATATAAGGAAGCGCAGTATTCTATAGCAGGCTGTCTTAAAAATATTCACGAATCCGGTTTCGTTCTTCACGTAGGAAGTTGAATATAGCGAAATAATTTAAAAGTCTAGTCCAAACAACGCGTATGTTTTCTTATTCTATCACAATCTCAATACGACTATGAAAAAAAACTCAGAAAAAACACTGGTATACGACCTCGCCAGGGTCAAACGATTAGTTTGACGTTTCGAGAGGTGAACGCACCGACCATTGTAATAGGCTAATTAATATGGTACAAGTAGAGTTTTGTATGGGGGTCGTTGAACGATTTTGAAGGCTTCTGTCCCATGACAGTTTGCTGATGTTGCCTTTGTTATAGTTGAAATTAATTTCTCACAAACTTCATTACACATGTGGTTGGAATACGTGCATATTTTATATGAGGAGTGGTAAACAAGCCTACACAATCCGATGGGTTAAAATTAAAGTCGACTTCAGACGTCTGGGCAATAACTATACAGTATGTTTTGGCGCCGATTTTATTTTAAATTAAAGTTCAATTTTCGACCCATTTGAGTGAACTAATCAATATCACAAGCTCAAAGTTACAACTAAATTGTCATCTAAATTTAATTTCATTTATTTCTTTCATTTCGTTCATTTTATTTCGAAAATAACCTTTAAAAAAGTTTTAATTAAAACGTCTTGCAATGGACGAAGATATCGTCGTATACACAATCATATTTTATGCATTGTGTCATCACTTGTGATGTTTGGAGATCACCGTATTTAAATCGGACTGGAGACTACCTCAAAATATTAGGAACACAACCGGGGACTACAGTGAACTTGATAGTTAGTTTTTTTTTTATAGAATAGATTGACAAACATGCTCACATTTCACCTGATGTTAAGTGAATGCTGTGGTCTATAGACATCTACATTTATCCTCAACTAGGAATCAAAATACAGAGGCATTGTCACCCCTGAGGACTAAGATGAAATGCCTCATTTCATGTAAAAACGGTCTCCGGCTCTCTGCACTAAGCCGCACTGTACGCTGGTATTCCGTGAGAGCGTGTTCCTGCCCCGGTCGACACAATTCGTGCTGCACCATTATTTAGCTGCAAATTGACTCAACCATGTAATAAAGTATTCCTTACGTTAAGATACCTTTACCTACGTCTCGTTGAAGAACCTAAATGACTGTAGTGGCTAAGCTGAAATGCTTCATTCTTTCAAAAATTGTCTCTATTGTCGTTACTCGACGCAAGCAACACAATAACAGCAGCATAACAGCTAATTTAAGCTGGTCTTTTAGAGCGTACTTCCGACTAGAGTAAACCTTACGTGGTTTCTACAACGTATATATCATGTGAAACTGACAAAGCAAATATATGTTGCAGAAATGAATGGAAGAGTCGGAAAGGGACGTCCTAGGCGAAAGTTTGTCGACCAAATTGGTGATATATTAAAACTAATAGTACCCTTAATCGACGAGCATGCATGCGTAGGTATATGGATGTGGAAGAGGCGAGAGAAGTATGTCAGGGTCGTGCTAAATAGAAGTCTGTAGACTCTGCCTACCCCTCTGGGTGACAGGTATAAGTGATTATGTATGTATGTATGTATACGTGATCATGTGATCTTAGTATCTATAAGAATATTTGAATAAACGTTACCAACTTACTATCTACTACTATCATACGGTAGAAGCGAATATCTTTAAACAGAAATAAAGGAGAATAAAAAGAGAACACACTTGTGTTATATTCTTGTAAAAAATTTTGCAAGGGCCCATTTTTAACTGACTTCAAAAAGTAGGAGGTACTCAATCCGACTGCACGTTTCTTTTAATGTAAGTACCTCATGACTTTTTTCCAGGTGAATTGATTTTGATAACTCTTTTTTTTATTTGAAATTTGGTGCTTCTCATGTCGCCCTTTGTTAATTTGATGAATATCCTCTTCTTTGTCTTTGTTTTTTATGTTTTTTGATGAACTGATCAGTAATTTTTGAGTAATCCTTAATAATGTGTATTTAATTGACTTCGACCATATTGCTGATGTTCTCATTTTATTTCTATTGAAGTCAGTTGTACAAAATTTTTATTTTTACCACTTGTCTTGCGATGAAGTTATTCCGACGTATTTCTCTGGGGATAGCAATGGTACTAAATTTTGAATTACTATCGCATATAGAATTAAGCGTCTCTGATACGCAGTTATCTCTCACAGTCTAGACGGATTAAATTATGTTTGCTGGTTATTATGGCATAAAGCAATTAGTGTCCAGACACATCTAAGCTACATTATGATTATAACTAACTATTAAATTTATAGTAACGAAATACAGTTACTTTAATAGATTCTAGTATTGGGAGACGCCTATGTGAAGCCAGTGGAATGCAGCAGGCAATGATGGTGATCAAACTTTAAACCCCAAAACTAACCCTTTAAATTGAAAATTAAAGCATTTAACCTCACCTTTGTATGTGGGTACATGCACAATTTATGAATAAGCCAAATTTAAACACCATACCATATTACAACCTAAATAGTCTACAGCTGAACACTGGCCTCCTCTAAAGTTTGACATATAGCGGGTTGGCAACTACGGTTTATTTTGTTATTTTAAGTCGTTCTTAGGAAGACGCTGCTGCCAATTTCCTGATTTGTTTCCCTCTGTAGTCTAGGGGATGATATGTTTGGGAAGCGGTGACCCGTTTTTTTCCCGTTAGGAAGATGACCCCATCATCATAACGCCGGACGACGTAGTTGAGGCGGTCCGTAGGGCCCCGAACTAGAAAAGCCTGTTACTTGAAGGGCTGCATCACTACTGGCTAAAGGGGTTCATGGTGTGTCAAACTGTGCACTCCCGGCAGTTTCAAGAGGCTCTCCATCAAGTCGCTCCCGAGCCTCTTCACTGCTGGGATCCCTCTTTGGTTCCTAAAATACCAGGATACTACAGACTCGAGCAAATACTGCCCCCTACCGACCATATACAAGACACTAACTTCCATTTTGAGCGCGAGAATCACACGTCACATGGAGGTGATGTCGCGCGCTCAAAATGGATGTGTATAAAACGGTGGATGTGTAACGCGGTGGTCGTGGAACCAAGGAACCACTCCTCGTTGTCAGTTTCCCTCTGTTGCCTCTTACGACTCTTACGGAATGGTAGAGAGTCGTGGGTGTTCTTACGTCACCATTACAGAACGAAATGAAAAACAAAAACCTTAACGACAGACCGCGAGTCATAAAGTTGATTTCTGGGGCTCTTTTTTTATTCGCCGCAAAACACTACAAAAGAAGTCTGTTAAAAAAACTAAAATAGACACGAACGTGCACCAGATTATCGGATAATGGTACGAGATTGCTTGACGGTTTCTACGGGGCAACAGCTCAAACAAACAGGCGGAAACCCGTCACGGACGCGGTTCGCGGGTCGACGGCCCACCGGAGGTCACCGTCATACCGTGACATGTGCGAATCATTCGGAAATAATCACGTCACTCTGGCGTGGATTGAGATATGTAACGGTCGAATCGTGTGAAACGTATTAATTGTTCATAATTTTGACTAACACACCGTCCATCCGACGGTAAGTGGTCCATAAACATCTTCATCTATTTTTTTTTTTATAGGATAGGGTGACAAACGAGCACACAGTCCACCTGATGGTAAGTGGTTGCTGTGGCCCATAGACATCTACATCTATCCTCGATTACGAATCAAAATGCAGATGCGTTGTCACCCGTGAGGACTAAGATGGAATGCCTCGTTTCCCGTAAAAAGGGTCTCCGGTTCTCTACACTCACCATACGAAATACAGCAGCATTAAGCTACTATTTCACGCTGGTATTCTGTGAGAGCGTGGTCCTTCCCCGGTCGAGCCGACCCATTCATGCTACAACTATACTACTAATATAACTGCAGCATGGCTCTACCACGTATAAAATCTTCGATTAAGAATCAAAATGCAGATGCTTTTTTAACCCTGAGGATTAGGATGCAATGCCTCGTTCCCAGTAAAATGGGCCTCCGGTTCTCTATACTCACCTTACGAAACAAAGCAGCATTGAGCTGCTATTTTAAACCGGTGTTCTGTGAGACCGTTGTCTTTACCCAGTCGAGCCGATCCTCTTGAAATTGTCTAAACAATGTATATTGTATACGTCTTTTTACCCGGCTGCCTCAGAAGAAGGGTGATGTTTTTCGAGAGTATTTAAGTATATATGTATGTAATGGCTTAAGGGAATCGAGGGAGAATCCCTCGTTAGAATCATCATGATTGTAGAAGTAAAATAAGATATAAAACTTTTCTCTCTTCAGTACATTTTTTTACACAATTGTTTTTTTTTAAATATTTTTTCATCCTTTCAACTCGTTGAACTATTATTAGCCAGTACTTGACTACAATTGATTAAGGTGGTGATGCAGCCGAAGATGGTAAATCTCTCTGACTTTTTTATAAAATAAGGGTGACAAACGAGCACACAGTCCACCTGATGATAAGTGGATGCTGTGACCCATAGACATCTACATTTATACTAGATTAAGAATCTAAATTTCCCTAACTTCAGCTCACCGTTTTCTCTTGTGCCTAGTTTTGCGTTGAAGTCTCCCATCAACACCGTGTAGTGGGTTTACCTGGGACAAATAGTCCGACTACGTAAGTCCAACTTCGATCGAGAGGTCAATCGACGGATTCAACTCGGCTGGGCAGCGTTCGGGAAATTACGACATATCTTCTCGTCAGGTATACCTCAATCTCTAAAAACTAGATTGTACAACCAGTGAGTGTTGCCAGTGATGACTTACGGATCTGAGACGTGGTCCTTCACTGCTGGCCGTATGAGGACGCTCAAGGTCGCTCAGCGAGCTATGGAGAGAGCTATGCTCGGAGTTTCTCTGCGTGATAGACTCAGAAATGAGGATATCCGCAGTAAAACCAGAGTGACCGACATAGCCCAACGGATTAGTAAGCTGAAGTGGCAATGGGCCGGCCATATAGCTCGAAGAACCGATAACCGATGGGGAAGAAAGGTTCTCGAGTGGCAGCATCGTACCGGTAGGCGTAGTGTAGGGCGACCCCCCCTAGATGGAGTGACGACCTGGTAAGATATGCAGGAAGTCGATGGATGCAGGTGGCTCAGGACCGTGCTTTGTGGCATTACTTGGGGGAGGCCTATGTTCAGCAGTGGACTTGTGAAGGGCTGTAATGATGATGATGATGAAAGAATCTAAACGTTGATATGTTGTCACCCCTGAGGACTAAGATGGAATACCTCGTTTCCAGATGAAAAGGGTCTCCGGATATCCATATTCACCGCACGAAACACTGCAATATTAAGCTGCTATTTTACGCTGATATTCTGTGGTTGGTGTGACTTAGGTCATCAAAAGTCTATTCACTTTTGAATTGATGACACCCACGTTATAATTAGGTGGAAAGACAGGTGCTGGGCAATTGTTTAAATTCTTTGTCGTACGAACGACGCAGCAAACCTTTTGTTTCAATTGCGTGGTATGTCAGCACCAAATGGGTGGAGACCAGCCGAGTGTCTCGAAGTTATGCAGTTTTTGCGCACAGTCTCTGATATATATCCTGTGAAAAACCGAAAGGCTGGCTACTTTGCGCCTGTGCTCGAGGGGATGAAATAAAATTGGTTCGAACCGTATTGGTGTCACCGATAAGCCTCCTAGCACTCCTATCCATTGAGTCTTGCGTAGTGGTCGATATTCTTCGTATTTTTTATCAGCCTGTAAAAGTTTATGGGTGGATATGGAATCCTCCAGTTGTATGTCACCGTCACGTTACGTCATGATCGTCACGCTTGGGCGTAGATGATCGTAGCACATCGTAACATGAAGATCACAAGTACAAGGAACAAAGGACCCATACCACATAGTGCAGTCCTGAGCCACCTGCATTCATCGACTACCTTCGTGCTTCAGTAGGTTGTCACTTTGACTAGTGACAACTCATCGTTGCAAGTTCGAGGCTGCCACTAAAAAACCTTTCTTCCCTTGGTTATTGGTTCTGATTCCTACTTCAGCTGAAGCTGAATAATGGCAATTGTCATTATATTTCTAAATTGTTTTATCGATCAGAGGATGAAATAGAAGTTATAAATTTACTGCTAGGAGATATTCAGAAGCAAAAAGATCTAGGTTATTATAGGTTTATTTTTATTTATTTGTTTTAAAACATTACTAAGTTAAGAAAATGAAACTAGGCAAAAAGTGAAAATGGAGCAATGTTAGTACTTCCGTAATAAAAATAGTGACAACACGAGGACCGTGAGCGCGCTCGTGACAAGTGGAATTAAAGTGAACCGGTAAGTGTTTAAAGTGTTTCAGCGAGACGTGGGAGTGCACTTGAGAGGTCCGCGGGCGCTCATTCGTTGGTCAGCGCATCTTTTAATCTTTTACGGAAACAAGACCTCTCAGAGATATCGTCCCTGAGAGGTCTTGTTTCCGTTAAATTAGGTTTATGTCTTGTTCCATTTCTGTTGAAGAGACACTTAATCTATGAATTTTTTGTACTGTCTATGGATTCCTTAGTTAATACTATAACAACACTTTATCATTGTTAGCTGATAAACCATTATATGAGCGTGTTAGCATTGTAACAATATCCACTACTCCATATCATTCCGTGGGTTTCATAACAGGGCGATAAAGGGAACAAACCAGGAGATAAGCAACTGTTTTTTTTAAATAGTAATAATAATAAATATCAAATCGAATCTGACAACGGCATTTCGTTGTCGTTATATTATAATAGTAATAGTTGTGGAAGTGATATAGCGTATGATATTTTTTTCTTTTAAGTAAACGTTTGAACACAGTTGAGTTTTTAATTACTGTTTGTTGAAGGTCTCTAAGTTATATCGGTCCGAAAACCTATAGAATGCCACAAGATTTTTTCCGGCATTCCGCATAGTATCCATCCGCAACATTTAAAACACTCTAGTAGTCATTAAATAAGCAAATTGTGTAACAATGCTTGTTCATATCAAAGGGTCGATTCTGCAATTTGTATAAACTCAGTCATTTAGAAACTGCCACAATTAATTCAGCGATGCGAAATTCCTACCGGCCATATGGCTACCGGTCGGGTGTCGCAAGTCGAGTCGGCTGTGAGAAATTCACAGGCGATGTGACCGAGCATATGCTATAAAAAGGTGATATTAAAAGTGAAAGAACATTCCGATACAATACAAAACTGTGCAATTTCATCACAATAAAATGTTTACAGTTTGGTAACGTCATAAATGAGTTCAATAACCTATTTCGTTCGATGTGTTAAAAGGCACCTATGTGAAATGGCAGAAAAGTTTTATAGTTTCAGATAGCTGGCGGTAATTTATGTGGTAGAGCCACGCTGCAGCTATATTAGAGTTGTATCACAAATGGGTCGCTTCAACAGGGATGAAACACGCTCGATAATATAGCAGCTTAATGCTGCTGTTTCGTATGGTGAGTGAGAATCAGAGGGCCTTTTTCCTGGAAACGTAGCATTCCATCGTAGTTCTCAGGGGTGACAACGCATCTGTATTTTGATTCTTAAGTGTAAGTATAAATATATATATATATATACTTGTAAGTAGTATATAGTATAGACGCCTATGTCACACTCACATATCACGGCAGTGGACTTAAATATTCTATAACGTTAACGGATAACCAAGTGTCCCTAAAGTGGTAGAGGCTGAGTCGACAGGTTAACGAAGAAGGTTAATCAATCTTCTTTAGGCTAGAAGTTAAATACCCGGATCAGCGAAGACAGCGTCAAAGGTGCGAGAAATCTGGTAACGAGAGAAACCCCTACTGAGTAATGGTCTTTCGACCGAATTGCAACACAATTTCATAGCCGGCAGAGAATGATCTAGGTTTGCTCGTGTATTACGAAAATTTGAGCGGAGCGCTCATATCCTATGCTTTACGGCTTGTTATCTAAGATACGATTGCCGTGTAGTGGCGGCGTAAGACAATCCACTGCTACATATCATACCGAGGTCGTCGTGAATGAAACAGCAGATGAACAGAATCATCTTCCTGACAACGTCGCAACTTTGACAAAGGGGGAATCCCCTGCAATCTATAAGGGAAGGCCTTGGGGAAGGCATATGGATAAGCATTAGATTTTCATAGGCTGTAATGAATAAATCAATTAAGGGGAAATATAACCTAAAATGGCTTAGCAAGATCCTCCGTTATGCCGAAAATATTGCAGCATTAATTTTGAAATAAATATATGGTAAAGTTGAGGATGTTAGACGAAAACACGATTCCGTAAAATTTTCTCGGTAGAAAAAAATCCAAATTACCTCCAAAATAAACAATAAACCGCTGTTATTCATAAAATACTTTAAATAAGATCATGAAACTTTGCATACTAACTGAACTAACTATAAAGCAGTGCTTATGTTATTTACTTTTTTTAAAATACCATTATTTTCACTGCAAAAAGAAATTACCTAAACTATCGGCTTCTTGAAGCTTGATTCCTGCCGCCCGGTCAGTTTCGCTTTGGCCTCTGAAGGGGGAGGTTGTGTCGCTTACGATGAGAATACACATTACGCAACAGGACGACGTAAAATTAAAATGCGAAATAACCGTAATAAAAATAAGAAGCGACTAGGTTGGCGTTAAGAAACAGGCATAAATATGATAAACCTAAAGAAATAAGTGTCTAACGACCTTTCTACTTACAGTATTAATGATTACAAACATGTCGGTACAAGCATACGACGCGCGGGGAAGTGGGGGCGAAATTAGAATTTGAGCTGACTTACTATATCCTCTTAAATAATTATTTTTTTTACATTGAGATAAAAAGTACATAGAATTATGCAATATGCGAGTTCAAATTATAACATGTTTTATTTTTTTCAATATGCGGTATCCTTCAAAACATAAAATTCCAATCACTTTATTCTAAAAATATCTGTAAACATAGCGTGTTTATGTTAAAATTGTAGCGTAAACCATAATCTAATAAAATTACAGAGTCAACGGCCCCACTGTAGTTCACTTTGCATCTTGACGCATCGGCCAAGGCATTTGACTATTTAACTCACGATAGGAAAACTACGAAAAGCAAAAACAAGCCTTATTACCTTCACACAAGTTTCAGTTTCTAACACACACGGTTTAAAACAACAAGTCTAATTTTTGCTGCTCGCAAGTTTGTTAAGTGCTTTTTCATGTTTAAGTCTATGAAGATAAAGGCGAGATTAGTGTAGCAAACGTGCGGTAGGGTAAGTTTACATTTTGTAGAGACATCTTTGAAGTAGTTTTGTAGTCGAGACTGCCACATGGCAAGTTGGCGGTGTTAAGTAGGTTATGAAAAGTGAAAGGTTGTGTAACTATAGGACTTTTTAATCCGGTCGTGTTCGCCGCAACGTGTTTAAAGCGGATGAGGGCTTATGGGTAACCAGTTCGATTACGCTACGGTTATAAATGAAATATTATGTTGTAAGTGGTCGTTGTATGTGAGAATATATGTAATAAATAAATATTAATTTAATTCTGTTATTTTTCGATTCCTATAATTTTCTCCTTGTTATAAGTAACCCATCGTTTGAACGAAATTTTATTCTCTAATTAATCGATAGGGCGTTAGTTTGTCTGAGGATGCCTTGTTTAGAGGTAAAATACGTATCATATTATCGACAGTGGTGTGGTGTGTCTTTCCTACAGTGGTGGTGTTGGGAGTATTGGTGTTGGGAGTATTTGTGTTGGGAATTGTTATTTTATTATGCGTATTTTAATTAATTTTTCACATCTTTAATTTTTATTCTTTAGTCTCAGGCTAGTCTAGCAGTAGACAAAAGTGATATTTCCAATAATGTTATGAAGACGTTAACATGCGACTAAATAGCGTGTTATTTTGCTCCTATTTTTTTTTAGAATTGAGAGGCCTGTGCTTAAATGTGGGACGGATGTTAACTACGTTCGTCTGTCAATTTGGTAATAACCTAGAAATTATATAGAATATTTAAAATAAAAAGAAAATTTACCTCCCAACAACGAACGCAAATACGAACGATCAATTACCTGCAAACAAAACAAACACAGTCAGCAAAGTTATTCATCATAAGCGAAATGCGAAATTTAAGCATTTAATTGATTACAAAGATTAGCTCTATCAACATTTTAATAATAAACAATATACATCTGTTGTTTTTATAAAATAAATGAATTATAAATATAGTCTAGATTTTAAATAAGTTATACTCAAGGCGGGCTTATTACAAAAACAAGTACATAATTAGTCTCAGGATTAGACTAGATAGAGATATTAAACTAGAACCAGTTTTAACGCTTTCGTTACTTCTTTAAGTCCCGTGTAAATTGCCAACTAACTTGTTAAGTGTTGGAATCTGATAGCAATTATACGTGGTAGAGCCACGCCGCAGCTATATTATGGTTGTAGCACGAATGGGTCGGCTCGACCGGGGAAGGACTACGCTCTCACAGATTGCCAGCGTAAAACAGCTGCTTAATACTGCTGTGTTTCGTATGGTGAGTGTAGAGATCCGGAGACCCTATTTACTGGAAACGAGGCATTCCATCTTAATGCACAAGGATGATAACGCATCTGCGTTTTGATTATTAATCTAGTAGATGTCTATGGGCCACAGCATCCGCTTACCATCAGGTGGACTGTGTGCTCGTTTGTCACCCTTATCCTATAAAATAAATAATACATACGATAGATGTACGTTAACAATATTCAATCAGGCTTAAAATACAAAATGAATCTAAGGAGCTTTCGAAGTTTATACCCTGAACTAACAAACTAGATCGTTAGTACCGTAGCAATTTGCTACACAGAAAATATTTTCGCTACTTTTTTCGGCGAGAACGAATTCCAAATTTTGTTCAACATTCAAAAGGCCATCAGAAATAGTGTTATGGATAAAATAAACGGAACGAGTTTTCGCAATCATTGCTGCATTACTGTTTGGCTGTAGCGCAAAGGTAATGAACTGGCGGTGCGTCAATAAATAATCTTAATGGACGCGCCGCTGAATGATCCAACACTGAATAGTAATGTGCTGCTAATGGCTACAATGTGGGCTCTCAATAAGCGCTTTTACAACTGCCATTAAAGTATTTAATGTTGGTGTAATATTTACATTCATTGTCATCATTACAGTCCATCATAAGTCCACCGCTGAACATAGGCCTCCCCCCCACAAAGCACTACACTTACCGATACAAGGCTTCCACTCGAGAATTAGGTGTACGGCAGCCCCATTATCACTTCAGCTTACTAATCCGTTGCATTGTATCGGTAAATCTGGTTCTACTGCAGATATGCATATTTTTAAAAGCTTATCACGCGAAGTAACTTCGAGCAAAGCCCTCTTTATATCTCGCTGAGTGACTTTCAGATTTCTCATACGGCCAGCAGTGAAGGACCACGTCTCAGATCCATATAAGTGAAAATTAAGTTGTTAATAAAGTTTTCTAATGATATTTTTCTGTTATATAATAAATAATACGCAAATGAAGCGCTAGAAACTCCATAAGATTAATATGTTTGCTTTGAAGTTACTAAGAATTAATGAAAAAGTTGTAAAAGTGAAACAGAGGGGCTTTATTGGCTATTGCGAAGTCGTTGATCAAATTTATTACCTAAAATGAAAAGTTAACCATTCTTGTGGATTATTTATTAACATTACGAAACTTTGCCATTTTGCTCTGAACCGTAAACGGTGTTTTTACTTTCAGGTTAAATATTAATTCGTTAATTCCACGTTGACTCTCCAAAGAATTAAACGCGCGTAAAAATAGAAAAAGTGAAGTATATAACATAGTGTCTTGGCGCTGTATTGCCGCGTGTTGGAGGACTTCACAATTCTTCGCAATACTTTCTTCTTTAGAGATGAAGGCATCATTATGACCCGCACTATCAAAAACCAGCGAGAACTTGGTAAATCGGCACATTTTTCGTAGAATCAGGGTGACAAATAAGCATACGATGCACCTGAGGGTGTAGCCCCTATGGGTATCCCATCTAAGTCCTCATGATATATGAATAGATGTTAGTCATCTATATTTCATCATGAAGACTAAGATGGGATACCTCGTTTCCTGTAAAAGGGTCTCCGGTTTTCTACACTCACCCTATAAAACACAACAACATAAATCTGTTATTTTAAGCTGGTATTCTGTTAGACCGTCTATCCTCGGTCGGGCCTAACCATTCGTGCTACAACCATAAATAAAATATATAGGTGCAACATTCATGCTATAACCGTAAAATATTTATTTAGGCGCATATATAGGTTTGAATACGTAAAAGAATAATATAGAAAACACAAAAGAAGGATCTAAAATTGTAACTAACAATTTAGTTGGTCGAGGTTGGTTGAGGTCGAACCGGATTTACAAGTGCTGTGAATTTTACAAAATTTTGCATCTTTTGTGGATGTCTTAAGCTACTTAGGCAAAGGTCAAGAAGATGCAGCTTTCGATAAATGATAATATAATCGTATCGTATTTATACCAGGTATACATTTCCCCGGCCGGCGATGGAAGGATTATAAGCGTGATGGGTATATAGCAAATCGGCCAATCCTACCTACTTTGAGAGAGAAGTTCAACAGTGAGCAGCTTAGGAATTAAATGTGAAAAAGGAAAAGTGCTATTTTGTAAAATTTTTCATAAAAAAATAAAACAAACAATTCAGTAAATAGGTTCAAATAACGGGAATAGAGACACCTATAAATATAATTTATAATGAACCAGTTTCATTAACCAATGAACATTGTATTATCGTCGTTATATATCCATCTTAGTATTTAGGAGTGACCATGTATTTGCATAATGATTCTTAATCAATTGTCTAAATAATGGTCACAGCACCTACTGACCATTAGGTGGACCAAGTGCTCGTTTGTCACGGACACACGCTTTTATGAAAAATAGGATTGAATTCTGAAAATACCTATGTATTTTAATAAACAAATCTGCGCGATCCTTACACTTAAGGCCAATCAACTTTCATTTACTATTAATTGTCCTTATGGTGACAATTTTCGATTACAATTTAATTATCCATTATTTATTATTTATTGTCCATTATCCATTACAGCATAAAAATTACCACATAGTTGGGATTTTGCCCTAGTTTCTTTTTCAGATGTATTTTTAAAAATTTTGGAACAAATGTTCACGTAGATTGAAGCTCGATCTCTGGAAGTTGTGATTCTGTGACACATTATGACAGACGGTCCGAATAAAGTTGTAGGGGTTACTACCACTGTCATACTAGTATGACAGCGGTACTCAAAGTGTGCTCAAAGTATAATAAAACTTACATTTCATAATCTGCACGTGACGGTTTAATATATTGCATTGCTAACAGACGAAAAAAAGGGATAAAAGCAGCCATTCCCAAACATCTGGCACGGGCGGAGGCTTCACACAAGTGGGGTCGATCGAAATTCAATAAAATTAAACATTCAGAAAGCGTGCGAGGGGTAGCTTGGCAAGCGAGCGTGGTGCAAGTGTAGAGCGGCAGCATTCCATGAACCACGCACTATCTAATATCTTTATCAAAAGAAATTCCATTCCCAGATTTTTAATTAGCGATTATTAAAGCTGTTATGGTAACCTGCTAGAAAAATCAGATTCAAAGAATTAAAATGAAGAAAGGATACCCTAGCCGCCTTTTTCTTATGTTCATTTTCAGTCATATTAGATCACTGCCGGATCTATATTTTTTTTTGATTTTTTTATTTATTTAGGTTAAAATTTTTGTTTTTATTTTTTTATTACCGATATTTACAATATTTACCGTATAGATTGCCTCGTATGAGTGTATTATCGTCGGGGAAAAAGCCTATCAATAAATATCACTAATTAAAAATAAACTTTCGGTATTAAAAAAATTAAAACACACATTTTGAACTAAATAAATAAATCAATTAAAAACTATCGAAATTAAAGTAATACGCACCCAATTAGCAGTATTTATTGATGGATCAATATTTATAATATGGTAATGTAAATAAAATGTAAAATATCAGTGACATAGGCTTGTATTTCGTTCACCTATTTTTTCCAGACGGTAAAAATCAGCCAGTATCTGGATATATATATATATATATATATATATATATATATATATATATATATATATATATATATATATATACCCTCGAACGTACGTACAAAAATAATGTTTACAAGTTTGTGAAGCCCAAAAGTTTCACTTCTGACGTGCAGTCCTGCGACTGACAGTTTTGTTTCATTTATTTTAAGACAGTGCTTGACTTGTCTGGTGATAAGTGAAGCCTTACTTACCCAAAGACTGTTATGATCATAATTACTTACTGTGCACTTCCTACTGTGGTGTTTCGTTTTAAACACTAAAAGAACCAGTGTAATTAAAATAAATATGGCACATTCAGGGTTGACTAGTAGAGATAGGAATTAAGTCCACCCTTCGTTATTTATACTCGTTAAGGTTTGCATAACTAAATAAGGTATATATATGACAATCATAGGAACTCCGGGACACCCTCCTGGCTTTGTGTTTTCGTAGATTAGCGACAACATAAAGATAATTGTTTGAATAACTATAGAGCAAAGAAATCGCCTCCGCTAATAAATTTCGCCAATCCTTGAAGCAAATCCACCAGCCGAGTTCCCACTTACGGTTAATATGTTTATTTACTGTGTTGGTCTTACTTGATACACAGGCGTGAAAGTCTCTATTTTGTTGATAGACTTTCTATTTCACTACGAAAGGCGAGAATTGTTAATCTACAATATATAAAAGTACGAACTTGCTGATATATTGACGTATATTATCATTCCACTATAATTAATTTACGTTAGCTTTACATTAGGAAGGAAATTTTTTCTACCTATGAATCTGTCTGTGTAATCTGACTTCCTAATTTTAAACTGGTCCTAGGTCCTGTCAATATTTTTGATCCGGAACATTCAAGAAATGTGATTTCAATTATTAATAGATTACTATATTTACGTATTATAATAAATAATACGTCAAATGTACGAATCATTAACGATTGACACATGTCTTGTAGGGGTCCACTGGCTACAGTAGCCACTCATCATCATATACAATGTAAGTTCGCTCTTCATTTAATTTCACAGAAAAACATAATATGTCAACGTTAAGTTTCGGTTCATCCAATTGAAATTTTTCCCTTTAGAATGTAACTCATATCAGTTCATTTCTATCATATGAAAAATCCTGACATTTTCAAAGCTTTTGTATGAAATGACGCAGTTATTGCGTTGCGCGTTTGAGAGGCGACATGTATTTCTAGGAATTCAGTTATAATCTTTTATTCCTTGCCAGACATATTTGTAAAAGCAATTGTGAGAGATGAGATGAAGAGGGTAGTCTACAAAATTTTCTCGAAGCCTGCTATGATATTTCGATTTAATCTAACTAGCATGACGTAATATCATTATATTTTTTCATTATTTTTATACACCACAAACATTTAGAACTTGTTTAGGTTTGGAAACAAAATATGTTTAAAATACGGATGAGTCCGTGCAGTGGCGGTTTAAGAATATCCACAACCCCTTGTGTGTCGTAAGAAGCGACAGCGGGAAACAAATCAGGAGATGGGCAGAAGAGTCTTCCTAATAACAAATTTAAAAAAAACTGTGGTTGTTAACCCGCTTGATATTATGGCACTTGTGGCTACTATGGTAAATATCCCCCTGTGAGGCGATCCATGCGGAGGCAGCAGTGAATTTTAATAGGCTATAACGGTATAGTGCAACCATCTCCACAAATTTACCTGAAATTAATTGCTTGGGTGACAAATTTGACGATTTCAAGAATGACTAGATCTAATGGCTGTCTATAATAGATGTCGCTAATGCTGCAAAACGTCTGATATATCGCACTTTAACTTTATGTTTACGTTTTCTTTTTGTGTTCATTATTTTACCTATTATTATTTTCACCGTCATCATTTCACTTTATCAGGAGTCCATTTCTGAATATACATGGTAGGCCGCCTTAAGCTACGGTGATTAGTATGAAGTGGACCACTCGAGAACCTTTCTTAACCATTCCCTCCTCTTTTATCACATACTACCTACTTATAATATTTTTTATTCTATGAAACTCATGTGAAACTTATAAAATATTATAACAATCTTATTTATTATTATTATTATTTATTATTTAATCTTATTTATTTAAAAATACGCGTCATATAATGGAGAAGTTTAAGATACGTTAATTGCACAAGAACTCACTAATCCTACGAAAACACAAAGCCAGGAGGGTGTCCCGGAGTTCCTATGATTGTCATATAATATACCTTATTTAGTTATGCAAACCTTAACGAGTATAAATAACGAAGGGTGGACTTAATTCCTATCTCTACTAGTCAACCCTGAATGTGCCATATTTATTTTAATTACACTGGTTCTTTAAGTGTTTAAAACGAAACACCACAGTAGGAAGTGCACAGTAAGTAATTATGATCATAACAGTCTTTGGGTAAGTAAGGCTTCACTTATCACCAGACAAGTCAAGCACTGTCTTAAAATAAATCAAACAAAACTGTCAGTCGCAGGACTGCACGTCAGAAGTGAAACTTTTGGGCTTCACAAACTTGTAAACATTATTTTTGTACGTATGTATCTGAGGGTATATATATATATATATATATATATATATATATATATATATCAGACAAAATTAGAGACAAAATTAAGGCATTTAATATTCTCCGTTTCCAGTTTCCAATATTGAGTCTGTTCTCCAAATTCGCACCGACGTCGTAACTCCATAGTCGTAAGCATATGTAAATGTCCCCCAATTTGTATTCCACTCGTAGCTCACATTTCGCCATCGAGTTTTTGTCAGGAGAAAAGGACGCCAGGTGATGTGGGCGATACCTTGCTCCCCTGTACGATGTAACCTACTTTCTATCTCGCGGAAGCGATGTATTTCCCCTGGGAACTGAAAGGTAGGGTAACGTTGCATTATTGCTGAAAGCTGCAGCGATTTACAGAATCGTTATAATAGAATAGAGAGCGAGCTTAACAGAGTATAGTTAAAGTGTTGCTTTAAAAACAAATTACTCGTTTTTGTTCAAATTTTCCGAATAATGGCGGATGCGAGTGTAAGCATATCTACTACTATCATCCCGTGGGTTTCTTAAGATGCGACAGAGGGAAACGAATCGGAAGATGAACAGCAGCGTCTTACTAATCACGACTAAAAATAAAAAAATGCGGTTACCAACGCGCTTTTCAAGCGTGGCAGCTGTGGCAAATATCCTTCCAATGTGCCATCTGTGGGAGAGGCCTGAGTAGAATGGAGATATTTTTAGAATATAATTGAATATATTTTTTATTCAATATTTATATTTACCACGTGCTCGGCGGTGAAGGAAAACATCGTGAGGAAACCTGCATGTCTGAGGAATAAGAAAAAAAATATTTCGAAGACATGTGAAGTTCGCCAACACGCATTAGGGCAGCACGGCGGACACTTCCTTGCCCTAAAACCCTCTCAGAAATGAGCCTCCCCTCATGTGCCCAGCAGTGGGGCGTATATAGGCTGTAAGTTTACTTTTTTACTTTTATTTATATTTATTTTATGTACTAGTAATTTTTATTGAAAGATATTTTTCACTTTTACCAACCATCGAAAAACCCAGCGGGGCTTTTTATTAAAAGTAAAATTATAATTAGAATCACTAGCGTAGCAAATTGATAATTTATGAGACAAATTGTCATATTCTATTCAACTAATTGAAAAAGACATAACTACAATATAATCTGACTATTTGGATGAAACGCGATTAAAGTATTTTAAATTTCGTATAGTAAAGTTAAAAATTTAAGTACGTTAAATTCACAGACCGAAGTTTATTTAGTCAAAACTAACTTTGTTGAAACGGGTTTGTGAAAATCCTTACCGCCTACAGCTGTGTGATAAACATTTATAATTCTCTAGAAAGATTAAAATTAAACATGTAATATAAAGAAAAAGCAACTTTAAAGAACTCAAAAAAAATCATATAACGTCTTCAGAAGTCTAGAAAGTATAAAAAATTTAAGACCCTGGCTTCAGAAGCTATTTTATGGGGTTTTTTATTACCTCTTAAGGAATTTTTTGCACCTTATCTCCAGCTCTTGACACACTAACGCTATGTTATAACAACCCTTTCTGAACTATTAAATAAACATACCTACCTAAACACGTTTACTTTGTTTAATGTAATGTATGTGTAAATTCACATTCAGGGCTAAATTCAGCTAGTCAGTGTACTCGTTTGTCACACTTACTTGTATAAAAAAGAAAAGACATCATTATCATTATCACCATCTTCAAAGCGTCTGCTCACAGCTGACAATGAGTAGCATGCAATAAGCAACATACTCATTGTGAGCTCGAAGCCCTTGATAAAAAGTTGCACATTAATAGAATCAGACGATACTTTGCGGAAATCCATTGTATTATAGTAAGTGAGTGACTTAGCGGTCAGCTACCGTGGAGTCTACATCACCTGAGGATGCCTCGTGTAGAGGCGAAACACGTGTCTTATTGTCGTTGATGGTGTGACTGGGATTAGGTGACGGGGATAGTGCACGCAGGCAGGGCGGGAGGTGCTCATCAAACTAGGTAAGACACATCATTTTATTTCATTTTGCAGATATGGGCGAAGTAATTCTTACCAACTTTAAAAAGAGCTCCTCCCCAAACCATCATTGAAAAAAGCATATGACTCTAATCAGAACGAATGGTTCATTACACGAGCCTTACACAGTAGAGTGACCTTTGTATAACTCCTGTGTCCGGAAAGGAAATGTCGAAAGAAATTCCATAGTAACCTTCTTTTTATAAGTTTAAAAGACCATTCACAATAATAACGTCATTTTTATAAAAAAAAAAATAATAGATGTTATAAACTGAGGGGTAACTGAAATATGCTAGATCAAAACTGAGCATAAAAATTACATCTTAAAGGCAAAAATAATTCACGACAAAAAGTATAATATTATGTTCACATCTCTTACGTGGTAGAGCCACACTGCAGTTATATAGAGCTGACGAATTTGTGCTGCACGGTTTGATTGGCTCGACCGGGACCACGCTCGCACAAAATACCAGCGTAAAACAGCAGAAAAGGCTGCTCTGTTTCGTGAGCGTAAAGAACTAGAGACTTTTTACTAGTAACCATCTTAGTCCTCAGGGGTGACAACGCAACTGCATTTATATTCTTAATAGATGATAGATGTAGATGTCTATAGGTCACAGCATCGATTTTCCATTGCCACACAGTGTACCTGCACTGTTGTATCTTTTATTATTTTATAAAAATACGTGTGGCACTCGGTGACTGCCGCGGTAAAGCTATTGCATAGCATTTTTTATCAACTTATGCAATTATAATTATTTATTTATTTTATTTATGCAGTTAAGTCTTTGATATTAAATCAAGTTACACTTTTTGAGCGTGGGGACCGATAAGAAAACAATTTTTTTTCTCTTATTGAATAAATGAGAAGTTAATAATGTTTAAAATATTTTTAATATCTTACAATATATGTAGGTTATTCAGGAATTTTTATCATTGAGTTAGCAGCTAGTGTACACGCATACGTCTAGTCGCACGCACACAAACACCGTGCCGAAGTCTGCCGAGTGCCGAAGTCTGCCGAACTGAAACGACGTTAGACGATGCACGGCTTTCAACGCCACACCTCCGTGCTCGTCAGAGTGGGGAGCGTGAGGTTTTTTTTCGTTACGGAATTTCTGGATTCGGTCCCCGCGCTCAAGGCCCGCGATAGAAGCTATGCAATAGCTTAAAAAATCAAAAGAAAGCATGATATCTTAGAGATTCTACAAAGTGTATTATAGAACCTATACATGGTTATAAGGATTACACTCTGTCAATTAATTCAGCGATTAAATATTACCTAATCTATGTTCAAACTTCGCTGCAGTAGGCGAATTGCTCCAAATTCTCAAGTTGGCCAAACTTCCGCCGCCGTCTTGTTGGATGTTGTCTGAACTATAATGGATTCTTGTTGATGTGGTGTAATACAAACCGCGGCTAGGAAATTACATCGAACTACGCATACGCTGATCGGGTCCCTTGTCGAATGTTGTTGAGGGTATAAGATATAACGAAGGCGGTTTGCGGGATTATACATGGTTGCATTGTTAAATACAGTTTTAGTTTTTAGTGTATATTTAATTTATGTTTCTATATTTTAGTTTTAAAGGTGCTCAAAGTTTTTTTAAAAGAAAACTTACCTACATTGACGGCACTTGGACTATACTGGTCATGAACGCATGAATCACGTTATTACGTACTATTTACGTGATGTTCTAGTGGTTAAAACCACGACTGCTGATTCGAATTCTGGGTTTAAATCCCAGGTCAGGCTAAAACTAGTTATAGAAATTTTCAGTAACAGCCCCTAGTCAGAAAATGTGGTTGTGGGAGTTCACCTCCGTACCTCGGAAATCACATAAAGGATATCTGTCCATTCGGACGATGAAAGTGGGGGGTATATGTGTGCATCTGTGCTTACGCACGCACTCGTATTCAAGCGCAGATGGCTAATCTCAGTATGGCCATGATTATGACCGAAATTTTGTCCGGAGGACATCAATTTACGTTATCCCCAGAACGAAATAGGGTAATTGATTCTAATTCGCCTTAACCACGCAACAAGAAAAGAATCTACTAATGAAACTATTTTTAGTAAAGTAATTTAAATGATGATTATGATAATACAGACAATTGTGCTGATGGTAATATTATTGATGATGATTTTATGATGATAATGTTATCGAGACTTATTACTCAGGTGATATAAATATTATGGGCAGTGGTTACCTACTATCAAGTGAGCCGCACGCTCGTTTGCCCGCTGACTTAAAAAAAACACTATGACACCCTCCAAACAGCAAACAGCGGTAAATCAGCACTTAAAATTGCAATTAACAATTCCATTGTTCCTACGGGGATCGAGCCCGGTTTGCTCGCGTACTGTGAAATTTACAGCGAGCGCTAACCATCTGAGCTACCACGACTTGATTCTTAATCGAGTATAAATGTAGATGTCTATGGGCCCAGCAACCACCTACCGTTAAGTGGACTGTGTGCTCGTTAATACAGATACCGGTAATCAACGTCAAGCAAAGAAGGCTTAAATTATAATAACGTAAACGTTATAATATCTGAGGACATTTCTTACAGCCAGTAATTTTACCTGCTTACCATTCAAACCGAACATAACAGTACATCACTGCTGATTGGTTACAGTACCAGCAAATATGGAACAAATAGAGAATATTTGCCATAGTTTCCACTTTCTATTTTCAGCTGTTATCAGGAAAACGCTGCTGCTCATCTTCTGGTTTATTTCCCTCTTATGACACCCACGGGTTGAAATGGGGTAGTGGATATTCTAACACGGTCAAAACTAAGTTGTGATAAATGTTAATGTAATTATTTTTTTATTTTATCATCAATTCAAAATGTTTAATTGGGGATTTCAAATATAAAATATGTAACGTAATTAACGCACACCCTCAGACACCCCAATTAGTATATTATGTTATAATCATAATGCATACTACACTGAATTTTTAGTTAAACATTTTTATGCACTGATTATTTATCAAATTAGTTATACTAATTCCGGAAGAATGTTGTGGTCACAGTACAAATCCACGAACGCAAAGACTTTAATGTGCTTGAAATAAAGTTCATTTTTCTTTATTTTTATTGAATGACAGAATTAGTAATAATACAAATAAAACTGCACTCTTAAAAGTCTTATTGCCTTAAGTTACGGTCCATTTCAGTTTGTTTTGACTGTACAGATTTAGTGTGACTGTAATTTACGTAGTTTTAATTATTTTTGGGATAAAAAATTACTTATATTAAAAATGACAGGAATCGATTCATTAAACGATTCTGAACAAACTACGTTCTCAAAGTGCGTTAATTATGTTACATGTTGTATAAGAGAAGCATAAAAAGCGTCTCCTTTACACTCGAAACTACGTACGAGCCATTTTGTGCGAAAAATTAAGACTTTTTTTTTCAATATTTGGTTGGTTAATCCGTCTTCACAAAGGTAAATTTTATATTTGCTGATTCACGCTAAGTATAAATTATTGAGTGTGTTTAAAACTGGAATAATTTGTTAACCGAACCTTGTGAAGCACTTAAAAGATTTTAAGATTTATCTGACTTTGCCGACTTCTGAAATATTTAAGAAGCTAGACCGGGGTAAACAAAACTTTACCTAATTTTAAATAATACTCGTTAAAATTTCGTTAAATTGAATTAGAATGAATTAAATTCATTATCCTAATATTTAATGACTTATTACACATCAGAGTATCTCATTTATTTATTTTTATAGAATAAAAGTAAGAAATGAACACTGTCCACCTGATGGAAAGTGGTGGCTGTAGCCCATAGATATCTAGATCTATCCTCGATTAAGAATCAATATACATTGCCGCCTCTGAGAGTTAAGGTGAAATGCCTCGTTTCCAGTAAAAAAATGTCTCCGGTTCTCTACACTCACCATACGTGACTCGGCAGCATTAAACTGCTTTTTCACGCTGTTAAGTTATTCAGTGATAGCGTGGCCCTTCCACGGTCAAGCCAGCTCATTCGTGCTGCAACCGTGAAACAGCTGCAGCGTGTCTGTACTACGTGTAATATTATAAATGTGTTACATATTACTTTTGTTTGTATAATTGCCCTTCAATCACGTTAAAAGTTTATCATTGAAGTGTTTGAATTGTAAAATAAGATATTTATTATATAGTAAGTCCATTTCAGCATTCTCGGCACAACCAATCCAATTTAAAATTATTTGCTTTGTTTTAACTCACATTAGCGGAATTGAGAACGGTCTCATCTCCCAAAAAAAAGTATATTTAAATATTAGCGTTGCTCTCAAGTGCTGCATAAAGGAAATTCCGCTGAGCGTTCCGTGCATTTTGTTGAAATATTGAAGCCTCAAGTGCGGGGAGTGTCTCCACTTCGAGCGGAAGCGGAAGCGATTTAGATACACGTGAATTTATTGACGTCTCCTCGTAAACGCTAGGAATTTATATTGACTTGTTATAAGAAGCGCTAGCGCGACACTCGACACGTGCATCGTACAGCGTACATATTTCAAAGGTTAATAAATATGTAGCATAATGAAGACTAAATTTTTTCAATATATAGTAATAATAAAGTGGAATTTAAACATATGAAATTTATTTTCATGCCATATAGAATATGGTACTAACGTTAAATGCATTTATTAATTATCAGATCTTCTAACTGAACCGTGCTGTACTGAAATGATTCAACGTACAAAAACATAAAGTTATTTAGATTTGAGAGATAAACGCATTCTTCTTTTGGTAGAAGCCCAATTATGTCGTGTTACATACATAATTTTAAAGAAAATTGAATCTAGATTAAATTTTCTTTAAAATTATGGAATGGAATATACATAATATACATAATTATACATACACGTGAACACTTCTAACACAAACACAATATGTATATATATATATATATATATATATATATATATTAACATCATACTTGGAAATAAACTGCCTTGAAAAGAAGAGCATGATCATTCTTTTGGCTTTTTTTGGTTGGATTAGTTATAAAGTAGTATATATATGTATATATATATATATATTATTTTTATATATATATATAGTCTGCTTCGTTGGTATAGTGGTTGGAGTAGTGCGACTGCTGATCATGACGTCCTGGGTTCGAATCCCAGGTCGGGTCAAAAATCAATTATTGAGTTTTTCCGTCAAGAAATTCTCAGTAGCTGCCCTCGCTAGTCTTCGTTGAGGCTGGCGGCCGTAACCGAAATTCGGTCTAGAGAACATTATATATATATATATATATATATATATATATATATATATATATATATATATATATATATATATAATATATATACAACACGTAACATAATTAACGCACTTTGAGAAAGTAGTTTGTTCAGAATCGTTTACTGAATCGGTTCCTATCATTTTCAATATAGGTAATTTTTTATCTCGAAAATAATTAAAACTACGTAAATTACAGTGACACTAAATCTGTACAGTCAAAACGAACTGAAATGGACCGAACATAAGGCAATAAGACTTTTAAGAGTGCAGTTTTATTTGTATTATTACTAATACTGTCATTCAATAAAAATAAAGAAAAATTAACTTTATTTCAAGCACGTTAAAGTCTTTGCGTTCGTGGATTTGTACTGTGACCACAACATTCTTCCGGAATTAGTATAACAAAATTTGATAAATAATCAGTGCATAAAAATGTTTAATTAAAAATTCAGTGTATGTATTATGATTATAACATAATATACTAATTGGGGTTTCTGAGGGTGTGCGTTAATTACGTTACATATTGTGTATATATATATATATATATATATATATATATATATATATATATATATATATATATATATATATATAGAGAGAGAGAGAGAGAGAGAGAGAGAGAGAGAGATTTAAGAAGTTTAAGTCTTAATTCAGCCAGATGTCTACAAATTACATCATCATTATCATCATCATTGTCAGCCCGTAAAATTTCGCTTGTCTACATAGGCCACTCCCATTGTCTACATCGTCACACTTCGGACACACGTTGACGATGGCAGTACCGGTGTAAACAAGATGATGGTCATACAATAGTATGACCATCATTCCGTTCCGTTTTTTAATAAAAAAGAAACGGAACGGAACCCAACAAACAATTGTATCTCCTACACCGCCATATCACGGGAAAGACAAGTAATAAAAAAGTTTGTGGTTCACTTTATTTCATTTTCTAAAACATTATACCTGTATTAGTGAATCTGAAACTAAGTAACCTATTTAACTCTCCGCAAACGTCAGACGGACATCACTTAGGTCATTTAGGGTCAGCTCATGTCCCGGGAATCTCAGTTTTGCTAATTACGTAATGTGTTTGCTGTGTCGAGTGCAAGTGGGCTTAATTACTTTGTATTTATTGTTTTACTTTCGGGTTTACTCCATATGATAATTGTGAGTGGCAATTATTCTTGTCGTTTTTTTTTAATTCGTAAACGCGGTCGCTGATCCTGAGGCCCCGCGATCGAATTCGAATCGAGTTGTTAAGAAATGCTCATTAGCAGTCCGACGTGAAGAATTTGGCGGTGTTGCCGCCGTGCTTCGGAAAGCACGTAAAGCAGTTGGTCCTGCACCGGATCCCCATCTGGTCGTGTCGGACAGCCGTCTCATCGGACTATGAGAGTGCACCTGTGCTTACGTACACACTCGGGCACTATAATCCTGCAGTCTCCGTTAGGACTGGCCATCGTGACCGAAATTCGTTCGGGAGGAAATAATAATTATTATATTTTTAATTATGAGTGCGATAATAGATTTAATGCATAATTCGTAAATAACACACCAACTTTTTTTAGAATTGTTTAGTACAATGTTTTCGCGGGTTAAGAAAACCCAACCTGTAATTCGGTGTTGTTACTCGTAAAGGCAATTTAGGAATATGTGTTGAAGATTTTGTAGCCTCCGATAGATAGTGCTATAACCATTATGTTTTAAATTTGATATAAAATGTACTACTAAACAGAGGCGACAGTAACGTAACGGTTATGGGTGCGGAATGCAAAAAGTTGTGGGTTCAAATCCGACATTCGAATTCTTTCGCCAACCACTCCTACATTGTTATTAACATTTTAAGCTGCCTTTACTAATCCAAGTTAACGGAAGTATTAGTTATGTTAATAGCGTTACTAATAGTGTTACTAGAACTTTTTTTTAAATAATAAACTAGTCCCGCGACCAACTACCTGGTACCCGACTGTTACAACCATTCCTACAGTAAGAGAGAGAGCCAAGCCCAGTAGACTGTCCACTGGCTGATAAGTGTCGAGAAAGGAGAAGTACACTTTTAAGTTCAGGTTCAACATGTTTCCACTGATGAAGGACAGTAATGCAGTCACGTTTACGTCCACTGCACAAACGGGGCAGTTATATGAAATTAATAATTCATACTATGCGATTGAACTCAGGAAGGGAAGGAAGGGCTAGTTAGGTTACCATTTAACCTCATGTTCATGTGATTTATTGTGTATAGGAAGTACAAGTTGTCGGAAATAAATGATTTATTATTATTATTTTTTAGTCACTACAGGATACGGATCGCTCCTGGCATAATTTTTTTATAGAATGAGGGTGACAAACGAGCACAAAATTCACATGATGGTAAGGGCATACTGTGGTCCACAGTGTGTGTGGTCCATAGTCCATGTGTGTATTAAGAATCAAAATGCAGATTCTCTCTGAGGACTAAGATTGAATGCCTCGTTCCAGTAAAAAGGGTCTTCGGTTCTTTACATTCATCATAAGAAACACAGCAACATTAAGCTACTATTTTAAGCTGGTATTCTGTTAGAACGTGGTCCTACCTCGGTCTAGCCGACCCATTCGTGCTACAACCAGGACATGGCTGCAGCATGGCACTATCACGTAAATATTCATGGAAACTTACGAGTCTACTAGAGAACTTAAAAAAAACATTTGATTTTTTTATAGGATTGGGTGACAAACGAGCACACAGTCCTGATGGTAAGTGGTTGCTGCGGCCCATAGACATCTACGTCTATCCTCGAATACAAATCAAAATGCAGATGCGTTGTCACCCGTGAGGACTAAGACGGAATGCATCGTTTCCAGTAAAATGGGTCTCCGGTTCTCTCCACTCACCATACGAAACACAGCAGCGTTAAGCTGCTATTTTACGCTGGTATTCTGTGAGAGGTGGTCCTTCCCCGGTTTAGTTGACCCATTTTTGCTATAATTATAATGCCCTCCAGACCGAATTTCGGCCACGGCGGCCTGCCTCAACGGAGACTAGCCATCGACGCAGGACAGGATTATAGTGCTAAGTGTGCAAGCACAGGTGCACTCTCTATTCCTTCACTCTCATATTCCGATAGGACGATAAAACGACACGACCGGAGAGAGATCAGGCACAGGACCAACGGTTTTACGTGCTTTCCGAGGTACGAGGTTGAGACACCGCCAACTTCCTGACTCCGGGCAGCTAATGAGAATTTCTTGATGGAAAAACTCAATAATTGATTTTTTGGCCCGACCCGGGATTTTAAACCCAGGACCTCATGATCAGTAGTCGGACTATTGCAACCATTAGACCAACGAGACAGTCAATATGCTATAATTATCACACACACGTACACCACGGATCTATGTTAAGTCACAAGATTTTACTGGCTCTAATCATAGTCGTTTTTACCCACGGGACGAAAATGGGGTAATAAATCTTTGTCAGTTCAACCGTATGTACCATAATACGGTAGACTACCGTGTAGTGGCAGTTTAGAAACATCCACTACCTCATATCATCCCGCAGGTATTAGAAGAGGCGGTAGAGGGAAACAAACTAGGAAATGGGCAGCAGTCTTAATAAAAATAACTATAAAAATAACTATAAAATAATTATAAAAATAACTATAAAAATAACTATAAAAATAACTATAAAAATAACTATAAAAATAACTATAAAAATAACTATAAAAATAACTATAAAAATAGCGACTGTGACCAATACAAACCATACAAACCAGTCAATAGGATTAAGATTTTCATTTTGATGCACGTGTTACATTAGCATTTACTGAAAGGCTAAGAATTTGGATACAACATCACATAAAGCTTTAAAAGGACCGAGGTGGATTTAATCGCATTTTTTTCAGCGGCCATTTGTATTTATTCGCAGATATATTTGTATGAGCAGATAATATTGTCAATATCTTTTAATGTATGTCGGTGCTTACAGCTTACACCTACTTAACGTTAAAATACAAATCATCTGCACCGTGTTAGTTATCTATGATTCAATCAATATGGAAGGTCTTTATACAGCAGGAAACATTTAACATGCTGCAACAGTAAGAAAAGACTAACCAACAAAACTTAAACAGACTACAAGTAGTACCATTGAACTTACATTTATTTTTTGATAATAGGTCGAATCTGTACATATTATTACACCATCCGCATATCACTTCGTTCACGGTTACAAAATCGCTGTCAGTAGCAACATAGCACCACAACTTAATAGTCAAAGGAGCGGGTCTTCTCTGGCCATCATAAGATGCAGCTTATTGCACAGCTCGCGCCTTTTAAGCTCATCAAATTAAGGGATATTGTTTTCCCGAGTAATTTTGTCGCAAGAAGCACGAGCGGCAAATTTTACGAGATGAAATATTACTAGGGAACGCGAAATGTTATTGTATTTACTGCGATATTAAAAACGTTATATTAATTCCTTGCAGACTCTCATAATTTCGCTGCTAAAAATGTATCCCTCCGAATTTTGAAGGTACTGCATTTTTACAAAAATATTTTTGCATTTACATTTAAAATAATTTCATTTGAATATCTCCCGCCGAGATGATGATGTGGACTATTCCCGTTAGCACTAATCTTAATACCATTAAATTATGATAAACCCGACACCGTTGATAATACAACACGCGTTTCACCTCTAAACGAGGCATCATTAGCAGAAACAGATTCGGCGATGTGCGGTGTCGTTTATTTCCGAGTTAAAGGTAAATTTATAGGTTAACGCGGATTTAAGCTAATTCAACATAAAAACATAAACACTCACGCCTGTCACCCAGAGGGGTAAGCAGAGACTACAGACTTTCATTTGGCATGATCCTAACACACCTCCACATCCATATACCTACGCATACAAGCTCGTCGGTTAAGGGTACTCCTAATTTGGGCCATTTTCAATATATCGCCAATTTGATCAATAAACTTTCGCCTAGGACGTCCCTATCCGACTCTGCCATTCACTTCTGCAACATAAAGTTGCTTTGTTATACTAATTCACTTTAGCATTTTTAAGATTTTTCGTTAATTACAGCTATTCCAAGGTCCACTGTTGAACTCGTTAGTTGCCACGCTAGACAGAAGGGTTGTCAACCGCAGTTTTTTTATTATTTTGAGTTCTAATCAGGAAATTGCTGTTAACCACCTCTTGTGACATTTCTCTTTGTCATGTTTTAAGATATTCCGGTGCGGTTATATATAAAGTGATGTAGATAGTGGATTCTTACGCAACCACTACAAACCTTTTTTTTAATAAAAAAGTTTACTTTATCTACTTCTATAACATAATGTCGTTTGTTATTTTGCTATGGGGACATGCGACTGACACTGAAATTATATTTGTTTTATAGCAGAAGGCCATTAGAGTAATCTATTATTTAAAAACTAAAGTCACTCAGACAAAAATTTAAGGAAATTAACATATTAACTTTGGCCTCTCAATACATTTATGAAAATGTACGTACGTAACATTTTCATGTAAAATGAAAATGTAACGTACGTACGCAAAATAGAATTAGTTTTACAAAAATATAAGTTTTAATATAGGAAAGAAGTAATAGTAGCTGTTTTTGGGGTGTATACACTTTTAAGCAAAAGCTCACAATATACAAAATTTGACCTGAAGTTCCCTTAAAAAAGTTTGTATATAAAGGATTATTATAATATTAAGGAATTTATGGACGGTAATAATCCCCGGGAAGGGTGATCGCTACCAAGCTATTTCTAATTTGTTATGTGTTGTTAATTGTAAACATGATTGTAAGTTGTTATTCTAAAAAAAGTCCAGCTAGGTTTCTTGCTGGTTCTTCCCAGGACAGAGGATTTTTCCGAACCAGTGGTAAATAAAAAAGTAACTTTCGATAAGTTTTATTTATAATCTATATTGAATACAAAAACGTTTTTGATTTTGATTCAAAAATACAGGTCATTAAAAGAATCAGGCGTAACTTTGCGGAAATACACTATAAAAAAGTAAAAAATTAATGCCACACGAAAATGCACGTATTTCACTAGAGGTGTGCCTTGCCTAGTGTGGTGGTGTTGGGAGTGGTGGTGTTGGGATTAGTGGTGACGAGGATAGTGCACGCAATTGAGGGTGGACGGAAGGTACTCGTCAAACTAAGTGACATCATTTTATTTTATAACGATGATTTTAGCTTATTAATTATTAACATCTTTCATAGAAATAAATGTATAATATCTACAATATAAATCTCCGTTATACTTTTACATCTTCGACTGAATTTCCTGAATTAACTAAACATGATGCTCACTAACTAGGAGCAAACGCGCACAAACCGAAGTTCCGGAACAGGCAAAGTCGTTTGAAGTTGAAGCAATTGTACGTTAATAATGTAAGTTTCCATTCCGGCTGCAACTTTAACTCACATTTACTTAAGTTACCTATCTCCTTGACTAATTGAAGGGTTGTTAAACAAAGTAAATAAGGTTGGAACTCTGTTTCTTTACGCTTACTGTGTTGGTGTAAAAAGTAAAGTTACAGCCTATCGTCCCACAAGTCCCACACTACACGTCACACTCCTGGACACAGCATTATCTATCCATCACAGTCTATAAATGTCCACTGCTGAACACAGGCCTCCCCCATAGATTGCCTCATAGGAGGGATTTTGCCATAGTTGCCACGATTGGCAAGCGAGTTGGCAACCGCAATTTTTTATTATTTTGTATTGTTATCAAAAAGATGCTGCTGCCCATAACAAGTTTCAATCTCCTCTGTCGTAAGGATATCCTTAGAAGTAGTGGATATTCTTCGACCGCCATTACACTGTCAAGTATATTTTCGTAACGCGGTCCCAATGTATAAGGATGGACTTCATATGTCGTCGTCTTTTTTTTGATTTCTCAGACGTGCAGGTTTCTCTGACAGGCTTTCCATCAGGACCGTACTTCGAGACGTTACAGAATAAATAATATCATATAAGCGCTGGTGTCATTAAGTACAGCAGCAGTGATGTAGGAATCTACCTAATAAGACTTCAAAAAAATTCTCTGATTTTACCACGCTGCAGCTATATTTTTTGGGTTGGCTCAACCGAGGAAGGACCACGCTCTCACAGAATACCAGCGTAAAATAGCAGCGTAATGCTGCTGTGTTTCGTATGGTGAGTGTAGAGAACCGGAGACTCTTTTTACCGGAAACCAGCCATTCCATCTTAGTCCTCACGGGTGACGATGCATCTGCGTTTTGATTTGTAATCGAGGATAAATGTGGATGTCTATGGGCCGGAGTGACCACTTACCATCAGGTGGACTATGTGCTCGTTTGTCATCCTTATTCTATAAAAAAAGTGAAATAAAGCTAATATTTACAATTTTATGACTTTATAGAAATATGTATCGATGTAGTGAAGGTCAGATGTCAGTCACAAATCAGATGGGCAGCCGCGGCTTTGAAATAAGGACTATAAATAAGTAACTGTGATTGCCAACCTACCTGCCAAGCATGGCAACTGTGGCAAATATCCCGTGAAGCAACCCATAGGGGAGGCCTATATCTAGCGGTGGACTTGGCTGTAACAGTAACGGTATAGAAATATCTAAAAGTCGTAAAAATTATGCTAACATATTTAAACAAGGCAATTATTAACAAAGCAGCAGACATTTGTTAAGTTAAGCTCTCTATGACCTTTGGAATCGAGCCAAAACCGACAGATAGTGTTGACAATGGTCCAAGATATATATCTTTTTTGCTATCATTATTTAATGCTACTTTCGGAGTCATCTTTCATAAGCAGGCTTCTCCGGACCGTTAAAAGTATAAATATTAAGACAATTTTTCGCAGCTTTTTTTATAGAGTAGGGGTGACAAACGAGCACACAGTCCACCTGATGGGAAGTGGTTGCTGTGGCCCATAGGCATCTACATCTATCCTCGATTGCGAATCAAAATGCAGATGCATAGTCAACCGCGAAGAATAAGATGTAATGCCTCTTTACCAGTAAAGAGGGTCTCCGGTTCTCTACACTCACCACACAAAACACAGCGGCATTCAGCTGTTATTTTACGCTGGCATTGTGTGAGAGCGTGGTCCTTCTCTGGTAACTATATAATTAATACACCTGCAGCATGGCTCTACTACGTATAAAAATAAGAAACAGCTATAACAGAACAAGTCTCAACACAGATTAAATACAAACCAATATTAAACTATTCATAAAAAGTAATAAAAAGCAACCGACGTCAAAAACTAAAGAGATTAAAATAATTTTCACATAATTGCTTCTGTAGTAAATGCTAAGTTAAAACAGCTTCAGAAGCTATTATTTGTAATTTTTTTTAGTTTATTTTACCGTTTTGATCGGCGTATTTCAAATGTATGGTTACATATAACTTTTAAAAGGCAGTACCTTACTAATTAGAACGGAAAATAATAACTGCAGCTGAAAATCATCTGCCAAGTGTTGAAACTATGGAAAATTGTGTTGGGCGGTGCTGGGATTAGTGGTGAAGGGGATAGAGCACGCAATTGGAGGAGAGCGGGAGGTGCTCTTAAAACTAGTAGTGAGACATATTATTTTATTTTATTACCCGGTTCTTACTCGATAATTATGGAAAAACAAACGAGGCAATATATGGGTGAGGACAATGTTCAACAGTGGACTTAATTAATATCGTTATACAGTTACAGCCTATTAAAAAGTTCACATCTGAACATAGCCCCAGCTCTATATATGGGGAGATTTGCCTTAGTTACCAGGCTTAAAAGGCGGTTCGGCAACTGCAGTTTTTTTAATTTTTAGATTATTAATCTCTTGGATTGTTTTCCTTTACCGCCTCTGGTAGGTGTCCCACAGGATATGAAAGTATTCTTACTCCGTCACTACACAGTAAAGTAAATTTATAGTAATGTATTCCATGTAATTAATAAGACAAAGACGTAGCAAACCACATGCGAACCGATACTTGTACTCGGAAACTACTGAACGTGATTAAACTGAAGTAGGAACGGAATATCGATTGCACGTAACTACCCACTCTTATTGAACTTAAAGCAACTAATTAAGACCCCACTCTAGACTTATGTCCAACTTTGATGCACCACCTAACAGAGCGGACGCGCTCATTTTACTTACCTGGAGTTTGGCAAATTGGTACGAGCACTTCAACGGTAAAGTTGGACGGGAACTGTACAGGTTAATTTGTAATTAAGGCAACTTTAGGTTTAGCACATTATGATTGGAATGTATCTGTTTCTACTTTACATTGCAGACTTTTAGATTAAGGATTTTTAAGCTATTGCATAGCTTCTGTCGCGGGCCTTGAGCGCGGGGACCGAATCCAAAAATTCCGTAACGAAAAATACCTCACGCTCCCCCACTCCGACGGGCACGGAGGTGTGGCGTTGAAAGCCGTGCATAGTCTAACGTCGTTTCAGTTCGGTAGACTTCGGCACTCGGCAGAGTTCGGCACGGTGTTTGTGCGTGCGACTAGACGTATGCGTGTACACTAGCTGCTAACTCAATGATAAAAATTCCTGAATAACCTACATGTATTGTAAGATATTAAAAATATTTTAAACAATATTAACTTCTCATTTATTCAATAAGAGAAAAAAAATTGTTTGCTTATCGGTCACCACGCTCAAAAAGTGTAACTTGATTTAATATCAAAGACTTAACTGCATAAATAAAATAAATACATAATTATAATTGCATAAGTTGATAAAAAATGCTATGCAATAGCTTTACCGCGGCAGTCACCGAGTGCCACACGTATTTTTTTTTCTGTCTAGGAGACACTCTGGTGTCATTCATTCATTTCTAGTGACCCGATCATTCAAGTATTGATTCGTCTTACAAACCGGGTCATTCCGGTCGATCATTCAAATGAATCATTTCAAGTTTCAGTACTCTGCGATATGTGAAACTTACTACTCGATAATGTAAGTCGTCGGACATTACTCAACTCTTTGGTCGCAGTTTTTGTAAATCCTTTTGATCCGGAACATACAATAAATGTAATTTTTATTACAAATACTTTGATGCGATCCACGTCAAATGTACGAATCATTCACGATTGACACAAGTCTACTGTATGGATAGATACCACCCTATTTCTCATACTTCTCTTTCTTCTGCCAAATAGCAGTGTTTGCACTGCTGTGTTCTAGTATAAAGGGTTAATATATTATATATATATATATATATATATATATATATATATATATATATATATATATATATATATATATATATATATATATATAGTACAGCCAGTAAAAAACAACATATATAGAGTATAATAAGTATAATAAAAAAGTATAATAAAATTACAGGTCGTGTGACATTTCATATTAGATCTCACAGGTGGCAACGCATCTGTAGCCTTAATTGTTTTTAATTAGCTGCAGGTTTCCATAAGTTACAATAGTCATTTACAAGCAGGTGGACTTAAGGTTGATTTGTAAATTTTTTTTAAATGTCTTGAAATAGGCCTTTTATTTCAATGAGGATTTTAGCGCAAGAATAAGTCTGCCGCGCTGTTTCAAAACGTGTTGGCATACTTCAGGTGCGTTCGGAACGATTTTTAATTTCTCAGATATGCAGATTTAACATTTTTACAAAGCATATTGTAAATCAGAACATATTTGAAAAATCAAATTTAATTAATATAACGGCAAAGCCCATAAAACACATACACTCATTCATACACACGTACACATGCATCTTTTTCTTTCTTCTTACTTCTTTATCGGTGCGTGATTCCTTTACGATATTATCAATTACACGTTGGAATAACCTACCCCGAGATATAAAAGATGCCTTCTCAATGAACACATTTAAACGTAAGGTTATTATAAAAATTACTTCCATAATATTATTGGTTTATATATTATAATTTCACATAATACATTTATTATATTATATGTAAAATAAAATAATTTTATTTATTTATTTTATTTTATGATACTATATAATTTAAGTTTTAAATAATACGCTTAAGATTGTGTTTTTGTTCTATTGCGGAATTCCCAACGTTCACCACACTTCCAAAGAATAGCTGGTAGGGAATGCCTTTATCGGACTTTAGTATTTCCTACATACTTTTTCAGTTTCGGCAACAAACAATCAGCAAAGTGCCAACATTCGTGCTTACTTCCAACGCACGTCGGTGTAATTAATTAAAAATCGCGACAAGCTTCAAAGTTTCGGAATTATGCTGCTTATCGGGGCGGGTTTAAAGGTTAATGCCGTGTGTTATCGACCGGAGGGCGGGCGGACGTGTAGCCGCGGCGTTAATAAAGTTTATCGTCTGCTCGTGACACACAGACAATACAATAAAACTTTGTTTATGTTACCTGTTATAACGTAATAGGACATTGTACATATGATAGTGGAAAGCTTCGCTGATTTTCTAAGTATTTTATATAATTTATTTATGTATTCCGTTTATTGTAGGTAATGACAGATTTTTTTTTATTAAAAAAGCTATCGTATTCTTTATATTATAGAGGGCGTGGTGTTAAATATTGGTTGTTTTGAATGAAGGCAGGTTCCTAGTCTGACTACAACTAAAACCAAAATTTGGTAAAGGTTACTCAGACTTAACAAACCTAAAATTAGACTGATCATCGGTGCGGTGCCATAACAGATCACTTTATTTAACATGTATCTCTATGCTTTAGGTGTTACGGGCAACTCCTTGTGCAGAGCCTGCATGGGCACTAGGAAACGGCGGCCTACGTTTTATTTGATTGTCCGCCAGTAACTTAGTACAAAGACAATTACGAGACCTCAGATCGCTGAGGTCGCTCTTCAAGATCATTAGTAATGTAAAAAAGTTTCCTTGAAAAGCTGGAGTGGCTCAAATATCATAAAATTCCTGCCCATACATAAAATACGCGCTTAGATTGCATTAATTACACGTAGAGCTGCGGTAACACTGGCCCGGCTTAATCAATTAATCAATCACGATTGTCTGTTTACTTAGGAGGCGAGTGTTAAACTTTAAAAACCTCTGAAACTACTTACGACTAAAAGAAACTAAGGAACTTAAGAAACGTGTAGATTTTTTAAATAGTAGTAAGAGTGACGAAGGAGCACCACACAGTCTCCCAAAGGTAAGTGGATACTGCGGATTATAGACAAATTTATCCCCAATTAAGAAACAAAATACAGATGCGTTGTCAGCCATGAGGGCTACGTTATAATGGATCACAGTTTGTTATTAGGTATACCGGCTCTCCTACCCGTTACTAATTTATTAACCGAATTCAAAAACGAAGAGGTACTCAATTCGAAAAAAACATACTTTTTTATGTGTGTTATCTCAGAAATATTTTCAAGGTGGATTGATTTTGATGATTCTTTTTTTTATTTAAATGCTGGTGCTAGTTTTTGAGTTATCCTTAATAATGCGTATTTAATTGACTTTGACTATATTGATGATGTCATGATTTCATTTACATTAAGGTCAGTTGCACAACATTTTTAATTTCACCATTTGTTTGATTACAAATCTGTCTAGTTAGGTACGACCCTACCTCTTATTCTCCATCTAGATCTCTATCTGTCTTAACGATTTCTCTCGCCAACTATATATTCCGCCAGGTATAAAGAGCTATTGTTACTACGGGCTGTGAGGCATTCCATCTTCGTTGTCAGCGATGACAAGGCATATTCAATCTCCTATGTTTAAAGTTTTTTTATAGAATAAGGGTGACAAACGAGCACACAGTCCACCTGATGGTAAGTGGATGCTGTGGCCTATTTATCTTCAATTAAGAATCAAAATGCCAGCCCTGAGGACTGAGATGAAACGCCTCGTTTCCAGTAAAAGGGTTTCCGATTCTCTACACTCACCATACGAAACACAGCAGCATTAAGCTGCACTGATATTTTGTGAGAACGTAGTCCTACCCCAGTCGACCCATTCGTGCCAACCACACTATTACTGTAGCATGGCTCTACCACGTAAAAACCCCATTTACCATCAAATAATTGAATAATCTGCCTGTTTATTCATCACATCAGTTTTAAAAAATATGTATAGGATCACAGCAGAGGGTGCACCATGGCTTGGCGATAGAAGAAGGTAAGAGAATACTATCTAGCCACACGACTTGTAAGCAGAAAGTGCTGTTGTCTGCGGGCTTGAGAGTTAACGTATACCTGAATGTAATATATAATATAATTCTTGCATAATAAAATTCAACGATTGACGACTACGATTTCTTAGAATGCTGCACCTGTTTACATTTTTATTATGGCCAATGCGTTGGTGTTTCGCCCACCGAATTCGAGAGAGTCTCTTCTGACACCAAGATGAGTTGGATATGCCCTGAGTGTCGTAGCAAAAAACCGCGCAATGATAATTCAAATACGCCGGTCCATCCGTGAACACCTACTAGTAGTGCCCACGCCGACGCCAATGTGACATCACGCCGTGGAAAGCAGGGAACGTCCAAACAAGCGGCCATAGTCGCTTCCGTAGCCGCACAAAGCGACTGCTCCGGCTCATGTGTGTCGCGCGTGGAGCTGCGTACCATTATGCAGGAGGAACTTCGAGGTTTAATTAAGGAGATAAAGGAGGACTTAAACAGGGAATTGAAAGCTTTTAGGAACGAAGTTGGTTCTATAAAGGATACCATAAATTTTATTAGCGACTCTTTTGACAAACTAAACACTGAAATTACTACATGTAAAAGCAACATTGAGACGATCTTAAAGGAGAAGGAATGCCTCCGGAATGAATTAAACTCTATCACCAGTCGCTTTAACCAACTCGAACAAATCTCCCGCGCCTCGAACTTGGAAATCCAATGCGTTCCAGAAAGGAAGTCTGAAAACCTATTATCCATTGTTAAGCAACTTGGTAAATCCGTATCTTGTCATGTAAATGAAGCGGATATATTTTACTGATCACGTATTGCGAAAAAGAGTCCTAAGAGCCCACGTCCCCGCTCAATTTTAATTCAGTTAAACAGCCCTCGTTCGCGAGATACGCTTTTGGCCGCAACTATAAAGTACAATAAACATCATCCGCAAGATAGACTGAACACCGGGCATCTCGGCTTCGGAACAGAAAAAAAGACTGCATATTTG
This sequence comes from Parnassius apollo, assembly GCA_907164705.1. Lineage (NCBI taxonomy): Eukaryota > Metazoa > Arthropoda > Insecta > Lepidoptera > Papilionidae > Parnassius > Parnassius apollo. Next base: position 5,605,604 of record CAJQZP010000088.1, on the reverse strand, counting down.
TAACAGAAAATCTGTCGCCTGAAAATAAGTATCTCCATGCGTCGGCGCGCGCTCGAGCTAGGGAGCTGCAGTATAAGCATGTATGGGTTCGAGGCGGCCGCATTTACATGCGAAAAATGGATACATCGGAATACATACTTGTGCGAAATTCAACAACATTGCAACGGTTATCATAAGCTAATCTAAATTTTCTCAAGCTAAGTGTACAGTTAATAAGGCTTAAAATTCAATACGTTAAACATTTACCATCAAAACGTACGCGGCCTCCGCACAAAAACCACAGAGTTTTATAATAGTGTATTAAGTTCTAATTGCGACGTCATTTTCTTATGCGAAACATGGCTTAACAATACTATATACGATGGCGAACTTTTTAGTGAGCGATATCTAGTGTACAGGCGCGACCGGGAGACTAGTGGCTTCCATAGTAATAAACCTGGTCCTGGTGGCGGGGTGCTCATTGCAGTATCCAAACATATCTGCTCTCGTAGGATGTCACATCTGGAAAGCGACTGTGAGGATGTATGGGTGGAATTAGAGATAGGCGGAAGAGGTAATATTCCTCTGAAAACATATTATTGTGTGTGTATTCTTCCCTCACCTTTACAAAAAAACATTCTTGATTGTTATATTGAAAATACAAACCGTGTGTTGGAATCAAATGAAAAAACATTAATTATGGGCGACTTCAATTTGGGTAACATTATCTGGGATAAACGTAAAACGTCTTCTCCACTCAGTTTTATAACCAAAAGCTCATTAGATAATGTTTTACTGGATTTTATTGCTCTTAATAATCTCACTCAATATAACTATATTTTAAATGACAAAGGTAGAATTCTTGATCCCGTTCTCTCCAGCACGCTGAAGGTCAGTGGTGTGGTGCGTGGTAACTCTCTTCTGAGTAACCGATTCTCACCACCATTAGTTCTAACATTTCGTTGTGATCCGCCAAGTTTATTGCCTAACGCTCAAAGCCAAAGATATAACTTTCATAAGGCGGACTACGATAAAATCATACCACATTTAAATTCAGTTTCATGGGACCGTATACAATATTCATGTTCGGTTGATGTCATGGTAAGAGAATTTTATGCTATTTTAACAGACACGATTACTAAGTACGTTCGAAAACGTAAACCCTCCACAAAAAAGTTTCCAGTTTGGTACACAAAGGAACTCATAAATCTCCTCAAGGAAAAAAACAAACTTCGTTTGAGGTACCGTAAATACAAAAATCCACTGGACGAACTTGCATTACAAACACTTAGCAAAAGATGCGCCGAATTAATAAGCACCTGTCATAAAAACTATGTCGTGGATCTGGAGGGAGTACTTTCCAAAAATCCAAAGTTATTCTCGACGTTCATAAAAAATAAAAAACGTAATAGCAATGCTTACCCTACATCCATGACCTTCGGAGATGACAAAGCAGATAATGGTGACGGCTCTTTGCCTCATTTTTCGCATCGGTGTATAACACTAGCTCAGTACTGTCTGTGACCACTGTTGACCAAATTTGTACCTCAAATTATCTTGCTAATCTGCACTTCTCACAAGATCAAGTACTCAAAACTCTTACTGGTCTAGATCGGACCAAGAGAGCTGGACCTGACGTCATACCCCCTTTGTTTGTAGTCAACTGCCGCGAAGCGTTATCCTTGCCTTTAACAACCATTTTCAATATGTCTTTAAAAATGGGTACTTTCCCTTCGGTCTGGAAACAGGCACGTATTGTCCCAATTTATAAATCAGGAGACGCAGAATCCGTCAGAAATTACAGACCAATATCCATATTGTCTTTCTTCGCTAAAGTTTTTGAATCATTAGTTTGTCCTGTTTGGCTTGGCACATAAAACAAAAAAATCTCACCCCAACAAACGGGCTCCTTAACATCTTGCTATTATATTTTTGTATTATATATTTACGGCTACAAATCTCGTTTCGTTTGTGGACTATGTCCAAGTCTCTCGACTCCCGCTTGTCTGTGGACACCATCTACACAGACTTCAGTAAGGCGTTTGACATTGTAGATCATGACATCTTACTTCACAAACTCTCAATTTTGGGCATCACTGGTAATCTTCTCGAATGGTTTTCTTCATACCTCAGGCAGAGAAAATCGAGAGTTGTGGTAAATGGTTACTCCCCAGAACCATTTCTACCTACGTTTGGTATTCCTCAGGGTTCCCATCTCGGTCCGATCCTTTTCAATATTTTTATAAATGACTTAGCGTCTGTTTTTAAACACGCGACCTGCTATATGTACGCAGATGACATGAAATTGTCCTTGAAAATCAAAGACCACAGTGACTCACTCCTATTTCAAGAGGATTTGGACCGGATGTCTTTGTGGTGCATTAAGAACAGATTATTTTTGAACCTTGATAAATGTAAAATTATAAGATCAAGGTGTGTAAATGTTCCGACACCTATGTATAATATTGATGGTCATCCTTTGGTAGAGGTGGACTCTGTTCGAGATCTGGGTGTGATTCTGGACAAAAAGTTGCGGTTTCATAAGCACGCTGATGGAATTGTTACAAGGGGTCTTCAAATGTTGGGGTACGTGTTGCGTAATTCTAAAGAATTTAAGAGGACCTCTACAAAAATATCCTTATACAAGTCTTTAGTCCGTTCCAGCCTCGAATACTGTAGTCAGGTCTGGTCTCCATTTTATGACATTTACGTGAAACGCATAGAGCGTATCCAGAAGCGTTTTTTGTAGTATATTTCGTACCAAACTTACAAAATAAAGGACCTACCCTCATACGAAGACCGACTGACGTATTTTAAATTAAGTACCCTGCAACAGCGGAGGCTTTTGCTAGATTTCATGTTGCTACACAAAATCGTCAATGAAACCGTAGACTGTCCATACCTACTCAGTGCAATAAATTTCAAGGTACCTATTAAGCTAGTGCGTGTCAGCTGATACGTCCCCTTTTCAGTTGAAGGCAGTAAAACTAATTTAGGTCACCACGCCACCATAAACAGGTTACAGAGGCAATATAACCAGCTCTGCAAGACATCTGACGTTGATATTTTTGCTGATAAGCCTCAAAAATTCAAACGAAAAATTATGCAGTCCTTTACTTTTAACTAACATTTAGACCTCGTTTTAAGTTTATAGTTGTAAGTTTTAAAAAATATATTCGTTGTCCACATTGCATGCCGTGGCAACCTTTAATTAAGATGACACTTAGATATAAACCTTCCTGTAATTTGTAGTATTTACATTGTGTTCGTGTACTTCTTGTTGGTTGTCCTAAATAAATCAAAAAAAATTACGTAAATCATCATCATTACAACTTTTCACAAGTCTCCTGTTAAACAAGAATCTTCCCAAGGAATGCCGAAAAACAAAATACGGCCCTAAGACACCGGTATCCAGAAAATCTGCATGACACGAATCCAACCAAGATTCCACCATATAATGCAATACACATCGCTTAACGAGGCTGCGTCTTGTACATCCCCTTTTTCCACTCCATCAGCTGAGTGAGTATATCCGTAATTCATCTCCTCCTAAATTGCATGATCGTCACCTGAATGATCGTTAATTATAATTGTACTCGTTAGGTGGCGCTCTTGTCGAGACCCAGAAATAATCCATGCGAAGCCTGGTCAGGTCACTAGTATTGCTATATAATTATAGGACAGTAAGTAGTTATTAAACCAACCTGTCTTATTATCCAATGGCTCGCATATCCCGTATCTTGTCAGGTAACACAAGTCGACAGTTCGTTACGTAAGCCAGTCTAGACACCGCCTATTGCCTAAGAGGTCATGTTAATGGTCGCAATAATCTGTATTAGAAAAGAATTGCAATGAAAAGCAATACGGCTTTCCCGTGGATGATGAAGGTGGATGGTAAAAAAAAATTGCACGCCAAAAAACATAAATATTAACAAAAAAAGAGAGAGATAGAAATGTGGTACATTGATAAATTTAACTATAAATGTGGTACATTGATAAATTTAACTATAAATAACATTAGGAGATCCTAACCTGACGAAGCCGGTTTGCCTCGCTAGTTAATATTAATCAAAGGTTTTTGTGTATGGTATCAAATAAAAGATATTAATGAATAGAACGAAAGAAACTAAATTACAGTCCACCTGATGGTAAGTGGTTACTACATCCCATAAACACTTACAACCAACCTCAAACAAAGACGGCTGTAGTTGCGCTATCACAGATCAAAGCAACCCGACTGCAAAAGTCAAATAATTATTTACTTGTTACTGATCGTCATTAGAAGAGTACAGAACAGAGTTCGAAACCTATCCAACTGCAGAGAGGTGTAAGACAGGGTGACGTTATATCCCCGAAACTCTTCACCGCTGCGTTGGAAGACGTTTTCAAGCTACTGGACTGGAAAGGATACGGTATTAACATCAATGGCGAGTACATCACTCACCTTCGATTTGCCGACGATATAGTCCTTATGGCAGAATCACTGGAGGACCTTAGCACTATGCTCAATGACCTCAATGGTGTCTCCCAACGGATAGGTCTTAAGATGAACATGGACAAAACAAAGATTATGTTCAATGTCCATGTCACACCTATGCCGGTAGTTGTTGGGAGCACTATGCTCGAAGTTGTTGACGAGTACGTTTACCTGGGACAAATAGTCCGACTAGGTAAGTCCAACTTCGACCGAGAGGTCAATCCACGGATTCAACTCGGCTGGGCAGCGTTCGGGAAATTACGACACATCTTCTCGTCAGGTATACCTCAATCTCTGAAAACTAAAGTGTACAAGCAGTGCGTGTTGCCAGTGATGACTTACGGGTCAGAGACGTGGTCCTTCACTGCTGGCCGTATGAGGATGCTCAAGGTCGCTCAGCGAGCTATGGAGAGGGCTATGCTCGGAGTTTCTCTGCGTGATAGATTCAGAAATGAGGATATCCGCAGTAAAACCAGAGTGACCGACATAGCCAAACGGATTAGTAAGCTGAAGTGGCAATGGGCCGGCCATATAGCTCGAAGAACCGATAACCGATGGGGAAAGAAAGGTTCTCGAGTGGCAGCCTCGTACCGGTAGGCGTAGTGTAGGGCGACCCCCCCACTAGATGGAGTGACGACCTGGTAAGACATGCAGGAAGTCGATGGATGCAGGTGGCTCAAGGACCGTGCTTTGTGGCATTACTTGGGGGAGGCCTATGTTCCGCAGTGGACTTGTGTAGGGCTGTAATGATGATGATGATGATGATCTTCATTTTGTGACTTAAGATATCAGGAATTTGAAAAGGCTGAAGTGCGCTTGTTTTTATCTGTTGAACATCACTCCTCGTCTTACTTCATAATATTCGATTATAATTCAGTAAGCGCAAAATGAAGGTATAAACTGAAGGGAATTTTTTAACAAAGCCTCACACTCCAACACCTCTGAAAGGGACTATAGAGGCTTACTCGACCGACCCTTTACGTAATTTCATAAAATATACCTTTGCTGTCTCTTAAACAAATTTCCTATTTTAGAATGATCAATTATTTCACTTAAGCTCGCTTTAATATAATTTCTTACGTACTCACTGTTACCGTGTCTTCTAGTTCAGTCTATAAGAAGCCAACTGCTGAACCTAGGCCTCCCCCATTGATCGTCTTATAGGCGTTTTTATTTTGGTATTCATTAGGGACAGGTTCCTGGTCATCTCTAGGCTTGTTTCCCGCCGTGACACCCACAGAGCATCTTCTTGTCCATTTTAGGAAGTGATAGAGAGGAATAATGACATGCTATTCCTGCGTGAACTCTCCGAAATGAATCCTGTAGAATATTGAAAAGCGAGGATGCTACTATATAATGATGATTTTTAATTTAAATTAAATAATCTTTATAAATTAAATCATTAGTAGTAAATTATGTATAAATTTAAACGAAGCACTTAATTATTTCAATATTTTAAAACGGCTGCTAATAAGATAAAAGAGGCTCGCGAATTAAAGCAAATTAAGTGATTAAATTTGAAGTATCAACTGAATTAATTATATTTATGAGATGAAATGATGTTTAACTAGATACTGTGGAGTTAAATAATATTTAAATAAATTTAAATATTTCATACAGAACGCTTATGGTATCGAATTTTTTACTTTAAATGGCGCTTATATTTATTTATATTATATATGTAATTAACATCTCGAGAAATCTTTATTCCACACACAATACAAGGTTTGCCGCCCTGTAAAACTAAAACTAGGAGGAGTACAGAGACAAAAACACACAGTCGTATACTGTAACTAATATATTAGGAAAAAAATAGCAAATAAGCTTTGGAAATAATTAGGGACACTTCGAAAAATCAACCTAAATTAATGTCAACTGTCAAAATGGTGTCGAAGCAGCGCCCTTTTGTACTTTTGATACTTGATGGACTGGTGAAGAGCTATCGTATCACAGTCATTTATGCAAACAAGGCTTTCGTTTTTGAGTCATAGGAAAGTGACCATATTACCCTCACGTACTATATAAAACAAGGACAAGTGACGCAAGTCTAGCTGTCTATTTCCTGTACCTTTTGCCCTGTATCCCTGTAACCGCTTGCGTTCGGTTCGTGTAGAGATCATTTAAGGTTAAATATAAATAGTTTTTTTTAAATAGAATTAAAGTCCCAAACGATCTTATAAACATCACGGGGTCAGTAGTTGGTTCAAGGTACAATGTATACGCAATTACAACAAAGTCCCAGAAAACATACAAGATCTTTTCATAGCAAAGTATTTTTAATTTAAGGGAAAATATAACCTCAAATGGCTTAGCAAGATCCTCCGTTATGCCGAAAATATTGCAGCATTAATTTTGAAATAAATATATGGTATCCATCTACTTACAGTATTAGTGATTACAAACATGTCGGTACATAGCATACGACGCGCGGGGAAGTGGGGGCGAAATTAGTATTTGAGTTACTATATCCCCTTAACATAGACTTTATAGAAATGATTATTATAATACAAATGATAACATGGTTGACAATAGCTCTTGGGAATTAGTAGATCGCTTCCAATCTGCTTCTAAATGAGTTTTGTCAATAATTGTACAAATTATTTTATATTGTATAATGTTACTGTGGATAAAAATGACTTTTATAGAGATTATTTGCAACATATTTTGAATAAAAAGTTCATATTCTATTCAATATTCTACAATAACTTCGATTAAAAAGGTTTAATAAAAAAAATAATGGAAAACGCTGACGCAAATGACAAAGAACAATTCGAAGAGAAATAACTTAAAAGGACGGAATAAGAAAAATTCGTATCTTCAATAACGAACGCCTCCGTAGAACTTTTAATGGGAAAAACAACTATTAACAAACAGTTAGTTTGAAAGAAATTGGAAGACAGTAAAACTTTATCGAATTATGTACGTATATTTAATATAGCTTGCTGCGTATAATGTACACAAACGAAAGTAGTATAAAGAAAATATAAACATATGTATATGTAGGTATAATGTATATCTTTCCTAATCCTGTCACTCCATCTAGTGCGGGACACCAAACAATGCGTTCGTCAGTACGAGCCTCTGACTCGAGAAGTTTTCTTCCCCATCGGTAGTCGGTTCTTCGAGCGATACGGTCTAGCCCATTACCGCAATAGTTTAATGATTTCTTATATTTTACACAAATACTACGTTGAATAATAGTAATGTTGCGGATGATGTTTCGCGGATATAACGTCATTCAGGCAAACAGCTGTAGCTGGGTTGCATGCATCACGCGTGAACGTGATCAATAAAAACCGTAAAAATTATTCTTGTAATAAAATTTTATATTTTTAAATTACTTATCTTTAAAAATGATAATCAATAAACTGTTATTATCACATAAATCTTCCCGTTTGTTAACCGACTTCAAAAAGAAGGAGGTACTCAATTCGACTGTATGTTTTTTTATGTGTATTACCTTAGAACTTTTTAAGCTATTGCATAGCTTCTATCGCGGGCCTTGAGCGCGGGGACCGAATCCAGAAATTCCGTAACGAAAAAACCTCACGCTCCCCACTCCGACGGGCAGGTCGTGGCTTGAAGGCCGTGCATTGTCTAACGTCGTTTCAGTTCGGCAGACTTCGGCACTGGTTGGAGGTGTTTGTGTTAAAAATTCCTGAATAACCTACATGTATTGTAAGATATTAAAAATATTTTAAACAATATTAACTTACTCATTTATTCAATAAGAGAAAAAAAAATTGTTTTCTTATCGGTCACCATGCTCAAAAAGTGTAACTTGATTTAATATCGAAGACTTAACTGCATAAATAAAATAAATAAATAATTATCATTGCATAAGTTGATAAAAAATTCTATGCAATTGCTTTACCGCGGCAGTCACCGAGTGCCACACGTATTTTTTTCTAGATGAACTGATTTTGATGATTCTTTTTTATTTGAAAGATCTGACTTGTAGTTTTCGAATTATCCTTAATAAAGCGTATTTAATTGACTGTGAATATATTGATGATGTTCGCATTTTATTTATATTCAAGTTGAGTGTACAACATTTTTAATTTTACCTCTTGTTCCTAGATAAAAGCAACTCCTAAAGTATTAAAAAAATCTTTTTGATTTCATTTAAATTTTATCTTTGCAAAAAAATGCTCCGTCGTCTGGTTTTTCTAAACCTTAGCTTGACTTAAAGCAATTTATATTGTGTATTTTAGTATAATCTATAATAAAATACTACAAAATGCTGGCTTAATTTCTAATAAAACCTTTTTTAGAATTCTTAAGATGTAGCTATGGCAACAGACGTTAACTTGAATCAAGTTCTAATCTCAATCAAATCGATTTTCACAACAATAAGGCATGTGCCAATTTAATTTTAATTGTTCCTTTTTTGAAAATGAATTCACATAGCTACCCCCATCCCTTATAAACACGAAATCCAGTTAATGAGTCAATAAACATCAGAGTTTTCCTACAAGTACATTATTTCGGGACAAACATGACAAATTGGGGACGCGTCGCCTTGTGTTTCATTTAGGCCACAATTTCACAAAATTGGCCCTTGGTACCCCATACAATTAAATATTGGATTGACTTAATTCAGTCAAAGGCAAAATGGCTAATAATATATAGTCGTACATTTTTTTGTAGATTTTTGTGAGTTGGGGAAATATTATCACTATTAATTTTAGGGTTGACATTTGCTGTTAGTTTTATAGTTATTTATTTAGTACCTGGTTGACCGAGCTTTGCTCGGTATTTTTCGCTCGATTTTTTTTTTAATTCGTGTATTTTGGAAATTATATTTAGATACAAATTACATACTGATGAAATATAAATAATATTTTTTGATCTTAGTGACATCACAGAAAAAACGGAACTGGTTATTTGAATAACAAGTCATGGGTGCAATTATTTTAATATAAATTTTCGTGTTTTTAAAAAATACTAAAAAAGGGCTCGAAAAAATAGATTTTCTCAAAAAAAGAAACGAACATGAAAAAAAAGTTAAAAGAAGTCGGTCGGTCGGTCTGGGCTCAAACCGTGGTTTTAAGATTCTGTGACCGACTATTATACCAATTAAGCTATTTATAATGATTAACAATCCGTCAAAATTTACCTTCTTATTCTAACGATAGTGTAGCAGTTTTTCATTGATTAAAAACACGAACAAAAAGACATTTTCTAAAAATAAATCCTAGCTAGATCGATTTATTATCCCCGAAACTCCCCGGACACTAAATTTTATGGAAATCGTTGGAGCCGTTTCGAGATCCCGATTATATATATATACATCACAATATTGATTCTCCGTCCTTTCATTTCGCATTATTGTAGCGTCCACCACTTGTAGGCAATTTTTATACATTATGACTGCGAATATTGGTCCTGGTCCATTAAACAATTTCAAAGATAGTGTTTAACTCATTTCTTTGAAAATTTACCATAATATGTCGATATACAAATATTCGAATTATTGCCAGATGGAGGACCAACCAGGACTCCCTTCATATTACAAATTATCCAGAATCCCCGTAATAAACATAGTTTTTAATTCATTCTCCTGCTTAACGCAATTCCTTTGTATGGTGCGATGTTGCCACTCTTATTAGTTATTCCGCTTTGTAATATTTTATTTATAGGTGATATTTTGTTTATGTAGGTATTCGATAGATTCCTATAGTCTGTTTGTTTCGCAGGAGACAAAAATAACAGATCTTTATTAGATTCTTTTAGCACGAATAATACAGTTTTTATGATTCTGGTTCAGATTAGATTTAATTTTAGTCACTTAAGGTTCGTATATTGTTCAAAATAATGAAATAAATCCACAGAATGTGCAGTTACGAAAAATACGCAATATCATTTTTGTCTCCGGCGAAAACAGATAGATATCATGATTAATTTACCAACTAGTTATTCGTTTACTAAATACGAAAAAATATCTAGGATTGCCCAGCCGTGATACATTATAGATTGACTATATTATTATTTATTTTACTATTGTAAATAAGTACTAATTGTAGATATTGACAGGTTTAATAGAAGTTAATTTTCTTATATTGTCACTAATAACCTAATATGACCTTGGGAAGAAACTCATTTTAATATAAGGTTTTACTGCATTAACTGCCAATGGGTTGTTAATTTCTACAATAGACCGTGGTGTATTATTGCTGACATGAATAACTCCGAAAATATAATTTATTTACTTGATCGTATTGAGTTTTGGTGCTCTCACTGCGAGTTTACTTTTTATGATCACTATCTTAAGGATGAGTGCGAACTATTTACCTAACCTGTACAAAACTACTCTCTACTTAACTAGATTCATTTTTGTGAAAGGCTATTTTTGTTAAATTATGATATTATGTTTGGTTTTGCAGTTAGTTGAAATACAATTTGTTTGTGTTTGTTGTTATAAATATTGGACGCTATATTACTAAAAACATGCATATCGCGTTCTAATTGGCGTCCGTATGCCTACCTACGCACATTGAGAACTTTCCACGCTTATGCTTGCTTGCATTTAAGTTTCTTTGGTTATATGTAGTAACTTAGGTAAATAAACTTGTGTAAGTTGATTAATGTACTTGACGTGGACATTGAATGGAGTATTTACCCATATACGGACGTGAGAATATCCTAAAACAATCATACTGAATAATATTTGACGTCCATATTTTTGAATTTTGTTATATTTCTATATGTGGACGTCAGATTATCGGCAAAGTTTCATACCGCACAATATTTGACGTCCTATAACCATGAATATATTTATATTTTATTTTCTTGTGTATAAGACACACATTAATGATCATTACTTTAATGACATTTTTCGCTATTGTTTTATTTTTATTTTAGTATAGGGAGCCCATGCGGTATGAAATAGTCACTTTGGTGTTTCATAAAATGCTCCACTCTAGAAACGATAAAACGCTTAGAAAACCTTTCTTATTTCTTTTTCTATAAATATTGCCGTTTGTAGCGGTTTTTGGGGCACGGTGTGCGCCAAAATTTCAACTTTAAATTACTACCTGTGTACACATAATAATATGGACGTCCGAAAATCCTAAAACATTCATACTGAATGATATTTGACGTCCATATTTTTGAATTTAGTTATATTTCTATATGTGGACGTCAGACTATCGGTAAAGTTTAATACCGCATGATATTTGACGTCCATATAACCATGAATATATTTATATTTTAATTCATATATTACACATTAATGACCATTGCTTTAATGACATTTTTCACTATTGTTTTATTCGTATTTTAGTGTAGGGAGGCCATGCGGTGTATAATAGTCACTTTGGTGCTTTATAAAATGTTTCGTTTTAGAAATGATAAAACGCTTAGAAGCTTAGAAAACTTGTGTGAAAAATTAAATTTTATTTCAACTAACTGCAAAACCAAACATAATATCATAATTTAACAAAAATAGCCTTTCACAAAAATGAATCTAGTTAAGTGGAGAGTAATATCGTACAGATTAGGTACAATAGTCGCACTCATCCTTACGATGCAGTGAGAGCACCAAAACTCAACACGATCAAGTAAATAAATTACATTTTCGGAGTTATGTCAGCAACAATATGCCACGGTCTATTGTACAAATCAACAACCTACTGGCAGTTAATGCAGTAAAACCTTATATTAAAATGAGTTTCTTCGCCAGACCATATTAGGTTATTAGTCGGAGGTTATTAGTCACAATATAATAAAATAAACTTCTATGAAACCTGTCAATATCTACAATTGAGTTCATCTTCCTGTACTCAATCAGAACTTATACTCAAACAGAATTATGGGTTGCTTACGAAATACCTTACAAGAGTTCTTTTAGGCAGATTAGTACCAAATTTAAAATGTTAATATATAGGGCAGCATAAAATAAACCGATAAGCCGTCGTCCGCATTTACATTTATAAAAATATAACTAAATTCAAAAATACGGATGTCAAATATCATTCAGTATGAAAGTTTTAGGATATTAGGACGTCCATATTATGTGTAGGTAAATGTAAGGTTAAGAAAACAAGTTTAAAAGTAAAATTACTAGTACCAAGCGCAGTATAAACCATATAATAATGTCCTGCAGACCGAATTACTGTCACGGCGGCCTGCCTCAACGGAGACTAGCCATCGGCGCAGGACAGGATTATAGTGCCCAAGTGAATGCGCAAGCACAGGTGCACTCTCTATTCCCTCACTATCATAATCCGATGGGACGGTAAACCGACACGACCGGAGAGAGATCAGGCGCAGGACCAACGGCTTTACGTGCTTTCCGAGGCACGGGGGTGAGACACCGCCAACTTCCTGACTCCGGGCAGCTATTGAGAATTTCTTGACAGAAAAACTCAATATTCGATTTTTGGCCCAACCCGGGATTCGAACCCAGGACCTCACGATCAGCAGTCGCACTACTACAACCACTAGACCAATGAGACTGTCATAACCATGTATCACCAAATACAAGTAACACGTTGGCAACGGTGACGAAACGGCAACGTCGCATCTCCTAATTTTGTGCGGAAGTCAAATACGGCCATAAATGAAAGTATTCACAAATCGACAGCAGCGCTATTATTTTTGCAACGAAAATTAGCGGAACTACGTAAGTATTCAGTACAGCGAGATTGGAAGAAAAATGACGTCCAATTTTTTTTTAGATTTTGACATTTCTGTGATCAGCATGACAATTTGCGAACATTGCACTAAGTCTCCTATTTGACGTCCGTATATTGGACGTCGTAAGCAGGTTGACGCCACATTATATGCAAAATTGGCCATAGTGGACGTAAAATAAGTTACGGGATGTATATATATACAAGAATTGCTCGTTTAATAGTATAGGATGTACTTAGCTGTCCGGTTTTGTTTCACGTCATCATCAGGCTACATTAATTATCAAGAGAATATTGACAAGTTAATTCCGTAATAAATTGCAAATAAAACAGTTTTTTAATACTAGAAATATTAAGCAACCATTCTATTTTCTATTAGCTTCTTTCTCTCGAGGCTTTACTCGCGTAAGTAATTATAAAAATGTTCACTCAGTAATATATTTACAGTGATAATACATTAACAACTCAACCACGACGTCACCAGTAAGGTACATTTCTTTGTATCTCTTTTTTGGCACAAAATTAACATAGTATTGTAAATTCGAGTCTTTTTCGTCCATTAATAGAAAATTGGTAAATATATTAACTACAACGTGGCCTATCGAATACTAGTATAGCTAGGAATCATCGTCCCGATAGTATAATAATCAATCGTTTCAAGTTCAGAGAGACAAGTTTCGGAAGTATAACACGTTCACTACCAGATGTAAAATACCTACAACCAAGTGCTGCGACACGAATGGGATTGCACTGCACAGATAATTTTTAATATTTTCTAGATTTTTCTAGATTTCATTATATTATTATATCACCCGAAACTTTGCTTGCCAGTAAGGGATGATCACTCGAGAACCACTTCTCGTTGTCTTTATTTTTGTCAGTTCTTCAAGCTATATGGCTGTCTTATCTGGTGTTATTGCCATTTCAACGCACTCAGTACGTTGGACTATGTTAGTTGCTCTTGTTCTATGAATCTCTGTTATCAGAGCAACGTACACTCGACTTCATATTTTCCATTCTTATACGGAGAAGTATATGATAACGCTTTTATCAATAATAAAAACTTAATAAATTAACTAGTTTCAAACAGTGAGGTTCATTTGGTAAGAAAATCAATCTTTTATCTATTATACGGGAGTTTTGTATTTTATTCGTGTTTATCCTGTGGGCGTCGTGAGTGACGACTGTGTAGATAAAATTTTTACTTTAATTTTCAATTGATGGCGGTTTGAATCACCATATTTACGACGATAGGCGTAAAATATCCGCACTGGCTACGGGCAGCAGCTTTAAAGGTGCGAGACGTTTAGTACTGTAATTGAAAATCCGCATGCTAAGCGTGATGATTATAGCAAGTGCTCCCATCAACGGGAGAGGACGCTAACAGTAGCTTTTCACGGGCTGATGGAGAAGAAGATTCATAATAATGCACACAATTTGGGAGCTTGGTTGATAATTATTTCAGCAAATTTTGTTTATCTGTAAGGCGCAATTCCTCAGAGGTTTCTTCGTAGTACATTGAATTCCGGAGTTGAGTTGGCAATTGTTCGTAAAATTGAATTAGCAAATATTTTGAATAAACATGATTTTAAATGCTTTTAAAACTTTTCGATGTAGCGCTAAGAATGTTTTAATAGACTGGTAAATTATTTAACTGTGCAGAATTAAAGTTGTTAAATTAGTTAAAAACTCTTACTTAATTAACCTTATTAATTACAGTTAAACTTTGAATGAGCGCAGAGTAACAAAATTCTCGTAAATGACGGTGAATAATATAGACTATCCGAATTTGACTAACTTGACAATTACAAATTATGAAAACTGTGAAAGAAACATAAGTTACGGTGACGTTATAGTGCTTTTTTTAATTTTTTAAACCTCTGTAAATCTTTATTGGAATTATTGCAGTAAAAGTCAAATTATTTTATAAAAAAATTATATCAAATAAAAACTTATAATTATTACGTCTATTTTTATGCTGAGAACGCATTTTAAAAAGTCGTTTTTATTTTATTTTTATAATGAAAGTAAACAAAATCGAAGCTCGCGCCCGCTGCGGGGCTAACCTGCCGAGACAAGGTTTGTCGTTGTTTGATAACGAATCAAAATTCAGATGAACCCGTGAGGACTAAGATGGAATGCCTCGTTTCTAGCAAAATGGTCTCCGGTCCATTCAACACAAGAATACATCAGCGTTAAGCTACTAATCTACTTAAAATTCTCGACTGAATTGTTTACCTTGCTTATTTCCATCTGCGGACTGCAAGTCGATAGTGATAAGATGAGATGATTCTTTAAAGGTACGAAGGTTTATTCAAATTTATGATTAAACTTTCATTCCTTTCATTTTGTGATTATGCTTTTAAGCAAACCTACCTACATTTAAAATGCACAAGCATAAAATAGGATTCAGTTGGGTTTCGAAATGTGGGTCTTACTGTGTTTGGTTGTACGTATGAGTACGTGTAAGTTTGACAAAAAGTATTTGCGCATCGCGACCGTTACTACTCTGCTCTTTACTCTTTTCATATATGCCGAAAACGTTTATAGGTTGAAGGTACTTTACACACAGGGCTTTTTTGTCGTAGGAAAATCCTCATGGATACCTTTTGCTGTAGGGCCAACATAAAGGTTATGGCGGACTCCTACCGACCAAAAACCTACGGTGGTCACCATCAGCATATATGAGGGGTCCCGGGATCTCTGTTCAGCCCCTCTCTCGCTTTGCTTTATTAAAACCTGTCTCGGGGGTAGTCTTTACTGCCCCCAGCACCCTGCCCACCGCAGTGGAAAGAGTTCGCCGTCGATTCGCATCTGATCTTACACTTTGTTTTTTTTTTTTATTTCCTACATATCTGAGATGGAGCTCAGTGCCGCGCTAAGTTGTATTGCGACAATCTCACTGATAGAAGTAGGAGATGGGTTATCTTCGTCTTGGTTCTTTTAGGTGGCTGAACACACTTCTTACCCAGTCTATGGCTAAAGGGAGTTTCGAGGTCCAAACATAATGGGAGCTTATGGCTGACGATGTGCACTGGTTAGACCTGTGTCCAGGCTCACCACGAGCGTAGCACCTTATTTTGGGCATTTACTACCGATGATCCCTTTTCGAAGCATCTGAAGAAATGCATAGGCTGAAATTCTAGAAGAGTCACACGCGCAGAACGCGTACCCGACCTTGAGCAACAATCTTGTGGACTGCTGAGACTGGACCACGCACCCTGCGTGCCCCTTACTGGTGGGAGCTCGGTGGACTTCCACGATTTTAACATCCTTCACCATGCATTCTCCCACTGCAGCTATCGATGCCGCCATTTCTTGGGGGATCACCCCGTCGTCTAAGTCCCTTAACCGAACATCGTCTGTTTTCATAGGGTGACCAGTGCAAATGCTTCAGATCTGAAAGGATTTCCCTGATTGTCACCGCCATTTATTCTAAACACAATCTGTGCTAGTAATTTTGAGCAGATCTCCGGTCACAGCTCGATTTTACCAGAGACCTTCTATCCCGAGATCCGCCAGCCGAACTTTCGACTTAGCTTCCTTCATCAGTTCGGCATATATGCATAAAGATCCGTATTACCGTTACCGATACTTCTGTGGACGACGATGCACGGAGTAATCTCTTCTTCTTGACTTTGTGAGAGAGCGAGGGCTGAGATTTTTCGTTTCCTTTCGCCTTTTTCAATCTTTTAGTCACCTCCGTCCACGTCTTCTCCTTAGCATTGGTGCTATTCCCATCTCCGGTGCTGTCACTGGTGGCAACTCCGAAACGGGCTGGCAGGAGGTCCCTTTGTTTTGCTTCCTTGTCTTCCTCTTTTTATTCGACGGCAGCTGCAGCGGCCGCGGTCGGTTCTAATCTACCGGCGCGGCGGTACTTACGACGGTAGTGACGACTACTGTGATAATATATATATATATATATATATATATATATATATATTTTTTATATATATATATATATATATATATATATATATATATTATCACAGTAGTCGTAGTCGTAGTATACTGTGATAATAATAGACCTAAGGTACTATAATATTAAAAAAAACATCAGATGGCTAGAATACTACATGTTAAGTAAATGAGTTTATAATGATTGAAATCTATTAAATGATGATTGAGTAAATAAAATACTACAAATCTGGGATTGGTTTTAGTCTAATAAAATTTTCACGGCAGTAATTTGAAATATGTTTATCCTTTAGAGTAGAAATATTTACGTTAATTACAAATAGCCTGTAAAGCGGATTTGAGTGTCATTATAAAATTAATGCAAATTACATGGTCGGATTGTATTCAAAATGCAAATTTACTTTTATTTGCAATAATGCTTTGTTTATTTTAAAGGTAAAACAAATTTAGGGGGCGATGAAGTTCGCATAGGATTGCCAATACAGAAAATAATTTAAAGTTTATTTTAAATAAATTGAGTTTATTGAAGTAATAGCCACAGATTGTGGTTGTAGCAAGAACGGATCGACTCAACCGGTGAAGGACCACGCTCTTACAAAACACCAGCGTGAAATAGTAGCTTAATGTTGGTGTGTTTCATATGTAGAGTGTAGAAAACCGAAGACCCTTTATACTGTAAACGAGGCATTCCATTTTAGTGCTCACGGGAACACATACATAGTGAAACAATAACCTCCTGTAAAATAAAACAAAAATCTTGTAAAATGTTCATTTTACAACAATTTCAATTTTTTTTTATTTAGAAATGGAGCTGGCAGTTAATCCAATAAAAGGTGCCATTTCGTAAATTACAGTTTTCTTTTGCGAGTGAAAAAAACACAAACATAACTGATACTCAAATATAATGAGTATCGTTTTTAAAAGAAAAGATACAATGTCTTGAGCACTGCAAAACGTAAATTTATTGAAATAACTTAAAGGGTCGAAAAAGCCTCGAAGCCCCTTTGAGAACCACTGGAGTGTGAGGCGAAGTGAACGTTTTTCTTCAGTTTATTAATTCCTTTTGCTTTAAATGTAATCGATATTATGAAGTACGGTTTGGGAAGTTGTGTAACAGATAAATTAAGTCGCGCTTTGGCTGAATAAATTTAGCGTTTTTGTTTATAAAATAAGGGTGATAAGCTGGCATACAGTCCACTTGAGGATAAGTGAACGCCGTGTCCCATAGCGAAGAATCAAAGTGCAAGTACATTGAAAGCTCTTTTTATTTATTTATTTAACAAATTATAGATAATACCGAGGATATAATATGGTACAACATAAGCTTAATGAAAACTTTACCGTGTACCACTCTGAGAACTAACATTGAAAATTTCGTTCCCAGTTATATGGTATCCATCTTTTATACTCACCATACGCAACACGGGATTATTCTGTTGTATTAGTGAGAGCAAAAACTGTGTACGTACAATTGCCACGTCTTTGTAGTTATTAGAAATAATCCTAATTTATTGCTTTTAATAAGGACTCCATTGTTTAGTTAACAAAATAATAATGTCCTCCAGACAAAATGTTGGTCCCAGCAAGGTCCCATGATAGTGCACGAGTTTGTTCGCAAGCACTGGTGCACTATTTATTCCCTCACTCTCATAGTCCTATGGGACAGCCATTCAATACGATCGCAGAAAAATCAGGCGCAGGACCAACGATTTTACGTGCGAATCGAGCGATTTGATGCCGGGCCAACATAATCAGCCATCGCGATTACAACCACTAGACTTTCAAGACACTCTAAAAACAGAATACAAAACAAATGGGTCACTATTCTTAAGTTAGAACAACAGCCATGGAAGGTAATTTTTTATAGAATAAGGGTGACAAACGAGCACACAGTCCACCTGATGGTAAGTGGATGCTGTGGCCCATAGACATACACGAAACACAGCAGTATTAAGCTGCTATTTTACGCTCGTATTCTGTGAGAGCATGGTCCTTCCCCGGTCGAGCTGACCCACTCGTGCTATAACCATAATATAAATGCAGCGTTGCTCTACCACGTACGAAATTTTGAAACAACAATACCAATGGTTGGTGTTGTGATTATACCCGCGTTTCTGACACTGCGTCAAAAGTTTCGTATAAGTTAGTTCTTTTTTCTATTCTTAATTAGTTACGAATCCTAAGTAGCTCAAGGACAGAAACATTGCCTTAAATTTCACAGTACCTTTAACCAAATAATATATTACAATAAAGTAAAACACTGACATCAGAAGTTCACGATATCGTTACATATTTAAGTAAAGAGCTATTACAAATACATATTTAAATAAGATAAATAGAAATACCTTTCAAGTTTGAATAATATCGCAATAGAAAAGTTTGTGTTCCTTCCGTACTACTCAGTACTATACGATGCGATAACACTGAATAAGTGAGAATTTATGCGAACTAATATAAAGATAAATCGTCCTCATTGGAAAAAATGAGGTTTTGTGAAGCACATACATATTGCTTTTTATCACCATCACCATCATTGTAGCTCATCACAAGTCTACTGAAAATCTACTGAACATAGGCCTCAAGGTATGCCTCAAAGCATGGTTCAATGCCAACTGCATTCAACGAATTCACGGATCTCGTTCTAGGTCGCCAATACACATTGCAGTTGTATTAATATTTCTGAGGTATTTATCAGCAGGAAATAGAGTAAATGGGGCTCTACACTCTATTGTGAAAAGTCAGAATGTGTCAAAAAAGGCACGTTTGGCAATTCACAATGCTGTGGTCCCTACTTTAACGTATGGTAGTTAAAGTAGGATATGGCAAAAGAAATCGGTCGTTAATGAGTATTTTAGGGCTGAATCTGAGTGACCGGTGAGAAATTATGTGATAAGAGAAGAGTGTGGTTTGCAAGATGATGTTGTGACCAGGATTAAGAAAGGAGTGCTTCGGTAGTTTGGTCATGTGGAAAGAATTAATGAGGAAAGAGTGACAAAGCAAATTTATATTGCAGAAGTTAACGGCACAGTCGGAAAGGGACGTCCAAGACGAAAGTTTATCGACCAAATTGGCGATATATTTAAAACGGGCTAAATTAGGTGGACCCTTAACCGACGAGCATGTATGCGTAGGTAAGGATCGTGTCAAATTGAAGTCTGTAGTCTCTTCCTATCCCTCTGGGTGACAGGCGTGAGTGTTTATGTTTTATTTTTATATATTTATCAGGAAAATGCTGCGGTTCATCTCCTGTTCCAGTTTCCATATGTCACCTGCGGTTGATCTCTCTCCCGCCGTGTCGGATTTCCATCGGACTATGAGAGTAAGGGAATGCACTCTCTAGCACTTGTGTTCGCTCATACACTTGAGCACTATAATCCTTTCCCGAGCACAAGTCCACTCTCCTTTGTGTCTTGCTGACGTGACCGAAATCGATCTGGACGACTTTATTATATATGGGGTGGTAGACTCTCTTATACCGACAATGCACAAAAATACACCTATGATGATATAGCGCATACTCATTTTGATATAGACACAGAAAATACATCATTAAAGACAGTTGCAATAATTTCTATAGCTATAGTCTCTGTCCGTAGCACTCTGACAATGCAAATCTCGCCAATAGTTATCATTGGAATCTGCGAAATGTTAGTTACATATAAACAGAATGTTACTGAATATAGCGTAACATTCATGTTCCAAAAATAACGTTACGTATTTAGTACGTACATTGACACGTGATAGAGCAACGCTGCACCTATTACGGTTGTAGCAAGAATGGGTCGGCTCAAACGTGGACCACGCTATCACTGAATACCAGTGTGAAATAGCAGATTAATTTTAGGATGGAATGTCCCCCATCTTAGTCCTTAGGGTAACAACGCTTTATGCACTTTGATTCTAATCGAGAAAAATGTAGATATATATGGACCACAGCATCCATTTATCTTCAGGTAGAATGTGTGCTAGATTGTCACCCCTATTACAATAAAACGTTGGTTGTTGGTGGTAGGCCTTTTTTGTCCCTAGTAGTCCGTCTGGGTACACGTAGGTGGAATGACTTCTTGTTTGCCTAAGAGCCCGTCTGTAGGTACCATTATCTTATGTGTTTCGGTCTAAAGGGCATAGTGAGCTATTATAATTTAAAGAAGGGCCGTGAGGCATTCCATCTTAGTCTTCAGAGTTGACAATACTTCTGTAGCCTACTTTGTTTGACGTTGGCTGCAGGTGTCCGTGGGTTGAAGGAATTTACAGGTGCACTGTATTCTTCTACCTATCGGAATCGGAACTACAAAAAATGTCACTTGCAAACATTTGATGATCCACGTCAGTTTTTCACCTCTTTTATTCTTCTTTCGTCTTACAAATCCCCTGCTGAAAAAAGGCTTTCCCTAGGACTTTTTAGTCACATGGGGAATGTTTGCCATAGTTGCCACGATTGGTGGACGGGTGAGCAGCCACAGTACTTTACTAATTAATGTTGTTAGTTAGTTTCTCTCTGTCACTTCCTACCACACCCACGGGATAGTGTGTGCTAGTGGATTTTCATACGTCACCATTACACGGACACATCTCTTTATAGTAAAGAGAATTTATCGCTACGCTTGCTAAGCGTTATTTGTATTGAAAATGATTTAAACAATCAAAGTATTTTTTATTGAGTTATTAAGTAGCATTGCATTCTTATCCGGAACATTATTACAAACCACTTTATGTTTTTTGAATAATCCAATTTTCAAATTATCTTTCACAAACTTTTGAAAACGAGTTCCATTTCAAGTTCGATTTGCATCGAAAATTAAATTATAAATGAGCGGTCCGTCCTGATTTTGTCGTATAATTTAACGTTTTGACAAAACAAATTTATTTCGAACTTGGAACAAAGGGAGCAAATTTATTCAAAATCCAATTTTAGGGTTTACTGTCTAGCGATCGTTGCTTTTGCGTCGATATATTCATATACTAGCATATCTTTTGAGATGGCTTCAAAAAAGGTGGGGAAAGAGGATATCAATTCGAGTGTGTTTCATTTTGTTCGTATGTTATGTACGCGATATTTTCGTCAATTGTTAACTAGTTCAACACATGATGTTTTTATTAAATGGGTGTTACTTCAGGCACATTACCTACTATAAAGCATTGGTAAAAATTTCGACCTAAGGATGGAGAAATAGGGTTTAAAGTTTTTATGTAACAGTTAAGGTGGAATTCTATTTGTTACCATTTATTTGTGTTGGCCGTCACAAGACGGAAAAAAATTAAACTTTTAATAATATGAAAAGACTACAAAGAACTAAATAGAGCAAAATAATTACTAGATAAAAACTTTTAAAGTCGGAACCAAGCCATATAACGGATAATTAAAGCTCCGACTTCAGAAGCTGTCATGTAAAACAATATATTTTTAGAATTACTTTTTATTATAAGTGTAATTTTTTTTAAGTAATAAATGTTTATGTACTTCACATTGTGTTGTAATTGTTGATATAATATCTCAAACACAGCAATCCTACCACCGATAATAATATAAAGGCATAACATGATAGGTTGGGAAGTGTCCTAATGCTATAGCATATTCTTAGTAATATATCAGTTACGCAATAATTTTTCTAGCTACCGAAATGATCAGGATGTAGTCGCCGTTTTTAAATTATACCAGGAGATCAGTAACTGACGTTGTTGGTATATTGTTTGGTAATAGTAACGTAAGTAGCAACTTCCCTCTAATTTTTTTATACGATATAGAGCCTCGCTGAGCCACATAATGATTGTAGCACGAATGGATCGGCACGAACAAAAAAAGGACCACGCTTTCACAGAATACCAGCGTAAAATAGCAGTTTAATAGAACTGTGTTTAGTACGGTGAGTGTAGAGTGCCGGAGACTTTTACTGGAAACGAGGAATTTCATCCTAGTCCTCAAGGGTAACAACGCATCTGCATTTTGATACTTCATCGAGGATAGATGTTGACTGACCGCAGCATTCACTTACTATCAAGTGGACTGTGTGCTTGCTTATGACCATTATTCTATTTGCCAAATGTTATTAAACTTTTATGTTTAAAACGTTCACATTTAAAAGATGTAACTATAGAATGCTTTAATAAAGGTAAGTGTTAAGTATATATCGCGGAAACTCGCACGTGTAATAATTCGAGCCTCGGAGTATGTTTACGAATAGATTTTAATTACCTTAATTTAATTGCCAACAGCTTTACCTGGAATAAAAGCAAATTGTAAGATTAGTTATCTGATACCATCAAATATTAATGTTTAAGAGAATTCTCAACCTTATTTTACCTCGTGACTGACGTACGTAGTACAAATACACAAATAATAAAAAAAGTGTTTAGCCGTGAGGTAAAGGAGGGACAGGGAGAATATGTTTAGCCCGAAGAGCGGCCATTGCTCTATGTGTTAGTACAGAGCTGTTCTATATATAGTGCGGTACTTCGGAACTTTGATAGCGCGATTTAGACTTCAATGCGTTTCGCTTGTGGCGCGACGACAGCGCCACCACCAGTGTGGTTATTATCCCACCTGCCATGCATGGTAGCTATAGTAATTATGGAATATAGTGTGAGACAATCTATGGCACGAAATGTATCCGTTACATACACAGCCTATCCAAAGTCCACTGCTGAAATGCCTATATTTTTCATAGATTTAGTTATGGGGCGGATATTTGCCATAACTGCCACGCCTGGCCGGCGGGATGGCAACCATAGTTTTTTATTTTTTAGTTATTATTAGGAAGGCGCTGCTGCCCATCTACTGGTTTGTTTACCACTGACGTCTCTTACGACACACATCGGACCGGGTAGTGGATGTTCCTAAACCGCCACCACACGATCCAAGGAACTGTATGATTAAATAATAAAATGTAAAATGAAAATTAATTAACTCTTAAATGTCTGCTTACTTACATGTTTTTATACGTGGTAGACCCACGCTGCAGCTATATTATGTTTGTAGCACGCATGGGTCAGCTCGACAAGTGGAGGACCACGCTCTCACAGAATACCATCATAAAATTAATCGGAAATCCTTTTTACTGGAAACGAGGCATTCCATCTTAATCGAGAATAAATGCAGAAGTCTATAAGCCACAGCATCCACTTACCATCACGTAGGCGCGTGTGCTCGTTTGTCATCCTTTTCTATAAAAATCGTACCCTTATATATAAAAGCTATATGACCACACTGATTAAACTGGCTTTCCTCATTGATTTATCGTCTGAACCCATCTAATGATCAATAAACAACGAATTTTCCAACAAGTATATTAAATCGTAACAAACGTGCTGCCGATTTTAATCTTGCAGCCACATTTGATCTACAAAATCGGAGAATTTGACCTTGCGGTACTTTATTAGCAATAAAATTAAGATAGCTTAGCTCTGAAGTTTAAATGAAAATACTTTTCAAGTTGTATTGAAATTTGAAAATTTTACTTGAGGAAAACCTTTGCTCATTACATTTTGTGATGGAAAATGCGAATAAAAACAAAAGCTAAATGCTCTTGTAGGGTTTTATTATAAGATAAGAGTAACGAGCACACAGTCCATCTGATGGTAATAATTACAGTGGCCCATAGACATATACATCTACCCTCGATTTCGAATTAAAATGCAGATGCGTTGTCACCCTTGAGGACTAAGATGGGATGCATAGTTTCCAGTAAAAAAGGTCTCCGGTTCATTACACTCACAGAGAGAGTGAAGAACCAGTGACCCACTTTACTTAAAATGTGATATTCCATCTTAATCCTCTGGGATGACATCGAGTGACGGTAGTAACACAGTTAGCACATTTTTTTTCGTTGTAATTCCTACATAAATATGTGACCCTTAAATTTCAGACCAACATGGGACAATGGGAATGGGCATGTTAAATAATAGTGTAATGAAATAATGATTATCCATTTCATAATTTCAGGGATTTTTTTTTTGGTATTACAAATATAATACTAGTTGCTCGTTTAAAATATATATATATATATATATATATATATATATATATATATATATATATATATATATATAGAGAAATGAAGTGTGTGGCATATAGACAACTATATCTATCCTCGATTAAGAATCGAAATGTAGATTCGTTGTCACCTATGCAGACTAAATAAAAGTCTTTAATGAATTACCAATAAAAATCTTTTCGAAAATGCATGGCCGGCTGGTATATTTTAAAAAAAGTTGTCGGTATCGTTTTTAAAAATTCGTTTGGCGCTATTTAACACTATCGTCGTTATTAGTACCTTTTTGTTTTGTTTTTTTTTTGTTTTTTTATAGAAGAGGGGGCAAACGAGCATGCGGCTCACCTGATGTTAAGTGACTACCGCCGCTCATGATCAACCGCAACACTAGGGGAATTGCAGGTGCGTTATGTTTCATAATATGGTAAATGATGAAACCGAAGACCCTTTTTAATGAAAACCAGGCATTCACTCTTAATCCTCAGAGGTGACAACGCTTTAAAATTTTAATTGATAGCTGATGTAAGTAACGTCGGACCACAGCATCCACCATTATAAAGTGATCTGTGTGCACGTTTGTCATCTTTTTTTCTATAAAAACATTAAATTCATTAAAATGTAATCGTCATCAAAATTCTATGGAAAACTGCACTAGGCACAATTCTTATAATGTAATTTTATTAATATTTATTAAAATTGTCACTACACATACAATTTCATCTTGTATCATTCTACTTACATTTGTAAAGTCTAATTTTCCAAAAAAATGATTTGAAATCCAAAATTTGTACATACAAAATTACATTAAATTTAAAGAAATTTAGAACTCTAACAACTAACATCAACAATGACATTTAATTCTTAACATATACCATATCAAATTTAATTTACAAATGCCATAAATTATTAAACACACCGCTGAATAATAATAAACTTAGGAACCTTTCAATACAGAATTCGTTATCCATTGATCGTCCACACCCAGTCTTGTTCCATATCAGAGGTCTTTAATTAATATAACCCAGCTACATCAAATTTTGATCCCTGAAACTAATTCGATGCAGCGAACCTATTTCAGGGAGATTAGGGACACCATTCGTGAGTTTCGAATGTTTAATTGTTTGGCGGTTCGGGTAAACAAGATAGCTGTGAGGAGCAACTTCGTCCGCAAAATTACATTTATCTAATAACTTTCAAGATATTAATCTATATTGATAAATTCGCAGTTTCTACGTATAAGTGTTTCAATGTTTTGCACTTCGTAAATTAGTTTCCCATAGTTCGAGTTAGTTAAAAGTAATAATTATAGGCAATTATAATAATATATTTTTTATAGAATAATGGTCACAAACGAGCACACAGTCCACGTGATGGTAAGTGGATGCTGTGGCATCTACATTTATCATCTTTTAAATATCAAAATGAAGGTGCGTTATCACCCCAGAGGACTAAGATGGAATGCCTCGTTTCCAGTATGAAAAAACGTCTCCGGTTCTCTACACTCGCCATATGAAAAACATCTTAAATAAACTCGTATTTTACGCTGTTATTGTGAGAGCGTGGTCGTCCCAGGTCGAGCATATACAAAATTATCGAAGGGTGGGTAAATTTAATTAATTTGTCTACCTAGTGTGTCATACCATTTTATTAAGTGCCCTACAACTTACAAAACTACCTACCTTGTTTACTTACTTCGTCTAGGAAAGTCGACATTTTTACGAATTTCAGTCGTCATGAAGCATTACATTTACTACTGAGGTCTGGTTTAATAGGTATTTAAGGTCATCATCATAGCCAGGGTACTGACCCTATTCTTCTTTATTTAAATTTGGTAGTAGAAGATACTTAACCATTAGGCGTTCTGTTGTCTCAAAATATCTCAAGCCTTGGTTCTTGTACCTGATTTCGATCCGTTCGTATCGGACCGCAGTCCCGTAGGGCTTTTAGAGTGAGGGACATAGAGACGCTCTCACAGAATATCAACTTAAAATAGTAGCTTAACGTTGCTGCGTTTCGTATGGTGAGTGTAGAGAACCGGAGACCCTTTTTACTGAAATCGAGGTATTCCATCTTAGTCCTCACAGTCGACAACGCATCTTAATTTTCATTCGTAATCGAGTAAAGATGTCTTTGGGTCACAGCAACCACTTACCATTCGGTGGATTGTATACTCGTTTATCGCCCTTATCCTATAAAAAAAGAGAGTGCGCCTGTGTTTGCACATACACTCGTGCACTTAATCTTGCATTGCGAAGATGTCTAGTTTATTAGTTTAGTTAGTGTTGAGACTTGCTGCCGTGATTAAAATTCGGTCTGCAGAATATTATTATTACAATCTGTCAGTCTCTGTGTTTTGCGGAAAGAATTATAGCATAATAAAAGCAAAAATTTGTAACGTTCATCAGTATCAATATTTGTTTACTTTGAACCTTGATCGTTCGATCAATACAGATCGAATATCGACTAGTTTACGTTGTTTACATTGCGAATTTCGTTTTTGTGTACTTCTAAAAATATGCTTATTATAAAGTTTGCGTAGAGTATAGTGTTGTAGAACATACAAAGTAGGTAATAACAACAGTACAAAAGTTAAATATGTTTTTCGTTATAGCATATACATATATTAAAACAGTCCTATCCTATTTAATCCTTCATCGCTTAGGGGTCACACCGTCTCCCATTAAATGGATACGTAACTCATTTAACCTACACGGTTAATTAATTTTAACAAGCCATGCTAATTTCACCTCCCTAAATACAAATGTCGGGGAATTTTTATGTTTTTATTCTATCTGCATGGATAGGATTAATGGTCCTTCGAGCCGCTCATAATGAGAGTCCTTTTGTTGATAACATACTACTATCTTTTTGAATGGTCATAGAGTTAATTAAAACCGTAATTATGATAACAAATATGATATAATCCATATTTCTATACTTAAATGAATGAAAACGTATATAAGGCACGAAGTTTACTCAATCATAATATCAACGTCAAGATAAATAAAAAGTGTATTGAAGCGCGGTGGCGTAGAATTTATCAACCTGTATTATCTCGTAGGAGTCGTCATAGGCGACAGAGGGAATACAAAACTGTAGATAGGCAGAAGCATCTTGCTTATAACAACTCGAAATAACGAAAAAATATGGTTGTCGACCCACGTGGACTGTTGAAAATATCTTCCCAAGGAAGCAATCTATGTATTTTTTATAACAAGGGTACAAACAAACGAGCGCACAGTTCAGGTTAACTAAAATGCGCCACAAAATTTACTTACCATATCTTGGCGGTAAGTAAATGCTATGGCCAGTGACTACTACATCATCTATACATAATAAAGAATTAAATTGCGGTGTAAGATGGAATACTTCGTTTCCAGTGAGAAGGGTCTTCTGTTCTCTACACTCACCATACGGAACAGAGCAGCATAAAAGTGAACACACATTTGTCAGCACCGTACGCGCAGTACGCGCCGTATGCACCGAATTTTCGAATTGGTTATATGAAATCATACGAAACCATATTTCACTCATACCGTACGCGCCACATTTTATAAAATTCGGTAGGTATCCGAATATTGAAGTAGACATGCTGATGACGTCATATAATATGACTTCGGCGCGTGCTTATACTCAGTGTTCTCTAATGTTGCCAAATAAGTGGACTTTCCACTAAAACTGGTGGTTTTAGTGGAAAGTCCACTTATTTGGCAACATTCACCCAATCAAACCTAAACAAACACCCTTCTAATTTTGAAATATTGTTTATAATGGCTTGTGTTTTTCTAGTGGTTCAGTAGAAATAAGGTTTCGATTAGTGGCAACATACTTACACGTTTCGAAATATATTTTTACTTAATTTTAGGAGGATTACTTTGTAGGCAACAATGAGTTGTCAGACAAGACATGCGTTAGGCGATCTATCCATCAAATGGTAATATCTGAAAAATTGTTCATCATCATTTAATAAGCCTTTATATAACGTATAATATTTTCTATACAACTGCTTTTTAGATTAATATTATGAATCCAGAATCTTCTTTTCATCTAATTTAATTTTCTTCTTCATCTGCTAGTAAACAAGCTATTATAAGAATTTCTTCCACAACGATCTGTGTCACTGATCAATGTCAATCAATGTACCGTTTAACGCCAGTGATAAAACCAATATAAAGATTTGTGTACGGCGCGTACGGCGCATTCGTGCTAGTGTGCGAGGTCATTACTAAATGCGGCAAGTACGGCGCGTACGGCGCGTACGGTGCTGATAAATGTGTAAAAAACCTTTAAGCTGCTACTTTACGCTTGTATTCTATGAGAGCGTGTTTCTTCTCCATTTCACTCATTCGTGCTATTAACCGTACTTTAGCTTCAGCGTGGCTCTGTTACGTAACAAAGGGCAGTGGAAACCCATCAAGGTTGTAATTATGGTAATGATGACGATAATTTCACTTTATATGTAAGAGTTAAAATAGGAAACCTATGGTATTTAATAATTCCTCAAAATGATTGAAATATATTTTTAATTATGCTTATGTGATTTATGTTAAATGCAAGCAGAAGTTTATATTGCCTGTAAACTTTAACCAGATTATATACTTCCCCGAGGATTTAAACATACACAAAATAAAGTGAGATGGCGGGAACTCGCTTTGCAACGTAGTAACAAACTCAATTAATTAAACCTGGGCAGTTATATCGCACGTTTTCCATTAACACTTGCTTCGCTTGAAGTGCTAACAAATGTACTCGCAGAGCTTAACAAGACAATATTGTACATTGGGAATATGCTAATTGGCGTTTAGATTGGCTTATGATGTGACCTATCGCGTTTAATAAAGCTGTGCTTTTAACGCTTATATATGCTGAAAAGTACTCAAAACGTCGGGAATTAAAATTAAAAAAAAATAAACGCGATAAAATCCGTAAAAGTAGTTATTAACAGCGAGCGCTAACCATCCGAGCTACCATAGCTCCTTCAATAAGAGATGTCAGACATAAGATACCTAAACTGGTGACGACGTGGCGACTAACGCAAGTCTTCGCTACAAAAGAGGCTTGTGTGCTGAACATACTGTACCGTGTAGTGGCGAAGTAGGAATATCCACTACCCCATATCATCCCGTGGGTGTCGTAAGAGGCGACAGAGGGAAACACATCAGGAGATGAGCAGTAGCGTCTCCTTATAACGATTATGGCAAATATATCACTATGAGACAATTTATGAGGGAAGCCTATGATTAACAGTTGAATTTAATAAGCTGTATGGTGCTGTACATAACACTTTTTCCTGTGAATAAAGAAAGGAAGGCTTAGAGTAACCCACATTTCGAAATTAACGACTGGAGCAAAAACATTCCATTTTTGAACACGGTGTTTTTTCCTTTTTATTTAGGGCCTTTATTACTTATTTGTAGTTACGCATTATTAAAAATACAGTGTACGCTACACACGGTTACAATTTGCTATTAGACTTAATATCAAAACAAGCTCAATATGTCCAAAACAGTAATTTGAAACCTAACTGTGTATAAAGTTCACGGAAAAGAGAATATTTTACAATCTATGTCATTTCCATAACTAAGACGAAACTAACATCTAATATGTAAAAATTCGTGGAGCCGTTTAGATTACAGAGCATGCCAAAGAAATAAACAGGTATATGTACATACACTCGAAAATCGTTATCTTCCTGCAACAGTCGGGTAAAAAATATATTTAATCAAATTCTGTAATAAGAACATTAAGTCGCTTGCCTGATTATCTGCCAGACAGAGATATTAGTTTGACTATTATTCATCTAAAAATTAAATTATGTTTATACTAAACAGGACTAATATAGGCCGTCACTTCACACATTACATGAAAAAAATATTACAAAATGATAAAAACGCTGACTTCTTTAATTAACAACATTTAGAAATCCTCTCGACCCACGACTACTCAACGCGACCCTTCCGTTTTCAATATCAATCAATATCAATACAGAAATCCGAGTGTTCCAACAAAGCGATAAATCATTTTTTCGTCCCGTAATCTTGTTTCAATGTTGTTTGTAGTTGCACAGAGCAATATGAAATTGAATTAAGGAAGCTTTTTATCTCTGTCACCGATGCTTACTCTCAAAATGAATTGTACTGTTACTTAGTAATAACTCTAAAACGCTCGGAATAAAGTAATCGGTACTTATCTCTTAGAGCTCGCTGTTGCAGTAATTTTACTATTATCTGTGCTGCACTAAATAATAAACAATGTCCTCTAGACCTAATTTTGGTCATGGCGGCTAGTCTTAATGAAGCCTGCACAGGACAGAATTATTGTACCCGAGCGCAACCACAGGTACACTCTCAGAAAGGAGGCCTGTGCTCAAGAGTGGGACGAATATAGGTTATAACTATCATCATTATCATCATTACAGCCCTTCACAAGTCCAATGCTGAACGTAGGGCTTCCCCAAGTAATGCCACAAAGCACGGTCCTGCGCCACCTGCATCCATCAACTTCCTGCATATCTTACCAGGTCGTCACTCCATCCAGTGGGGGTCGCCCCACATTATGCCTACCAGTACGAGGCTGCCACTTGAGAACTTTTCTTCCCCATTGCTTATCGGTTCTTCGAACTATACGGCCGGCCCATTGCCTTCAACTTACTAATCTGTTGGGCTACGTCGGTCACTCTGGCTTTACTGCGGATATCCTCATTTCTGAGTCTATCACGCAGAGAAACTCCGAGCATAGTCCTCTCCATAGCTCGCTGAGCGACCTTGAGCGTCCTCATACAGCCATTTTACCTCAATCTCTGAAAACTAGATTGTTTACAGTGGCGAAGCTAGAGCTCCAAGCTAGGGCAAGCCCAAGATATAAATTGATAAAAATATAGATTGTTGTTTTTAGCAGTTTTATAAAAATACACCAATCTTGATCTGTCTCCACGCTTCAGTTTCATATTCAGGGTTTGTTTAAGCGAAAGAAAAAAATATTTACATCCAATACAATACATGAGCAAAAATAAAACACGAACAAAGTACAAACAAACTATGTATAAAATTAAAAAAAAATTATTTACATTCTAATGGATAAGAGATAAGATAAGTGGAATCGTCTCGCTTTCTTAAGGAAATATTTAATTACGTCCACGTAAAATGTACAATGTGTGGTACAATTAAAACGTTCACCAACAGGTGAACGTTTGTTTTAATTGTACCAATAACTGTTTTTAATTGCGATAATTGTTAAGTCTGAAATACACTTTTAACCTTGTGTATTATCTCAACAAAGTTTAAAAATTTCCTCTCCGATTATCACTTTAACACACTTCAATTCATCACAAGGAACATTATTATCCTCCATTTTCATTAAAAATCTTTAAAAAAGCTCTCTTAGCTTTCTTAAATTTTGAACTCGCTTAAGATAACAGAGTAAATAAACATTGAAACGTGAAATGAACTTGCAAACGTATTGCCCGCGCGCCTCCGCTTTTAATAAATATATTCCCAAAAGCCTGGCTTTAAATCTCTATACTAATTGCTATGTATACAATCGCAGTTATATTTCATTATGGAATATTTTGCCATAGGTTAGAAAGAGAGCGATCGTCTTCTCGAAAGCCCCGTAAAAAGCCCACGCGAGCGAGGGAGACAACTATCTACTACTAATCTATTAAAACTCATTTTTTATGACAGCAGCAGTATCGCTAAGGCAATACGAGGTCATCGGTCGACATGTATCGAACAGTGGAGTGCGCGGGAAATTTGAAATAGCTTGAAACATTTAACGAGTTATTTTATTAGTTGATTATTGATTGATATTATTAATTGATTCAGGTTTAAGGCAAGCCCGGCTTTTCGGCTTTAATGGAAGCTTCGCCACTGATTGTACAACCGGTGCGTGTTGCCAGTGATGACTTACGGATCTGAGACGTGGTACTTCACTGCTGGCCGTTATAACTTTACTTTTACTTTGTACAGGTACACTCTATATTCTCCCACCCTCATAGTCCGACGAAAGAGCAATACAACACGACCGTAGTGAGATTAGTTGCAGGACTAACTGCATTATCTGTATAACGAGGAGGGTAGCCAGATGTTCGGGATTCGTCTGGATTCT